>OX578133.1:47433913-48639746 GCA_951213105.1 Amaurobius ferox
AATATGCCTTGATCAGAAACATAGTCATTGATACCAGCTAAGATTTTAATAAAAATCATTGCATCCATAAATGAATTCGAGTGTCCAGGATCGAACAAGGACATTAAAACTTCTGTCGTTGATAATTGCTATTTGTAAAAGGCGATAAATACATAATTCGCCAGAGTTTCATAGAAGCTTCTTCAACAATTTAGTACCTCAAAATACCATGATAGCATTTACAAGTTCATCCTTCTCTTTATAATAAAAGTATTCTGAGAAGATAGCAAGTGTTGTTAGTCCCTGACTTAAATATTACGAGGACGTTCCATCATCATCCAGCATGCAGTATACAATTTTTCATCACCACAGTCCATTTTTCAACACCACTTTTAATCATTGGCTGATTCAACTGCTTCAATTTTAATTGTAAACCACGAATGAATGTAAACTTCAACAACATGAATATATGAAATATTTAAAATATATGATTTTTTTTACAGACCAAGAGCTCTCGATTTGCTTGTTGCACCATTAACATCAAACAGTGACTTTTATTACAATAAATCAAGCTGCTGCTTGTAAGATAAACGCTTACAGAACTTCCTTGGAGAAAGCAGGCATATGCATAATAATGACTGACATACCTACTTTCTTCAAGGAAATTTTGTAAGTGTTTAGTAACTTTTATCCGTACAGAATCGATTATTTAGCTATCCGACTAGCTTTATGAAGGGCACCATTTCTGAATGTATATCCCAATCATTACAATTACAAGAATGGAAGTTCGATAAACAGATATTTTCCAAATGTGCGTTGCGGCACTGGAGAATCATGAAGTTTGGAAAAGATTCAAATGTAAATTCATGATAACAAGAGTTTTTATCTTTGCTAATCTTATATAATAAAGTAAGATGTCAGTGTGCATTTCTGTATGTTTCTATGTGTGTCTCTTAAAATATGTTTTATTTAGTTCAGAAATTGTCTAAAGAGTTGTTTTTAAAATAATGTGATACATTTCTGCCGCAAGAAACATCAGAGTTGCTCTTTTCTTTCAGAAAAAAGATATTTTGCTATTACTGCAAATTATTCACTTACCACCAGTCATGTTCTCGCGTACCGCCACTGATATGCGTACCACTGGTTGAGAACCGCTTTTGTATACTATATACGAGTAACTTATAGTATACATCAGCGGTTGATAACCACTGATGTAGTATACTATAAAATTCGATAGGATATTTAGTCAACTTGCCGTGCGTTATGTAGAAGCCACCTCTGGAGAAGAAAAATATATTTACTCCCAGTTACTTTCTTGACACTGTTTTAACAGGTCTTATCTTAAACCAATAGCCTGTTAATGATTTTTTTATATTTGCTAGCGGAAAAGGTTCCTCACTCATGGTAACCACCAGGGGAAATGAACTTCAAACCAGAAATAAAAACTTTGGAACCCTTGAATGACTTGTAAATCAAATCCAATTGTACTCAATCTTTATAAATGCAATATTTTGCCTAAGAGAAACTTTGCAGAGGGTGAGACTTAACATTTTTCATATATTTTTACATATACTTTTGGAAAACCCTAATATTTATCGTGCAGGAGAATATCTAAAATGTATCGATATATATATATATATATATATATATATATATATATATATATATATATATATATATATATATTAATTAAAAAAATTTTGATATATTAATTAAATATTCACAGAATAACTCAACTGCACTGCATCAAGCTGCTTCTGGTGGAAACGCAGAAGTTGTTAAAGTTCTTTTAGAAGCTGGAGCCAATGCAACTGATGAAACAGATGTGAGTTTCTTTTACATACATATATATTCATGTCTTAAACTTTTTAAATATGTTCTTTTAAAACTGAAAATTCTGTAACATTTCATATCTTTACTCCCTTTTCCATTATTCCACTAAGTATAAAATCTAGCATTTTATACGTTTCACAAAATAATTAACTGCAATCAATGCTTTTCAGGAGGGTTACACAGCACTGCATATAGCTGCCAAATACGGGCATGTGGAAGTGCTTCATGCACTTAAATCGGCTATATCGTGGAGATATGCTAGCAAAAAGGTACGATTTAATCATATGATTAAATTCATGCATTTTTAAAAGTATATTCATTTTTTTTATTTAGATATAGTAAAATAGCATTCACTTATTCAAACAGATTAAAATCTAAATGTAGCATGCTTTTTCATAAATAATGATTCAATAAAAGAAAAAGAAAATTAAAGAAGGCTATAAAATTTTCTCAGAACTGCATTTAAGCATTCAGTTTTTATACAGATCTAAAAAACACCACAATTAAATATTTGATTCTATACCAAAGCAAAATGGAAAATAGAAATTGTTAACCACATATTCACTAGTTTCACGCACAGCAATTATAAGTTAAATATGTCCTAAGAATCTGAAGCAGATTAATATTAATCTGAATCAGACATAAACTAACTTTATGAAATACCATCGCAAACTAAATTTTTCTGACAAAGTCCATAAATCCAATGAACCAGAATTTGACAATTATAAATTAGTCCAACAATACTTCCCTTACACAATTGATACTCGCAATAAGTAACCGCGTATGACACATTTTCAATGAAAGCAGCATTAGCATTATTTTATAAATAATTTCTGTCCAGGGGTTTAAATTATGTAACTTTGAAAAAATTAATAAAATTATTCCACTTCAAATAAAATCCCCCCAATTATGCTTTAAATTTAGAAAAAAAAACGCTTGATTTAAATCGGCTTCAATGTCTTATATAAATTTCTCTATATGAGCTAACTTCAAAATCAAAAATAAAATGCAATATGAGAAACTTCAATAACGTGCACAAATAATCAAAATGCATAAGATTGCAAAATCTTTGATCCAGAAATTAAAATTAATTATACATATAGACTACGAAATTTAGGTTTTTTTACAAGAACTAGATTCTGGATATCATATTGGACTTCCATTCCTCCACTATCACATAGTACTCATATACTACGATACTCCATAGTATTATATGTCAAAACTATATTTCAGAAAATTTAATGATTCCACTCAAGGAAGTTAGCGGACAAGTTCCTGAAATTACCACTTTCGAACAGAACAAACGAAAGAAAATTAGAAATTACATATAGACTCTACTAGCGTCTAACCTTTGATATACCTTAATTAACCAAAACTAAATCGAAGTATGGAAATAAGTAATTACCAATCAATGTAATGATCTCGTTAATCAAAACATGGTTTTAAAAATAATTCCGTAAACCCCTCCGTTGATTAATTATATTTTTTTATCCAAGGCATATCTTTGATTTTATTGAACGAATCCAGCAGTTAATTCTCAGACCCAGCTCGAGGTCCAAACGTACGAGGAAATGAGACAGAATTATTCTGTTTAGGGGAGTGGATATTTTTCGATTGGATGAGTGGGTCTGCATGTTTGGTGTCGTCATGAGCGGTGTGTTGAATATACGGTCAATTGTGACTCTCATTTCTATATTACTTTGGCGAAAAGCACATGTGAATTAAAGAGTGCAATTTTCAGATCAAAGCCATTTTAAACTGGGTTTAAATGTATTATTTAAGCAGAGGGCTCTTATTTAATTATTTATAAATAGTGGACGCTTAGATTTTGCCCTATTTAGAAAATATAGTGTGATTAGATGCTTATTTAGGACAAGCATGTGCTCACGCGTGTTTTGTAATTTATGCTCGCGTAGCAGGTGACTAAGCCTTTCGAAAAATATAATGCATTTAATTAATCCCTGCTATACATCCCAAGAAACGTCGGTTAGAGTTTCTAGTTATTCATATATCGTTCCTTGAGCTTTGTAAAACTACTTGTCTGGACTCAAAAATCTATGTATAAGAGATATTGTCACATATTCTGTAAAATACTAATTCTTTATGAAACATAATTTTTAAGAGTTTTAATATAAAGTGTTGTTATTATTATCATCATTAGTGTAATTATTATTATTGTTGTTGTTGTTATTGTTGTTCTGTTCTTATTATTACACTTGCTGTTGTTATTGTTGTTTCGTTCTTATTATTTCAATTGCTGTTATTGTTTTCGTTGGTACTGTTATTATTACAGTGAAACCCCAATTTTACGTATCCCGTTCCGTACATTATCCCGCTTCTTAAGTCATTATTCATTGTTTCCTTTAAATAACCTATACCAATAACGTTAAAAAAACCCGTTTAATACGTCATCTATTTACAAAAATTCCCGCTTAGTACGTTTTTCTGTTGAAAGGCCAAAATATGTTTTTCTCCAATTTTACATTTTATAAAGGTCACGTATGTTTCTTCCTTTCTGTGTAACTAGTTCTTCCGCATTCCTTCAAAGCCCCCCTCTTTTGTGTGAGAAGGGGTGGGGTGTTATATGGTTCTAATTGACGTACTGGGCTGAGTTCCTCTCTTTGGATCGTTCCACTTTTCAACGAGTTGGTTGAAATCGTCGATGGAGTTGCTACATATCAACACGTTTTCTACCTCAACAACTTGTACTCATCCTTTCTGGGCGGCTAAAATCTGACAATGGAATTCAAACTCGTTTTCACCTCTGACATTTGACAAACAGGTGTGAAGACCCGTCTTCTTTTATTGTCTGTGCGCCTTGAACTCCACGTAAAGATGTCTAAAAGAAAATGTTTTTCTGTTGCCGAAAAGGCAGATATCATCGAAAAAGCTAAAATATTTTATAGCACCAAAGTCTATTTGGCAAAATCACTGGGTATTGCGTATTCAACTCTGCAAATCATCCTTAAACGAGAGGTTGCCGTCGAATCAAATTCCGAAAAGCTCGAAAATCTTTCGAAAAACAGAAAAACTCTAAAAACTTCTCCATTTGGTGAACTTGAAGAGGTCTTACTAGAGTGGTCTAAGCAATCACGTGCAGCCAAGATCCCTATTAATGGTCCTATTCTGAAGGAGAAAGCTCTTGAAATTTTTGCTCGACTCGGGCTGCATCAATTTACAGCGTCAAATGGTTGGATTGGCTTGGCCTGTTAAAGAAGCGGCACAACTTATGTTTCAAGTCTGTTTGTAGAGAATCCGATGGTATGGATGATGCTACAGTTAAAGTTTGGATAGAGAGCAAATTGCTTGTAGATGGGTACTACTCCAAAAAAGACATCTTCAACGCAGATGAGACAGGCCTATTTTTAATCTGCTCCCTGACAAAACCTACACCGTGAAAGGCGAAAATTATCATGGTGGAAAGTTATCCAAAATGCGTTTGACGGTTTTACTGTGCGTGAACGCAGATGGAAACGAAAAACTAACTCCTCTTGTAATTGGTAGATTGAAGAAACCTCGAGGCTTCAAAAATGTGAAAAGTTTACCTACCGACTACAATGTAAGTAGGATGGATGACACAATCACTTTTTAAAGATTTTCTTCGTAAACTGGATAAAAAAAAATACGTTTGCAAAAGAGAAAAATAATTTTATTGATCAGTGCAGCGCTCATGTTGATCTAAAATTGAAAAACGTACGTGGCGAATTTCTTCTTGAAAATTGCACGAGCAAGCTACATTCTTGTGACTTGGGGATTATCCAATGTTTCAAAATTATCTATAGAAAGTTATTGGTGAAAAATACTCTCCTTGTTCTTGCCTCTGGTAATCTTCAGGATGCTTTGAAGCAAAAAATAAATATACTGGAAGCTTTGCATTTTATTTTTTCTGTATGGTATGTAGAGAAAAAGGGCATGTATGAGTAGAGAAAAGTAGTAGAGCATGGATGAGTAAAGAAAAAGTGAAAAGTCTCGTATTTTTTAGAAGGGTGGATTTTCAAAGTCAGCTGACGAATCTCCAGAAGAACTCGAGGAAATTGGTAAGGAGAATTTCTTGGCAGAACTTGGCTATCCAGAAATAGATCTTCTGGAGTATGTTGACTGCGATAGAGATGTTATCACATCAGAAATTCAGACATCACATCAGAAATTCATCAGATGAGAGTAAGGAAGATGACGATGACGAGCCGACACCCAGCTTGCCCTCACCGGCAGAAGCGATGGAAAGTTTAAAAACCTTGAAAAGCTTTTTAGCTGTATATGAAAACGAAAAACTTAATTTTCAAAAACTTTTAAGTATTGAAAACGAAATATGTGATATTGTAATGAAAACCGAAAAACAAGCTAAAATAACAGATTTTTTAAGTTATAATAAAGGTGAGTCTTTTCCCTCGTTTTAAATCTTTTTAATTGAATGTCCATTTTTATGTGACCCTGTTACGTTTTCCCGTTTCGTACGATTTTTCTTTTGTTCCCAGAAAAACGTAAAATCGGGGTTTCGCTGTATTATTATTATTATTATTATTATTATTATTATTATTACTGTTTTGTTGTTATTACTATTACTATTATTGTCATCAGCGTTCTTCTTGTTATTGATATTGTTCTACTTATTATGATTGTTGTTGTTCATCTTGTTGTTCTTATTGTTGTTAATAATAATAATTATAATTTTATTATTATTATTTACAATCCAATACTGTAACTATCCGTTTTCTAAAATAAAAATCTAAAAGAAATGTGCTGTCTAACAAAAGTTTCTTTTTCTTCACAGACAGGACTCACGGCTTTGCATGTTGCAGCAAGTTACGGTCAAGAAGATTTTGTTAGAGAAATGCTAACACAAGTTCCTGCGACAATAACTAGTGAAAAACCCTCTGATAATCAGGATGCTGATGTAAGTTTTATGACAACTTTCTTGACATTTGATAATCTGACGAAATTACTCGTAAAAGATTACGAGATTTAATTCAGTCGTTCACCAGTTTTCTTTCAGGGATAAATTAAAAATATTTAATGCACTGTGGCCGAAATTAAAATACCTCTATTCAGCACTATCGGAAATAAGAATCGGTAATCAAAAGGAAAAAAACATTTTAAAACACTATTCATGTCAAAAGCGTAATCAAAAGAAAGTTGTAAACAATTGCTAGGAAAAGTGACTTTTAATACTGTGCATCTGCTGTGACAGTGAAACAATATGTGTGATGTTCCATGCACATAGCCTTCTAGAGGTAAAATGGGGCCCAGGGCATCTACAGTTTGGAGCCGCCTTGTAGGTAATAATTACACATATTTTCAAAAGAAATAACATTTATACTATATATCTACCTAAAGTATTTGAAGAAAATAACCAAAATAAATACGTTTTTCTATAATAAAAAAAAAAAGGTGAAAACACAAACAATATTTATTTCAGAATCTTTTTGCGGGCCTTATTTTGCCACAATGACATGTTACGTGACGTACTTCATGAAGTCTACATAACCTTTGGTTGTGATTTCACTTAATTTACGATCTAAATTATGTTTTATTTTTTTTATTTTTTAAATTAACAAACTGCTTACTGATTCCGTTATATAGACCAATCCTGAAACAGTTAAAAATTTCTGTAGTAGAGCAGGATAAAGTTTCGGTTCGGGTAGGAGAGAATGCCTTGGCCTGACTTAGCTTGATTGAAGCAGATGTGAATGTGCGTAGTAGCAATGCGTAGCCACATTCGCCAGCTCTAAAAGGATAATTAAAAGGATTCATAAAGATAGTCGTTGTCATTCCGAAAACTTGATAATTAAATAAAAAATCAAGAAGGGCGAAACAGGGTAAAATATAATAGCAAATTATTGCAAAAAAAATTCGCTCAAAACACCAAATTAATTATAAATATACAAAACTACGATATATGTTAACGCATAAAATTAAAGGAGAAACCGCATATTTCGGAAAATAAAATTACTATCATCAAAATAGAGAATTATAGAGAATATAAATATAAAAAGGAACAACCAAATTCAGAAACTAAATGGGTAATTGTAGGACAGTGAACTATCAAAACAAGTTATCGTAGGACAGCATGTAGCAATTTTTGGTAAAACACTTATGCACTTTTTATCCAATCATGTTCAGCGACGAACATGATCTGTATTACAGATTATGTTCGTTTTACATTGCACCACGGCCGACGCAGTGGTCGAGTGGTCAAGGCGAGCGTTTCCACAGCAATCGCTCGACCGCCGCGTTGTGCGTTCGAGTCCCGCGTAAGGCATGGATGTTTGTGTTGTGGGCGCAGTGTGCTCCGCCCCACTCTGGTGCGCCTGGGGCAGCGTCTTAGGACAGCTAAATGGTTCACGTTCTGGCCGCTGAATAAAGGCGAATGATGATGAGTCAAGTGCCTGGCCATTGGAAAAAATATATATATTGCACCACGTGTTCAAAATTTGAATAATCATGTAAATTTCACAACATCTACAAATTTCATAAAAAAAAATCTGATGCGGGTAGCACATGACTTTCCGTGCAGACTCATATTCGAGTTATCTTTATTTCTTTAATAATTCATTAAATTGAGTTTAATTGAACACATTAACACTGAATTTGCACTTTTAATTCAATTTTTGTTTTTATTTGATAACTGGGCATTTTTTCAAAGGCGGTGTAACAAAAATGCGAAAAAACTAAAATATCTCGAGAACAGTGAGTACTAGAGCAATGGGGTTTGTCTTATTCTTTTACTTGTCAAAAATTTCTTATGAAACCAGCGTTTAATTGATGCGTTTGAGCATGCGTACTCTTTTATTTTAGAATTTGACGGGTTTTGCGGGCTATTTCGTTAAAAAGGGTAAGTTCTTCTTTTCCAGATCATACTAAAATCTAATCAGCACCAGGATATCCCACAAGTGACTTATCTACCAAATTTTATGAAATTTTGGCAATTAGTTTTTTTATCTAGAGTGAATGCATACATTGCACAGACAGACACACACACAAACGCCACACTAAAAATAGTTTTTTCGTGTTTTAGAGGTCCCAAAACGTGTAGATCAGTCGAAAACTCGAGTTGCGATTTTCGGTATGATTCCAATACTTTCCCTATACATTACCATGTATTGCAGGGAAAGCAATAGCTGTATTTTAGAGAAGTTATCATTGGACATTTATCTGATCAATAACTTTGACACACAACCAGTGCATTTTTTAACCAGTCACTCACATCAATTAGCTCGCTTAAAACATCTCATCTGCAAACTAAAATCGTTTGGGTTTTAGACAAGTTGTCAAAAGTTATTGTTGGGCAGTAGGTAGCACTTTGGGTACATAGCTTGCTCACATCTACCCGATCGTGCTCACTGACGAATTTAGCCTGTCAGATATAAATTTATACATTCAAAAATGTTCAAACTTTGGTTGTTTTAATGAAGTTATCGCCAGACATAGCAGACAGATAGACGGACTCAGACAAGAGCAAATGCAGTTCAATTCAAAATTAAAGGCTTAGCCGCATCGCTGTGCCAGTCTACTATTTGACTATAATATGAAAGTATGAAAACTTGGCAATATTATGGTATTTCATGCTCTCTCTGAGCTTGAGGTGAAATCTGATAAGTTCGAAACTATTGCATTTAATATAGATCATTACGCAGTTATTTCATTTTAAGAGTACAATAACTAACAGAAACCCAAATTCCTATTTTAACAGCTACTTGTTGATTTTAGTATGGCTTTACTCCACTACACATGGCAGCTCGACACGGAAGGGAGGATGTAGTCCGTATGCTTCTAAACAGCGCTGGAGTACAAGTTGATGCATCAACTTCAGTTGAAGTAAGATATTTTACTGTTATGTATCTTATTACTGTTACAGTTACATATCTTATTACTGTTACGTATCTTATCGGAATTACGTATCTTATGTCTTATAAAGCTCTTTAATTGTTTCAATCATCGTCATTTTAAACTTCTTATTTTCATTCAGTATCATGTATATGGCTACTTGACGTTTCATATTTGATATAAAAGCTTTCCTCAACATATAACTGAAACATTTGTGAAAGATAAGAGTAGTAAAATTTTATTTCATTAACATTATCATCTTGTAAAAAAAAGGTGGATTTCATCAGCAATCTTATACTAAATAATAACATATTGAGTAAAAAATATATTATATCTTAAATTATTCATAACTATATATGATGTTATGAATATGTGATTTATGATTTGACGATGTTCTCTTTCAACCTTTTAACTCAGTTGTTAGAGAGTTTGTCTCGAGACTCAATGGTTATAGGTATATATATATATATATATATATATATATATATATATATATATATATATATATATATATATATATATATATATATATATATATATAAGTGTGTGTGTGTATGTAGATGGTCGAAGCTGCTATCTGGTCTTCAAATTTTTGATGGAAGCCAAATTTGGAAATCAGAGTGACCAAGGAAGTATGGCAACATGACAGAGACATTCCCCAGGAACTCTGGTTATGTGCGGTCGAGCATTATCATGCTGATAGTTATAGACCTATCAGCAAAGGCAACACATGAGGACGTAGGATAGGCCAGTTGTGCTATCTGAGTCTCTTGTGTCACTACTAGTAGCGACCGACTATCATGCAAGATGGGCTTCCAGATTAGAACGCCAGAAGTGGGAGCAGTGTGCGTTAAAAGTAAAGTTGGAATTGAAACGCTGATCAGTAATCCTCAAACTCTAACGCGGTGGTCTCTTCGCTAAAGACTGTATGTTTCAAGTCCGTAGCTGCCCATGTTTTTCTATCAGGATACCGCTGCAAACGACGTTGAAGGTGTTGGGGTGTTAAAGACAGAAAATATAAGGGAGACAATGAATGCACATTTGCCTGTAATAGTAGCTTGGAAATTGTACGGGACGAGACAAGGTGCTCTTGCAAAACTTCTGCATGTTTCTGGATGGGGGACAAAGATATTTTTGGGGCTGTTCATGCTTGTCTAACTATCAAACGATCCCTCTCCTGGTAGTCTGTCCGAGTCGCTCAGATCCTGTCCGCCGTGTATGCATGTCCTGGCTAGTCCACTTCTCCCAACACCTCTTCACAGTCAAGTTAGAAGAGCCCTGATGACTGGCTATTCAACTCTGCTTCTTGTATCCCAACGATACGATCTCCTTCAAACTTCAAAAAAAGCGTCAGTAGTTAGTTCGTAGTGGCATATATCGCCGACCTCCGGCCATGTTTGGCATACATTCATACGCTGTTGCACCAACTGTAATCATTTGCATATCTGTCCTAGACATAGCTGTTTACCAACTTTTGCTCTAATCAAATGGTCCTGTGTGCGTACGTAAGTTTTTGTCAATGAGTGTAACTTAACCAATAGTATCTATACCGCATATTTAATATGATAAATAAAAAATTCTGAAATAAAATTAATTTAAATATTGTTAAATCTACTTCAAAAATGAACGTGAATTCTAGAAAGATTATAGCCGTGATATTAAAAAAATAACACACTCAATGTATTCCGTGCTAATGATTACTAGACATGGTCATATTATAACAATTCGGGTTTGTTTGTTTTTTATCATTATTTTAGGCCACAATGCCTCTTCACTTAGCTGCTAAAGGAGGTCATTTAGCAGTGGCCGGTTTGATTCTAAGCAGAATAACAGACAAATTTCATTCAGGAGATAAGAGAGGCCGCACACCACTTCATATGGCAGCTGCAAATGGCCATGAAGATATAGTTCGTCTTCTTCTTGGTCAAGGAGCAGATATTAATGCAGCAGATAATGTAAGTATTTTTTTTATTTTATCTATTGTGTACAAAGAAAGCTCAGCATCTCCATTTGAATGGGAAACTGGAGCGTGAAGCATACGTCCTAATGTGATCCAATATGTAAAAATTAGCAGATAAATTCTAATAAAAAAGTGGAGATAAATTAATAGAAGTAGAAAAATGTCGTGTGCTTTCTAGAACCAGCAATCAGTGTATTGTTGATGTTTGTCTTTTGTGTCTTGTTAAACTCGTTTCTATGGGCTCATATACATTTGGAACCACTATTTTTCCCTTACTGTGAGACAGTCATGCCAGTGATCCATTTTTTCAGGAGTGGCAGAATAACGAATTCGGGGGCCTGACACTAAATATTTTTCTAGGGCCCCCATGACGTTACTGCTTTTTATGACATCATCAACAGGTTACCATTTTTTAAATGTTGTTATTTTTCAACTAGAGCATCTATATTTCAACTACGCTACTCATTTATTTTTATCTTTTCACATACTCTTAACGAATTTAAAGATAGTAATCTCCTTACGTATAGCTCAAACTGCTGTTAAAGAATAAAATTAAAATAAATTCCTTAAAAGCACATATAATACAAAATCAATAGTATCGACAGGTTTCGAAGGCAAAAAAGCCTTCTTCGTTAGGACATACATGAAGCGCAACCGTTACTCGTCTGAGAAAGATCAGCGACTGATGCAAGAACAACAAACATGGCAGAAGCAGGGAAAGGATGTTACCAATGGCTAGAGAAGAAAAAGGATGCCTCCTCGTTTTTTACCCCATTTTTCTTCTCTTAACGTTGACAACACCTTTTTCATACTTCTGCCATGTTTGCTGTTCTTTCATAAGTCACCGATCTTTCTCAGACGAGTAAAAGTTGCACTTTTTGTATGTCTTGACGAAGAAGGCTGTTTTTGCATTCGTAACCGGTCGATACTATTAATTTTTCATTATATACAGCTTTTAATGTAGTTATTTTAATTTTAAAGTAATCTCCTTAATTAACATTCGACTGGAATGCCATTTTTTTAATTTGCCCTTGAAAGACGGTAAAAATAAATAGAGAAAAAAAGCTGTTGTAATCGCCAGAAAACAAGGTAAAACTTAATACTTTCAGTAACGGCAATTTTTGATTTTAATAAAACGATTCCAGGCAACAAATAATCATGCTTTTATGTGAGGGCGTAACAGATTTAACTTTTATTTTATATACTGAAAAAAATCTACATCTATTCAGATAACGCTGTATGAGATACTTAAATCATTATCTATCCATTAATTTTCGAAGTTGACCCCTGTTACAAGGAAACCGACGTAACTCGAAGAATGTGCACACGTAATAAGTATATAAAAATAAATAAGTGATTGCATTTTCATTGCAAAAGGACTTTTTATAGAAGAGCAAAGGCGACATACTAATAAGTAGTGAACCACATGCCAATAAGTAGTGAATCCTCCTGTGGCGTCGATACAATCCAATATACTGTATGGTGTGAAGCCAAATAACAATCTACTGCTGCTCTGTAACATATTTTACCAGATGTTCTCTAATTGTTCGACTACTTCGTAGATAAGGGGACCTGGCTAGGAATAAACCTCATGGAATTATTGTTAAGAGAGTCGCGCCATGTGAGGACTTGCATATTCATGCTGGTTGGTTGTTACTTGGCGCTTAATTTGGTGAAATATCGCCAACCTGCTTTATTAGTGGTGTTAAATTGAAAAAATATCTCCAAAATTTCAAAAAGTATGTTAAATTAACGAAAATGACATCAAATTAATAACTTACTTGTAAAAATCTTTTAATGTATGGAATATATTGCTGAATACGTATGCTATCAATATTAATTTGTGCGAAATACGAGTTAATTGGGTACTTCGAAATAATATCACATGCTGTCATCCAGAAAGTACCATATGTACAATTCAACGTTGAAGACATTGTGCAGTGCATCCTGTACATTAAGTTTTTGCTGTGTGTAATGCCAGGAATTAAAAACATTTTCTATAATTCAGTGAGGACATCTGGACAAGAATAGATGCAGTATTCCAAGTTAATAGAAGAATGATAGTGAGTAATGAACAACGGGAAATTGGCAGGTCGAAAATACTCACAGAGAATAGCTGAGAACAAACAGGTGTGACGCAACATGAAGATTGGTCAGGAGAATTTTGAAAAAAACTATAGGGGTGAGTCAGCAGGTTTTGATATAACAGGATTCAAACGTGTGGACCTTTCACTTGAGGTAGCGATTCCATTTGGAAAAAAGTTCGTCAGAACAGACTTCAACCTGAAATGCAGATGTACTCCACGAGATAGAATGAAATATGGACCTTCAGAGTCGCGAAGAAGAACAAAGTGAACTGACTGTTTATTTGCAGTAAAGAAAAGAACAAGCCCACATCAGGTACTGTGCCTTCAGTAATTTTAAGGACTTGATTCCAAATTTTAAAAGTTAGAGAAAGTCGCCGCATCTCCCCCTCAAAAAAAAATTCCAACCCTTAAAAATAAAGCCTGGCATTACGATATTGAGGGACAAAGCGCGGAAATAATTAAATATAATTATAGAAATTGTAGTATTATAATCATATAGAATGTAGTATTCCAATGAAATAATTAATTGAAGTAATAAGGAATTGTAAAATTTAATTTATACGTCAGCATATTACCACTGTTAAATAAAATAAGTTAAAGGAAATATAATTGTCAACATTTAATAGTAAATATTAATCCTAACAGAAAACCCGTAATTCAGGTAATAGGTGGGTATTTCGGCCATCTTAAGCAATGTACAATCTGTACATTTTAGTACACAATCAAGCTGTCATATATTATTTCATACTGTGAAAGGTGTAAATTTATTCCATTAGGTAGAAAAAATTATGTGCTGCCTACATCAGATTTTCTTTTGCTTTCCGGTGATCGTATTATAAGTAAACTGATAATATTTAGTCAGTGGATAAATTGGCATTTATACAAATCACTTTATTTTCACTCGTAAAGTTTGGTTTGTCATTAAAGTAATGCAAAAATTAATGATGCATAATTTATATTATAACATTTGTTGTAGAATGGATGGACAGCATTGCATTACGCAGCTAAACAAGGATATCTAGATATGATACATCTTTTAATAGACAGTGGAGCTTCGTCTGTGGCTTCTGCGACGGTAATTTTCTTAAATACATTTTAATGTCCTATTAAGTTACAATTATTTCTAAAGATATTTGTCTTCTTTCAAAAGTGACTGTATTTTCTGAACATTGTTTGATTCATTTCAGATATTTCCATAAGAATAAGTTAATGAAATAATATTTATATTTTATTCAATTTGTTTTAGGATGGAAAAATTCCTCTAAGTATTGCCGCAAATTCTAATCATCTATCAGTTCTGAGATACTTGTTTAAAAGGGAGCACAATACAATTACTCTCATGGAAGATTCTTCAGTGAGTTTCTATTCCATTGTTCTTGCTTTCACCAAAAAACTTCTTTTTGTATTATGTATTTTTCTTAACGTAGAAAATTGTATACTATTCGAAAAATTATTCGTTGCACTGTTGAAATGAAGTTTTGAAAATATCCCATACAATTTCAATTTTCTTAACTTTTGTGAAGTGTACAGAAAATTTTCTTAACTTTATATAAATCACTGTCAAACGTGTCGTCCTTCATACAATATTTGTATTCCATTTTCTATTGCTTTAAACCACAAAAAAAACTTTTAAAAATACTTTATTAAAAAATATAATAAATAATTTAAATGTCTTAGAAAAAATGTTAAATATAGAAAAATTAATATGTGCTTGCTCTCTTTCCTTTGAATTTCACTGCTTTACAAAAGTTAAGCACCCAATGCAAATTATCAAATAGCGAACACATCTGTGAATTTTAATGGATAAAAGTTATTGTCGTCGGTGGGGATATGCAAATATCAAATGATGTATTCAATTTGCTTCTCGAACAGCATGAAGATGAGGCTTGGGGTGAAAACGACTCATTTGGACCTAAAAATTTCAATGTTCAAAAAAAATTGTTCGAAGAGTATTAGGGTAGATTATGGATTATATTAACTTTGTTACGACACAAAGAATACACTCCCCGGCCGTCCAAATGGATGATCTATGTCTTCTGATGAGTCGGACGGTCTGGGTCTTCAACAAAAAATACACTTGGAAGATTCTCAACGCTGGCGTGCTGTTGGGAGGCTTGAGACAGGATAGTTCTTTAAGGAAGTCGCCAATTTCTTTTCTGTTGACCATTCTGTAGTTTATGGAAACAATTCAGAAAAGTGGGACACTTGTCCGAAGACCCGCTCCAGATCATCCCAGAGCTACAGCTTACTCTGATGATCGCATCACTGGCCGCATCACTGGCCGCATCACTGACCACTCCATCGTATCACTGGCTAAACGCAATGGTCGAGCGACCGCACCCTCCCATTATTTGCTATCCCAACAATAGGAAAGTCGATATCCCCTAGTACTGCAAGGAGAAAGTTACATGACAAAGAACTTTATGTCTGGGTACCAGGAGTATGTCCTTTGAACGCTGAGGCCAGAGAAGCACAATTACGGTGGTGTCGTCAGCATACGACTTAGACAAAAGCGCAATGATCCAATATACTTGTCACGGATGAGTCACGATTTGCCCTAGCTTCAGACAATAAACGTGTAATGATCTGGAAAGAACAAGGAGCTCAATAACATAGTTGAGCATAAGGCTTTCAGTCGTAGTAGTGTTATGATATGGGCTGGGTTTTCTTTGAGATATCACACCGACCTGCATGCTTTCACGGAGCTTATTGTGACTGCAGAAGGATATCAGATTTAAATCTTTGAACCCTTTGTGAGACTGTACACTGCAGCACTGGGTCCAGTTTGTCTTTTAATGGACTAATGCTCGTCCACACAGAGCAGCGCTGGTGGACGCAAATCGTGAGAGCAAAGGTATTTCTTATATGCTGTGTCCAGCGTAATTTCTGGACCTCAATCCTGTTCAAAATATTTGGGATTCTCTTAGAAGAGTTGTCTCTGCCTGTCTTCGCCCTCCAACTACTCTCCATGAGTTGAAAATCGTCTTTTACAAGAGTGACAGTTATTGCCCTCTGCTACTCCAGACCAAAGAGATGAAAAGTCAATGTGAAGTTTGTGTCATGTCAAGGGAAGTCACATTCCATATTAAATCTTGTTCGGTTTGTGTCTAGCATAACTTTTACCTAAGGTACTAGGTGTGAAATAAGCACTTAAAAGGCAAATGCATACTTTCTTTAATTTTGTTATTATACTCATGAATATGTTACCCAATTAGCTACCTTCTTGTGAAATTTAGAGTCAATCATACCAGAACCTTTTGAGTTATGTCGGATTTACTGCAGAATGCTTAACTTTTGGAAGGCATTGTATATCAGTATTGATCGGAAATAGAAAATTTCAAATTGGCTATATTTAGTTGAGGCCTTAATTCTAATCGAGAGAAAAGGAAATACAAAATTAAAAACATAACTAGATTCCTGATAATGAAAACTAGTTATACATTCCGAATGTTTCGATACCTTATTATATGGGAGTTTCACGAAGAATGACCGAAAGGAATATAATATCAAGAGTTTGTCGTAAAAATTGAAATATGAAAGATAATCATCAGACAGAGAGAAATTTAACTATGATACCACAGTAATGGATAATTTAACCAAAAGATAAATTTCATTTGTATACAGCCCCTCAATAAAAAAAGATTCCAATTAGTGAAATTTACGTCTTGAGAAAAATACTTGGTACATTTTGATGAAAAATTCGCTAAGATACCGATAGTTGAAATTATAAGCTCATTTCATTTTACCTGAACTGCAAGTGTACATCGTACATCTTCTAAAAGTAAATATAAGGGATATCTGCAACTCTAAAACAAGAAATCTTTCAATTGAAATTTGCTGTCATTTATTTTTGATTAGTTTATTTGATGATGATCTCTTGCATTCGAACGGAAACTACCTAATAATAATAATCGGAATGTCTCAAATATTTTCCGTTAAAAGGTATCGGGTATATATTTTGACCTAATTAAGCGCGGTGCGAGTTTTACTAATTGACAATTATTATTAGGGTTCCGTATAAAAAAATTAATTTCACAATTTTATGAAATTATCACTTCCGAAGGTTGCAATTAACATAGTTAAATTCTCTTCTGTTTACTGATTATTTTTCATATTTTACATTGCTTCTACATTCTACAACCAACCGTTGATTTTATATTCCTTTCGGACGCTGTTACTGAAACACCCGGTATATTTCGCAGAGTCCACTTCGAAGATAAGAACTTGTAATTTTGTCTCAGTAACTCAACGGTAGAGCGTCTACTGGCCAGTTCGGAGATCCAGGGTTCGATCCCCGGTTGGGGCAGCAAGGCTCTTTACACTGGC
Organism: Amaurobius ferox; assembly: GCA_951213105.1. NCBI lineage: Eukaryota > Metazoa > Arthropoda > Arachnida > Araneae > Amaurobiidae > Amaurobius > Amaurobius ferox. The sequence continues at coordinate 47,451,923 of OX578133.1, forward strand.
ACCCGAAGAAATTAACCCTGTAAGTTAGTGCAAAGATGTCGAAGGTCTGAAAGTGATCCTAGTACGACTAGTACAGATTCAGTGGGCTCTGGAAGATTGAGCGTCGATTTCAAATTGAAAGGATAACGACCACGTAGGATACTAACCTGGATAAAAATAGTAGTAGCAGGAAGCTTTCCTTAGATAAAAATAACAGGAGTTGGTCAGTCGGATTGTCAGTTGCCCACCAATCTGACATTAGAGGGTGGAGAATGCAGAGTCCACTTCGACAATTAGAGCTTGCAATTTCGTCCCAATAGCTGAACGGTAGAGCGTCGGCTGGCCAGTTCGGAGATCCAGGGTTCGATTCCCGGTTGGATTCCCGGTTAATGCATAATCAATACTTTTTATATCTTTGTTAATACTACTGTTCTCAACTTTTAATTATTTTTTAAAGCCAAATCACTTCATGAATAATACGTTTATGCGTTAATTCTTTTCTAATTATGCATTATGTTTAAGAAAGTTGAGAATAAATATTCTAACAGCATTAAAAATGATTATTTTCTTTGTAACAAATGGTTTCGAAAACGTTTTGTAACCGTCTTTTTTTATAATTTAATATTTAAGCTGTGACACACACAATCAAAATACGAGCTATAAAATGTGTATAGTTGAATATAAGAACATTTTAAATAATGAACTGAGTGATATAAAAATATAAATTATAAATTATATTATAAAAATATCATCTAATAATGACAACCATTTTCTAGTTTCTGGTGGATCTGATGGTGTGTGGCAAACTGCATGATCATCTTCCATTATTGGAGTTTGTGTTTGTATCTCCAGCTCCCATCGATACTGCGGTGAAATTGTCCCGTCGATATGAAGATTTGGCCCAAAGAGAGAAAGAACGAGCTCGTGATTTAGAAGGGATGGCAGTATTCTGTGAATCTTTAGCTTCGGATCTGCTAGCTATAGCAGCAAGCAATAATACAGCTGGACTTCTTCTTCAAGCTAGTGACCATAAAAATACGGTTTTCCTCGATGTTCTCATCGAATTAGAACGAAAGGACGTTGTTGCTCATTCAGCAGTTCAAAAATATCTTTCCGATGTATGGATGGGAAATCTTAAGTGGCCTGCTTGGCAAATCATACTTCTTTTTCTGGCTTTTATATTTTGTCCGGTTACGTGGATGGCTTGTTCGCTTCCACTGCACAGACTGGCCAATATACCTATCATAAAGTTTATGGCATATCTCGTTTCCCATATATTTTTAATTTTCTTATTATGTTTTTCTATTTTAAATCCTTACTTCCCACTGTGGAATAATACTCGGCTTCTTCCTCATCCACATGAATGGCTTCTTTTACTTTGGTTGTTGGGATTCATGGTTGCAGTGAATGTCAACCCAAGAGAGCGCGGTGGCTTAGGGTGGATAAAACTTGTGATTGTCACTTTTGGAATGGTTGCTATTCTTATCCATCTCTCTGGGTTTTTCTTTAACGACCATAATCGCCTCGTGATTCTTTACATTAGAAATCAACTTTTAGCTGTGTGTCTGCTTTTAGCATTTTTTGAGTTTCTTAACTTTTTAACCTTTCATCATTTGTTTGGACCTTGGGCAATTATAATTAGGGACCTAATGAAAGATTTAATGCGGTTTCTGGCGATTCTTGCCATATTTTTGACTGGATTCTCCCTTCATATTTGTGCTGTCTACCAACCTGTTTTCGATCCTGGAAATAAAACCGTTGCTGTAGGTGCAGAGGTTTTTCAATCCCCTATAGGAACGTTTGAAATGCTCTTTTATGCATTGTTTGGACTTGTAGAGCCGGATTATATGCCTCCTATGCATTTAAGTCCACCATTTGCGAAAGTCATAATGAAAGTAGTGTTTGGAGTCTACATGATGGTCACTGTCATTGTACTCATTAATCTACTCATAGCTATGATGTCAAATACATATCAACGTATACAGTCACAATCCGATAAGGAATGGAAGTATGGCCGAGCAAAATTGATTAGAAATATGAATATGACTCTACCAACACCACCTCCACTCAACATCATTACATTCATCCCAACTTTACTTCAAAGGTGGAACGCAAAGAAAAGGGGTAATTTTCTAATCATTTTATATATAATTAACAGTTTAATATCAGTAAATATATCTTTTTTATAAAATGTCTGGTGCCTCAATACATCCATCGTCTTTTTAAACCATCAAATGAGCAATTATAAAAATTAACATTTTATTATACAGGGAAAAGGTAACGGGATCATTACTAAAATATATTTACGCTATTATCACTTTATTCCCAAATCGTTTTGGTTGTAAAGCACGTTTAAAGAAGGTTTTAACTCAATTAGTATTCGATTTTATTTATTTTGTTTCATTTCATATTAAAGCGCATAGAACAGGTTATATGAAAACCCAATTATGCTGGCACACAGATAAATATAAAATATATTAAATAACTCTAAAAAGACACATAATATACACAAATACAAAATACAAAGGCTCCACAGCCGACAACAGAAATTACTTACATATCAACTTATATCGAAGAAAAGAAATCATTCAGAATGCACACATATGCTTAAATTTACAAATAGACATGAAAAAATGTCCAGATCATTACATCGAACATTAAACAATTTACATAATTTATTAGCTGAAAAATTACTGGTCACATTTAAGAAACAAAAATTCTCTCTATAAGCTCTCGATCTACATCTCTTACCCATTTAAAGAACATTAGGAGGTATAATATTCAAGATCTACAAACGATCAACAAGATTGTCAAAAAGGTTATAAAATAAAACCATTAAATATAATTTTCTTCCAATACTTATTTTCAGAATACCAAACGTTTTTCTCAATACTGCCACTAGATAGATCATTTGAGCAATAACCATTGACCGTAAAATATAAATATCTTAAAAATTAAAAATTGGACTTTTTCAATAAGCTGACTAAAAAACTTGAACGATACATATTATAATTTAGGTTTCAACGTTTGGTTAAAAAATATAACATTAGTTTTATATTGAAAACCACGAGAATTTCTAATCAAGAACCCAAAATTTGCTGTATATGCTCATTAAAAGAAAATTTACAATCAAATTTCACACCTAAGTCAGCAAAATTTTGACATCGCCTTCTAAAGTATAATCATTCTAAAGTATAAGACAGACTTAGAAGTTTGATTTAAGACTTAGTTAATTACATATTATTTAGTATAAAATTTAGCATTACGATTATGGGCAAATATTTAGTGAGTCGAATCAACTTCCAACTGTACTGTGATTAGTTAGTTATTGGCAGAAACGTCACAAAAATGGCCGAGGGCTAAACAATTGTATATTGTATTGTTGATTACTTAGGATAATTTCTCAACTATAATTGTCATGAATAATTGTGATTATAATGTAATTATTATAACAGTTGACAATTATCTGTCTTATTATTGGTTCTAAACTTTGTCTTATTATTGGTTCTTATTATTGGTTCGCGAACCCCTCTATTCATAACAGAGGGGTTATCGACTATGATTGTTATGAACAATTACGCTAAAAATGGAAGTATCAATGCAGATAGTAATTATATCTCTTATTGCTGATTCTTATAAACAATTAAAGAAAGTAATTACGAAAACTAATTTACATGAGTATTAATACAGCTTAGATTCGGTTCTTTATTATTATTTTATACCATCAAAATAAAAATAATCTTATTGTACAAGAAATGAAAATAGAAAACGCTCTATAGCTGTTGGGAGACCATCAGAAATATATGTAGCAGACATAACTTCTGGAGCTTATATAAAGCTTATATGAAGTTCTCTATTGGAAAGATGGATGACGAATGTCAAGATTGTGGAGCTATGCAGTTTAAAGAAGTTATAGAAAAGTTAAAACATTCATGTTGTTACAAAGATAATGTGCAAAGTATGTACAAGGACGAAAGTTAAGGATTAGTTATGGTGCTTTTTTTAACAAAATTCATTCGTACTTAAAATAGGAAAATAATGGACAATATAAATTTTAAAAATAAATTGTCACTCTTCAGCTTATTCTTTTTAAATCAACAAATGTAATAATTTCTAGGCATTTAAAAGAAATTACTTTATTCATTGTTTTTGTTTTCTAGCCGCTAGCAGAGGTGGAAGGCGTGAACCCAAAATGGAAAAAGGAACCACCATCCTTTGGTTATTTGGACATGGGGCAGCAAGATCGTGGTTTAACAAAAAAATGCGTAAAAGGTCCATACAGGTTTCCCCTGTTGGTATGTCTATGCTTCAAGAAAAATTTTCCATTTTATTTATAAATTCATATATTTTTGCGCTTTACAGGCATTATGTGATACTACTGTGTGTATAAAAGAATATTTTATGATAAAAAAAATACACAACTTCCTTGTATAAAGCAGTCGAAGTCAGTTAGGTGACTATGACTTATGCTTTATAAAAGGAAGTTGTGTATTTTGTCTTACAAGCAGCAGTCTGCTCCATGAGTGTACAGGCTAGGTTTATCCATTATTCGTTACTAATTCCCCCATGGTGAAGGAGCGCCTGCGCACCACGTCCACAAGACCCCCCAGGGTATCCCACGGCGAAGGGGAGGAGATTTGCAGCTTCATTTTTATAGAGGCTCCCCGAAGGGCGGAGGTCTGACTTGGCCTCGACATGACAACATCCATGACCGCTGGCGGAAATTCGAACCCGCAACCGGGCAACCCAGCGATCAGACGGAAACGCATGCCCCTAACCGCTCGACCACAGGATCGGCCTATCCGTTGTAAAATGACCATGCCCGATTGAGCAAAAGTAATTGCAATACCCCTACTGGAGAATTAAAAAGTCAGGATAATGAACTCGTCAACAAAGCGAAATAAATAAATAAGACAATTGCAAGTTGTAGAGCATTATCTAATTAGTAGGAATAGATAATAGGATGTCACCGTCAGCTGTCACCATGATACACAATTCTGATGGTACTACCTTTTGACAGATACTATTCACCTTCCATATACACATTTCGGTCGTTCCTGGGGTGGATTCCTACTAATTAGACAATACTCAACAACATTTCATTTGGCTTTTATCGTCTATCTCGTTTTGTTGGCGAGTTCGTTATCCTAACTTGTTAAATTCTCCGCTAGAGGCTCTGCAGTCACTTTTATTTTATCGGGCATGGTCACCTTACTATAAATAGACTTAGCGTTTATCATTGGCCTTTCCTTATAAAAGTATTCAGGTGATTAAAGAATGTTCTAAGAACCGCTCCTTATGGCGCTTGTCGACTTTCTACTCTCACGTTCTGTTTGACAATATTTAGCATACATGCTTAATTTCACAATATTTTACGAAAATAATGTGCTAAAACATAGTCTGCTTAAGTAGATAAATTAATGAAGTTTTAACTATTTTATAGTTTTACTGAAGAAATAAATATTTAATTATGGTAAAATTGATTACTGGCATGGCATCCATAGGTTTCAATAAAACAATAAAATAAAATATGTTCAGTTGCCAGTACATTATTTAAAAATTAAATTTTCAAGAAGCACTAATTTATCAAGAGTTTATGATTATGCTCCGCTTTTCTGACGAGTGAAGGTTGCGCTTCTTGTGTATCCTGATAAAGAAACTGTTCTTTGCTCTCGAAATCGGTCGATACTATTAATTTTTATATTATATGCTGTTTCTAAAGAAGTCATTTTAATGTTAAAGATAAGTCTTCCCTAGAGTATATAAAACTTTTAACACAATATTTATAATCATTCAGCAATATTTATTTCTATATAAATTTCGTAGTTTTATTTAAGCACAAATTTTACATTTTTCGTTACTATACAATTTTCATAATTACTTTATTAAACACAAACTTACATTTTTCACAAATTTTCATACTAACATTTAAAATTGAATCAGGTGTTCAGAAGGACTGCGGCAAAAAATTTATTAGAAGAAATTTGTTATCAGATTATTTTATATGATACAATCGAAAACACTTGGTTGTTAAGTAAATGTTTGGTATTTCAGTTATTAAAACCTAATTTAAAAATTAAATTTTCAAGGCGCGTTAACCTATGAGTAGCTAACTAACTTCCAAAAAGCTTATAAATATGTTTAGTAACCAGAACCTTAATTAAAAATTAAAATTTTAGAAATAATTGCATCGTGTTAAAAAGTTGTAAAAATTATGGAAGTTTAAATATTGATTTAAATTTATGTAAAAAAACTACTTGTCTGCAAAAAATTTTATTTAATTATTCCTGAAAGAATTAAATGCTGAGCAGAATGAATTAAATTATTGTATCCGGTAGAAAGAAGTTTTTTCGAAAAAGTATTTTTGACCATTATATCACGAAATCGAATTTTACCAGCACGGTGATCTATAATTTTAGAAAGAACAGTTCAAAATTTATAAAATCTTGCCAACCATATATCAAAGTTGATAATAAAACGCCCGAAAAAGAATTTCTTATTTAACGAAAAATGTCAAAGTGACATCAAAATCGCCTCGATCGATTTTTTTTAATCGGTTGTTATTCACCCATAGTTTTTGATTCTGTACACGGGAATATGCTCGAATTTGAGCTACAACTTGCTGTTTAGCTGATATATTTTAGTGTGGATGCTTTGGTCTTTATATATATTGTTTCATTACATTCAAGAAAATCAAAGCACACAAGATTCAATCGCAGGTGCTCGGCCTTAGAATTAAAATCAATCGTAGCTCTATTCGCTTGGTGTTCAGAGTTACTCAAAAGTCCCACAATATGTCAATTGCAATGGTGAGCACACTTATTTCACTTTATTTCACGATCTTATTCCAAATGCGAATCTTTTGTTACTAAACTGACGCTTTTCCGACTGTGCATAACATAGCAATAAAAGAATTTGAAAAATACTTTTACTACCCCATTTAAAAATCTAGGGTTTGGAGGGGGGATTGTATACTCTCTACCCATCTGAAGTGTACCAGCTTTCAAACAAAGAAAATATTTTGAAACCGGTTTCGATAGATTTTCAGAAATCCAATGGTAAAAAATGGCGTGTGTTTTAAATACAATAGGTAACAGATGAGCAAAATGTAAAATATAGTTGTTGAACGAAGGAACAAAAAAGTCCATGTAGGGAAAAAACGGCTTGTGTTTAAATAATAGTTTAATTCTCAGAAAGTATATATATATATATATATATATATATATATATATATATATATACATATATATATATATATATATATATATATATATATATATATATATATATATATATATATGTTTATATATATATATATATGTTTATATATATATATATATATATATATATATATATATATATATATATATAATATATATATATATATATACATATATATGTTTATATATATATATATATATATATATATATATGCTATGTTAGTTTCAGATTATCGACAAGGATATGAAGGCAGCAATGGAGATCTGCGGCCCATAAGTTCAGTGATTAATTGGAAAAGCATGGTGAACAAATATCTGGAGATCAAAGGTATTGATATGGGAACTACTCCACAAGAAGGAAGTCAAGAAGATTGACCGCAAATAATTATATTTTCGTGTTGGACTCTCTTTTATATTCAAGACATTTATATTGATAAGGAGCTTACATGATATTTGTTTGTAATATATTATAAATAATTTTGTTTTGGAAAAAAAAAAGAACAAATACCTCAGAAATAATATTTACATATAGTTTTTATGTAGTTTTCAAAGTAGATTTCTTAACATTTTTGTAAAAGATTCATAATAAACACATTTAAAAATGCAACTGTTATCTGTTTATGTATAATTTTTATACATTTAAATTTTAGCATTGTCACAGAAAATACTTTCATTGGTTGAAAATTATTTTTTCTCATAAACGTTGAAATCTTAAGTTTTACTGAATAAATTTTTCTTAACATAGCACGAATAAATTTTATCAAAGAACACTGATAATATATGAATCAGAGAATATCTTACTTTCGAATGGAAGAAGTTATAGAGTTTTTAACCCTATTGGGGTTAAGAGGGGTGTAGAGTTCCTACCTTAGGCAAGGGCGCTCATAGACATTGTGGGCCCCCTACGAACATTTATCACATGCCCCTTTCGCTATTTGATCTTCTGATTTTTGTGAATTTTCATGTCTTCTCCAACCTCAAAAAGAAAATATTGGCAGTCCGAGCCCCTTGTGCGCAGCCCTGGCTTAGGATATCAATTCTAAACTTTAAAAGTGGTCAATAGTCAAACGCACGATCCTGGAAATAGCAAATAATCAACTCCTAACTGACAAGGAATATCCAGCCAGATTGTAAGAGGCCAAAATACAGTTTGTTTACTGAATATATGCACTTCTCGTTGGACATAGCTGAACTAAATTAGGTAGGACTTCAACCATTAGCAAGTATCTAACTACACATAAATAAACAATAGGCTTTTAAGTGGTAACCCGTATCTGAATCCTTTGTCCTCACCACCCGCGTGCAACGCACAATTAGTCTGAATATTGCCGTATTGGTGATTAACCTTCAACAAATTAAGATTCCTTAGTTCCCGGAGATTACCATCATCGGCCGTCCGTGTCTCCACACCTTGTGATCGAACGTTCACATAGGAGAGGACTGAGAACATGACATATTTGGGAAGCGCTTCAAAAACCTATCTGCTAAAACTTGATTCTATCCCACCTGCAGAATCTTCCCTTTACCTGGGAAGTTACTGATTGGTCCTTCCAACTGAAGTTCGTAATAGGCTGTCAGTAAAAAGGAAACTCACAGCAAAATGCAAATTAAGGAAATGATCCACTAAACGGTTAACGAGACCTCACAAAGTCATTATATTGTTCAAAGGTGATATTCAAGAATTATATCTTCTTTCTAGATTTATGACTTTATTTTATGGATGCGATAGCGCTCTGCCCTGTCAAGTCATCGTACTTGAATTTGTAGCTGAAAATTATATATTATACTAGCAGCATACTCGTTCTTCGTACGGAGTATATAATATAAAGAAACTTATAATTCGCAATCATGTGCAAATTCTGTTAAAATATTAAATTTATTGCTCCTGAAGAGAAGTTTAAGAATATCTGTTCTCACTGTGCAAAATTATCTTCACGGGCAGATCTGAAGAATAAAACATCCTGGTCCCTTTTGTAAGCAAATTTAAAAAGAAAAAAAAAGGATTTGAATCCATATATCCAACCCCGTACTACTTATATTGTCGCAAATTTGAAAATATGTCAGTGTGTTAGTAGAAGATTACCCGTATTACAATATGAGTCTCAAAAATCTTTGAGACTCATATAAAATAAAAGAGATGACACAATAAATTGAAAATATCAATAATCTCCGTAATCTTTATACCAGAAGGTCGTAATTGATTACAATATATGCCAATATATATCAAAACATATGCCAATATAACTGTACCACATATATTCTCGTAGATTAGAAGATATACCCGTGTATTTGTGGAAGATTACTCGTACAACGTACAATATATGAGTTTAAACAATTTTTGTCATAATAAAACAATTGCATAACTTGAAAATATCAATAATCCCTGAATCAATAATCCCCGAAAATATCAATAATAATAACGTTCAAACCTGAAGACCATAATTGATATTATCCAGTCAAAAATGCTATAAGAAAAATCAAATCGTTCTTTTCTAAAATATATTTTTATATCCATTTATTTATTATTCAAATCGAAAAAATTATTTATTATTCAAATCGAAAAAATAATAATTAAAATTAACAGACAAATTTAATTGAATTGGGTTTCTAAGCAACATGATATAAGGCAGAATCTTCCTCATAAACTGCGAAATTATATAACCATTTTGATTTCTTTATACTTTTCATTCTTCAGTAAAAGCTTGTGTAAAATATACCATGGAGATAGATTTCCCAATTAAATCATGTTTCAAACAATTCATGTTTTCAGAAAGTGACTAATTAGTGCAAAAAATCTGCCAAAAAACTCAGAGAAAAAGTTTTAATTCACTTTCAAACGATTTTCAAGCTTTTCGTTTTGATAAACCACAGAGTTAGAGAGTAGAACTCCTAGGGAAAAGTTTCGTTTTTCATTAATATCTCGACAACCCCTGGACTTAGATACTCGAAACTTAGGGTAAATTTATGGGGGGCTGTTTCAAGGCTATCCACAAAATTTCATCAAATTCGGTTTAGACGTTCTTCCGTGATGGTGAGACAAATGAAAATTTCGTTTTTTACTAATATCTCGAGAACCACTGATCGTAGAAACTCCAAACACAGACTAAATTTTAAGTGGGACTATTTCCAGTATACCAACAAAATTTCATCAAATTCGGTTCAGCCGCTCTCCCGTAATGACGGGACAAACAGACAGACAGATTTTCAATTTTATTTATATAGACTAGCAGCATACCCGTTCTTCGTAGGGAGTATATAATATAAAGAAACTTATAATTCGCAATCATGTGCAAATTCTGCTAAAATATTAAATTTTTTGCTCCTAAAGAGAAGTTTAAGAATATCTGTTCTCCCTATGAAACATTATCTTCACGGGCAGATCTGAAGAGTAAAACATCCTGGCCCCTTTCTTAAGCAAATTTACAAAAAAAAAGGAATTGAATCATTATCTGCAAAATGAAAGCATTAAAATTGTATAGGACCCGTACTACTTATATACGCTAATGTTAGAAGATATAACCTGTATTAGTACATTATAAGATTACCCGTATTACAATATGAGTCTCAAAAATCTTTGCCAAAATAAAAGAGATGTTGCAATAAATTGAAAATATCAATAATCTCCGTAATCTTTATACCAGAAGGTCGTAATTGATTCCAATATATGCCAATATATATCAAAACATATGCCAATATACCTGTACCACATATATTCTCGTAGATTAAAAGATATACCCGTGTATTTGTAGAAGATTACTCGTACAACGTACAATATATGAGTTTAAACAATTTTTGTCATAATAAATCAATTGCATAATAACTTGAAAATATCAATAATCTCTGAATCAATAATCCCCGAAAATATCAATAATAATAGCGTTTAAACCTGAAGACCATAATTGATATTATCCAGTCAAAAATGCTATAAGAAAAATCAAATCGTTCTTTTCTAATATATATTTTTATATCCATTTATTTATTATTCAAATCGAAAAAATTATTTATTATTCAAATCGAAAAAATAATAATTAAAATTAACAGACAGATTTAATTGAATTGCGTTTCTGACAACATCATATAAGATAGAATCTTCCTAATAAACTGCGAAATGATATAACCATTTTTTGATTTCCTTATACTTTTCATTCTTCAGTAAAAGCTTGTGTAAAATATACCATGAAGATAGATTTCCCAAATAAATCATGTTTCAAACAATTCATGTTTTCAGAAAGTGACTAATTAGTGCAAAAAATCTGCCAACAAACTCAGAGATAAAGTTTTAATTCACTTTCAAACGATTTTCAAGCTTTTCGTTTAGATAAACCACGAAGTTAGAGAATGGGGAAAAGTTTCGTTTTTCATTAATATCTCGACAACCCCTGGACTTAAGCCCTCGAAACTTGGACTAAATTTATGGGGGGATATTTCAAGACTATCCACAAAATTTCATCAAATTTGGTTTAGCCGTTCTTCCGTGATGGTGAGACAAACGAAAATTTTGTTTTTTACTAATATCTCGAGAACCACTGATCGTAGAAACTCCAAACATAGACTAAATTTTAAGTGGGACTATTTCCAGTCTACCAACAAAATTTCATCAAATTCGGTTCAGCCGTTCTCCCGTGATGACAGGACAAACAAACAGACAGACAGATAGATTTTCAATTTTATTTATATAGACTAGCAGTATACCCGTTCTTCGTACGGAATATATAATATAAATAAACTTAAAATTCATAATCATGTGCAAATTCCTATAGTATACTTAATGGCATTTTTAATCAAAATATTCTGTTAAAATATTTAACATAATGCTCCTAAAAAGAAGTTAAGGAATGGCTGTTCTCGTTATTCAAAATTATCTTCAGGGGTAGATCTGAAGAATAAAATATCCTGGCCTTTTTTGTAAGCAAATTTATAAAAAGTATGGAGTTGAATCAATATATGCAAAATAATAGCGTATTGCATGGGACCCGTACTACTTATATACGCGAATATTAGAAGATATAACCTGTATTAGTAGATTACATATATAAATTGAAAATATCAATAAATCCGTTATCTTTAAACCAGTAGGCAGTAATTAATTCCAATATATGCCCAAATGAAAGTGCTACAATTATATGGAAAGATAAACCCGTACTACTTATAATGTCATAGATTAGAAAATATGTCCTAGTGTTAGTAAAAGATTATCCGTATTATAATATTTAGTTTGAAAATTTTTTGCCAATATATAACAGATTACTTAATAAATTAAAGATATCAATAATCCCCGTCATCTTCATACCGGAAGGCTTGATTCCAATATATGCCAATATACATGTACTACTTATATTCTCTTACATTAGAAGATATATCCGTGCATTTGTAGAAGATTACTCGTACAACGTACAATATATGAGTTTCAACAATTTTTGCCGCAATAAAACAATGCCATAAGAAATTGATTATATCGATAAACTCTGAATCAATAATCCCCGAAAACGTCAATAATAATAATGTTTAAACATGAAGATCGTAATTGATATTATCCAGTCAAAAATACGATGGCAATGAAATTTATTTTATATACATATCTTCATCATTAAAATCAGAAAAGATTTAATAAAAATCTTCTTCCTCATAAACACATTAAATTTAAATCCGTTGTTAAGCGACATGTTATGATTTGCTTCAAATAAATTGGTGGTCAAAATATCGTCTGAATATCTCTAATGAAGGTTTGGCGACATTTTAAAAAATCGCCAAATTTATCGCCAAGTGGGACTGTAGAACTGACAGTCCCACTTAGCGATAAATTGACGAACCATCATCAAAATATTATCCCCTAAAAAAAACACAATTTCGTTTATTTAGGGCAATTTATCAATTTCAAAATTTTTTTATGGATTTATAAATATTTTTATCAATTTGGTGACATTTTAAAAATTCGCTAAATGGGTTACTAAGTAGGGCGGTTGGACTGACAGACAAATGCTAACGAAATACCATTTCAGTACTTTCTTTTAACAAAACAAAATAAAATTCATTGATTTATGTCATTTTTATCAATTTGGGGACATTTCAATCAATTTGGCAACTTTTAAGAAATTTGCCAAGTTAGCGATATCCAGCCAAATTCGTAGCTCTAAATTCGCAGATCTGAATAATCCAGTTTGTATATACTAAATGAAAACACTAAAATATTATTAGAAGATATACCCATTCTACTCTTTTTCTGTTTAAACAATTGGATAAATGAATTTATTGGGTAAACAGAATATGAGTTTATTAGCTAAACACAATATATAAGCTTAAAACCTCTTTGCTAAAATACATGAAAGTGATGTATGCAGTTCGCAATTAATATAATTAAAAAAAAATCAAACCGTTCATTTATAAGATATATTTTAATATCCATTTATTTATTATTCAAATCGAAAAAATAATAATAATCATTAACAAACACATTTAATTCCATTCCTTTGCCGAGCAACATGATATAAGATAGAATCTTCCTCATAAAATACGAAATTAAATAACCATTTTAATTTCTTTATACTTCTAATCGTTGAGTAAAAGCTTGTGAAATATAAAACATGGAGGTAGATTTTTCCATTTAAATTCATGTTTCAAACAATTCATGCTTTCAGATAGTGACTATTTAATGCAAAAATCCTGCATCAAACTCAAAAATAAAGTTTTAATTCCCTTTGACGTTTTAAACAAACGATTTTTATCCTTTCCGTTTGGATAAACCACGGAGTTGGAGAGTAGAACTCCTATAAAAAAAGTTCCGTTTTTCATTAATATCTCAACAACCCCTGGTCTTAGAAACTCGACACTTGGGCAAAATTTATGGGGGCTATTTCAAGGCCACCTACAAAATTTCATTAAATTCGGTTCAGCCGTTCTCTCGTGATGATGAGACAAACGAAAGTTTCGTTTTTTACTAATATCTCGAGAACCACTGGTCGTAGAAATTCCAACCATAGACTAAATTTTAAGTGGGGCTATTTCTAAGCTACCCACAAAATTTCATCAAATTCGGTTCAGCCGTTCTCCCGTGATGATGGGACAAACAGACAGACATACAGACAGATTTTCAATTTTATTTATATAGACTAGCAGCATACCCGTTCTTCGTACGGAGTATATAATATAAAGAAACTTATAATTTGCAATCATGTGCAAATTCTGTTAAAATATTAAATTTTTTGCTCCTAAAGAGAAGTTTAAGAATATCTGTTCTCACTATGAAACATTATCTTCACGGGCAGATCTGAAGAGTAAAACATCCTGTCCCCTTTGTAAGCAAATTTACAAAAAACAAGAAAGATCAATCATGCTTAAAGCATTGATTATGAAACACTTTCCAACTTCAATGCAATTTTATTTAAACAAGTCTAAAATGCAATACATTCCTCGGTAATATTTTGAAACTTATCACAATACTGCATTAATTTATTATATTTGAAAACTTAAACCTTCATCGAAAAAAATGAACTTCATTCAAATGACGGCATTGAAATATAAATTGCCTGGTTTAAACATCTCTAAAATGTTATACATTCCTCGGTAATAGTTTTAGAATTATCATAATACTACGATAATTTATTATATTTGAAAACTTCATCGAAAACAACTGAAATTAATTCAAATCACGTCATAGAAAAAATAACACGCCTGGATCTCTCTATAAAAACAGGATTTCATTCATAACTTTCTCCCATTGATTTCATTCATCACAATACTATAATAATTTATTTTATTTAAACATTTTGTTTAAGACCATGGAGCTACAAAAAATTAAACTATGCTTGAAACTTCATCGAAAAAAATCGTCCTTCTTTTTATGAAATCAATTAATATTTCGTTCATATCAGCCATGCAGACTCCATGGACCAAATTATTTTGTGTTAAAAAAACATAGGAATTCTAATACAACTCATTCTATATATTTTGCTGTTTACATTTTACATAGGTGAAAAATAGGCTTAGTTGTAGAAATAATCAAATTTAGATGAGCATTTAAACTCAAATATATTGTCATTGCGTTGTTTCAGTATGTAGATGCACAGAATTTAAGCAAAAATAAAGTAGTTTTAGGACGGATACAACACTCAATATGAATTAAAAAGAACTTAAAAAAATGAAACAAGATGGGTGCCATATATCATTTTGAAGTGGGTCGTATGATCGTTTCATATCATGGTCACGTGATCGTTTCATATAAGAGGTGTAATTATTATTTTAATTTTTATTTAAAAAACTACTGAATATATTTCGCTGAATTTTTTTTATATATTTTATGGAACAATTTGAATATTACCTAAAATTTTCGAAGCAATTTGTGAATTTTAAATCTGCTTAAAAAATGTTTGAAAAATTAGGTCCCATAGGGCTCAATGTATTTCATTTTTTCGACCCGGGTTCAATCCAAAACTAATTGCGTAATATTATTCATTTATATTCCCATAGGTTCTACAGACGGTCTGAACAACATACTAAAATTTCATTTTGATTAAGTCATTTTTACGGCAGTTATCGTGCTAACGGACAGACAGACAGACAGACAGACAGACATATAGACAAACAGAATGAACAATGTCATAAACTCTTTTCAACTTTGTTGTAAAGTGTTAAAAAAGGAATTGAATCATTATCTGCAAAATGAAAGCATTAAAATTGTATAGGACCCGTACTACTTATATACGCTAATATTAGAAGATATAACCTGTATTAGTACGTTAGAAGATTACCCGTATTACAATATGAGTCTCAAAAATCTTTGACAAAATAAAAGAGATGACGTAATAAATTGAAAATATCAATAATCTCCGTACTCTTTATACCAGAAGGTCGTAATTGATCCCAATATATGCCAATATATATCAAAACATATGCCAATATACCTGTACCACTTATATTCTCTTAGATTAGAAGATATACCCGTGTATTTGTAGAAGATTACTCGTACAACGTACAATATATGAGTTTAAACAATTTTTGTCCGAATAACACAATGGCATATTAACTTGAAAATATCAACAATCCCTGAATCAATAATCCCCGAAAATATCAATAATAATAACGTTTAAATCTGAAGACTGTAATTGATATTATCCAGTCATAAGAAAAATCAAATCGTTCTTTTCTAAAATATATTTTCATATCCATTTATTTATTATTCAAATCGAAAATGTAATAATTAAAATTAACAGACAGATTTAATTTAATTGTGTTTCTGAGCAACATGATATAAGTTAGAATATTCCTCATAAAGTGCGAAAGTAAATAACCATTTTGATTTCTTTATACTTTTGTTCAGTAAAAGCTTGTGAAAAATAAACCATGGAAATAGATTTCTCATTTAAATCATGTTTCAAACAATTCGTGTTTTCAGAAAGTGACTAATTAGTGCAAAAAATCTCCCAACAAACTCAGAGATAAAGTTTTAATTCACTTTCAAACGATTTTCAAGCTTTTCGTTTTGATAAACCACAGAGTTAGAGAGTAGAACTCCTAGAGAAAAGTTTCGTTTTTCATTAATATCTCGACAACCCCTGGACTTAGATACTCGAAACTTAGGGTAAATTTATGGGGGGCTGTTTCAAGGCTATCCACAAAATTTCATCAAATTCGGTTTAGACGTTCTTCCGTGATGGTGAGACAAATGAAAATTTCGTTTTTTACTAATATCTCGAG
Source organism: Amaurobius ferox (assembly GCA_951213105.1). NCBI lineage: Eukaryota > Metazoa > Arthropoda > Arachnida > Araneae > Amaurobiidae > Amaurobius > Amaurobius ferox. The sequence continues at coordinate 47,468,812 of OX578133.1, forward strand.
AACCACTGATCGTAGAAACTCCAAACACAGACTAAATTTTAAGTGGGACTATTTCCAGTATACCAACAAAATTTCATCAAATTCGGTTCAGCCGCTCTCCCGTAATGACGGGACAAACAGACAGACAGATTTTCAATTTTATTTATATAGACTAGCAGCATACCCGTTCTTCGTAGGGAGTATATAATATAAAGAAACTTATAATTCGCAATCATGTGCAAATTCTGCTAAAATATTAAATTTTTTGCTCCTAAAGAGAAGTTTAAGAATATCTGTTCTCCCTATGAAACATTATCTTCACGGGCAGATCTGAAGAGTAAAGCATCCTGGCCCCTTTCTTAAGCAAATTTACAAAAAAAAAGGAATTGAATCATTATCTGCAAAATGAAAGCATTAAAATTGTATAGGACCCGTACTACTTATATACGCTAATGTTAGAAGATATAACCTGTATTAGTACATTATAAGATTACCCGTATTACAATATGAGTCTCAAAAATCTTTGCCAAAATAAAAGAGATGTTGCAATAAATTGAAAATATCAATAATCTCCGTAATCTTTATACCAGAAGGTCGTAATTGATTCCAATATATGCCAATATATATCAAAACATATGCCAATATACCTGTACCACATATATTCTCGTAGATTAAAAGATATACCCGTGTATTTGTAGAAGATTACTCGTACAACGTACAATATATGAGTTTAAACAATTTTTGTCATAATAAATCAATTGCATAATAACTTGAAAATATCAATAATCTCTGAATCAATAATCCCCGAAAATATCAATAATAATAGCGTTTAAACCTGAAGACCATAATTGATATTATCCAGTCAAAAATGCTATAAGAAAAATCAAATCGTTCTTTTCTAAAATATATTTTTATATCCATTTATTTATTATTCAAATCGAAAAAATTATTTATTATTCAAATCGAAAAAATAATAATTAAAATTAACAGACAAATTTAATTGAATTGGGTTTCTAAGCAACATGATATAAGGCAGAATCTTCCTCATAAACTGCGAAATTATATAACCATTTTGATTTCTTTATACTTTTCATTCTTCAGTAAAAGCTTGTGTAAAATATACCATGGAGATAGATTTCCCAATTAAATCATGTTTCAAACAATTCATGTTTTCAGAAAGTGACTAATTAGTGCAAAAAATCTGCCAACAAACTCAGAGATAAAGTTTTAATTCACTTTCAAACGATTTTCAAGCTTTTCGTTTAGATAAACCACGAAGTTAGAGAATGGGGAAAAGTTTCGTTTTTCATTAATATCTCGACAACCCCTGGACTTAAGCCCTCGAAACTTGGACTAAATTTATGGGGGGATATTGAGTTAGAGAGTAGAACTCCTAGGAAAAAGTTTCGTTTTTCATTAATATTTCGACAACTCCCTGGACTTAAACACTCGAAACTTTTGCTAAATTTATGGGGCGCTATTTCAAGGCTATCCACAAAATTTCATCAAATTCGGTTCAGCTGTTCTCCCGTGATGATGAGACAAACGAAAATTTCGTTTTTTACTAATATCTCGAGAACCACTGATTGTAGAAACTCTAAACATGAACTAAATTTAAAATGGGACTATTTCCAGGCTATCCACAAAATTTCATCAAATTCGGTTCAGCCGTTCTCCCGTGACAACGGGACAAACAGACAGACAGATTTTCAATTTTATTTATATAGATTTAAATTGAGAAACCCATATTTTCAGATATCTATATTTCATCCCCCAAGGAAGCTAAAGACTTTATTTTCTCTGTACTACGCTAACAAAGCTGACAAAAACAAAACAAAAAATTACAATGTATTAATTAGCATCCAAGCAAAAAGAACTTCATAATGGCACATTTTACTTCGATTTTCGTTCCGGCCTTTTTGTTCTTCAATGTTGATAGACCTACAGCAGTGGCGAATGCTGCGGTATGACTAGTATGGCGCCGACAGTCCATATCAGAGACATAAACACTGCCCTAGTTACAATATATGTATAAAAAAGCAGTAACACTATCATCGCCATTGTGTGTGGCTTATTCCGCCAGTACTAGCCGTAAGCTAGACCAGGTCCAAGAGCCCAAAAGTTGCAATGAAATCAAAAACCAATAAAGGGTCTTTATAAATATCTTCCTTAGCAAGCCCCAGACAGCCTAAAAGATGGTCAGGGGAGGCCTCTGCGGAATTGCAAATAGAGCAAGAAGAATAAGATTTTTACCCCTGATTAAAAGTAAGACACTTTAATTGTCCACTGGCAAATCTACTAATGGTGGTCTGCGTCCTTCGGTCGCCCTTAACGGTAAGGGCACCACCAGGGCATTTCCTGTCATACTAAGTGTGTATAGGAGGGGTCCTCCATAGATTCTAGATTAAAATTTTCCTTCTTGAGTAGATTTCAAGGTATGTCAAAGTGCCACATGAAGAAAAAGGAAGAGAGACTCCCTCCTTGGCCAGAGCATCAGCAGTCTCATTCCCCAGGAGTCCAATATGAAACGGTACCCATTGTAAGTAAACTTCATGCCGTTGAGAAAGATCTTTGAGAATCTCAAGTATCGAAAGAGAGAGAGTATCGAAAGATGAGAATCTCAAGTATCATCGCTATTAAATCCCTTGAGTATTATGAGGCGATTGATAAAGAGGAGGGTAGAATGTTAGATGCATTTCCTGATAAGGATTCGTTACTGGCCTATAGCCTTAACTTCTTAACGAATTTTAATGAATGCTGGCTCATTTCGTGTATTCTGGTTTCGGGAACATACTTTTTTTAACTTTTTAAATACTTTTTTTTATTTCATTTAAAATTTCAAAAACTGAAACGATTTTTTCGGCTATTTTCTTCAGTGTTAACGGTCCATCAAAACTGAAGTAATGCGTCAATGACTGACTAATACATCAATTTTGTTTTTAATTAACTACGACTAAAATGGGTTACTTATGATTTAAAGGAGGGTTAGGATCCTCCAGCTAGATACCCTGAGCCTGAAAGTATAACTCCCGTCCTACTGGAATTTGGCGCAAACCATTTGCGATTTCATTTTTGGAAAGAGGTTTATATTTCCTGTATTTGGCGAGAAGTTTTTACCATGAAGTGGTATTTTTGTGAAATAAAGGTACAGATATCAATTGTATTCAAGTATGTTTTTGCATAAATTTTATTCATACGATTTGATTTAATATGGTCTGGAAAGAAATTCAATTATTTCCAGACCTTTTACTTGATTTGCTTTAATCTAACACGATCACACTATCATTTTAGACTCAAGTCTACTTTTGTACTTATCTTTAAACTGTTAGACGTAAGCCAAGTCTGTTTTTACACAGGTTTTTACAATTTATCTACCATGTAGAGACAGACTGGTATTGTTGCTAAAACTCTAAATATTATAAACAAAGAGCTTATATGTATTTAATATGATTTATCAAGTACTATTAAATGAAATAGACTATATCTAAAAAGAGTAATTTTATTTAATATAATAATTAGTAGGTACAAACGGCATTTTGGTAATTGTTCCTTTCACTTCTTTCTTATGAATAACAAATTTTACTTCCGTCCCCACGCTTGCATTCTTGACTTCCACATATCCCATAGACACGTTTTTATTCAAACAGGGAGAAGGACAACCACTTGTAATAGTTCCGATTTGCTTTCCTTCTATATTAAGAATAGGCGTGGAAGCTGAAAAAAGAAAACACTGGTTAGTGTTTGAAACAACTGAAACGTTTGTTTGAAAAATTGCATGCTGAACCGCGATTGCATGCTGAACCGGGGTGAGGGGGTCGCAACCCTCCCTCGGCCAACTTTTGGTACTATTCCTTTTCTTGTTCTTTTCTTTTTGTTTCATATTTGATTTTCAGATTTGGAACTTACCTTTTGGATATTATATACATATATATATATATATATATATATATATATATATATATATATATATATATATATATATATATATATATATATATATATATATATATATATATATATATATATATATATATATATATATATATAGAGAGAGAGAGAGAGAGAGAGAGAGAGAGAGAGAGAGAGAGAATAATTACCCAATACCAACGACAAAAATCCCCCAAAAAACACTAAGATTCAAAGTCCCAATTTATAATACTAAAATACACAAAAATAATACAATTGTTTGTGGTCTTAGAGTATCTTCATCGGGATCCTATACTGTATTCCACAAACTTAAACGCTTTCTGACTGTTTACTCTAATGTGATTTAGAGAAATTCTACAGTAGGATCAAGAGCTAAAAAAGAAAGGATAGATAAATTCAGTTTACATTCACACTAACTACCTCACAACTGAACACTTTTTGTTAAATTAGGGATCTTATAAGCCACTTCAAGCAATAGGAATATTTTTGATGGCTCCAACTGTATTATGCTTTACTTAACTACTCAACTAAATCCTTTCTAACTTGTTACATGAAACTAAATTTTACCTAATGATTTTATATATTGGAATGAATTAAATTTTTTTCATCTTAACTTTACATTGCAAAAATTCTCTATATAATTACTGGAGTTATAACCCAAAATGTTTCAGGTTCAAAAAATAAACAACAGATTAAGGAGTAACTTTGAAGTCATACACAGAATACTATTTTTTTTAACACTACACTCAAGATAATTCTAAAATTCCTCAGTAAATAAAATTTTCTTCATGACATTTTCAAAATATATAATGTATGTTAGTCGCTATATTAATCTCAAATATTAAATGAATCAAGTAATACATATGTACACTTGAACATTAATACAGAAAACAGTTATAGGTTTCATTCTGCACATAAAATAAATTTATCTGTGAACTTACACGTAGGCTAGATATAAATGTAACAGTTGTGAAGTATATATAGACTTTAGAGTCAAGAGCCATAAAAATAGTTAATTATGGATAAGTGAAGCAAATTCTATTTTCCATTCCGGAAGAAGCAAAATAAACATTTGCCTGAATTTTGTTATTCCTTTTACTCGATAGGTAGTTAAATTAAATTTTCCATACATATGTGAAATTGCACGCAGATTTGCAGAATCACAATTCCAATTATTAAAACGAACTGTAACTGCACGAAACGCTTATTTTTAAATCGCGCATGCGCAGTACGCTTCCTACAAATAACAAGTAAATAACAACTTTTAAACAGTATTTCAAATCGTGTGCGCTTGCATGCATTGTGATTTAAACGTACTCCTATATATTAAATACATTCTTGCAACTTAAATGTGTAACTTTCATTTTATCTTTTTCCTGTAATTTAATTAAATTAATTTAATACTGAAATTCTAAAAACTTATATGCTGTTTTGTATTAGGATTCTCAAATTTTAAAATTAATTTTTTATACTTCACATATCATAATTATTTGTTAAATTAAGTTTTAATTTGAAATCTTTCACAGCTCGCATACTTCATACGCGCGAGTTTTCTGCTAGTTTAACTATCAAAATTAGATACTTGCAAGGCTTCGTAATTGCGAGTTGCCACTATCATCATGATTAATTATCATCTGCAATATAAATATTAGCATCTGTAATATAAAGATTTAGGAAAAATACGCATTAATTTCGCAAATTTGAGTATTTTTGGATTCGTGCTCAAATAAAACATCATTGGTAGTTACAAGAATCTATTATTCAACCTGTTCAAAATGCCTTGCGTCAGCAACAGTGCAGATTTCAATTCAAAAAAGAATATTACCGCATTCTTTGGCAAACATTGCGTGTATCACCGTGTTAGAGGCTTTGATGATACGACTTTTTGAGATATATTTATTTTGTTCATTCCTGCTGTCGATTCCTACTGATTAACTAATGCTGTATAATTATATAATTGGCTTATTTCGTCTATCTTGCTTTGTTGGCGAGTTCGTTATCCTATTTGTTTTTATTCTCCCCTAGAAGAGCTGCAATCACTTATTCAATCGGCCATGGTAACTTTAACTACATATAAACTTAACGTGTACACTCATGGACCTTTCTTTATAAAGTTACCAGAAAACGTACCCAGCCCTGTCCATGGTTTAAGATGTAGACCACTGATTAAAATTAAGCCGAAACTCACAGTAAAATCTCAACCAAAGATTACTTTAACAGTACGCCCGCTTATAACAAAAAAATTGCAGCGCTGCGTAAGTGCGCACACGTTTACACCACGACCGCTGCGTTTTTCTAAAAGCTCTTAACTTCAATAGCTTTCTTGCAGTACCGCTTGACCACGTAGAAAATATACCCGCCGTTGTTCGGGATTTAAAGCAGGGATAAATCATGCAATTTTAATTGCATGAACACGCCCGCTAATCAGGCGTATTTTGTCATAAATAATCTATCTCTTTGATATGATCAATCTTTAGGGTTGTGCCTATTCCCTGCGCTAAGGCTCCTAAATGCACCCCACGCTACTAATGACCTGTATGGAATACAGGAGATAATAACCGGTTCAAGGAGAAAAAATTTCTATCATCACTTCAGCTGTCAGAGCTTCGAAAATTTGTCAGAAGTTTCGCATTAAAATCCATAGAAAAATTTAGGAATAGAGTAATAAAATGATTTTTTATTGAAATGAGAAGATATCACACAATATGTATGTCCGAGCCAACGGCCGTACCGTGCTGAAAACACCGGTTCTCGTTAGATCACCGAAGTCAAGCAGCATCGAGAGCGGTTAGTACTTGGTGGGTGACCACCTCGGAACACCGCGTGCTGTTGGCCATCTCGGGTGCGGTATCCCCGTGGTTTGCGCGCTAGATTTGCACGCTACCACAAATGCCGCCGTGTTCATGCGGAGTACGATCACGTTAAACATGTGGGTCCGTAAGTCCTTCCGAGAGGTTAGTGGTAGGGGAAGGAGAGTACGGTCCCTGTGGATGCCTCCCCCACTGGGTTCAGGTCTAAATTGGGTGGCACTTCCCGGCCGTCCATACAGTTACCTTACACCTTTCTGGTAGGTCGGACGGTCTGGGTCTCAACAACAACAACAACAACATGTATGTCCCACCTGGGAACACCGCGTGCTGTTGGCACATTTCGGATCCGGTAACCCGGTGGTTTGCGCGCTGGATTTGCACGCTGCCACAACTGCCGCCGCGTCCATGCGGAGTACGATCACGTTAAACATGTGGGTCCGTAAGTCCTTCCGAGAGGTTGGTGGTAGGAGAAGGAGGGTACGGTCCCTGTGGATGCCTCTCCCACTGGGTTCCGGTCTAAATTGGGTGGCACTTCCCGGCCGTCCAAACGGTTACCTTACATCTTTCTGGTAGGTCGGACAGTCTGGGTCTCAACAACAACAATATGTATGTCAAAAATTGGAATACTTTTTAATTTCCGGGTGTTACAAATACATGGGAAATATCATAAGTTTTTCATATTTCGATGAATTTTCAATTTTTTAATATGAAGAAATTGTCCTACGATGGTGTTAAGATGGAAACTCTGCGATAATATTTTCGATCGCTAAGGAACCGATTTGTGCAAAATTCGCTGAAAATGGCTCTTCAACATTTAATAACTAAAAAATCTAATTCAAATTTTTAAATAATCTCTCTAATGTGTCTTTGGACTTAAACTGAAATATCACTGTTCCAAATTTTGTAGCTGTGGGTCGCTTAGATTTTCCGCTATGTGACGAACAGGTAGACTAACATATATTTTTATTATTATAGATTGGGATGCTTATGGACATTCCTAGAAACCCTGTATATTTTTTCTTCGGCCTACAACGCTGCTGTAATTTTACTGAAAAAAGAACCTGTTCATCCCATTTTTACAGTTTTTGTAAAGTGCTTAACTGCCTGCAAATATTCTTAGATTCCAGTTGAAAATATTTTACGGTGCAAATTTTATAGATTCACTATATTCCATGATGAAAACTGTATTTATTTTCGGATTCTGATTTTTTACTTAAAATAGTAATTAATTACCTCTTGGGCATGGTCCGGTTGATATGAAGCCAACTCTTTTCCTTTTGGGTTTTTGTTTTATTTGATCAAGAATAACATCTGCACCAGGGAAATTGGCTTCTGCTCTTCTTCTTTTACCTAATACATAAATAAGCTATAGTAAATTTTTAAGCATAAATGATGTACAAAAGTTAGGCTACACATTCTTTCAATTATTTGCAATGTATATTTTATAATCTTCCTTCTATGTAATAAAGTTTAATCATACACGAAATTGAACCAAATTAAAGGTGTAGGTAGATTCAATTCCAAACAATTCTATATAAATCTTATCATCATCATCATCATCCGAAATTGATATTATGCAAAATTGTCGAAAAGGAAATGAAGGTGTAAACAGATGAAAGTTCCGATTATTTTACATAATAACAATTTCAGATAATGATAAAAATTTATATAGTGTTGTTTTGAATTGAATCTGCATAAACCCTCATTTATGTTCGACAATTTTGCATAATATTGATTTTGAATAATAAGAAGATTTGTATAAGATGTATACGTATACTGTTTTAAATTGAATCTGCCTACAGCATCAATTTCGTTCAATTTCTGTGAGCGACTGTTGTATTGGGGAGGACAGAAAAAACTTTTCTTATTTATTTTTTGAATTTTAGTTTTTATTTTTTCAAGTAATTTAAGTTCAAACCTATGTAGTATTATACATGAATTAACCCATTAGAACCAAGAGAACATTTGATCGAAAAACGCCAAACCTTCTCAGAGAAAATGCCTGAACAAAAACTATTATTAAAGGGCAAATTAAAGGGCAAAACCAAAATCATAACGACGTAACACAATAACGTGAAAATTTAATAGATAAAAATGTTTAGATAAATAAAAATGTATGCTGAATTTCAGCCCTTTACACGCTTTATAAGTCGAGAACGAGCCCATTAAATATGATGAAAGTAACTGACGAAACGACGTAATGATGTGAAAATTTTGTAGATGAAAGTATTCCGTGCCAAGTTTCAACTCCAGGCTCAGTTCTGCTCTGGGAAGAAAACCTGAGCCTGTAAAAGATACGTAAATAGCATAACGTAATGACGTAAATATTTGATAGCTGAACATATTCGGCAAGATGAAACTGTGTTCCGAGTTTCAGCTCTCTGTGTGCTCTGGGAACCGAAAACGAACCCGTTAAAGGTAACGTACTTAAATGGTTGTTGTTGAAACCCAGACCGTCCGACCTACCAGAAAGGTGTAAGGTAACTGTACTTAAATGGTGTAATAACGTAACGTAATGAGATAAAAATTTAATAGATGAAAATGTCCCATAAGATGAAACTGTCTTCTCAGGTTTAGCTCTCTGCGTGCTTTAGGAGCCGAGAACGAGCTCTTCAAAGATATTCAACGAAGGGACACAAATGTCCATGGGCAAAAAACAAACAGAATTTACGTTAAGTTAGAAAAAGTTATAGGGGGAAAACCCCAAATGGAAACTTTGTATTTTCTTTTGGATCAAATACACTTCCATGCAAAACAAATACACTTCGAGCAAATGCAAGTTTGTAGAAAAAAATACTTTTCTTGAATTTACGGCTAACCAGAAAAACATGAAAACTTTTGTATTTTAGTTAACGTGCAAAAAAATGGGTATTTTCCAGAATGTATAAAGTTTTGTAAAGTAGGAACTTTTCTTTATAACTACCCATCTTTTATTTTTCAACTGTGTTTTATTTTATTGCTATTTACAAACACACACACAGACACACACTATTTTCAAATTTATAAAAATATTTACACCAATTTTGCTTAAAATGATGTGTTTATAATTTTCTTAAGCCAGTCGCGCAAATAATATTCGAACATCGCTCGTAATTGATACTAGAGATATGCACAGATTGACTCTTTTTTTTCTTCTATTGCCCCCTTTGCCTTATCCTATTTGCCTTATCCTATTTGCTTTATCCTAACTGTCTCCTCTAGGGGCGCTGCAATCACTTTTATTCGATAGGGCATGGTCACTTTACTATAGACAGACCTAACGTGTGTACACTTATAGACCTTTCCCTGCAAAATTATTGGGGTGTTTAAGGATTTTCATAGAAACCCTTATGCAAAATCACGCAAAGATTTATATGTATTGCAACATGACAAATTCAATGATCCTAATTGTGTATTATCATTTGAATTCTCAGAAGCAGTATGAAACTAAATATGAAGACACCCTCTTGTGCAAATTAGATGCATATGTATTTGTAGTCAACATTAATATGAGTCTAACGGTACTTTCGGTTTGATTGTACGACCGGTACGAGCATGAATAACGAGCCGTGTTCGGATAATTCATTAAAAATTCTTGTAAAAAATCATATCCATGTACAGCTAGTTAAATAAAAATACAAACAGCTCTCGTTGTTCTGGCTTCTTGGGTCATACAGTTAAACCAAAAGTGTCATTAGACTCGGAATAATGTCTTAGAATAATGATAGACTTAGAATAATAATAGACTTAGAATCAGGGCCGATCCTAGCAGGTGTGCAGCGCGTGCACCGCACGCGGGCGGCCAAAACAAGGGGCGGCCGCAGGCCGCATATAGTTCTACCAATTAAGCAAAATTTTTTAAAACTTATAATAAGTCGGATAAATATGCTGAATTTTAAATAGTTATTGAAAAATCAAAATAAGTCCCATAGTTTAAGAAAAATAGAATGTTAGTGCACAGTGTGTTGGTCCATTGTTGGTCCTTCATTTGATAGCAAAATTCGTGGCAGAGCCAGCAATACGGCATAGAAAAGGATACCAAATTTTAAATTTCTATCTAAACAAATAACTAAGGGGCATATTTTTGAGACGCCTAAGGATGTTTCGTTCCACTGTGCGGCAGCTTATTTATGTATACCACGGTCGGCACGCGGCTCGCAGATCAATGGTCAAAAGAAACTTTATTTTCGCGGTCTCCTTTGTAGATTAGAACTGAATTATTTCGGCAAAGTTAACCCTTTCGCGACGGCGGCATTCCGGAACTGCGGCGGCCCAAAGGACGGAGCGCTTCTTTTTCGAACTGTTCCCAGGAGACGGCAATTTTATTCAGCTAAGCCTAACTCTCGAAAAAAATTCACTAAAAATCACCCGTTCAACACATCATTCTACTATTTTCAGGAATAAAGGAAATTCTTATTTTCTATTTCATGTTTATTTTTCTTTCAAATTTTCTTTTATCAAAATATTAAAAATTTTAGCGTATTAAAAATGATAACTTACCTTGAATAAAATAGTTATCAGTTAATCAGGAGTGTATATAGATTTAAATCAGTTATCAGGAATGTATACAGATTTAAATTTTGAGACTAATGCATCTAAAATAAATGCATTTGAAACTAATGCATCTAAAACGGGTTTCAATTTATCTAGTTTTTGGGCATTACTATCAAGAATAAAATGAAGGTAACGTAATATTCTTGATCTAACATTTTAACGAAAAAAATATTGATTTATTGGTAGAACATGGTCCCAAACAAGTAGCAAATTTTAAATTTGCGGTCGATGAGAGTGGCAGAACATTTAGCTGTTCATATTATAACAAAACTTTAGTGAACGGGGAGAGAATAAATCGCGCGTGGCTCTGATATTCCATAAAACTAAATCGTATTTTTTGTTTTGCATGTAAATTCTTTGGTAAAGATAGTTCAACACAACTTGTAAGTACTGACTTTTCTGATTGTCGTCATTGTTTGGATTACCTTAATAAGCATGAAAATACTCTAAAACAAACTCTATAAGATCGTGGTGCGAAATAAAGACGAGGCTGGAAAAAAATTGTACTATTGACGCGGAACAACAAAATGTTTACAATCGAGAGAAAAAGCGATGACCCGCCATCATTGAAGGAATGATTGCTGTAGTATAATTTTTAGGCATTCAAAATTTGGCATTCAGAGGAACTAGTACGAAGTTGTATCATAGAGATAAGGGTAATTTTTCAAAGGCAGTGGAGATGTCGGCCAAATTTGATCCAGTTATCTCAGAACACCTTAATAATGTCAGTAAATACAAAGATAACAAGAAAGATCAATCATGCATAAGCATTGATTATGAAACACTTTCCAACTGAAATGTAATTTCATTTAAAAATTTCTAAAATGTGATTCATTCAGTGGTAATATATTTTACATTATCACAGTACTACAGTAATTTATTATACTTAAATATTTAAAACTGTATCGAAATATAAATCAACTGATTCTTTATGCAAAATCAATGAATATTTCATTCATATAACTTGTATTCCAGACTCCAGAGCTAAATAATTTTGTGTGAAAAAAATTCAGCAATTCTTATGTAATTCATCTTACAATCGCTTGAGATATTTGCATTCTGCATATGTTAAAATTAGGCTTCCTTGAAGAAATAATAAAAGTTTAGGGATCATTTAAAATCACAACTATTGTAATTGCATAGGCACGGAATTTAGATACACAGATAATATATATGTGTATGTGTATGTACTCAAAGTATTGGAATCGTGCCGAAGATCGGAACTCGAATTTTCAAAGTATCTACACGTTTTGGGACTTCTAGAACACGAAAAAACTACTTTTAGGAAGACGTCTGTGTGTGTAAGGGTGTATCTGTGTATGTTTCTGTGTGTCTGTGTGGATATTACATCCACTCTAATTGAAAAACTAATGGACCGAATTTCATACAATTTGGTAGGTATGTTTTTTGTGGGAAATCCTGATGTTCATTAGATTATAGTACGATTCGTAATAAAAGAATCTGCCTTCTTTGCGAAATGGCCGCAGAAATTGCCTTTATCCACTCTAGCTAAAAACTAATGAACCAAATTTAACAAAATTTGGAGTATAATATTTCAATAACCTACAAGTGATTTATATACCAAATTTAACAAAATTTTGTATATAAATCATTTGTAGGTTATTCTACTACGATTCGGGAAAAAGGAACGGGCTATTTTTGCGAAATGGCCAGCAAAAATCGTTATATATAAAAATAAAAGACTACGTGTGCTCAATTATATCAATTAAATTCCTATTTTATATGTGATTTTTGACAACAAAAAGAATAAGACTAACCCCATTACTCTAGGACTAGCCGTTCTTGAGATATTCTAGTTTTTTCGCGTTTTCGCTACGCCACCTTTGACAATAAGTCTAACTATCAAATGAGAACCAAATTTAAGTTTAACGTGTAAATTCAATGTCATTTAAAATACTTATGTTGTGCAGATAAACTCAAATTATCATTGAATAAATAAAGAGAACGAATATGAGTCTGCAGAGAAAGACATGTGCTGTCCACATCAAAATTTTTAACAATATTACACCAATGATTTATAGAAGTGAACGGGGATTATTTTCAGGCCATTTCGAAAAAAATGTATGATCTATATTTAAAGATCCATCAAATTTTTGTCGAATAAAATATTCAACAAATTTAAGCTGTGTACCAAATTTTAACTCTCTAGGACGTAGGAAAGTGCATTTAAAATGCCATCAATTAAATTTATCATGAAGAGTTATATAAAATTTATAAAAAATGAAAAATTGTTATCTACCAAATTTATTTTAAAATATGAAGCCACTCCCATATGCAAAACGTTTAAACAAATGGAGAGATATTTATTATATAATATCTCTCTCTTTTCTTTCTGGAAGATATCCCAAAGTCAGAATTTAATTGAATTTGTTTTTTTCCCTATATTAAATAATTTTTTTAATTAAAAAACTACTTAACATATTTTACTGGATTTTTTTTTATATATTCTATGGGATAATGTGAATATTTCCTAAAAATTTCGAAGCAATTCGTGAATTTTAAATTTACTTAAAAAATGTTTGAAAAATTAGGTCCCATAGGGTTCAATGTATTTCATTTTTTCAACCCGGGTTAAATAAAAAACTAATTGGGTGATATCATTTATTTATATTCCCATAGGTCCTACAGACCGTCTGAACAACATACTAAAATTTCATTTTGATAAACTCATTTTTACGGCAGTTATCGTGCTAACGGACAGACAGACAGACAGACAGACAGACAGACAGACAGACAGACAGACAGAATGAACAAAGTCATAAACACTTTTCAACTTTGTTGTAAAGTGTTAACAAAACACGTATTCCACACTACTTACGGCAGTATTTTCAAAATGAAATAATTAATATTTTAGCCCAATCTATTCGTAATGAGATAACACGCATTGTCAAAAAAGCCAAATATTACACTATAATTCTCGACTCTACACCAGATATTAGCCACACAGAACAAATAATGTTTGTAATTAGATGTGTGAACACTACTGATGGTAAGATAGATATTTTAGAATTTTTTCTAGGATTTTTTCCAGTAACTAATACCACTGAAGAAGGTCTGTGCAATTTTCTATTAGAGAAGCTATTACCTAGTCTGCAGCTCAAAGTTAAAGATATACGGGGTCAGGGCTACGACAATGGATCGAACATGAAGAGGAAAAATATAGGGCTTCAGAAACGGATTCTCGATATCAATCCTAGAGCATTATACGTGCCGTGTGCGGCTCATACATTAAATCTCGTCGTTAATGACGCGGTGTTTCGAAGGGAATTTCTCCAGTGGTGAAATTTCTGGTTTTTTTGATATGGTACAAGAGGTATATAATTACTTCTCTGCGTCCCCATATCGATGGGATTTACAAAAGAAACACGTGAAAAGTCTAACTTTAAAACCATTAAGTGAAACAAGGTGGGAAAGTCGTATCAATGCTATTAGACCTCTAAAACATGACCTAAAAAACATTATTACCGCATTAAATGCCTTAATTGAAAATACTACCAGAGACACGAAAACAAAAATGGGTGCTGAATTAATAAATAAAAGTCTTGAAACATTTAAATTTTTGTGTTCAATTTTAATTTGGCATGATTTATTATCAAGAATTGATGTATTGAGTAAAATGCTTCAAAATGTTAAATTAAACATCGCGGAATGCATTGAAGGCTTACATAATCTTAAAAAATATTTAGTTTCCCAAAGATCGGACGATAATTTTAAAATATTTGTCGATTCAGCAACAACACTTGCTAGAGATTTAGGTATTGATCCCGAATTTCTCATGTCGAAGCTCAGGAAAAAGGTCCGTTTATTTGATTACGAGGGCAGTGATGAACCAGTTTCAAATCCCTTCCAGCAATTCAAGACTGCTTTCTATTTTGCAATTCTTGATCACGCGATCTTTTCGGTAAATGAAAGATTCACCTTATTATCTGAGTGCCATTCAATATTCTGCTTTCTGTATGAGTTTCACAACATTTCTAATGATGATCTCATGAAAGCCTGCATGTACTTAGATATTAAGTTACAGGTACAGGAGGAAGGAAGTATTGTGAAAGATATAGACGGTATACAACTCTTTAATGAAATAACTTCTTTCAAAGATATTTTTCCAGGTAAAAAACAGCCAATTGAGATATTAGAAATTATAGTCAAAAATGATCTCATTCCCTGTTTTCCAAATTTTGCTCTAGCAATAAGAATTTTTTAACCTTACCTGTTTCTGTGGCTTCAGGTGAAAGAAGTTTCAGTAAATTAAAAATTATTAAAAATTACTTGAGAAATAATGACACAAGAAAGGCTTTCAGATTTGGGCATCATCTCTATTGAATCCGAAATCTCTGAAAAAATTGATTTCACCGAAATTACTGACAAATTTGCTTCTCAGAAAGCCAGAAAAGTTATTTTATAGTTAATTATTAGGTAGTCTTTGTAGAAGGACTGATTTATATACTTTTCGTTTCACGAGATTTATGCTTTAGTACTTTTTTTTTATTAGATTATATTTTCTGAGTAAATACTGTTGTTTTGCATTTCTAATTATAAAATGTCTATTTTTATTTCAAAGGTAATATTTTTGTTTGTTTATTATTTTGTTAAAGTATTTTGTCGCTATTATAACCTATTAGCTGGCCAAAAAATAAAGTTTTGCACTTCAAATTTTATTTGCATTTTTATTAATGTTTTACTGTTTACTCTTATACAGGTAGATGAATTTATAACGTCAACGTTAAGTATTAGTCAAAATATGAAAAATTCTCTGGAGGGGCGGCACATTAGGTCTTTGCACGCGGGCGGCCGACACCCTAGGATCGGCCCTGCTTAGAATAATGTATAAATAAAGTAAATGCGCATCTAATTTGCATGAAAGATCATCTCTATATTTAGTTGCTCATTATTTTTGAAATTTTAAATAGAAATGCTCATTTTTTGTCATCATAAAATTTCGCATATCTGCATCATGATGAATATTTATTTGTGTGTGATACCGATGATAAGTATGGGAATACACGGAAAACATCGTTGATATAGCACATTCTTTACAAAAACATCTTATCAAGAAGCTTGTGGGGTCCAGTGTCTGACTTTTAACTGCAGCATAAATGTCATTTATAACCATCAGTATGTTAATATTAAATGAGGTTTAATGAAACTAAAAAATGTATGATTATCAGGGTCACCAATAATTTGGAAATTGGGATGTTGGGTAAAAATCAGTGGCATTTTATTAGAATTGTCCAAAAATGTATTTTCATTTTCTACATAAGCTGATTTAATTAGAAATTCTAAAATTTTTCTCTGACTATGGGCTTTTATTTATCTACTTCACAAATGCGCATCGCATTAAAACATTAAACGACATTAACGCATTTACTTTTACTTTTAATTCGTATTTGTCATATAATTTGTTTTCAACTTTCGGAGTCTAAAAGGCAAACCAATAATTTCTATAATCCCTATTCTTAATCACAAACAGATTTTAAATAGTATATTCCCCTGTTTACCCATAAAGCAACTGTGCTTGAAGGATAAATCCAATTTGCCTTCAGCCAGATGAATAAAAACCGATAATTTGGTCCTTCAACGCTTTGCCTAATAATCGCGGCGTTTTTCTTTACGCAGAGGATCACTAACATTCTATAGAATAGCTTACCTCCAAACATAACTACAGGACGAAAAAGTTTCACAGAAAATGCTCTTCGCAGTTTTTGACATAATTGTATATAAGAGGCTATGATTTTTAAATACAATTAACAAATCAAAAGAAATTAAAAAATTAATTTATTAATACCATTTTTAATGAGATGGTCCAAATCTGCTAAACAATTAACCATACAAAGTCCCAAGCATGTAAATTTAATCTTGGCCTACATATTCTTAGAGGATATTCCTCACATTAGTTTAATTTAGAATTTCACGATTTGTTGATGTTGATTTCTACTTCAGAATGCAATTCGAAATTAAAATAATTTTATGTAAAACGTTTGTATAATATTGAATGTAAAGTTATATAAGAAAAACCAAAAACTGAATCCACTTTCAAATTTGTCATTGTACTTTAAATTATGAATATTTTTCTAACACATATACAATAACAATATCTACTCACTCATTGCACAAATGCCAAAAGATAAAACTTTACATTGCAATGCAGTTTTGAAATTTTCCTGTAAGCAGTTTCAATCGGAAATTCATGGATTGTGCCCCAAAAGTTTCAAAATGGTTCAGTTTTGAATATAGATTTGTATTTCAAAAACTACTGAATGGAATGCACTAAAATTTTGCTCACCGATATTTCTTAAAAAAATTGAAACAATCAAGTGGGTGCAAAGTTTGATATGAAGATCCCTTATATAAATTAGACGCAAATTTATTTATAGTAGACATTATTCAGAGTCTAACAATATATTTGACTTTAGTGAGGAGCCGGAATAACGAGGGGTGTTCGGATTTTTATTTGTTCGACTGCACGTATTTCTCACGTTGTTTCAAAAGAAATCTAAAGGTACAAAAGTTCAAAATAGTATAATTTACAACACACTCTAAAGAACTGCGATAAGATGTATTTGATCAACGATAAGTGTTCAGGCAATGCGTGTTCAAAGTTTTTAGGCACTCTGTGACACATAAAATTCCTTATGATTAGAAAACTCAGATTGCTTTTCTCTGGAGAAGATTGAATGCTCAAATGATCGACAAAGAAATTACTAATTGGGGTTTATTTTAATGGAAAGTGATTCAATAAATGAAAATATACTTTATTGTAAAATTAGAAGTTCATTGAATGTAAATATATTTTTTGCCAAAATATGTGGACTCGCAACATATTGAACTTCTACATATCGATTTTCTTTATAACTTTCAATACAGTTTTCTTGATAATATTAAATACAGTATCCTTAATCACTTTAAAAACAGTGATCTTGATAACTTTTAATACAGTATTCTTGATAAAATTTTAGTATTTAAAGTATTTAAAGTTATCAGTATTACTGATAACTTTAAATTCTTGAATCTTTGTGTGTGTGCAGTATACTGATAAAAAAATCATGTTCAAGTGAGCAACTTTTTGGTTTATTTCAATTAAACAAGTGGACTATATTTTTGTACCCGTGACTTGCCTCGCATTTTAACGTCTATATGCACGACCCTTTTACTTTCAAATACGCAGTTTTATCATGACGCATTCGCATTACACTATATCACTATTTCAAATGTGCATATTAAGTTATCTTAGTATACGCAATTTGTTATATTTCGGAAAAACATTCAAAATTGATATTGGATTGCAAAATTAAATATACACTCTGTAGCAAAATAATATATGCAACCATAAAATAATTAAACTCGGCATGCAAATGTCGTTTTAAGAGTTTAAGCAAATGATCGAACTATCAGCGCCCATGATGTTATAGGGCTCATGTAACGCGCATAAGAAAAGCGCATCGTGCAGCGTTTAAAACGACCGCTGCTCTCACTCACGGTCAATTGGAACTGGATTTTCTGCTTTGCCACTGCAAGTTGTGTATAACGATGCCTTTGAGATGCATTCGACGGCACTACGAACAATTGTCGGATTTAGAGAGAGGTCGCATCGTAGCTAGTTGGTCCAACAAACGTATCAGTTGCCATCTTTGCCAGAGCGATATACGAGTTGCTCAGTGTGGGCAACAGTGAATCAGAGAAGACAGGTGTAACCCTCGCAGAGGCTCAGAACGCCCCAGACAGACAACTACTCAAGAGAGTCGTGCACTCAGGAGAGGATCCACACCCACACTAATGGCGTCGCTATAAGTCATTCAAAAGCATTTGCCATCCTCCATGCATCCTATATCAAGGGATATTACTCGGAGACTCTACTAAGGTGGAATTAGGTGTCGAAGCCCATTAAGGAGCCTACCACTGACCTCTCAAACATAGGCAGAGTATTCTAGATTGGTGCTGAGCTCGGTCATCCTGGACAGTGTCCAATTGGAGGCAAGTTGTCCCCCTTCTGTCTCAGTGCTGATGGTCGCCGCATAGTGTGTCGAAAACCCAGACCACTCGACTCACCCTGAGGTATGAGCAGCGAATTCAGTGGTCGGTCAGCATAGTGTGTGGAGGAGGACTGGTCAGAGTTTTTATTCGGCATTTGTTGTCGAATAGCACACAGCCATCACACGTGGTGTGACACTCTGGAGTGTCATCTTGTGAGACAGCCGATCTACTCTTGTTGTGCTGCAAGCCACTCTGATGGCTTGTACGTCGACAGTATTCTGAAGCCGATTATTCTGCCTATGTTGTTAAGCCGCCCAGGTTCTCTTTGCCAAAAAGACAACCCTCGACCCCAAACTGCCCGACATTATCAACAATGTCTTTGATTATTTAACACCTTTCCATGTCTATGCAGGTCCCCACACGTATCACCAATAGAACACGTTTAGAACATGTGGGACGGCAATTGCAGACTTTTCTTCTTCTTCGACCCAGACCGTCCGACCTACCAGAAAGGTGTAGAAGACCCAGACCCTACCAGAAAGGTGTAGAAGACCCAGACCCTACCAGAAAGGTGTAAGGTATCTGTTTGGACGGCCGGGAAGTGCCACCAATTTAGACCGGAACCCAGTGGGGGAGGCATCCACAGGGACCGTACCCTCCTTCCCCTACCACCAAGCTCTCGGAAGGACTTACGGACCCACATGTTTAACGTGATCGTACTCCGCGTGAACACGGCGGCAGTTTTTGCAGCGGCCGGAATCGAACCCGGGACTACCGAGTGCAACCTCCGCACGCTGACCACAGGGCTACCGCGCCCACATTGCAGACTTTTCAGAATACCACTGAATTAGCTAACCAGCTGCAACATTTGTGGCAGAATCTTCCGCAGAGAGACATAAGCACCTGAACATATTCTATACCGCACCAAATATCGGCTTGTATAGCTGCCAGGGGAGAATTTACCACTTACTAAAATGCCATCTTCTTGTTGCCACCATTTCTTAATGAAACATTGTTTTCGTCTGAAATTCTAATCATTTGTATATCTCCTCAAACGATAAATACATGCCGAGTTTTGCGGCTATAATTCAATTTATTATGGGTGCACATATTTTTTGCAACAGAGTGTATAATTATTGTCTAACGTATATTTGCCTTTCCAAACCCTCTAGAAGACCCCACCCCAGTTGACATAGAAGACTGAACATTTGGACGCTTATATTATCGATCATCGATCATAGGATAAAACCTAACACAGCCGAATTTTCGATTCCTTTCCCCGGGGGGGACGGAAAGGTATGGGTTTCAGAAAAGTCAGTCCAGGCCTTCCTGAAGTACCCGTTGACATAGAAGGTTAAATATTTGCATACATATAGTATCGTCTACAGGACAGAAGCTACTGGAGACGAATTTTCAATTCCCTCCCCCGAGGGCAGAAAATTTTGGGTTTTTGAAAAGCAGTTCCAAGCCTTCCAGAAGTCACCCGTTGGCCTAGAAGGTTAAATATTTGCACACTTATAGTATCATTTACGGGACAAACCCTAACGGAGTCAATTTTTCGATTCCCTCCTAAAGGACCGGAAAAAATCGGGGGTTTTGAAAAGCCTCTTCTGTTCTTCCAGAACTTCCCCACTGACCCAGATGGCTAAATATTTGTCCACTAATTGTACTGTCTACGCAACAGAACATAACGGAGTCGGATTTTCAATTTTCTCCGGGAGAGGGTAAAATGAGGGGGTTGGAATGTTTTTGAAGACCGCCCCCCCCCCCGGTGAGCAAGAAGACTGGAACTATACATACTTATAGCACAGACCGTGAAACAGAAGCAAATTGGACCAAGTTTTTATTAGGGCGAGGATTTTCGACTCTAAGCCATACATAGTTAAACAAAATAAAACCTAATAAAAAAAAAATCTGATATGGGCAACAAACTTTTCCTACAAGCGCAAATTATTTATCTCTTTCTTCCTTTTACTATGCATTAAATTAAGTTTAATTTCACAAAGTAACATCGATACTTATTTGAATTTATATCCAATTTGCAGTTGCAATGCATCTTACTTTTCATTTGGCAACATTATGCATTTTGAAACGTCGCCAACTCCTTAAAATTCCAAAAAACTCTCTAGAGCGTCTATCCTTGAGTAATGGGGTGAATCTTATCATCATTTTCGACGTCAGAATTTACGTCATTTCGACGTCAGAAATTATGTCAAAATTTAATTAATACATTTAAACATATTTATTGTTTTATTTCAGATTTTGACGATTTTTACTGGACATTTTGCAAAACATAACGCCAGATTTTTTTCGAATCGTACCAAAATCTAATCAGTGCCAGGGTAACCCACAAGTGACTTGTCTGCCAAATTTTGTGAAATTTCGTTAAATAGTTTTTGGAATTGGAGCAGATATATACATTGCATAGACAGGCAAACTGCAACACACACAGACATCACATTAAAAATACGTTTGTGTTCTAGAATACCTGAAATGTGCAGATCAGGTCAAACTTCAGTTCCAATTTTCTGCACGATTCCAATACTTTCCTTAGGTATTACCATGTATTGTAGGGAAAGTAAAAAAAGTTGCAACATCTTTTGAGACTGTTAGTTTCCCTGCTATTGACAAACTTATAAATATCAGTTTTTATATAATTAAAATGTAATATAAGTTTTTAAAAAGCTACTTTTTGTGTTGTTCATAAGTATTTGTGATGAAAATAGATATTTTATTTGCATATCCTTTGTTGATAGTGAATTATTTCTATTTTGAATAAGTTTTCAATTTCTTTTTGGTGGTGGTTTAATACTTATGTTGAAAGGGGGGGAGGGCTACGTATAATCTTCCCACCTGTTAATCAGCTGTTTTATTAATTCAAAAGCACATTTCAGTTACGTTGTAGCCACTGCAATTGTTTTATGTTGGAGGTGTATTTAATACATATTTTATTATAACATGCACTGTACAAATAAATCATCGTGGAATGTCAAAAGGGATTTGTGTCATCAAAATATAAAGTTACAAAAACAAAATACACAACTTCCTTGTACAAAGCAGTAATAAATCAGTTAAGTGACTACAATTGTTTCAAGGGATTTATACGCCCCCTTCATCAGTCCAAAACATAACAATTAAAACAGTATGTTTTGGCCTGATGAATGGGGCTTATATATTTTGTCTTACTTCAAAGTAAAAATATCTCCCCAACAAGTACAAGAACTTCTTTCCGAAAACCTTGGAAATTGATATGACAGAAAGGTCTAGGTCTAAAGGTACATTGTTGCAGGATCCTAGCCCTTCTTCAAATCAGAATTAGGGTCCTTCAACGGGATATCCTAGATCTAAAAGTACAGCTTTGGTTCTGCGGAGACTTCAAGCACACCATTTGAAATTTCGTAACTTTGTTGGGAAAATATTCTTGCTGCTTGTACTTGGCGTGGAGGGTTTTTTACCTTACAGTTTTGCTTCCTGTAAGATCTAGAATTTACTACGCGTTCTTTTCACATTTGACTTATCAGTAGTTGACTGTATTTATGATTTTTACTTCGGAGATAGAAAATCTAAATAAAATTCCGCAACATATTGTGTTACGTTGCAAAGTGCGCCATACCTATAGTCCAGGCAAGAGCCGCTTCGATTGGCGATGTGTCATCCGTTAAATCATTTCCATACAGACAGAGGCCTGCTTCTAAACGTAATGTGTCTCTAGCACCTAATCCAGCAAGTTTTACATTATCCATCTTTGATTCTAACAATGTTCTAGCAATAAATTCGCTTTTATCTGCTGGTATGGATATCTGAAATTCAAAATTCAAAAATAAGCGACATAGCAATATTTTTAAAATATACTCATATATAGAAATAGATAATGATGAACCACATGAAATTATTTTACCTATTTCATGTATTTTAAAATACATTCAGTTTTCTTCTTAATATATTTAGTTTTTTTATATACGGGGCAATACTGCAATAAAATACAAGATCTGATATATATAATATATCGATTATTTATATACGATCTATATATATATATATATATATATATATATATATATATATATATATATATATATATATATATATATATATATATATATATATATATAATCCAAAAAAATAAGATATACATACATACATACATACATCTATATGATGTAATTTTAGCTCTATATAATGCTTATATTGCTAATCTATCAACTCAAACAAATTTTACAAATTTTCCTAAACTTCTTCACTTTGTTATTTTCAATAATTATATTTTTCAACGAAATAGATTATACTTACAAGTTTCAGGAGTTCCACAGGGTGGCTGAAGTAACAGTATGTTAGCTAATTTATACCTTTATCATTATGAACAGCCTTTTACTTCAATAGATTATACATTTCACAGATATGTTGATGATCTGATTGCTTAGTATATACTGAAAATTATGTCATAGATATAGATTTCTATCCAGTCAATTTGAAAGACTAATCAATAAAAAAAACTATTTTAATTTTAATATTAATAAAATCTTACCTTTTAATTCCTGCAACTCGATTCAATTGTTTAGAAATATTATACTTAATCAGCTTTTTAGAATTTATAGATTATCTGATAAAAAATTTCATGCTATGCATTTAAATAATCTAAAAATTACCAGCAATTTATATGAATATCCCTCTTATTTAGTAAATGGTATAGTTAAAAAATTTAGATTAGCTGGATTTTCATGAATTCTATTCATAGTATCTTATATTAGCCAGACATCACCATTCTCTCGTATTAATAATACTTTTATTTTTACATCCACTTAAACACAAGCCTTACTATTATAAGCGCCTCTTTTTTGTAGCTCTTATTGTATTTTATTAATTTTTCTTGCCTTTTCGCATTACTGATATTTATTTCTTACAAATGGCAACAGTATATCGTTTTTTTTTCCTTTGCGAATGGCAACACGGGTCTCTTCATTCTGGGTTACATGGTTCGACTGGTTCGGGCATATGCAGTTTTTTCTAGGTATTCTTGTTTCCTTTATTTTTCCTTCTTAATGTAAGTTGTCCCAGTAGAAATAGTTTATAGATATCATCTTCCTATTTCTTCAGAAACATACATATTTTGTGTTTGCTTCGACAAAATACTTGGACCCGATGAAGAGTTTTGGCGAAGAGAACAATTCCATTATTTAGGCCTAGCCCTTCTGCACGTGTATTGCATTAATGCTTGGACTTTATATGTTTTTCTATTATCGATTCTATACCATTGATATTTTTTGATTATCATTAACTTGATGACTCGAAATTTGTATTTTTTTCCATTTGATTGAAGATTTGCTGTTTTATACTTTTATTTTGTAGGTTTGTTAGAAAGTTAGGTTTTTCGAGTTGCAGCTTCTCACTATTCTATCATTGGACTTTCTAATTATATATATATATATATATATATATATATATATATATATATATATATATGTATGTATATATATATATATATATATATATATTGATCAGGCATATGTATATTTTTTTGTTTTTGTTATTTTTTTATACAATTTCTCCACTTATCTACGTCAGGCCACATGCATAATTTCTATAATTAAAATATTACAATTATGCTTGATGACTCGAAATTTGTATTTTTTTTTTTCCATTTGATTGAAGATTTGCTGTTTTATACTTTTATTTTGTAGGTTTGTTAGAAAGTTAGGTTTTTCTAGTTGCAGCTTCTCACTATTCTATCATTGGACATTCAAATTATTATTATATATATATATATATATATATATATATATATACACAATATACAACAAGTGCAATACGCAATCACAAAGATGTAAATTAATATTACCAAGGAACAGGCGCAAATGCGAAGTAAATATACAATTGCAATCAAAAAAGAGGATAAAGTTCAATGGAGGGGAAACCAAATACAATGCATACAATGGCAGAGGAGGATTGCGACTCCTCAATCCCGTTTAAAGCTTCTTTTCCAGCCCGGGCAAACGCTCGCGGAACCAATGCATTTCAAAGGTTGATCTCCCATACGTGCCCAGTCAGAAGCACCCGAACATGAAGAAAGAGACCACCGAGAATGGAAGTCAAGAAACTCACAAATGAAGAAACACAAAATCTCCTATTATATAAGTAACTATGCGCATGTGCAAGTCTTCAAGTGATATGCAGAAACTATCCCAATTCAGTGAAACCCCTTTTGAATGAATTTGCTTCATTTTTATTGTTGAAAAATGAATTATAATATTTCTTCAGGAAATTAACTGGGTAATTCTTTCTTAATGCTTCTAATATTATCCCCTTGTTACTGGATATGCAATCCTTTATTAAAGTGTTGCAAATTTGGTTTCTTTTGAAATGTCCCAAAAGTATATTTCTAAAAATAAATCTTGAAAGGTTCGCTTTCCAATTGATGATATGGTTAATTTTTATTCCATAACTTGTTCTTTTGTCGTGTAAACTCGTATAAATTCCATTCCTTGTATTGTACTTAATGGTGATATCTAAGAAATTCACCGATCCATCCTCTGACGTTTATTTTCAACCTAATCCAAGCCATTGGGGTAAAAACCGAATTTCAATACTAGTGCATTTTCATAATATCCATACAGTACATCATCAACATAACGGAAATACGGTATCTCATACAATAGGTGTGTTCCATGCTCATATTTAGTGAGATATATATCAGCCAATATTGATGAGCAACCTCCTCCCATTGGAATTCCTTTAATCTGTTTATAATAGCATTTTCCGTCAAAAAGTATATTTTCCCATTTCCCTCAAAACCAGATTGATAAGGTCCATATATTTGCGATATGTAATGTACTCTTTCAAATCATGTAACTCATGTAATTCCTTCAATATAAGGTAAAGTTGTGCAATATCAATATTATTGAAAAGATCGCGAAAATCATAACTTCTGAATCGCAATTCCACTTGCACATGCGCATAGTTACTTATATAATAGGATATATTGTGTTTCTTCATTTGCGCGTTTCTTGACTTCCATTCTCGGTGGTCTGTTTCTCCATGTTCGGATGCATCTGAATTGGGCACGTATGGGGAATCAACCTTTGCAATGCATTGGTTCCGTGAGCGTTTGCCCGGACTGGAAAAGCAGCTTTAAAGGGGATTGAGGAGTCTCGCAATCCTCCTCTGCCATTGTATTTGGTTTCTCCTCCATTGAACTTTATCCTATTTTTTGATTTCAATTGTATATATATATATATATATATATATATATATATATATATATATATTGATCAGGCACATGTATTTTTTTTTGTTATTTTTTTATACAATTTCTCCACTTATCTACGTCAGGCCACATGCATAATTCCTATAATAAAAATATCGCAATTATGCACACAGAAATGTAGATATTCGGTGCCTCCGAACCAAGGATAGCCCTTGAAAACGTCCCTGATTTCGAAAATACTTTTTATTTTATTTTATTTTTATTCTTGAATGTGATTTTGTCACAATTGTATTTGAGTGCCGATAAAGGCTTTATTCCATTTGTTGATTTTTCTACTTGATGTTAATCTGCTCTTTACCATTTCTTGTACCTTCACCATGTATGTTAATGCAGGGAACAAGGGTTTAGTACCTGTATTACAAAGAATTTTCGTTAGATTTTAATATCATTTCAATTGAGTGCAGTTACAGGCTATTATCGATCAGGGTTGGGGGTTCAGGGTTACAGGTTGGGTGGTACTATCGATCGTGGCTATATCTGCTTAATATATCTTGATATATTTCAGATATTTTCACTTGAACTTATCTTAAATGTAGAATAGGGAACGAGGGATTCAGTACCTGTTTTATGTATCACCTGCCTATTCAAAAGCAATTCATTAGGTAGCACTATTTTACATGTGCTCTACATGCACCATTTAATAGGAGATAAGTCACAAGTATTGAACTATATTACAAGCAATTCTTACAATTTATATATATATATATATATAATTTTATATAAACATCTCTAAAATGCGATACATTCCTCTGTAATATTTTTAAAATTATCACAATACTACATTAATTTATTATATTTGAAAACTTCATCGAAAAAAATTAACTTCATTCAAATGACGGTATTGAAATATAAATTGTCTGGTTTAAACATCTCTAAAATGCGATACATTCCTCTGTAATATTTTTTAAATTATCATAATACTGCAATAATTTATCATATTTGAAAACTTCTTCGAAAACAAATGAACTTTATTCAAATGACGTCATCGAAATAGAAAACGCCTCTATATAAAAGCAACATTTCATTCATAAACATTTTTCCAATCGTTTCATTCATTACAATACTATAATAATTTATTTTATTTAAAAATTTGAAAAATTGCTATCTACTATATTAATTTTAAAATATAAAACCTCCCTTATATATAAAATAATTCAACTCTTGGAAAAATATTTATTATATAATATATATCTTTTTTCTTTCTGGAGGATATAGCAAGAGTCAGAATTTAATTGAATTTGTTTTTCTCCCTATATTAAAAAAACTTTTATTTAAAAAACTATCTAACATATTTTACTGAAATTTTTTTTATATATTTTATGGGATACTTTGAATATTTCCTAAAATTTTCGAAGCAATTTGTAAATTTTAAATTTGCTTAAAATTTTTTTGAAAAATTAGATCCCATAGGGTTCAATGTATTTCATTTTTTCAAACCGGGTTCAATCCAAAACTAATTAGGTGATATTATTCATTTATATTCCCATAGACCGTCTGAAAAACATCCTAAAATTTCATTTTGAAACAGTCATTTTTACGGCAGTTATCGTGCTAACGGACAGACGGACAGACAGAATGAACAAAGTCATAAACACTTTTCAACTACGTTGTAAAGTGTTAACAAGAAAGATCAATCATGCTTAAAGCATTGATTATGAAACACATTCCAACTTCAATGCAATTTTATTTAAAAAAGTCTAAAATGCAATACATTCCTCGGTAATATTTTAAAACTTATCACAATACTACATTAATTTATTATATTTGAAAACTTAAACCTTCATTGAAAAAAATGAACTTCATTCAAATGACGGCATTGAAATATAAATTGCCTGGTTTAAATACCTCTAAAATGCAATACATTCCACGGTTATATTTTTAAAACTATTATAATACTACGATAATTTATTATATTTGAAAACTTTAACAATTGAACGAAAACAATTAAACGAAAACAATTGAAATTAATTCAAATGACGTCATAGAAAAAATAACACGCCTGGATCTCTCTATAAAAACAGCATTTCATTCATAACTTTCTCCCATTCATTTCATTCATCACAATACTATAATAATTTATTTCATTTAAAAATTAAGACCATGGAGCTACAAGTAATTAAACTCTATGCTTAAAACTTCATCGAAAAAAATCGTCCTTCTGTTTGTAAAATCAATGAATATTTCATTCATTTCAGCTAGGTAGACTCCATGAACTAAATGATTTTGTGTTAAAGAAACACAGCAATTCTAATACAACTAATTCTACATATTTTGCTGTTTACATTTTACATAGGTGAAAAATAGGCTTCGTTGTAGAAATAATCAAATTTGGATGAGCATTTAAACTCAAATATATTGTAATTGCGTTGTTTCAGTATGTAGATGCACGAAAGTTGAAAAGTGTTTATGACTTTGTTCATTCTGTCTGTCTGTCTGTCTGTCCGTTAGCACGATAACTGCCGTAAAAATGACTCAATTAAAATGAAATTTTAGTATGTTTTTCAGACGGTCTGTAGGACCTATGGGAATATAAATGAATAATATCACCCAATTAGTTTTGGATTGAACCCGGGTTGAAAAAATGAAATACATTGAGCCCTATGGGACCTAATTTTTCAAACATTTTTTAAGCGGATTTAAAATTCACAAATTGCCTCGAAAATTTTAGGCAATATTCACATTGTTCCATAAAATATACAAAAAAAAATTCAGCGAAATATATTTTGTAGATTTTTAAATAAAAATTAAAATAATAATAACACCTCTTATATGAAGCGATCACGTGACCATGATATGAAAAGATCACGTGACCCACTTCGAAAGGATATATGGCATCCATCTTGTCTCAAAATCGTGATTTTTAAAGTTCTTTTTAATTCATATTGAGTGTTGTATCCGTCCTAAAACCACTTTATTTTCGCTTAAATTCTCTGCATCTACATACTAAAACAACGCAATTACAATATATTTGAGTTTAAATGCTCATCCAAATTTGATTATTTCTACAACGAAGCCTATTTTTCACTTATGTAAAATGTAAACAGCAAAATATGTAGAATTAGTTGTATTAGAATTGCTGTATTTCTTTAACACAAAATCATTTAGTTCATGGAGTCTGCGTAGCTGATATGAATGAAATATTCATTGATTTTACAAACAGAAGGACGATTTTTTTCGATGAAGCATAGAGTTTAATTACTTGTAGCTCCATGGTCTTAATTTTTAAATAAAATAAATTATTATAGTATTGTGATGAATGACATGAATGGGAAATTATTTATGAATGAAATGCTGCTTTTTTAGAGATAGCCAGGAGTGTTATTTTTTCTATGACGTCATTTGAATGAATTTCAGTTGTTTTCGATTAAGTTTTCAATTATAATAAATTATCGTAGTATTATGATAATTGTAAAATTATTACCGAGGAATGTATCACATTTTAGAGATGTTTAAACCAGACAATTTATATTTCAATGCCATCATTTGAATGAAGTTCATTTTTTTCGATAAAGGTTTAAGTTTTCAAATATAATAAATTAATGTAGTATTGTGATAAGTTTTAAAATATTACCGAGGAATATATTGCATTTTAGCCATGTTTAAATAAATTTGCATTGAAGTTGGAAAGTGTTTCATAATCAATGCTTTAAGCATGATTGATCTTTCTTGTATATTTATACCTTTATTCACTCTTTAACTTACATATACTGCACAGATGTGGTTTATGCTATGTGGTTCAGGGGTCAAATGCCCACTTGCTACGCGCATGATGTCTCAATATTATACCGACCCTTTAGGATATTTTTTTTCAGGGCATTCTAAGCGTATGTATCCCCCTCCACTTTAAAAATACCTTTTCGAATTTTCCCTTTTAAACGTTAGATGACTAGGCAGCATTTTGTCAGCACTGAACTATGTGAAGAATGAAACAGTGTTTGAACTTTTTATGCAATTATTTCTTTTAATATATGAATATGAAATTATATATATTCACCTCGACACCATCTTCTCCAGTATATCCGCATCGCGTTACTCTACAGTCACTCACGCCACAAATTTTCGTAAGAACTGTTTTCATGAAAGTCAAAGTACTTAAATCACAGTCAACAACTGGCTGGAGAATCTTCGCCATTCCAGGGCCTGAAAAAATATTTCATTTGTTTTAATTCTATAGTAACAAAGTGTAAGGCATGTGTGATTTACGTTTATTTTTAACACTTTACAACATAGTTGAAGAGTGTTTATGACTCTGTTCATTCTGTCTGTCTATCTGTCTGTCTGTCTGTTCGTTAGCACGATAACTGCCGTAAAAATGACTTTATCAGAAAGAAATTTTAGTATGTTGTTCAGACGGTCTGTGGGATCTATGGGAATATAAATTAATAATAACACCCAATTAGTTTTGGACTGAACACGGGTTGAAAAAATGAAATACATTGAACCCTATGGGACCTAATTTTTCAAACATTTTTTAAGCTAATTTGAAATTCACAAATTGCTTCGAAAGTTTTAAAAATATTCAAATTATTCCATAAAATATATAAAAAAAATTTCAGCAAAATATATTCTTCTTCTTCGACCCAGACCGTCCGACCTACCAGAAAGGTGTAAGGTATCTGTTTGGACGGCCGGGAAGTACCACCCAATTTAGACCGGAACCCAGTGGTGGAGGCATCCACAGGGACCGTACCCTCCTTCCCCTACCACCAACCTCTCGGAAGGACTTACGGACCCACATGTTTAACGTGATCGTACTCCGCGTGAACACGGCGGCAGTTTGGGCAGCGGCGGGAATCGAACCCGGGACTACCGAGTGCAACCTCCGCGCACTAACCACAGGGCAGACAGACAGACAGACAGACAGAATGAACAAAGTCATAAACACTTTTCAACTTTGTTGCAAAGTGTTAAAAAGAAAGATCAGTCATGCATAAAACATTGATTATGAAACACTCTCCAATTTTATTTAAACATCTCTAAAATGCAATACATTCAGCGGTAAGATTTTTTGAATTAACACAATACTACAATAATTTATTACATTTGAGAACTTAAAACTTCATCGAAAAGAATGAACTTTATTCAAATGATGTCATTGAAATATAACGCCTGGCTCTCTATGAAAAAGCAGTACATATTTCATTCATACACTTTTTTCCATTCCTTTCATTCATCATAATACTACAATAATTTATTTTACTTAAAAACTTAAAACCATAGAGGTAAAAGTAATTTAACTCTATGCTTAAAACTTCATCGAAAAAGTCTGCTATAAAATCGTCTGCGTTTCTATGTAAAATCAATGAATGTTTAATTGATATCAGCTATATTGCAGACACCAGAGCTAAATAATTTTGCATTAAAGAAATTCAGAAATTCTTATATAACTCATCTTACAGCTTCATGTGTTTACATTCTCCATAAGTGAAAATTAAGCTTCGTTGTAGAAATAATCAAAGTTTGATAATCATTTAAACTCAAATATATTCTAATTGCATTATTTCAGAATACAGATGCACAGAAATTAAGCAAAAATAAAGCGGTTTTAGGACAGATACAATACTAAATATATATTAAAAAGAACTTTAAATATCACGATTTTGACACAAGATGAATGCCATATTTTATTTTAAAGTGGATCAAGTGATCTCTTCATATATGAGTGTAATTATTATTTTACTTTTTATTTAAAAAACTACCTGAAATTTTTTTTTATATTTTTCATGGAGTAATTTGAATATTTTTTAAAACTTTCGAAGCAATTTGTGAATTTTAAATTCGTTTAAAATATGTTTAAAAAATTAGGTCCCATTGGGTTCAATGTATTTCATTTTTTCAACCCGGGTTCAATCCAAAACTAATTGAGTTATATTATTCATGTATATTCCCATAGGTCCCACAGATCGTCTGAACAACGTACTAAAATTTCATTTTGATAAAGTCATTTTTACGGCAGTTATCATGCGAACGGACAGATAGATAGACAGACAGAATGAACAAAGTCATAAACACTTTTCAACCATGTTGTAAAGTGTTAATAAATGGATATATCTTATAAATGAACGGTATTGTATTTTTTCAATGACATTAATTACGGACTGCGGGTTTAACGATTATGGGAATTGTTGATATTTTCAATTTCTTACATCATTTGTTTTATTTCGGCAAAGCGTTTTCAAATTCATATATTGTGTTTAGCCGATTGTTGAAACAGAATAAGAGTAGTACGGGTATATTTTCGAATACTATTTTAGCGTTTTTATACAAACAGGATCAGGATGTTTTATTCTTCAGATCTGCAAATTCACATCTAAAAATTTGGCGGGATATCGCCAACTTAACAACTTTTCCTAAATGTTGCCAAATTGACGAAAATGTCACCAAATTGATTAAAATGTCGCCAAACTGATAGAAATGACGCTAGATCAATGAAATTAATTGTGTTTTGTTAGAAGAGAGTACTTTAATGATGTTGTGGTGGCATTTGTCTGTCAGTTCAACCGTCCCACTTGGCGATAAATTTGGCGACTTTTTAAAATATCGCCAAATTGATAAAATGACGCTAAATTCATCAAATGACGCCGAATTGATGAAAATTCAATACTTGGCAAAATTAAGTAAAATTTTCTAGATAATCTCTATCGTTTTGTGAGAATTAAAATATATTTTTTGTAAATTTGTTTGCAAAAGGAACCAGGATGTTTTATTCCTCAGATCTGTCTGTGAAGATAATTTGGTATAGCGAGAACAGAGATTCTTATACATTTTAGGAGAATTAAATTAAATATTTTAATAGAATATCTTGAACAACAAAGTCATGTGGAATAAATACTATAGGAATTTGCAGATAATTGTGAATTTTTAGTTTCTTTATATTATATTTCCCGTACGAAGAACGGGTATATTGCTAGTTTTATATAAAATTTATAAAGATAGACAACTATTAGTATTAATGGAATCTAGAAAAAAATATTAAATATTTACCTTGAATAGCCAAGAGAGCCTTATCTTTTATTATTTCAAGTTTTACGTCCCCACTTTTCTTTGTAAACTCCTGCATTTTACTCTAAAAAGACATTTACAGCTCACTTTAAATGTGGAAATATTATTGTTTTATTATAAAAATCTCATGATAGTACATAGCATTTTTTATTACTTAAAAAAATACTTTTTACTAGAATTTCTTCCATAAAAATTGAAACTTCCGTTACTACTACTTTGAAAGTCTATAGAAGATGAATATTACATTATGCGCTATACATAAAATAGTATTATATAGAATATGCAGGGCTCCTGGAGAAGCCCTTAAGCGCACAAATAACTTGTAAGAAAAGGTTCATGAGTGTACACGTTAGACCTATCTATAGTAAAGTGATCATATCCGATCAGGGTTGTTTTTTTAACACTTTACAACAAAGTTGAAAAGTGTTTGTGACTTTTTAACACTTTACAACAAAGTTGAAAAGTGTTTATGACTTTGTTCATTCTGTCTGTCTGTCTGTCTGTCTGTCTGTCCGTTAGCACGATAACTGCCGTAAAAATGACTTAATCAAAATGAAATTTTAGTATGTTGTTCAGACGGTCTGTAGGACCTATGGGAATATAAATGAATAATATCATACAATTAGTTTTGGATTGAACCCGGGTTGAAAAAATGAAATACATTGAGCCCTATGGGACCTAATTTTTCTAACATTTTTTAAGCGGATTTAAAATTCACAAATTGCTTCGAAAATTTTAGGTAATAGTCAAATTGTTCCATAAAATATATAAAAAAAAATTCAGCTAAATATATTCAGTAGTTTTTTAAATAAAAATTAAAATAATAATTACACATCTTATATGAAACGATCACGTGACCATGATATGAAACGATCACATGACCCACTTCAAAATGATATATGGCATCCATCTTGTTTCAAATTCGTGATTTTTTAAAGTTCTTTTTAATTCATATTGAGTGTTGTATCCATCCTAAAACTACTTTATTTCTGCTTAAATTCTGTGCATCTACATAGTAAAACAACACAATGACAATATATTTGAGTTTAAATTCTCATTCAAATTTGATTATTTCTATAACTAAGCCTATTTTTCACCTATGTAAAATGTAAACAGCAAAATATGTAGAATGAGTTGTATTAGAATTACTGTATTTCTTTAACACAAAATAATTCAGTCCATGGAGTCTGCATGGCTGATATGAATGAAATATTAATTGATTTTATAAACAGAAGAACGATTTTTTTCGATGAAGTTTTAAGCATAAAGTTTATGAATTGTAGCTCCATGGTC
The DNA here is from genome assembly GCA_951213105.1 of Amaurobius ferox. NCBI lineage: Eukaryota > Metazoa > Arthropoda > Arachnida > Araneae > Amaurobiidae > Amaurobius > Amaurobius ferox. Next base: position 47,503,609 of record OX578133.1, read on the forward strand.
TTAATTTTTAAATAAAATAAATTATTATAGTATTGTGATGAATGAAATGGAGAAAGTTATGAATGAAATCCTGCTTTTATAGAGAGATCCAGGCGTGTTATTTTTTCTATGACGTCATTTGAATTAATTTCAGTTGTTTTCGATGAAGTTTTTAAATAAAATAAATTATTATAGTATTGTGATGAATGAAATGGAAAAAGTTATGAATGAAATCCTGCTTTTATAGAGAGATCCAGGCGTGTTATTTTTTCTATGACGTCATTTGAATTAATTTCAGTTGTTTTCGATGAAGTTTTCAAATATAATAAATTATCGTAGTATTATGATAGATTTAAAAATATTACCGTGGAATGTATTGCATTTTAGAGATATTTAAACCACGCAATTTATATTTCAATGCCGTCATTTGAATGAAGTTCATTTTTTTCAATGAAGGTTTAAGTTTTCAAATATAATAAATCAATGTAGTATTGTGATAAGTTTTAAAATATTACCGAGGAATGTATTGCATTTTCGACTTTTTTAAATAAAATTGCATTGAAGTTGGAAAGTGTTTCATAATCAATGCTTTAAGCATGATTGATCTTTCTTGTTTTGTATGTGTGTGTGCGTGTAACCTTGAACCCAAAGTGTGAATATTATCAATCAGATTCAAATAAGTCTACTACATTAGATTGTTTTTTGTTTTTTTTTCAAAACAAACTACCCATTTCATGAAGAAGCGCTTAAGGTAAGGATTAATCCAACTACTGCGCAGGCTCGCGGCTTGCGGTCATGTGGTCAGATGGAAAACATGCTATTTTTTGCATCCGCGGCTAGCATCGTTCTGATCGTAGATATCCTAAAGAAGCTATATACGGTTCTAATTGTTACTCGTATAAGATATCTACGGTTCTAATTGTTACTCGTATAAGATATCTACGGTTCTGATTGTTACTCGTATAAGATATCTACGGTTCTGATTGTATGGGGAACGTTGAAAACAGCTATTCTACCCCTCCACAGACACACACACACACACACACACACACACACACACACACACACACACACACACACACACCACCACCACCACCACCACCACCACCAGAGAGAAAATGAAGAAATGGGATACGGAAAATGACTAAAGCCGTTATTTCTTTCAAAGAAAAAGAATAAAACATATGGAGGCAAAAAGTAAAAAAATGTAAAACATTTCTTGACTTGTTTAATTCTGTAGTTTTGTACTGTGTACACACAAAAGACAAAAAAGATAAAAAAGATCAAAGGCAAAAAAGTTACATAAAAAATTAGAAATCCACTACCAGTATGCCTAATTTTCATCGGGATAAAATCGATCTTGCCTTGTTACCATTTACCCCTCTATTATCCATATCTAGTTGGAGTAGGATTGTTTTAGACTATCAAATCAAGAATTTAAGTATAGGTTAAATATAATCCAAATCCAAGAAGCCTAAAAGAAGTTCAGAGATCCATCTGAATCCAAGAGTCCGTTGCTTTTAACGAAGTTATTTTAAATATATTCTTTAGCAGCAGTTTGAATTTTACGTATTGTGGAGCATTGTCTAATTAGTAGTAAACGACACCAGGAACAATCTAAACCCGTATATGGAAGGCAATCCAGTCAAAATGTTGTATCCTCGGGACCTCTAACACGGTGATACCCGCAATGCTTATCGAAGTACACGGTAATAGTCTTTCTAAAATTTAAAAGTGCATTGCCTCTAACGGAGTGCATTTTAAATATCACTAGATTTTTGCACTAGTTTTCTAGATAAGTGATGTTTACCGTATAATAACTATATTGTGTCAAATACCTTCTTAACAGCTTTACTGTCGACTCTAACTCATTAGATAATACTCTATAACTCTGTAATTGACTCTTTTCGTCTATCTTTACTTTTTACCTTCCCAATAATTCATGGTAATGTATTGGAATCGCAAATGGAGTGTTCGACTGATCTACACGTTTCAGGCACTCTAAAATACGAAAAAACTATTTTTAGAGTGACGTCTGTGTGTCTGTACAATATGTGTATCTACTCCAGCTGAAAAACTAATTGACCAAATTTCGTAAAGTTGTGTAGTTTATTGTATCAATCCTGAATAGGAAAGCAAATTTTCAATAACCATAGTATATCAAATAAATATCTTTTGTAACAGTTGTATTGTAGATTCCTACTCATTAGATGATGCTCTGTTTGTAATTGACATTTTTCATTTATCTCACCTTGTTGCAATGTTCGTTATCCTAACTTTTAAATTGTCCGCTGAGGGCGCTGCAATCAGTTTTATTCGATTGAGCATGGTCACTGTACTTTACATAGACCTGTACATAGAACGTGTACACTCATAAACCTTTCCTTACAAAGTTATTTGGATGTTAAGGACTTTCGTACGAATCCTGTATCATTCCATTTATTCATACTTTTAAATCTTACTTACTTGCATGCGAGAAAGATCTTTTTGAGCACAAGCAGCGTTAGAAACAACAAATAGATAATCCTGGTCTGTCTTAGTTACTATTAAATCATCTATAATACCACCTGCATCATTTGTAAATAAGGTCAGTGTGCCTTGATTGTCTTGCAAACCTGAAAACAAAATCAATTATCATAAGAGTTGATTTCTTGATTCAATATATGCATGTATTATACTCGATTACGCTTAATTCCATATGCACTTGGAGGCCAATTATTATGACCACCTGTTTTGTACTTTTGATTCCCCCATACAATGTGTGACGAACTATACGTTGAGAAACCATTTGACGCGATCCCTGAATCGGATTATATGTAATTTAACAAACATTTTTTGTAATTTGACAAACCCTTCTATCAGATCGAACAAATATGCCAACTGCCTCTCAACTCAAGCATCTAATTGCCATTTACAACTTCACGCCGTGATTTTAATATTTCTTATTTTCTTATTCTGGGTAATTCCATTCATCCTTGCATTTAATTCATTAACGAAGAGTAATGAAATAATCAGCTTTCTTTCTTTAAACTTTATCTTCGAAAAATGATTCTACATTTCGTACTTTCGTCTGTTCCTCCTCATGCTCACTTCACTCTCTCTATTCATCAAAACTCTGGTGTGGCTAGCACGTGACTTTCCCTACATAAAGCAAGTACGTCACTTCTTTCAATGCGAAATAATGATGGACAAGATCCACAGCACATTATTTTTAACGTTGAAATGTATACTGACATTGGGCTCTTTAATTTCGTATTAAAGAATTGTAAGTTGTGTTTCTAAACAAGTACTCGTAGTATTCAAATCTTCAATTGTTGTACATTGTTTTAACTCTTATCGTGTTTTTAAATTTTATTATTCTAAGATAATTTTTAATCCTAATTCCGATTTTTAATTAGACTGTCTTGGAGGTTTCTCTTTTTGATATGGAGCATCTTAGGGCGCGGGCTACGGAGTAAACCATGAAGGAATTGAGCCGAGATGAAACGAAAGTATGTATACTAAAGTGCCACTATATCGTTAAGAACACAACAAGAAACTATTCTTATAATTTAAAAGTCCGGATCGCATGACTTTGTTGACAAATCCGGTTGTCTTGGTGAGAAATCTAGCTAAATATTGCCAACTTGGCGACTTTTGGCGTGTTCTGGTACTTCTCGAATTTTGTAGATTAGCTAAAAACTTCACTAGTTGCGTGCTTTTTCCAGACCTCTCCACAGAGGATATAAGCTCGTCATCGTTCAGTTGGGTTATTGACGTAATATGAGTAAAAGTGAATTGTGAATACGTCAGTGTCTAAATAAATAATGAAAGAAATACGACGGGGAAAAAACTAAATTATATAACTGAAATGCAACGTTACTTGCACTGCTGAACTCCATACAAAACCCAATATTTAGTCTTTCTTCTAATTACATATACTCTCCAAGCTATATTATAAAACAATTCTGGTAGAATAGTGAAAAACGAGATCTACGACATTTGTGAATCGGCATCTTGCCAGTATGCATTAATTGATTGCGCCGATAGCACACTCACCCAGTGGAGTGACTACAACGGTTCGATAACTTCGATAACTTCGCTTGTGGTCTGATTTGGACGAAATAAACTGCACTTTATTAAACTATCAAAACTGTACCATTTTCCAAAATAAAATATTTTATTCAAAAAATCAAAAAATATCGAAACCATTCCCTAGATAACGTGTACCATCGTCACACAAAACGCACATCAGCCTTTTCCCATTTGAAATATACGAAAGGAGTTATATTTGACATCAATCAACAGAGAGTAACAAAGTTACTCTCTAGTTTTTCTCACAATCGAGATTTATTAATTTAATTCGTATATTTTATCTATTTAATTAATTTTATTTGCTCGTCGAATTGATCACTACTTTTGTGTCATCATATTACCACAGTTCTTTCATTATGTTTCATTTCTCTTAAGTTCTTCAGTTTGTTTCTACTAGTTCCAGTTTGAAAGCACTTTTGCTTTCTGTGTGACATGTGTAAGGTTTGTCGGCATTATTTCTACCATTACTGGCATATCTGGTTTCCTTATCTTGATGATGTAGTTAATTTCGGCTCCGAAACCATTTATCTCTGTTATCTTTTTGTTACATGCTACTTAATAATGTAATTTTTATTTTATTGATAATTTATAATAATAATTTGCACTTTTGTTACTTTTTCTATGTTTGTTTTCCTCCTAGGTCTTTTCCTTCTTTATTTCTTTCAGCTCAAAGGTCCGACATACACGAATGTGCATGGTATCTACTTGGACGACAGGAGCAGTGCCGCCCAATTTAGACCAGAACTCAGTAGAGGCGACAGCTACAGGAACCGTGCCCTCCTTCCCCTGCCACCAACCTCTTAGATGGACTTTCGGACCCACAGATTCAACGTACCCGTACTCCGGATAGATACGAGGATAGTTTGAGCAGAGCTGGGAATTTCGTCCCAAATCTTTTTGTCTGTTAAGTTTCTCAATATTCTTACTGAATGTACGGTTTGAATAAGTTAGTTCAACGTTTCAATAAGTGTTCAGCGCTTGCTAGTTTAATTTGTTTGATTCTCTTAGCCTGACGAAGGGAGCTCGTTTTGCTTCTTAAACCGACTGATACATTCTTACTTTCCCTGTATACATAGTATAATGCAGAGGAAAAGTATTGTGACGGGGTTGAAAACTCCAATTCAAACTTTCAACATAAAATTAGAGCACGTTTCAAGCATCACTGAACTCAACTCGAATATTTTTGAGGTGGTGTGTGCGTGGGGGGGGGGAGTGATATCTCACGAACGAATGGAGCGTTTCGAACAAAATTTGGTACAAATATTACAATCGGTGTATTCTGAAAGCCTGTTGATTTTAAACGCGAATGACATTTTGAAAAAATCCTTAAAATATCAAAACCTTTGATAATGTTACATAAATGATCATTTCTTATGTAATTTTTTATTAAAATGAATGATACGCACTTTAGGAAACTAGTATGAACCGTTTCTATGATATTGCACGTTTTTCTAATAAATTTATCAAAACTATTACATGAAACCATAAAGTATTAACTATTGTGAAATATATTACTTTTCATGCAATACTATTCAACAAATCTGTTAACATCACTTTCAAGGATCGAGTTCGATCCATTCACGAGAGAAGATGCTTGTGTATTAGTTTTGCATTTTTACGACCAATCACTCGCCAGTAGTCATTTATCTATAAGAGTTCTTCTATTCGCCTGTACGTAATGCTTGGCGATAAATTTGGCGGACATGGTGACTAATTCAGCAAAATATCGCCAACTTGGCGATATGTCGCAACAAATTGACAATTTATAGTCAAAATTGCAAAAATAACGCTGCATTAAAAGAAATGCCGCCAAATTGATGCATTGATTATTAAAATATTTTAATATATGGACTATATTGCTTATTGCGAATATTATCTATACTGATAATTGTTAATTTAGAGTATCGCGAAATATAAGTTATTTAGGTACTTCGAAATAGTTTTACATGTTGTTATCCGGAAAACAGCGAAATGTACAATTCGACGTTAAAAACATTGTGCCGTGAATCTTTTACATCAATTTTTCATAGGTACTAGGCTAAGTCAATCCAAGGTCCGTAGAATATCTTAATATTCTACGGACCTTGAGTCAATTAACCTTGAAGTCAATCGACTCCTACACTGGAGCGCAGCTGCCAAGTGTACACAAATCAGTTAAAGATTTTTTGTTGAGCAATATTTAGTTAATTGCTTAATATTTGTACTCTACATTACGCCGAGAACTAGTCTTTAATATATACTAAGGTGCTAGCAGCATACCTGCTTCGTACGGAGTATATAATATAAAGAAAATTAAAACTCACAATCATGTGCAAATTTATGCAGTATACTAAATGACATTTTTAATCAAAATATTCTGTTAAAATATTTAATGTAATGTTCCTAAAAAGAAGTTTAAGAACCTCTGTTCTCGCTATACAACATTATCTTCATGGTAAAACATCATGGCCCCTTTTGTAAGCAAATTTACATAAAATGTGGAATTGAATCAATACATGCAAAATAAAAGAGTTAAAATTGTATGGCACCCGTACTACTTATATACGCGAATATTAGAAGATGTAACCTGTATTAGTAGATTACATGTGTAAATTGAAAATTTCAATAAACCCGTAATCTTTAAACCTGAAGGCAGTAATTGATTCCAATATATACCAAAATGAAAGAGCTAAAATTATATGGGAAGATATATCCTTACTACTTATAATGTCGTAGATTAGAAGATATGTCCAACTGTTAATAGAAGATTACCCGAATTACAATATAAGTCTCAAAAATCTTTGCCAAAATAAAACAGATGACGTTTAAAATTAAAAATATCAATAATCCCCGTAATCTTCATACCAGAAGGCTGTACTTGATTCCAATATATGCCAATATATCTCAAAATATATGCCAATATATCCCAAAATATATGCCAATATACCTGTACTACATATTTTCTTGTAGATTGGAAGATATACCCGTACATTTGTAGATGATTTCTCGACAAAGTACAATATATGAGTTTCAATAATTTTTGGAGCAATAAAACAATGACATAATAAATTGAAAATATCAATAATCTCTGAATCAATAATCAGCGAAAATATCAAGAATAATAATGTTTAAACCTGAAGACCGTAACTGATATTATCCAGTCAAAAATGCAATGTCAATGAAATTTATTTTATACTAGCAGCATACCCGTTCTTCGTACGGAATATATAATATAAAGAAACTTATAATTCGCAATCATGTGCAAATTCTGTTAAAATATTAAATTTATTGCTCCTAAAGAGAAGTTTAAGAATATCTGTTCTCACTATGCAAAATTACCTTCACGGGCAGATCTGAAGAATAAAACATCCTGGTCCCTTTTGTAAGCAAATTTACAAAAAAAAAAGGAATTGAATCAATATATGTAACCCCATACTACTTATATTGTCTCAGATTAGAAAATATGCCAGTGTATTAGTAGAAGATTACCCGTATTACAATATGAGTCTCAAAAATATTTGCCAAAATAAAAGAGATGACGTAATAAATTGGAAATATCAATATTCAATTGGAAATATAATAATCTTTATACCAGAAAGCGTAATTGATTCCAATATATGCCAATATATATCAAAATATATGCCAATATATCTGTACTACTTATATTCTCGTAGATTAGAAGATATAATGCATTTGCAGAAGATTACTCGTACAACGTACTATATATGAGTTTCAACAATTTTCGTCATAGTAAAACAATGGCATAATAACTTGAAAATATCAATAATCCCGGAATCAACAGTCCCCGAAAATGTCAATTATAAGAATGTTTAAACCTGAAGACCGTAATTGATATTATCCAGTCAAAAATGCAATGTCAATGACATTTATTTTATATACATATCTTTATTATTCAAATCGGAAAAGATTTAATATAAAATCGTATGCCGCATAACACATTGGATCCGTTGCTAAGCGACATGATATCATTTGCTACAAATAAATTGATGGAAATCATATCGTCTGAATAATGCGATCTCCATGGCAGGTTTGGCGACATTTTAGTCAGTTTAGCGATAACTTAAAAAATCGCCAAGTTTATCGCCAAGTGGGACTGTAGAACTGATAGTCCCATTTTGCGACAAATTAACGAAACATCATCACAATACTATCCCCTAACAAAACACAATTATTTTCATTTATTAAGCGCGATTTTATCAATTCCAGGATATTTTTATGGACTCACAAATACTTTTATCAATTTCGTGGTTTTAAAAAAATTCGTTAAATGTGTTACTAAGTAGGATGGATGGATTGATCAACAAATGCTACCGAAACATCATTTCAGTGCTCTATTCTAAAAAACAAATCATTGATTTGCGTCAATTTTATAAATTTGGAAACATTTCCGCTAATGTGGTAAAGTTTAAGAGAAGTTACCAAGTTATTTAGAGATATTCCGCTAAATTCGTAGCTCTGAATTTGCAGATCTAAAGAATAAAATATCCTGATCCCGTTTGTATATACTAAATGAAAACACTAAAATTGTATTATAAGATACACCCGTTCTACTCTTTTTCTGCTTCAACAATCGGCTAAATGAATTTATTGGGTAAACACAATATATGAGTTTATTAGCTAAACACAATGAGCTTGAAACATCTCGCTAAAATAAATGAAAGTGATGTACACAGTCCCCAATTTATATAATTAAAAGAACAATCAAACCGTTCATTTAAAATATATATATTTACATCCATTTATTTATTATTCAAATAGAAAAAATAATAATAAATATTAACAACACATTTAATTTGATTCCGTTGCCGAGCAAAATGATATAAGATAGAATCTTCCTCATAAATTGCCATTTTGATTTCTTTATACTTTTCATCGTTGAGTAAAAATTGCGAAAGTTAAACCATGGAGGTAGATTTTTCCATTTAAATTCATGTTTCAAACAATTCATGTTTTCCGAAAGTGACTAATTAATGCAAAAATCCTGCACCAAACTCGGAAATAAAGTTTTATTTCATTTCGACGTTTTAAACAAACGATTTTCATCCTTTCCGTTTGGATAAACCACGGAGTTGGAGAGAAGAACTCCTAGGAAAAAGTTCCGTTTTTAACACTTTACAACAAAGTTGAAAAGTGTTTATGACTTTGTTCATTCTGTCTGTCTGTCTGTCTGTCTGTCTGTCTGTCTGTCCGTTAGCACGATAACTGCCGTAAAAATGAGTTTATCAAAATGAAATTTTAGTATGTTGTTCAGACGGTCTGTAGGACCTATGGGAATATAAATAAATAATATCACCCAATTAGTTTTTTATTGAACCCGGGTTGAAAAAATGAAATACATTGAACCCTATGGGACCTAATTTTTCAAACATTTTTTAAGTAAATTTAAAATTCACGAATTGCTTCGAAATTTTTAGAAAATATTCAAATTATCCCATAGAATATATAAAAAAAAATTCAGTAAAATATGTTAAGTAGTTTTTTAATTAAAAAAATTATTTAATATAGGGAAAAAAACAAATTCAATTAAATTCTGACTTTGGGATATCTTCCAGAAAGAAAAGAGAGAGATATTATATAATAAATATCTCTCCATTTGTTTAAACGTTTTGCATATGGGAGTGGCTTCATATTTTAAAATAAATTTGGTAGATAACAATTTTTCATTTTTTTAAAATTTTATATAACTCTTCATGATAAATTTAATTGATGGCATTTTAAATGCACTTTCCTACGTCCTAGAGAGTTAAAATTTGGTACACAGCTTAAATTTGTTGAACATTTTATTCGACAAAAATTTGATGGATCTTTAAATATAGATCATACATTTTTTTCGAAATGGCCTGAAAATAATCCCCGTTCACTTCTATAAATCATTGGTGTAATATTGTTAAAAATTCTGATGTGGACAGCACATGTCTTTCTCTGCAGACTCATATTCGTTCTCTTTATTTATTCAATGATAATTTGTGTTTATCTGCACAACATAAGTATTTTAAATGACATTGAATTTACACGTTAAACTTAAATTTGGTTCTCATTTGATAGCTGGACTTATTGTCAAAGGTGGCGTAGCGAAAACGCGAAAAAACTAGAATATCTCAAGAACGGCTTGTCCTAGAGTAATGGGGTTAGTCTTATTCTTTTTGTTGTCAAAAATCACATATAAAATAGGAATTTAATTGATATAATTGAGCACACGTAGTCTTTTATTTTTATATATAACGATTTTTGCTGGCCATTTCGCAAAAATAGCCCGTTCCTTTTTCCCGAATAGTAGTAGAATAACCTACAAATGATTTATATACAAAATTTTGTTAAATTTGGTATATAAATCACTTGTAGGTTATTGAAATATTATACTCCAAATTTTGTTAAATTTGGTTCATTAGTTTTTAGCTAGAGTGGATAAAGGCAATTTCTGCGGCCATTTCGCAAAGAAGGCAGATTCTTTTATTACGAATCGTACTATAATCTAATGAACATCAGGATTTCCCACAAAAAACATACCTACCAAATTGTATGAAATTCGGTCCATTAGTTTTTCAATTAGAGTGGATGTAATATCCACACAGACACACAGAAACATACACAGATACACCCTTACACACACAGACCTCTTCCTAAAAGTAGTTTTTTCGTGTTCTAGAAGTCCCAAAACGTGTAGATCCTTTGAAAATTCGAGTTCCGATCTTCGGCACGATTCCAATACTTTGAGTACATACACATACACATATATATTATCTGTGTATCTAAATTCCGTGCCTATGCAATTACAATAGTTGTGATTTTAAATGATCCCTAAACTTTTATTATTTCTTCAAGGAAGCCTAATTTTAACATATGCAGAATGCAAATAGCTCAAGCGATTGTATAATGAATTACATAAGAATTGCTGAATTTTTTTCACACAAAATTATTTAGCTCTGGAGTCTGGAATACAAGTTATATGAATGAAATATTCATTGATTTTGCATAAAGAATCAGATGATTTATATTTCGATACAGTTTTAAGTATTTAAGTATAATAAATTACTGTAGTACTGTGATAATGTAAAAGATATTACCACTGAATGAATCACATTTTAGAAATTTTTAAATGAAATTACATTTCAGTTGGAAAGTGTTTCATAATCAATGCTTATGCATGATTGATCTTTCTTGTTCATTAATATCTCAACAACCCCTGGTCTTAGAAACTAGAAACTTGGACTAAATTTATGGGGGGCTATTTCAAGGCTATCCACAAAATTTTATTAAATTCGGTTCAGCCATTCTCCCGTGATGATGGGACAAACAAACAGACAGACAGACAGATTTTCAATTTTATTTACATAGATACATAGTTTTTTCGTGATGATGAGACAAACGAAAATTTCGTTTTTTACTAATATCTCGAGAACCACTGGTCGTAGAAACTCAAAACACAGACTAAATTTTAAGTGGGGCTATTTCTAGGCTACCCACCAAATTTCATCAAATTCGGTTCAGCCATTCTCCCGTGATGATGGGATAAACAAACAGACAGACAGACAGACAGACAGATTTTCAATTTTATTTACATAGATACATATCTTTATTACTCAAATCGGAAAAGATTTAATAAAAATCGTCTGCCGCATAAACACATTGGATTTAAATCCGTTGCTAAGCGAAATGATATCATTTGCTTAAAATAAATTGGTGGAAAAAATATCGTCTGAATAATGCTATCTCTATGGAAGGTTTGGCGACATTTTCGTCAATTTAGCGACATTTTAAAAAATCGCCAAATTTATCGCCAAGTGGGACTGTAGAACTGACAGCCCCACTTAGCGACAAATTAACGAAACATCATCACGATACTATCCAATAACAAAACACAATTAATTTCATTCATTTAGCGCTATTTTATCAATTTCAAGATATTTTTATGGATTTACAAACATTTTTATCAATTTCGTGATATTTTAAAAATTCTCTAAATGTATAGTGGCAAACTAAGTAGGATAGTTGGCCTGACAAAAAAATTCTAACGACACATCAGTTCAGTACTTTCTTCTAACAAAGCAAAATAAATTTCATTGAATTGCATCGTTTTTAACAATTGGTGACATTTCCTTCAAATTGGCAAAAAAGAAAAGTTGTCATGTTAGCGATATCCCGCCAAATTCGTAGCTCTGAATTTGCAGATCTAAATAAAACATCCAGATCCCGTTTGTATATACTAAATGAAAACAATAAAATTGTATTATAATATATACCCTTTCTACTCTTTTTCAGTTTCAACTATAAGCTAAATGAATTTATTGGCTAAACACAATATATGAGTTTATTAGCTAAACAAAATATATAAGCTTGGCCAAACTAACCAACACTCTTTGCCAAAATAAATGAAAGTGATGTACGCAGTCCGCAATTAATATAATTAAAAGAAAAATCAAACCTTTCTTTTATAGAATAGTATATTTTTATATCCATTTATTTATAACTCAAATCGGAAAAATAATAATAAACACATTTAATTTATTTGCGTTGCCGACCAACATGATATATTCTCATAAAATTCTAAAATTTAATTAACCATTTTGATTTCTTAATAATTTCATCGCTGAGTAAAAGCTTGTGAAAAACAAACCATGGTGATAGATTTTCCATTTAAATTCATGTTTTCAAACAATTCATGACTTCAGAAAGTGACTATTTAACGCTAAAAACTTGCACCAAACTCAGAGATAAAGTTTTAATTCATTTTCACGTTTTAAACAAACGGTTTTCAACCTTTTCGTTTGGAGGAACCAGGGAGTTTGAGCGTAGAACTCCTAGGAAAAAGTTTCGTTTTCAATTAATATCTCGACAACCCCTGGTCTTAGAAACTCGAAACTTGAAATAGCCTCTTAAATTTAGTCCAAGGCTACTCACAAAATTTCATTAAATTCGGTACAGCCGTTCTCTCGTGATGATGGGACAAACGAAAGTTTCGTTTTTCACTAATATGTCGAGAACCACTGATCGTAGAAACTCGAAACATGGACTAAATTTTAAGTGGGACTATATCAAGGCAACCCACAATATTTCATCAAATTCGGTGCGACCGTTCTCCCGTGATGATGGGACAAACAGACAGACAGATATTCTATTTTATTTACGGGCAGATATGAAGAATAAAACATCCTGGCCCCTTTGTAAGCAAATTTACAAAAAACAAGAAAGATCAATCATGCTTAAAGCATTGATTATGAAACACTTTCCAACTTCAAAGCAATTTTATTTAAACAAGTCTAAAATGCAATACATTCTTCGGTAATATTTTGAAACTTATCACAATACTGCATTAATTTATTATATTTGAAAACTTAAGCCTTCATCGAAAAAAATGAACTTCATTCAAATGACGGCATTGAAATATAAATTGCCTGGTTTAAACATCTCTAAAATGTTATACATTCCTCGGTAATAGTTTTAGAATTATTATAATACTACGATAATTTATTATATTTGAAAACTTCATCGAAAACAACTGAAATTAATTCAAATGACGTCATAGAAAAAATAACACGCCTGGATCTCTCTATAAAAACAGGATTTCATTCATAACTTTCTCCCATTCATTTCATTCATCACAATACTATAATAATTTATTTTATTTAAACATTTTGTTTAAGACCATGGAGCTACAAAAAATTAAACTCTATGCTTGAAACTTCATCGAAAAAAATCGTCCTTCTCTTTATGAAATCAATTGATATTTCATTCATATCAGCCATGCAGACTCCATGGACTAAATTAGTTTGTGCTAAAAAAATACAGGAAATCTAATACAACTCATTCTATATATTTTGCTGTTTACATTTTACATAGGTGAAAAATAGGCTTAGTTGTAGAAATAATCATATTTAGATGAGCATTTAAACTCAAATATATTGTCATTGCGTTGTTTCAGTATGTAGATACACAGAATTTAAGCAAAAATAAAGTAGTTTTAGGACGGATACAACACTCAATATGAATTAAAAAGAACTTAAAAAAATCACGATTTAGAAGCAAGATGGATGCCATATATCATTTTGAAGTGGGTCATGTGATCGTTTCATATCATGGTCACGTGATCGTTTCATATGAGAGGTGTAATTATTATTTTAATTTTTATTTTAAAAACTACTGAATATATTTCGCTGAATTTTTTTTTATATATTTTATGGAACAATTTGAATATTACCTAAAATTTTCGAAGCAGTTTGTGAATTTTAAATTCGCTTAAAAAATGTTTGAAAAATTAGGTCCCATACGGCTCAATGTACTTCATTTTTTCGACCCGGGTTCACTCCAAAACTAATTGGGTGATATTATTCATTTATATTCCCACAGGTTCTACAGACCGTCTGAACAACATACTAAAATTTCATTTTGATTAAGTCATTTTTACGGCAGTTATCGTGCTAACGGACAGACAGACAGACAGACAGAATGAACAACACTTTTCAACTTTGTTGTAAAGTGTTAAAAAAGGGGGAATTGAATCAATGTATGCAAAATAAAAGCATTAAAATTGTATGGAACTCGTATTACTTATACACACGAATATTAGAAGATATAACCTGTATTAGTACATTACATGTATAAATTGAAAATATCAATAAACCCGTAATTGACTCCAATATATGCCAGAATAAAAGCACTAAAATTATATGGAATATATATATATATATATACTATACGAAAATATGCCAGTGTGTTAGTATTACCGTATTACAATATGAGTCTCAAAAATCTTTGCCAAAATAAAACAAATGACGTAATAAATTGAAAATATCACTAATCCCGTGATCTATATACTAGAAGGTTATAATTGATTCCAATATACCCCATATATCAAAATGTATGCCGATATACCTGTACTACTTATATTCTCGTAGATTAGAAGATATATCCGTGCATTTGTAGAAGATTACTCGTACAACGTACAATATATGAGTTTACACAATTTTTGTCATAATAAAACAATGGCATAATAACTTGAAAATATCATTAATCCCTGAATCAATAATCCTCGAATATATCAATAATAATGTTTAAACCTGAAGGCCGTAATTGATATTATCCAGTCAAAAATGCAATGTCAATAAAATTTATTTTATATACATATATTTATTATTCAAATCGGAAAAGATTTAGTAAAAATCGTATATGCCGCATAACACATTGGATTTACATCCGTTGCTAAACCACATGATATCATTTGCTTCAAATAAATTGATGGAAATCATATCGTCTGAATAATGCGATCTCCATGGAAGGTTTAGCGACATTTTCGTCAATTTAATAAATAAATTAATAAATTGCCAAATTTATAGCCAAGTGGTACTGTAGAACTGATAGTCCCATTTTGCGACATATTGACGAAACGTCATCACAATTCTATCCCTTTAACAAAACACAATTAATTTCATTTATTAAGCTCAATTTATCAATTTCATGATATTTTTATGAATTTACAAACATTTTTATCAATTTGGAGATATTTTAAAAATTCGCTAAATGTGTTATTAAGTAGGATGGATGGACTTCCCGACAAATGCTACCGAAACATTATTTCAGTACGCTCTTCTAAAAAAACAAATTTAATTTCATTAAATCAACTAAACAAATGACAGATCTCAAAACCAGACCCAAAGGTCACTTAATTAAACAATCATCCTACAGACGTACATCAAATACAGCCAAAGCGCTTTCGAACATCCTCATATTCATCTTCAGTGGCGATATAATTAAAAACAGATGCCAACATGCTTAAATACAATCCACCGCCGGGCCGTTAAGTGAAATTTGCATATCTTAGAAACTGTAAGCCGTACAAATTGGTGAATTATAAAACAGATATAAATTTTACAATATATTCATAGCTCAAATATAAATATCTTTGAAAAACTGTTTAAAGGCATTAAATATTTTAGAACAATATTATAAATTATGGTAACTATGTAAAGGTATGGGTAATGTAAAGGTAATATTTAATGCCTTGTATATACTAAAATTGTATATACTAAAATTGTATTAGAAGATATACCCGTTCTACTCTTTTTCTGTTTCAACAATCGGATAAATGAATTTATTGGGTAAACACAATGTATGAGTTTATTAGCTAAACATAATATAAAAACTGACTGACTGAGAGATGGCTTTGGGATATTCGCTACGGAAAAACCGGCATAATCCCTAATGCTCCACACAAATATAAAAACTTTAAAACTCTTTGCCAAAATAAATAAAAGTGCTATAACCAGACCGCAATTAATATAATTAAAAGAAAAATTAAACCGTTCTTTTCTAAAATATATTTTTTATCCATTTATTTATTATTCAAATCGAAAAAATAATAATTAAAATTAACAGACAGATTTAACTTAATTGCTTTTCTGAGCAACATGATATAAGATAATGATATGAATCTTCCTCATAAACTACGAAATGAAATAACCATTTCGATTTCTTTATACTTTTCATTGTTGAGTAAAAGCTTGTGAAAAATAAACCATGGAGATAGATTTTTCATTTAAATTCACGTTTCAGACAATTCATGTTTTCAGAAAGTGACTAATTAGCGCAAAAAATCTCCCATCAAACTCAGAAATAAAGTTTTAATTCACTTTCAAACGATTTTCAACCTTTTCGTTTGGATAAACTACGGAATTAGAGAGTAGAACTCCTAGGGAAAAGTTTCGTTTTTCATTAATATCTCGACAACCCCTGGTCTTAGAAACTCAAAACTTGGGCTAAATTTATGGGGGCTATTTCAAAGCTATCCACAAAATTACATTAAATTCTGTTCAGCCGTTCTCTCGTGATGATGAGACAAACAAAAGTTTCGTTTTTTACTAATATCTCGAGAACCACTGGTCGTAGAAACTCCAAACATGGACTAAATTTTAAGTGGGGCTATTTCCAGGCTACCCACAAAATTTCCTCAAATTCGGTTCAGCCGTTCTCCCGTGATGATGGGACAAACAGACAGACAGATAGACAGACAGACAGATTTTCAATTTTATTTATATAGATTTCCAACTGTCAGGGATTACAGGAATTATCAAAAAAATTAAACTAAATTTGTAAAACTGGTTACATTTCCGTAGAATTGGCTGCATTTTCAAAAATTTGGTGACATTTAATCAGTTTAGCGATATTTTTCAATTTGGCGGCATTTGAAAGATCGCCAAATTGTCTCCAAATTTATATCATTTATCGCCAAAGTTTCGAAAATAATTTGCCCTATAGACTTAGACTATAGAATAGACATGGTGACCTTTGATCTCAATTATCTCAGTCAGATCAAATTTTTAAGTTCAGGATTCATCACGACTCGGTTTCTTTTTAATGGCCAGGCACTTGATATTTAAATCATTTGCCTATTTAGAAACCGAAACGTAAATCACTTTAACGATACTCGTATAACACATTTTCCCGACGCACCATATGGGACAAATCACATCACAGCAATAAGTCACTCAATCTAAATCGCAACCAAATGGAGATAGCAACACAAGGACCATACCCTCCTTCCCCTGGCCCATCACCTTTTGGAAAGACTTTCAGACCTACAGTTTTATCGTACTCGTACTCTGCGTAGACATGGAGACAGTCGTCTTAGGCAGTGGTTGAACTCAGGCTTTCCTCATGGTATCCTCTCTCCATAATTACTGTATAAATATATTATAAATATTTTAGATTTCGTGCGAATTGGGCAAATAGTTTTTTTTTTTCTTTTTTCAGATGGCCAGGCACTTTGACCTTCGTCATTCGCCTTTATTACATCGGCCAGATTGTGAACCCTTTAGCCGTCCTTGGACGTTGCCCCAGGCGCACCAGAAGGGGGCGGATCACACTGCACCCACAACACAAACATCCATGCCTTACGTGGGACTCGAACCCACAACGCGGCGGTCGAGCGATTGCTATGGAAACGCTTGCCTTGACCACTCGACAACCACGTCGGCAATCGGGCAAATAGTCACTAAGAATAAAAAGAAAATGACAATTTAGATAAAAATTGCCTGAATCTATCGTATTACATGAAAATTATAATTATCTTTCTTTCTTATTTAGATTTGAATTTGCTTACCTTCTATGTCTGAAACAACAAGGCTCTCCATAAACCTGATTCTATCTTTGCCAAAAATTTTCGTTTGTAACATGTGAGACACATCAAATATACTGACATATTCCCTTGTGTGTCTGTGAGAGGCAGATATGTTAAGATCAGTGTATTGTATTGGCATTTGGTACCCAGCAAAATTCACAAGTTTAGCTCCATTTTCTAAATGAAAATCATGCAAGAAAACTTTTTTACTCTCCTGGAAAAAGAACAGAATTTCTTTAATTAGGAAACTTTTGAAAAACAGATCAAACATTCAATATCACTGATCAGTTGTAATTTTATACCGATTTTTTAGAAGAATGCAAAATACCAAAGCTCTTTTTATGTATGTTTGATTCAAAAATTCGTACCTTCAATTTATCAGGCTTCAATTTATCAGGTACCTTCAATGTAGAGCGCCGGTCTAAGTTCATTGTAATAAATACACATTAATTAGCTGAAATGCATGCTAAATGCATATATTGGTGTACTTTCCGCAAATAAATTATAATGAAATTTTCGCAATAAAAATTTTACATGGATGAAATAAGCCAGTCTCTCAATTTCTCTCAAAACACTGTAGATTTTATTGGAGCTGTGATTTACCAATTTTACAAAACAATTGTTACGCAATAATCTATGTATAAATGACCTCTATATAATCTAATAAACGAATATAACCTATGTATAACTGAATTCTGTCTTTTGCTACAATAATGAGATTATGTAACATATATACTACCATGCATCATATTGGGTTAAAAGAAATTACAATGCTTTTTCTGCTTACATGAAAGTTAAATCGTTGCATGCAAAAATTAAGTAATTTTAAGAGTCCATAAAATCAATTTATGAAATTAAGATGTATTTAAGCACCGTAAGTATTAAATTGAAACTAATAAAAATAAACCCTTTATTCATTACCCATTCTCTAATAAAACCATATTCTAATACTTATGGATATTACGTTTAAGTACTTTTAAAAACTTTTAAGTAATTTGATCCCCCCCCCCATCTGATTTCTTCAGCAGGTTTTTGCATCCATAAGCTACGCAAAAAATCCTGATTATTCATTTATTGAAGGTCTCATACAAAAATATTTCTATATGAAATTGAAAGTCTGTTTATTTCTTTGTTTGCCTGTTTGTTCCATCTAAAAATCCAAAACTTTTTAACACTTTACAACATAGTTGAAAAGTGTTTATGACTTTGTTCATTCTGTCTGTCTGTCTGTCTGTCTGTCCTTTGGCACGATAACTGCCGTAAAAATGACTTTATCAAAATGAAATTTTAGTATGTTGTTTAAACGGTCTGTGGGACCTATGGAAATATAAGTGAATAATATCCCCCAACTGGTTTTGAATTGAACCAGGGTTGAAAAAATGAAATACATTGAACCCTATGGGACCTAATTTTTCAAACATTTTTTAAGCGAATTTAAAATTCACAAATTGCTTCGAAAGTTTTAGGAAATATTCAAATTATCCCATAAAATATATAAAAAAAATTTTTAACAAAATATATTCAACAGTTTTTAAATAAAAATTAAAATAATATTTACACCTTTTATATGAAGCAATCATGTGACCATTATATGAAGAGATCACGTGACCCAGTTCAAAATAAAATATGGCATCCATCTTGTGTCAAAATCGTGATTTTTAAAGTTCTTTTTAATTCATATTTAGAGTTGTATCCGTCCTAAAACCGCTTTATTTTTCCTTAAATTCTGTGCATCTGCATTCTGAAACAACGCAATTACAATATATTTGAATTTAAATGATCATCAAACTTTAATTATTTCTACAACGAAGCCTAATTTTCACTTATGGAGAATGTAAACACCAAAAGATGTAGGATGAGTTGTATAAGAATTGCCACATTTCTTTAACGCAAAATTATTTAGCTCTATAGTCTGCAATATAGCTGATGTGAATTAAACATTCATAGATTTTACATAGAGAAGCAGACGATTTTTTCGATGAAGCTTTAAGCATAGAGTTAAATTACTTGTACCTCCATGGTTTTAAGTTTTTAAATAAAATAAATTATTATAGTATTGTGATGAATGAAAGGAATGGAAAAAAGTTTGTGAATGAAATGCTGCTTTTATATAGAGAGTCAGGCAATTTATATTTCAGTAACGTCATTTGAATAAAAATTCATTTTTTTCGATGAAGTTTTAAGTTTTCAAATATAATAAATTAATGTAGTATTGTGATAATTTTAAAAATATTACTCAGGAATGTATCGCATTTTAGAGATGTTTAAATAAAATTACATTGCAGTTGGAAAGTGTTTCATAATCAATGTTTTATGCATGATTGATCTTTCTTATTTTAACATGATTTCAAGCCATTTGTTTTATTTTGGCCAAGATTTTTCGCACTAATATATTTTCTATTGTATTTAACGGAATGTTGAAACAATATGAAAATGGAACAGGTATATTTTCTACAGTTTTAGCGGCTTCATTTTGGAGTGTGTTGACCTAAACTATTATTTCTTTCGTAAATTTGTTTGCATACAAGGCCAGGATGTTTCATTCTTCAATTTTCCTATGAAGATAATTTTGTATATTTAGAACAGAAGTTCTTATATTTCTCTTTGGGGGAATTAATTTAATTGTTTGAATAGAATGTTTTGAAAAAAACAATATCATTTAGAATGCTACTGAAATATGAACATATTTTAAATAACAGGCAACGTTCGGTACTTCTGCTAGCAGGAGTTGCTCTGGTTTCTTGATTTCGCCAACCTATTCGCCAAATAAAATTTTCTTTCGCCAAATGGAGTTTTTATTCGCCCAATTTCCTTTTACTTTCCGTTTAAAATTTTTGATTTGATTTATAAATTCTCAAATACCAAATAACATTGTTTTGAAAAAGACAAATAGTATAGTAACATACATTACGATTATTATACCACGATTTTTGATTTTGACATTGGCAGAATTCATAATAGCCAAAAATTTCCCCAAATATTTTTTTCAATTGCCAAAAATTTCCCCAAATATTTTTTCCAATCGCCAAACTGAATTTTCCCCCCTCAAAATGCGACATTTGAGATCAGCAAGGTAACCCCTGTCTGCTAGTGCACTTATAAAACAAAAAATCATACGCGTTTTACACCATTTCACGCTTATTTCATACGACTCGGAGCAAATCCCTTCACAAATCAAATCGGAATGGAGGCGCTTGGTTACATAGAAAGAAATAGCAAGCTTTCCCGCCAGTTCACTGGTAAACACTGACAGGCAGCGATAACATGAATGCGATAAATAGTCATAACAAGAACGTGAATGGGAAACAATGACGAACCAACAAGACCTGTTTGAGTCATGACATATTCGACTCAAAATGATTACGATGTTTGATTTTTGGCTCTTTTGAAGGGTTCAAATTGGACCAGTACATGGCGCCAAGACATGAAATTTATATTGATGGGCCGGAATGGTGGCCCTCTTTCAATGATACTGATCCAGAGATTAATCGCAATATAGCTACAGTAAACTTCCGATCATTCAGCACAGATTATCGAATGTTAAATTAGGGAAAAAAAATGGAAGAAATTTATTTAAAACAAAGTAATAAACAATAAATATGATATTTACTTGTTTAAAACGTTACACAGACTGAATTACACTGTACAGTATGTGAAAAGTACAGTATGAGATGAGTGAAAAGTACAGTACACTGCACAGTATGTATAAAGAACTGGCTGAGTTGGACGATGACTTTATCAATCCCATCATATGGTGGAAACTGCATAACGCGCACAATATACGACCTTTGCTCAGCTATTAAAACAAATTCTATGTTTAACTACTAATTCAACACCATTAGAACGAGTATTCAGTAGCGCAAGATTTATAGTCACTAAATTTAGATCAAGTTTAGAACCAAAAATGTAAACTTGCTTGCTTGTAAGTATATAATAATAATAAGGAAAGATGTCTGTATTACTTGTAAGTATCACCATATCAAATTTCGTAGCTATGGGTCACTTAGATTTTCCGCTACATAATGGGCAAATATACAGGCATCTTTCCTTATTATTATATATTCATATTTACATTTTTTATTGATTAAATTTTGGTTCCTTGAACTTTACGTCAAAACATGTATATAATATAAAATTTATTTTTTACGGTATTCATATTTATTTATAAAAACATGAATTTTTTCACTTAAATAATGTTTATATACCTCAGTAATTTTTGTAAAAAATATGTGCATATGTTGAATCAAAAAGCTTCAGTTAATATTTTAAAGTGACCTATTAAAAATCCAATTAATCGGTCGATTAATCAATTAAACTTTTTTGATAAGCCAATTAAAATGCTTAATCAACTGCCACCTCTGGTTAAACTACATATACAAAAATCCATCAGAAGCATATGACAAGTAATGGCACAATGGAGTTATATAAATACAGCCAATTTAATATGATGGGTCTCTCCCTATTCAAGATGCTGTAGTTAGTTACCCGCGGCATTAATGGGTTTCCAAACCACCATTTTCCTTACCTTTACTAATACCCCAGTACCTCAAAAAAGCCGCTTTCATTACTTTTTTTAAAAGAACTTTCAGTTTGTTTCTCCATTAAATGTTTATTTTCCGGCTCGAATACGATACCGCCTATAACTATAATTTTATCAGAAAAGTTACTCTGGTGTTTGTTCAAAATTCATTCATCCCAATTCCTCTCTCACCCCTTTCACCACTGATTTACCATATAAAACTAGGCTTCCTTTCAGTCCTAAAATATTTCACCCTCTTGCTCAGTTCTGCCGTGAATTTAATTTTACGCCTGCTTATTTCTATGCTGTCTCTATGTTTATCTGTATTCGGACTGATAAATTCAAACCTAATCTTTGAGATCAGGCTGGAGTGTAATTTGTCTCCCGTATTTCTCCGGAAAATACTTTTCAGGAGAAACTTTTCAGGCTTTGATGAATGCTTTTCAGGCTTTGAAAATTTTATATTGGTAGTACTAAATGATCTGTTAATATTAGATTAACTGAACATATCCGCGATATTAAAAGTGAAAAATCCACTGCTTTATCCCAAACTGTTCTTAATGAGCAATTTGTTCCTTTATTTGATTAGATGTCCATTTTAATGTGTAGTATTAACCCTAAAAATATTTTACTTTATGAATCCTTGTTTATATAACTTTTTCGAAATTTTATTTGCAATTTTTGCCCTGTAAAAAAATTTTGTTCTACCTGGCGTCTTATCCTCGATTCCATGAAAGTTATACAGTTATCTACGTACTTAAATACCTAAATCTTTAAATATTATATTAAAAATCTAGGCATATCTGTCTACCTACACGGCTTTTGATTTCTTATCTTTCTGGGTCTATGTTTGTCTTTCTCATTTTTTTTTTAATTTATTGTGGCCGAATGGCCTTTAATATTATGCAAATTTTAGCTTCGGAGTTTCTCTGTACTTGTAACTCCATTGCACTTTTACATATACTCCTCTAATAAAAGGCGTTCATACACCCGAAAGCACTAAGGTGATTTTTGTTTTTGTGTATGCATTTTAACTTCCTATAATTTGCAACTAAACTAATATATTTTAGAAAGTTTTATTATTTCTAAACTGTATTTTTCGGATTATTTTTATACGCAGTATACTACCCAAATTGTCAAATCGCTTTAGAGGCTTTTGAAATTCGGAAGGGTGACTAATTTTGACAAAATCTCGTTCAGGACTTTTTTTTTTCTGCGTTCATATCTAGACCCAAATTAAGTTCAAATCGCTTCAGCGATTTTTGAAATTATGAAGGGCCAATGATTTTGCCAAAATCGTGTTTTATAACTAAACTATATATATTTTTCTTATACATTCACATCTACATAACACATGAAACTTTCCACTCAAATTTTGTCCAAATCACTTCAGTGGTTTGGGATATTACAAAGGGCCGACGATTTGACGCACGCCCACAGACCGAAGGTCATGTCTGGCATCTAGGTGACCCCACCAATGTTTCTCAGGGAAAATACGTCTTGTGTTTACATTACGCTCATATTTCTTAGGCTACATCGATTAAAATAAAAAAGTTACTTAATCTAAGACTGATATGTTACTTAATCTACGGCTGATATGGGTTCAGCATCACATTTCTGAAAGAGTAAAGGAATCACAAAGGATTTCAACTTTCTGTTCTTTTCTACTTTTTCTACTGCAAAATTAAACATCTTTTTTTCTCAGAATTGACTATAGATAGAGCTTAGATGATGACTGATATGGAATCAGCATTAAATTTTTTTGGATTATAGGTCTCACTAATTATTTCCATTTCCAGTTCCATATGTGCTAGTTCAGATTAAAAAAATGTGCATTTTCATTGCAACATTTATTTCTCTGGATTGGCAGAGCATAAATGAAGGTTGATATAAATTCAGCATTTTTTTTTTGGGGGGGGGGGGAGGGGGTACTAAGGATTTCCACCTCCTATTCTGGAAATGTCACTTCCGATTTTTCATATGACTGTAAAAATAAGTGTGCAAAAGAGTTGTTGTTGTTGAGACCCAGACCGTCCGACCTACCAGAAAGGTGTAAGGCAACTGTTTGGACGGCCGGGAAGTGCCACCCAATTTAGACCGGAACCCAGTGGGGGAGGCATCCACAGGGACCGTACCCTCCTTCCCCTACCACCAATCTCTCGAAAGGACTTACGGACCCACATGTTTAACGTGATCGTACTCCGCGTGAACACGGCGGCAGTTTTGGCAGTGGCTGGAATCGAACCCGGGCCTACCGAGTGCAACTAAAGCGCGCTAACCAATGGGCTACCGCGCCCTGTGAGCAAAAGAGTGTAAAAATTCTTAATATTTCAACCGAAAAAAGTGTACATACTACTTACCCCATATGGAAGCTCTTTCATAAATTTCTTGTTTAATGCTTAGATTCCCTGAATACTTTTCTTTTCAAATCCTTAACGGGGTTTTTAACCTAGACAGTATTAATAAAAACAGAAGCATTTTTCTGAAGCATAAGTAGTCATTATATCTGATTCAATGTTTCTCTTTCGATTTACTCAAAACTGTGTTTTTGAATGTTGCATTTGAAAATTTCCCAAACATGTGCATCAATATCTTTTTGCGCAGAAACCTAAAAAATGCGTTTCAACTACAATAATTTTATAATTTTGGGAGAAAGGTTTAACAAAGAGGGAGGGGGAAATATTAAAGATTTTTGATGAATTTTTATATTTCTTGACATTATTATTGTTTGCTTATGCTATAATTTTGCTGGTTTATTGCAGTCATCAGCTTTAAGCGAAGTTGTGCCAAAAATACTTAAATATATTAAACATTACAACATTAAAAGTTACCGGGAGGTTGTTGGTAGGGGAAGGAGGGTACGGTCCCTGTGGATGCCTCCCACACTGGGTTCCGGTATAAATTGGGGGGCAATTCCCGGCCGTCCAAACGGTTACCTTACACCTTTCTGGTAGGTCGGACGGTCTGGGTCTCAACAACAACAACATTAAAAGTTAAGCATTGGTAGAAAAAACATCAATTTTGGCAAAAATAAATGCATTTATTAATAAAAAAAATAAAATTATTTTATTTTTAATTGCATTTTTGTATCATTTCTCATGTCCTTGTATATCACCATTCCAAATTATAAAAGAATAGAAGCAATATTAATGAAAAAACATATTTAGGTGTTCCCTCACCTTAAAGCTGCTTTCATTTAAAACTTTTTAAAGAACCTTCCTGTCCTAGCCGAGCCTCGAACCGCAGATAATCCTACTGGCCACGCTCTCTCAATTGAGCTACTGGGACAGTATTGCAAGCTCTTACAGTCGAAGTAGTCTCTGCTTCCCCTCCTACTAATATCAGCATGCACGTGCAACTTAACAAACTCCTGAACACCTCCTACGATTTCCGCCTAAGGTTAGCCTCCTCATATCACTATTTCTACCCAAGTTAGTATCCTGCGTGGTCATTAGCCTCCCGATTTGAAATCGGCGCCCAATATGCCCGAATCCACTGAATCCGTACTAATCGTACTATGATCACTTTCAGACGCCAATATCACTGCACTCATGGTTAATTCGTTCGGGCACCATTATAAAGAAGCTTGTTGCCCTAATGCCAGTGGGAATCAAACCACGGATCTTCGAACTGACCAGCCAACGCTCTACCATTGAGCTACTGTAGAGGAATTGTAATCTCTTATCGTCGAAGTAGACACTGCACCTTGTCTTTAAGGGGTTGTTGTTGTTGAGACCCAGACCGTCCGACCTACCAGAAAGGTGTAAAGTAACTGTTTGGACGGCCGGGAAGTGCCACCCAATTTAGACCGGAACCCAGAGGGGGAGGCATCCACAGGGACCGTACCCTCCTTCCCCTACCACCAACCTCTCGGAAGGACTTACGGACCCACATGTTTAACGTGATCGTACTCCGCATGAACACGGTGGCAGTTGTGGCAGCGTGCAAACCACCGGGCTCGTCTTTAAGGGGTGTAACGAGATGATATATGCTTTTATTAATGACATCACAGCGCCCCCCCCCCACAACTAATGCTAATGATTTTACAAACTAATGCATGAGCCCAATCTGACTCCAAAATTTTGAGTTGACTTAGAGAGCCGAACAGCTTTTGTTTTTATCAGATCTATCTAAAATCATAAATCAAAGCTACCTAAATACAGAGTTTTGTGAAAAAATGTTTAAGATTTTCACCCCCACGCCCCGTATTGCTATAATCACAATACATATTTGTCTAACGTGTCTAGCATGTTTTTGTCTTTACCGACCAACCGGATGCCCCTCTGGTGACCTAGAAGTCTAAATTTTTGCACATTTATAATATCAAGGGCGCGGTAGCCCATTGGTTAGCGCGCTGGAGTTGCACTCGGTAGGCCCGGGTTCGATTCCAGCCACTGCCAAAACTGCCGCCGTGTTCATGCGGAGTACGATCACGTTAAACATGTGGGTCCGAAAGTCCTTCCGAGAGGTTGGTGGTAGGGGAAGGAGGGTACGGTCCCTGTGGATGCCTCCTCCACTGGGTTCCGGTCTAAATTGGGTGGCACTTCCCGACCGTCCAAACAGTTACCTTACACCTTTCTGGTAGGTCGGACGGTCTGGGTTTCAACAACAACAACATTTATAATATCAACTGCGGTACGGAATCTAACGAGCCGGACTTTTTATTTACCCTCCCAAGGGACGGAGGAAATGGAGGTCTCGAAAAGTATTTTCAGACCCTCCAGAAGCCCCCTAGAAGGTAGAAACTTTGCACACATAGTATCGACCATCGGGCAGAACCTAACATAGTCTGATTTTCAATTCCTTCCTCCGAGTGCGCAGATTATGGTTTTTTTAATGTCTTTCCAGACTCTCAAGCAGCCTTCCGATGGCTTAATAGGCTGAATCTTTGCACACTTATAGTACCGACCATAGGAGCGCAATAGTCCGGTTGTTAGAGACCAAATATTGCCATGGGGAGATCCGAGTTTGGTTTCCGACTCTGCCCAAACTATCCCCATGTCTACGCGGAGTACGGGCAAGTTAAATCTGTGGGTCCGAAAGTCATTACGAGTGGTTGGTGGTTGGTAGTAGAAGAAGAAGTGCACGGTCTCTGTGGATGTCGCCCGCACTAGGGGGTACTGCTCCCGCCGCCCAGACGGTTACCTTACACCTTCGGGCAGGTCGGACGGTCTGGGTCGATAAAAAGAAAGAAGTACCGGTTATAGGACCGAACCTAGCCGGATTTTTGATTTTTCTCACGGAATGAACAAAATGGAGAGGAGCAAAGTCTCAGCGAACTCTTCTGAAGATCCCACCGAGGATATAAAAGGCTGAAACTCGATGTTAAATACCATACACTCTTAAACAAAATAAAACTTGTTAAAAAACTGTTGCAACTTAATTTTATTTAAGAATGTCAGTTTTCCTGTCTTTGACAGGTTTAAACAGTAGTTAACAATAAATATTTATTACGTGTTAATACTCATAATAATAATGTTTTGTGTTAATATACCTTTATACCTCATCAAAGTATGTACCACGTTCGACCAGGCGCTAATTTTTCCAAACTCAGCCTGAAAGTTTCTAAATAAAACATGGCCCAACACATACCATAGGTTAGACCTGAACCCGTGCAGGCCTTTACCGCACGCAGTTGATACTTTCGTAATTGGAATCTTAGTTTGTCACACTTACCCCAGTTGATGCAGACGAATGGCATTTATATCCTTTGATATTTGCACAAGACTCTTGGATAAATATTACACGCAATCTGCGACTAAAATGTTTTAACATCATTAATATTTACTTCTGAAACTTCAAATTGCTTTTAAAATATATCGACACGACTGCCTGGAAACTTTAATTTTGCAAAGGCAGTTCCTTTTATTGTAAGAATTCTAATTCAATGTGGAGGGAAACATTGTCTTCGAGATGTATGTCTTATCTAATCTATGTCGACACAGATAAAAGACAGTTATCGTCAAAGCAAGCAACATAAATGGTTTTATGACTAGAGTTAAGCTTGCCATGGTGGCTTATCGTACATCCCAGCAGGAACATGGCAAAGGGTGTCTAGGGTGGTCCAGTCCCCCCCCCCCCTCCTTAAATATTTTCTTTAGACCCCTCTTAAATTATTCAGCGTCAAAACATCTACATTATAATTATCTAACGTGTTTTGTCTTTGTAGACCCTCCAGAAGCCCCCCCCCTCCCTCCTGGTGATCTTGAAGACTGAACCTTTGCACAATTATAGTAACGACCTCAAGGACAAAATCTAACGGAGCCAAACTTTCGATATTACCCCGCGGGCAGAGAAAATGTTGGGGGCTCGAAAAGTTCTTCCATATCCTCCAGAAACAGCCCCCCCCCCCCCATGACCTAGAAAATAATATTTGCACACTTTAGAGCATAGACCACCGTATAAAATCTAATGGAAATTTGAAAAGCCTTTCCAGATCCCTTAGAAATCCTCTAGTGTACTAGAAATCTGAATCTTTACACACTTGTCGCATCGCTTCCCGGCCACTCAATTTCCTGCTGTAAGCCTAAAGGCCAGCCGAGTTGTCTGGGTAAACAACACTTGTCACACTGCGCGGTAGCCCAGTGGTTAACGCGTAGGAGTTGCAATCGGTAGGCCCGGGTTCGATTCCCTCCGCTGCCAAAACTGCCATCGTGTTCACGCGGAGTACGATCACGTTAAACATGTGGGTCCGTAAGTCCTTCCGAGAGGTTGGTGGTAGGGGGAGGAGGATACGGTCCCTGTGGATGCCTCCCCCACTGGGTTCCGGTCTAAATTGGGTGGCACTTCCCGGCAGTCCAAACAGTTACCTTGCACGTTTCTGGTAGGTCGGGCGGTCTGGGTCTCAACAACAACAACACTTGTAGTATCGACCACGGACAGAGCCTAACTGAAGATAATTTTCGGCGCCAATCTCTATACATTATTAAATAAAATAAAACTCTTTAAAAAAGGAGTTACAACTGTATTTTAAGAGTGTTAGATTCCTTACCTCTGACAAGTTTATATATACTAGTTCTATATAAACTACTAATTAAATTTCATTAAACATCGTAATTAAAGACATCATGCATGCAGTGTTTTAAGTATTCATGAATGGAATTTATCCGTTTCCCGACATATGACAGAATTCAAAATTAGCAAAACATTTACCTCCCATTTAGCGTCATTTTTATTAGTTTGGCGACATTTTTGCTAATTTTTCGATATTTAAAAAGTCGCTAAGTTGGCGACATTCCGCCAAATTCGTCGCCAAATTTTTGCCCAGCTTTGAGGGCGTAGAAATAAGTTATTTTTATAATAGATAAATTACCGTTGGTGAAATGTTAGACATTAAAATACAAAACTACTACACAAAGTATCTTCTTTCGTGAATAGAACGAAATATATCCGTGAGAATGATGTTAAAAATTTATCGTATAATATTACATATCAAAAGTGAACACATTTCACAATAGTTAATACTTTTTAATGTGATTTTGTGATAAATTTATCTGAAAAATGTGCAATACCTCGAGAACGATTCATACTAGCGTTCTAAAATTTGTATCAATCGTTTTCTAATGCAAAATTACATATGGAATGATTACTTACGTAACTCTATTGAAAGTTTTAACTTTTTGATGATTTTTTCAAAATTTCATTCGAAATTTTGGGGCTCCTCAGTTGCGTTTAAAATGAACAGGCTTCCAGTATTCGCTGATTGTAATTTTTGTACCAAATTTCGTTCAAATCGCTCCATTCGTTCATGAAATATCGTGAGATATCAGACCCACGAACACACACGCATACTTACACACACATACTTACACATATACTTATATACACCCACATACTTACACACACACACACACACTTACACACACATACACAGACACAGACACCACCTAACAAACGTTCAATTTAAATTCAGGGATGCTTGAAAAATCCGTGGTTTGATGCTTCCGTCGAAAACTCGAATTTGAATTTTCGACCCCGTCAATATAGGACTTTCCTTATGCATTATACTATGTATATAAAGAAAGTAGGGAATCATACATACCATCACACTGTCCAAGAAAAGGTGAACTGACTCTTGGTAGTGAAGAGTATAATGGGAGCTTGGATCTCTTGTGCTCCAAAAAAAGCTAAATATGGGTAAATGGCTATGGGATTTACCAACATATACCAGCATAGGGTGTCACATGGTAAATTCATGCTCCAATATTTTGATTTTAAGATTAGGAGTTACATTATACTAGTATTTTGTGGTTCAGCCCCATCAGTTTGCAGGTGTCCATCAAAACGTGGGATTCATAACACTAATGAATGAAAGATTCTTTTTAAAACATGTTACAATTTAATAAGAACTTCTTTAAAAGAACCTCTCCCAGCTGAGAATACAATGATATTTAGTGGTGTCTTTTTAACCTAACAACACAAGCATTCTATGAGCCCGTAAAAACTATCCCCCCCCACAGATGTTAACAATAGCAGCGAGAGCAGTTCTAAACAGTCGACCAAACCCAAGCCCAACGCGACATATAGCCTAAAGTTATATCCTGGTACAGAACCACGCTTATAACTCCGACAGCCATAAGATGTTTTAATGTAATTATCCACATTCACGCGAGGTGGGGAGGGGTAGATCTGTCATCGTGATTTAATGCACTATGCGGTATTCATTTGAGAATCACAGTTAAATTGTGGCGTCGATTTACATTGGATATTAAACACTTGTTGTTTTTTATCCAGTTTAAATTGGCGGGTGGAGGTGGGACCACAATTAAAAAATAAAATAATTCACTTACACACATTACACTAACCAGCCACACACTTTGCTACACTAGGCCTTCGGGTCTGTCGTGCGGTTTTTAAAACATTGTACTCTCTTTTTAAAACATGTTAAGATTGAAAGGTACCCCTATGGTAGCCTATGGTAGTAGTATACTTGTGAAATAGCACACATATTAAACCATGTTGGTTTAAAGAAATAACACATGTATAAAATAACACACATATTAAAACATGTGGGTTTAAAGAAACCCCCTATGGTAGTAGTACACTTGTAAAAACATATGTATACAGACATTGGTATCTGCTATTATTTAAACTCCAAGACTTTATTTAATTATCACCCCTTAATTAACTTGCAAGATTCATAACACTAATTTAATTAACATCCTTTCATTAACTTGTGAGATTCATAACACTCAAGTATTTTGGACATAAGCACACTTTCACGATTATTTAAAAATATTTATTTTTGGGAATATTTATTGAAAATATTTATTTTTAAAAAATTTGAACTTCAAGACCGGAATGGTTGGGGAAACACACCCCCACCTATACACCCAATTCACGCGATTCTGCTACTCTAAAAACACGCTTTTTTGGCCGCATTTTTGCAAAAACGCACATTTTTTTTCAAAAAATTGCAAAAGTGTGAAAACCTATGTTAATTCCCATAGAGAAATCCGACAGTTTGAAAAAAATCGGCCGATTCCGCATTTTTCAAAAAACACATCTTTGGCCGCTTTTTTGCGAAAAACCACATTTTTTTTTTCTAAAAAATGACAAAAGTGTGAAAACCCATGTTAATTCCCATAGAGAAATCCAACAACTCCAAAACTTCAACTTGTTGAAAAAACGCGCATTTTTGTTGTTTTTTTAACGTTTTTAAAACTTTTTGTGAAAAAAACGCTAAAAGCGGCACATTCTTAAAATTTATGTTCGATGCTCTTGGCATACCCCTCATCATACAAGATTCTCGCAGTTCACTTCGTAACCGCGATATAGCGGAGGGGTATTGTAGGACCTTAGCATGTAATAACAATGATCTTGATATACTTAATCACTTTATTTAATTATCCTCATTAACACCTTTAATTCATTTATAAAAAAGAAAAAAAATACGAATATTTCGCACTTAATTTCTTCATTTAGAAAAAAGAAAAAAAAATCCCAACTATCAGAAAAATCCCCAAGTTTTAATTCTCCTTTCTGTCGCTAGGGGGCGCTGATGGTACTGCTCCGCCTTCGTCGGTGTTGCCAACCTGAAAAAAGTTTCTCCCCCACAGGTGTTGCTATGGCAACCCAAACAAAAAAATATTTCTAAGTTCCATGCTCGATAGTTTCACTTTTCGCCGCTAGGGGGCGCTGATGGTTCCATTCCGCCACTGCCGATGTTGCCACCCCCCAAAAAGTTTCTACCCCACTTAGAAAAAATCTCATCCAAAAAATTTATTTCCCCCTGAACCCCTCGTACAAGACTACGAAATCGTTGCCACCCGACAAAAAGTTTCTCCAAAATTTTCACCCCACCTTTTTTCATTCTCTCCCCCCTTTTACACCCCCGTCCAGGATTACAGAAGGCGGAATGGCCGCCATCTTGGATTCCGCATTCCGCATTATTTCGCCTCTGTTGCAGAACCGGCCTTTCTTATCTACTACTGTGCTAGAAGGTATTTTATTACACTTCATATAAGACGTACAAAATGGAAAAAGGCCAGAGCGCTTTCGAGCGTTAATATGCTCTTCATCAGTGGCTACATGGAAAGTAAAAAGGATCGTTCATATATAGACCAGTAAAGATGACAAGTTTGCATAAATACAATTAGTAAATGAACATTCGATTATCTAAGAAAAAATACACAAAAAACATAAAATATTTTTTAACGGATTCAAATAAGAGTATATCTCAAGAATAGTAAAATTAAAAATACTATTTTCCTGTAATAAAATAGTATTCCTGTAAAAAAATAGCATTCCTGTAATAAAATAGTATTTTTAATTGTACTTTTCTTGAGACATACTCGTTTTTGAATCCGTTAAAAAATATTTTATGTTTTTTGTGTATTTTTCCTTAGATAATCCAATGTTCATTTACTAATTGTATTTATTTATGCAAATTTGTCATCTTTACTGATCTATATGTGAACAATCCTTTTTACTTTCCATGTAGCCACTGATGAAGAGCGTATTAACGCTCGAAAGCGCTCTGGCCTTTTTCCATTTTGTACGTCTTATAAGAAGTGTAATAAAAGATCTTCTATCAAAGGTGTGCGCTTAATCTTATTTATTTAGCTGTAACATATATTTAAAATATCACGATTGTTGCAGCTCAATCTATTTACTTACTCCTTGGTGAAAGATTGGTGCATAAGCACGAGATATTTTATTTAGTTTAAAAAAATTAGGAGATTCAGGGCCGATCTCACCAACATCCGTTAAAATACAACATAGGTTTAACGGTTGATTAGCACTTTTTTGTGTCTCACCATCACTTTAACCGCGTTAAAGAACCCACTATAGGGCCGTTAATTTAAGTCGTCGATTTGGGCCACTTAAATATTTAACAATTGATTAAATAGTCGAACAAGATAGCGGCAATTTCTGTATCGTTCGATATTTCAGATGAAATTTTATTTGAGATGGAATTCTTTTATATTTCTTTCCTGAATGAACAGTGTTTGAAAGTTTTTACAACATGGGGAGAAATAAAGCCGAATTCGCATATTTATCGAAGTCAGTGAAAGTTTGAAAGACACTTGAGAGTATCTACAGTACACTACTCCCCTTCCGAGAGGTTGGTGGTAGGGGAAGGAGGGTACGGTACCTGTGGATGCCTCCCCCACTGGGTTCCGCTCTAAATTGGGTGGCACTTCCCGACCGTCCAAACAGTTACCTTACACCTCTCTGGTAGGTCGGACTGTCTGGGTCTCAACAACAACAGCAACAGTACACTACTCCGATATGTAATGCATATATTTCGTTTATATTAAGCTACAAATTTCTTAAACCATAATGTACGCTTTTGAATTATGCTATAATTACAGAATTTCAAGTCTTGAAAGAGAATAAACTTGTACTGCAATATTTCGGCCGATCTGTTTATTATATCAGATAGGCTGTTTCATTATTGAACCAGTTATAGAAATTATCCTATACGGTCTGATTTAAAAATTTCATATGTTGTCCGCAATTTTTTCTTGTTTTGAATAACATTTTTACATTTATTTGCATATAATCTCAGAAATTGTATTTTCAAAACGTTTACTAATGAAAAGTGGTAGGTATTTCAGTTTTTTTTTTTTTTTTTCAATTTACTTGAAGTTATGGTGTACTGTTATGCTGTACTGTTTATTTACAAAACTAAACTGAAAAATAAGCATTGTCTGTAAAAAACATAATTTATGTATCGGTATAAATGAATATATCAATAGTTAGTTATTAGATTTAAATTTATATGTATTCAGAATGGTGTGAATGATAATCCCTATTGCATTTCTCGAAGACAAAAATTGCATTTCCATTAAATGTCTAATGTTTCTCTTCAATATTTCCTGTCTGAATCAGAATGCTTCCCCCCATGGAGTTACTTTTATTTTTAGTTAGTACTTTATAGAAAGGACCTTTTTCAAATTTTAATGTAGCATTCTAAAGTACTTTTCCATTGTATACTGTAATAATTTCTCCTGAATTGACTTTTATTGAGTTCGCCTTTTTGAGCAAGACATTTTGTATCACATATACTTTATATATTAAAAGTTTAACGTATTTAAAATTATTCTTACAAAAGTCTCTCTTATTCCACGAAATGTTAATTTTTTATGAATGACTCTAATGACAACACTAGTAAAATAAATCTTTGAAAATAGGATAAGATAATTTCTATGTTAATAATAAACTAGAGAGCAATATAAAATGCAGCAAAAAAAAAAACATACGTATATTTATTTACCCTGCACTTTATATTGTGTTCCCATTTATTATATTGATTGTGCGGAAAGTCATATTCTTTACTTAATTTGTATGTTATATGGGAAATAAAGCGAAATTTATCTTCACAAATAAATAACTAATATAAAAAATGAGTGATCAAAATTCACTTTCAAATTTCAACACACTACAACTGTTTTAAAAATAACCTAATTTACCTATACAGGGTGTCCCAAAAATATTGAAATGCGCTTTAATTCTTTACCCTGTTGGAGATAAGTAGGCAATGTAAATAGCAAAAATGTTAAAAGTAAGGTAAGAAATAAAACTACATTAATAAAATAGTCCTCCCATTAATTTTCAAAAAGTTATACTTTTTAAAATTTTATACGACCCCCTTAGACAAATTTGGTCAATAAGAAAATTTTTATTTTTAATGCAACAAGAACATTAAAAAACCGCATATCTGTATCTTTAAAATGAACTGAATTATGATAAAGGAAAAAATCTGACGCCATTTTTCCGCACCATGTGAAAGGCTGTTTCATCAGCGAAAATGGGGATCATAAACAAATTGACGATGGAAGTTGTTTAGATCAAAAATACGTTAATATGTGTCAAATTCTTTTATCTCAAATGCATATAAATAAAGCATCACATAGACAGAGATCATATAAAGCAGTGGTACTTACTATGTGGTTGAGGCACTTTCTTTAACAGGAAGGAAAAAGAAAAAATTACCTACGATGACGTCATCGCAGGAAACAAAGTGTATAGCGTACTAGCGCAGAAGTAAGCACAAAACCTTGTGTCAACTCGGCCAAAATTGAAACGGCATCCCTCCAAAATTTTCTGCTTGGCACATCCCTGACGGCGGGCAGCGGTCAATTTAACAGCCATAGAAAAAATATAACATACTTTTAATTCAAAACCGAAACATCATAGTTACAGCATTTAGGATGTTTCTTCGACACATTATTTGCAAAGAAAATAAGAAAAGTCATAAAATTTCAATGGACTGGGATTAGTCGTTTTGGGGGATTCGTTTCTCAAAGTAATTATGCGGTCAAAATGACCGCTTCCGTCGTTCTAGTGTTAATACATACCGCGTTATATTATGAAACTCAGATTAGTGCACATCAGATTAATTCGTACCATGTTATATGGAAACTGCACACCGCGTTATAAGAAACTCAGAATTAGTACAATACAAAACAATTCGTACCGTGTTATACGAAAACCGCATTCAGTGGAACTCAGAACATATAAATCAGACTGATTCGTTCTACGTTTTATAAAACTGTATTTTCAGAGTACTATGTTATGTTGAATATGGTTATGAAATATAAGTTTATAGATACAAAATGCAATAAATATATGTTTACATATTTCGAATTATCTTAAGACTTTATAAGAAAATGAAAAAAACAATGTGAAATATGAACTTAGTAACTTTTTTCCAACAAAAATCCTATTAATATTCATCATCGCTGTTAAATATTAGTTAGTGGCCTAATTCTTTTAATGTCCTCTTCACTTTACTTATCTTCATTTTCATTTTCAAATGTAGTTTTAATTTGTAACTCAACCAAAATATCTCAGAAAGGAGCAAAGCAATTTTGTAATTCTCTTTTAAACTTTGCACGTCGCACTGATAAAGGATCATTTTCAATAAAATAATTTTCTAATTGTTTACCCAAACTCAGTACCCTTTCCACACCACTTAAATTGAAATTTAAAACCCATTCTTTACCCATACTTTCGTCTACCAATGCGTTTGAGGTGAATGTATTAATTTTTTTTACAGGGGATTTCCCTGATAACTGAAATTGAAATATGGTGATGTACGCAGATGAAAAAGCAGGGGAATTCCCCATTAATTTCGAACCGTAAAAGTGTAATAGATAAAATCATGCTATAGGGAGGCTGCTTAAACTGAGATGTATTACAGAGGAACCGCTTTATAAGACTACCGCGTTTTATGAATATCGCCGTATGACAGGGCTATCGCAATTTTTGTTCCACATTATATAAAATCCGCATTATGAGAGTATCACGATATAGGAGGGTTGAGTGTAATATATTTTTCTATTGTTTTTATATACCAGAATTAAATGTTGTGCTTGCCTAAAGCAAAATATCGCTGCACACCAATGATTTTATCATTTTATTTTAAAATCAATTCGGTAACCGTGTACGTTTATATATGTAACATGTTACAATTTTGTTTTAAGTTTTGATGAAAAGTTAATATTGTAGAAATATTTTATTTATATTATCTTAAGGCTGACAAGGGAGATAGCATTTATCCAAATAATTTGAGATCAAGTTACTTTTATTTTAATTATATATTATCTAAACTTAATGGATAAAACATTCTCTGTGTAAATAAACAAAGTATTTTTACTTTGTCTAGTAAAGCTAAGCGTCAAGATGGATTTTCAGGAGAGACGAATCTCTCTCTATCTACCCCCATCGGAAGATATTCCATTGGAAATGGAACTAAAAGAAAATATGCACACAATTTATACTCGAGCTACAGCAAGTCTTTGATAGACATGTTTAAGCTGTAAGGAAGTGGCTGTTTTCTTAATAGCCAATAGGAAATTTGACTTGAAAAATTGCTAAATTATAGATGTTTTGATATTATAGGGTTGTTTCGATATTTTTTAGAGTTTAAAACTCGACATATGGAATTGATATTTTTAAAAAAATATGAGACATTCATCTCAAATATCCTGATGAAATTTATTCAATTTCACCTTACATTCTCTGATATTTATTTATTGTTTGCTTCAATTTTTTTGTATAAATTAGAAGCAGCATAGTTGTTTATAATAATGAAATTTACACGTCTATGTATTAAGGTCAAAGTAAAAAATTCTTATGGAAACCAAATCAATCTTGAATGTAATATACGAATATATATTTGGAATTGCTCTTGATTAAATTTTTGTCAAATGGAAAAGTAAAGTTTGATAAGTGGTCTATTTATTTTCTTATATATTTTCCTTGATTTTTATATTCCAATTAAAATGGAGTTTCCCTTGTATTTTGTTTTCCTGCATATAATGTTTGTATTACAAAACCGGGGTTTCACTTCATTAAATTTGTTAATGTCATTAATTTATTTTAATTGTAATTGATTTATTACCGAAACATTACTTAAAATAGTATTGCATACCTCTCAAACCGCAGCCTAGTACAGAGTCACTGATAGGTAAGACAAAAGAATACTTTGCATAGGGTCTTGGGAGGTTTCATTTTTTACCCACACCATCTGACCTTCCCGAAGGTGTAAGATATCTATTTAAATTGCAGGGAAGTGACATCCAATTTAGACCAGAACCCAGTGGAGGCAGCATCCACAGGGCAGATCTTTCTTTCGTAAACATACAGGCCCACATATTTAACGTTCCGGTACTCCGCATGACAGTTTGGACAGAGCTGGGAATCAAACTTGTGTGTACCGAGTGCAATCCCGGTGCGCTAACAACTGGACTGTTCCACAAACCGGACCCCTTTTTGCCTAAACCGTTTGTAAAAATATCAATAACTTGTATGCAGATTTCTGTTTAACGAAGTTCACTTTATAATATATAAATTAATTTAAATATGTTTCACGTACTGTATAGTGACCATTTTGTCTAATGCTTTTGGAAAAAAATATATTTATTGCCCAATATTTTGTTTTAATTTTTTTTTTTTTACCTCATTTCGACAGCTGATAATCCGGCACCACTTTAAGTCTTAAATGTAACCTAGCTAAAATATATATCATGAAATTTCATATTTGCAAATTTTGGACTGCGTTTTTCAGTCTCCGCAAATTATTTTTACATGACTGATCTGTCATCATGAGTGTTATCATGACTGAACCATCCCCCTCAAAATTAAAATAATAAATAATCAAGGACTTGTAAAGTTACTTGCTGTTTAAAAAGCAGTGTAAACAGAATTAATTTTTAAATCTATTAAAATGAAATAAAAATGGAAAATTTACCGTCACACATTTCTAACTATGTCTGAAAAGATTTAGTATGAAATTGATATGATGTTTTTTATTAACAATCTCAGGATGCATATAATTTTTTTTAAATCATTGTGCATGTAAATTTTGAGTGTAGATAAAAAAAAACATTTGACTTTCTTACTTTCATCGATTCACACATTTTAGCTGTCGCTGTACACAAAGCACAATTTTTAAATAATTTCTGAACAAATATTTGTGTACAATATCGTTAACATTCTAAGTACTCATTTGTTTAACGTAATATGAATTAAGGGATATTTAAAGAAACATGTTATCAATATGGATTAATTAATACCTGCAATGGCAGCAAAAAAACTTGCTTTGCTATATGCCACAATAATGTGAATTTATATGGGAACTGATATATTAAGTGCTACTATGCAGCCGGCTTCTAATTCATTAAAAATTAAACTCTTGAGAGAACTTTGCCTATAAAAATATTCCCAAAGTTTGAATCAGGCTCTCATTCAGGGTGCAAAGTAAGGGGCACGACAGCTCAGTGATTAGCCAGCGGAAATTGCACTCGGACGGTCCGGGTTCGATTCCCGCCACTGCCAAAACTGTCTCCGTGTTCATGCGGAGTACAGGCCGGGGGTGGTTAAGTGTTGTTGTTGTTGTTGTTGAAACCCAGACCGTCCGACCTACCAGAAAGGTGTAAGGTAACTGTTTGGACGGTCAGGAAATGCCACCCAATTTAGACCGGAACCCAGTGGGGGAGGCATCCACAGGGACCGTACCCTCCTTCCCCTACCACCAACCTCTCGGAAGGACTTTCGGACCCACATGTTTAACGTGATCGTACTCCGCATGAACACGGCGGCAGTTTTGGCAGTGGCTGGAATCGAACCCGGGCCTACCGAATGCCGCTAACCAATGGGCTACCGCGCCCGGGGGTGGTTAAGTGTGTCATAACCCTTCACATAGAGAGAGTAATTACATTGGTTTATTAGCATACATTGTCTGAAGGATGTTTAGCCTGATAACCGCCATTAAATCGGGAGGTCCCATGCTTAGCTAACAAATAAGTTTAATGCACTTTGAAAAAGAAGGAATTTTTTGTTTACAAAATATGCAAAAATCCAAACAAACATTTAATATATATACATATATATATATATATATATATATTCGATACATTGATGATGTTTTTCTTTGTTTTCATACTGCACACGATTCTTTACCCACACTTAATATATATCCATCCAATCTTGAATTAATACCGAATGAATCCCACCCTTCCAAATCTGTAAATTATCTTGACATCACCATTGATATACATTGTAACTCTTTCAATACTACTATTTATGATAAGAGACATCAATTTAAATTTAATGTAAAATTCTTCCCACATTTCTCTTCTTGCCTTAGCAACCAAGTTTTCAGAAATCTAATCACTAGCTATTTGCTCCGCATTAAACGCCTGGATAGCAATAAGTGTACACTAACACACATTAATCGTCTCAAAAATCTTTGCTTTATGTACAATTTCCCCCCCCTTATTTGTAGATCGCAGTATAAGTACAGTATTCTAAAGTCGTGGAAACACCATAAAATAAACACCGCCCCGGCGGGCAAAAATAAAAATGTAAAAATATTAAAAAACAGTAATTTCGATTACACTAAAAACAAAAAAATTTTTTAAAAAACCGCCTCGGCGGGTAAAGAAAAAAGTTTAAAACACTCTTAAAACCGTTAAGGCGGATATCTAAAAAGCTAATAAAACAAAAAACAGGCTACGGCTCCAAAAAACAGTGTTATCCATTCTTTCAAAGTTTTCGATAATCGTGGTCACATCTTGGTCAGTTTCTAAACTCTTGGGTTTATCTCTCCGAAAGTATGTACTGCCACTTCCACTTCCTCTGGTCTGGATTATTCCCACGTGGTAGTAAGCGAGGTAAGTGTTCAAATTGTAGCATGTGGTGGACTCATTTGAAGATTTTTCATGGTGACGACCTTTCGACATGTGAGTTGCTCTTTTTTGCAAATTCGTATATTTGTGCGCTATATTTTTCATGTTCATGTCTATGTGGTATTTTATATTTCATGTTTATGTGGTATTTTATATTCTATTATTGAATTTTATCCTATTTGTTTTTTTCTGTTATTCCGTTGTTGGGCACAGATTGCATAATATTTTAACCACGTGTTTTTATGCAATCATAGAAACAACGGATTTTAGTATATCTGTCTAGAATGTGCCCCTGAAGACGTTTCTGGCAGATATACTATTCTTTAATATGTTTTCCTTGTCCTGGCCTCTCCGTGCTCTACTTTTTCGGCCCTTCCTCGTTGCTTTTTGCTTTTCACAACACGCTTTATTTTGCTCGCGGTTTGATACTGTGGTTACTGATTCACACTCTTGCACTTTAGTTTTTGTTATTTTAATATATATATATATATATATATATATATATATATATATATATATATATTCTGCTACACAACTTCAGAAATTGGTTTATTTTAATCCAACCTACTAAGTAAAATATATTGTCTAACGAAGTAAAATGTTTACTAATTATTCGCCAAACAAGTGATTTTTTAAAAATATGTCACTCAAAAGAGTCATTGACAGCAAACAACCCTTTTCTGAAACCTATTAACCCTCCCCTCTCCTTTGAGGGTATTCGCGTAGAAGAGGAAAGGCGTGTGTTTACTCAAGCGTCATTATCTTCCAAGGGGGTCGGAAATGCCCATTCTCTGTTCGGCCGTCTTAGGGATTCTGAGGTAGTGCCGGAAAAATGAGCTTGGGACTCAAAGGGTTAAATAGGTCATTATTTTGGTTGGCATCCGTAATTGAAATTACAAAATGTCGTGCACGCCGTACCCCCTCTGCATGAGATTAAATCCAAAATACGGTACAAAGTCTATGCACTGAGAAAAAATCTTCACAGGAAGGCACTAGTCTCATGGATCACTGACACACATATATGAACTTGAGAAAGTATGATGCACTGAAATGTACACACAATGATGCAGTAGTGTCCTGAAGCACTGAAAACATATGTACACATTGCGTGCACTGAGGAAATATTGCTTTGATCCACTGCACACATATCTGTCACAGAAATGCAGATCACCGCATGTAAGACACACTATATTGTAACATTGAAAATACATACATCGGTGCATTACAACCGACATGTCACTAAAACGAAGGAACTCACTGCTCGGAAGACACACCATATCGTACTTGGTAACACATATATTGCTGCACATGAAGAAATTATTACTGTTCGGAAGGCACACTATATCGTACTTTCGAGAAGGCACACCATATATCTTATAAACATATATTTTT
Source organism: Amaurobius ferox (assembly GCA_951213105.1). Classification (NCBI taxonomy): domain Eukaryota; kingdom Metazoa; phylum Arthropoda; class Arachnida; order Araneae; family Amaurobiidae; genus Amaurobius; species Amaurobius ferox. The sequence continues at coordinate 47,546,324 of OX578133.1, forward strand.
GTAACACGGAAGAATGAGTCACCGTCCTGTGACTTAACTTTCAAAGTTCCGGTACTTAAATATCTATATTGCCATTATGTTGCTTAGTACAGTCTATTGTACACTTCAAATGAAGACTATATCATAATTGTTATTTGCACTTCAATTTATATACAAGTTCACAACATTACATTAAAATATACGCAATTCATTACCTTGATTTCTTATTTTCACAGACGTAAATATTTTTTAGCTGTATATATTTCTTATTTGTTAATACAATTAACATGTTATATACTTTTTTGCGTGTATAAATCATGGCTATTTTGACACCAAATTTATCTAGCGGCATTTAAAATATCAAATATATATACTATTTTCGCTTAGCCAAAATATAATGCATTTCACAACACGAGCATTCGCTCTTTAAATTTCCTCTTCCGCTGCCCTTTCGTGTGAAACAAAACCGAGAGCGGGAGGAAGGGGAGAAAAGGAAAAAAAGAAAAAATTCGCTTGACCAAAAAGAAGATTTCCTCTCTTCCCCTAACGCGTTTCCATGGCAACTGCGAATTCGGTCATGCATGGAGACCCCTTGCGGCTTGACCTTCTGATGTTCGTAAGATTACATAAGATTGCTACCTTCTTCCCCGTGTTCTGGCAAACTATAATCGTTATCGTTTGCGATATTGGCGGTATATTCTTCTCAAGCGCGGGCTTTCGGACTGTCCGATAGTGAGTGCGTACGCTCTACATTGAAGTGGTAGTTTCGGCTGTATCCTTTAAGGAATTTAATTACAATTTTTTCTTTCATGTTTTTTGGTATTATATTTTTATTTATTCTACTTATTTTGTTATTAATTCTATTTAATTTCATATATATATATATTTCCTTATCTTATGACCTTAACACAGATCTGATTGTTGACTAATTATGATTTTAATTTCATGTACTCTTAATTCATTGGATTTATTTATCTTTTGTTGCAACAACGCGTGATATATTTATTTATATGTAGTATTATGAATATACTATGCTTTAATGTTATGTTATTGATTTAACTGACCTTATGTTCCCATTTCAGCATAACTTTAAATATTTATCTATATTTAAATATCATTCCTTCATTTTTAATTTTATCTGTTATTTCTTTTTATTTACTGTGATGTTTAATTAATGCACTAATTTCTTAATAATACTAAATCATTTATTATTTTACATACAATTTAATGTCTTTTATTTTATTTTACCGGCCGGTATTTTTAAATAACTATAATTGCCTGCAATTATAATTTTAAATTTTGATACATTGCTTGTATGCTTACAATAGAATTTTTCCGTATTATAAACGTACTATGCAGGGGAGATTTTCTCCTGATGTTTATTTTTTAGCCTGGATATTTATTTTGAGGGGGACAAGCTTTCGCCGTACTATGCCCAAATATGGACTTCTTACACTGACTGTTAAGGATGGGAAACTAATCTTACTTATTCAAGCTTTATTAATTCCTTTTATGAGATTAACTTTTATTTTATTTTATTTTTAGATTGCGTGTTTTCGTAAAAGGTCTGTATACACTATTTATGTAATATATTTATTAGCTTACTAATTATTTTTTACATCAGCTGTGACTGTTTATTTTGACTTAAATTTTATTTATTTATTTATTTATGATTTTGCTTGTATTCTGTCGGCTTTTTATGAACTATTTAATTAACAATTTTATGATTTTGAATATCCTGTACTTGCTTTTACCATGTTCCATTCACTTTATTTTGCATTTTATTAATTATATCATACGTATTTTTTCAAGACCTGTATAATGAAGAAAACAAAACGCATGCTGCATCTTAATCATCCCACCACTGGAAACAAAATTCGCCAGATTTTCGTTGATCTCTACAGTTATTATCCACCATCTGTTGTCAAGAAAGACAAATTACAAGCAAGATTCTCAAATTGCAAGCTCTACAGGACGTAACTCCTACCCTGAATTCATCAGCCACCGTACAAGTAAGACAAATTACAAGTAAGTGAAATTTATTTATTTCTCTCTCTCTCTTTTACCACACTTTAGTGTATTTTATTTTAGAACATTGAGGGGTATTGTATGTATTATTTACCACTTATACATTTTTTTCTGATATTTATTGTTCTAATATGACTTATGTTTCACATACATGTGTATTTATTTCTATTTATTATTTTTATATTCTCAAATTTAAAAATATTCCTTTATTTAATTATTACATTTTAACATTTATACATTTAATACCTTCCTAACCGCTACTTTAAATTAAGATATTTTGCGTTTTCACAAATTATATCACATAGTATATATTTTTTACAAATTCATCACCGCTGATTCGAATACGACTTTTTAGCGTTTCCTCAAATTATATCTCCTAGGACTCACATTATTTTGATTCCTGTTGGTATCATCTTTGTTTACCTGCTATTGACTTCTGTCAACAGTTCGCCGTGTATGATTATTTTTTAAATACCTTTTACGCGGCTCTGCTTTATATAATTTATTCGCGTGAACAACTATCCATTTTTTGTTCGGGTCGTATACAGGAGTGATAGCGTAATTATTGTTACGGATCACCTTTACAATGCGAAATGGTCCTTGAAATTTCTTTTGTAATGCTGTGGTGGGTCGTAAATTCTTTAAATATACAATCTGCCCTTTTAATATTTTTTTTCTCACTCTTTACAAACTCTTTCCTGGCGAATTTGCGCTTGTATTTGTTTCTGTTTCGTAAATTTATTAATTTTTTCCGCTAATGTAAGTGCTTCACTGACCTCATTATCGTATTCAGTTTGAGTTAAAATCGGACTGTCATCTGGATTTGTTATATCCAGATTATTTTCTCCGGGTAATTTCAAATCTCTGGTGAGAAACAAGATAGCGGGACTGGGGTCTATATTTGCGCTGGGTGTAGCATTATGAAATAACTTTACATATGGCAATACTTTATGCCAATTGAACGTTTGATTTGACATTGCTGCTAAAGAATTTTTTATGGCCAAGTGGCTTCTTTCTAAAATTGCATTTGAGCTTGGTTTATAAATTGAAGTATACTTTAGTTTTATACCATGTTGCTCTGCGAATTTTTTAAATTCCTCGCTTTTAAATTGCCTGTCATTATCCGTCAACAGCCACATAGGAACTCCATTTTGTGCTATATAATTAGTTAGGACCTGTAATACGGTCGCAGTATTTATATTTCTCACGGGTACAGCCTCCAAGAATCTGGAATAATGGTCAATAAGAGTAATTATGTATTCGTGTTGACCATTACTTCTGGGTAATTTTCCTACAATGTCTAATGCCACCGTGTGATTTTGTTGATTTGGGCGTGGCACACGCTGTAATGCCATAGGTCTTGTAGCCTTATTTTTATAACATAAACATGCATCACATGATGCGCAAAAATTCTTTACATCATTGTATGCCCCTTTCCAATAATATTTTCTATTCAGAATTTGATAGGTCTTTTCTACTCCGAAATGTGGTGTATGAGCTAACTCAATAGCTGCAAATTTTAGACTGTGAGGTATTAGAATTCTGGCCTTTTGCATAGGATTTCTGATATATCTAGCAGTCTTTATCATAATTAATCCCGTATTTACATCTCTATAGTATTTATTTACATATTTTGACTGTTTAGATTTTGCATTCAGTCCGTTAATAATTTTCTTTATCTCTCTATCTTTTGCTTGTTCTTCTAAAATTCTGGCTATTGTTATAGCGCTGTCATTAGCAATAATATTATTTATTAATTTAGTCTTAGTTTGTTCAGAAAAAATTTGACGTGACATAAAATCACTGGGATTGTCTTGTCCTTTAATGTATTTTATTTCAAATGAAAATTGTTGTAAATTTAATAACCATCTTGCGATTAAATCAGAATTTTGATTTTCTAAATGAATATAATGCGTTAATGCTTTAGAATCTGTAAAAATTGTAAAGTGCGTAGCATATAAAAAATCTTTGAAATGTGTTATAGCATCATGAATTGCTAGCAAGTCTAGCTTCATGCTTGGATATTTCTTTTCACTGTCGGAAAGTTTCCTGCTATAATACTCGATAGGATGAAAATTTCCATTCACTGATTGAAGTAAAATTCCCAACGCGGCTACTTGTGAACAATCTGTCGATGAAAAAAATGGCTTTGACATATCAGCTGCCCTGACTACCGGTTTCGATAAAATTGCATTTTGCAATTTTACAAACGCTTCTTCGCATTTCTCCGTCCATATAAATTTCTTATCTTTCTTTGTTAACTCAATTAATGGATTGCATAGTTCTGAAAAATTTGGTATGATCTGCCTGAAATAATTACATAAACCTAAAAATGATTTTACTTTTTTTACTGTCGTTGGCACAGGGAAATTCGTTATTTTTTGTACATTATCATCTGAAGGTGTTATGCCTTCCTTACTTATCTTAAATCCTAAAAATTTAATATTCTCTTTACACATTTGTAATTTTGAAGGCTCGATAGTTAATCCAAATTTACCTAATCTCGACAATACTATTTTTAATCTCTCCAACATTTTCTCAAATGAATTTGCGGCAATTACAATATCATCTAAATAAAATTCTATTTTCTGTTCTTTTAAGTCTCCTAAGCATTTCATCATTAGCATTGAAAAATATGCTGAGTTTGTTGCGCCAAAAGGCATTCTATTAGATATGTAAGACCCGTCCTTTGTTACGATTGTCAACATCGAACTATCTTGAGGTTTGATTTTTATTTGAAAAAACGCGGCTTTTAAATCAATGACAGTATGCAATTTGTGGCCTGCGATGTTGTGCAGAATGTCGCTAATTTTACCAATATTTATGGGCAGTAATTCGGTAATCTGATTTAGTAGCCTATAATCTACAGCTAAACGATACTTTTGTTCTTTATTGGTATCACTACTATTAATACTGGCTTTCTTCTTTATTAATAAACATGGGAAAGCATAATTACTGGTACTCTTTTCAATTATCCCTGCTTCCCACAATTGTTTTATTTCACTCTCGAGTACAGGTTTTAACATCTTTGGCAAGGGATAAGGTTTACACTGTATTGGATATTGGTGTAGTAAATTAAATTCAAGTACTATTTCCTCCGTCATTCCCAGTGTTTTATATGACTTCGAAAATACGTCATAATTTTGTAAAAGTAATTTAAGCAATATATGTTTTTCATTGTCTTGTAAATGATCTAATTTAAAATCTTGCGGTGTTAATTCCGCTTTTCGTAAAGCTGAAATCTCCATTTTTTGTGGGTTATTTAAACTCTCTATATTGTTGACCTGTAAAATTTTATCATCATTATGTTTTTCTTCAAAAATTTCAAATTGCGGTGTTACAGTTCCAATAATCATATTTTTATTTAGTTGAATCTCTTCTTCTGTTTTATTTGTTATTAGAGTAGAAATAAATTTTCTATTATTTACATAATGTAAGGAATACTCAGCGTGTAAATCTTTCAATGAATTTGTAATATTTAACATTACATCCTTATCTTAAAAATAGTTTTCACTTAATTTTAATTTTATTGGTTTTGTTTCTTGAGGGAGTAATTTAATTTTATGTGTTAAGCTTGCATTTAAGCATTGAATATGCTCCACTCTTGTATGTTTATTTTCTGGTTCCTGTGCTTTTTTCTGATTTTTGTTTTGAAATGGAATAGCTATAGATTCTTTAAAAAATTTTAATGTTAATTTATTTGTGTCAATTATGGCATGATGATTTCTGAGAAAGTCAAATCCTAAGATTATTTCATAGGGGGTGTTTTTTAATTGTTTGGTAATAAAAAATGAATTTTTACATCTTTTGTTTTCAATTTTGAAGCTGAAGCTTATACATTTTGAGAATTGTATGTTTTCTTTGGTCATAGTTTGGATTTCCACTTGTCTGGATAAATAGTTAATTTTGATTTTATTTTTGATTTTTTGAAAAATTTTATCTGACAATAAACTCACACTAGCGCCACTGTCTATGAGAGCCACTGTTTTTATGTTCTCTAAATTTATGTTGATCATTGGCAGTGCGTCACTCTGTCCATACGTTGAATTAAGTAAATGTTCATTTAAATTTTGTGCACCTTTATTAATTTTGTTTGAAATTTTATGGGATCTCGAATCCTTATTTGATGCACTATAACTTTCTATTTGTCTTTTATTTCGAGGTCCCTTTCTTATTTAAATATCCATTATTCTGATATTGCCTATTATTGCTTTCATATTGTGGCCGATTATTTTGATATGGTCTTCTATTATTGTTTTGAAATTGTCTATTGTTATTTCCTGTTCGACGCCGTATTCCCCGGTTATTTGTGTAATTACCTCTTCTGAAATTGGATCTACTATAATGTACATAATTATTTTGATTTGGGGTCTTTCCTGGTAATTGGCGGTTTCCTGACTGTTGTTTTCATTCGTGAATGCCCTTTTTAAATTATCTTGTACTTTTTGAAGCGTAAAGCATTCGGACATCCAATGGTTGTTACGACCGCAAGCTATACAAAATTTCTGTGGCGGCTTTTCTGCGGTAGTTTCAGTTTTTACATTGTTTATTTCCGCATTCTCAATTCTTTTATTTTCTATTTCAATATTATTTACACAATCATTTTCTTCCTCCAATGCGGATTCTATTACCTCAGCTATTCTCACTGCTTCATTAAAGGTTTTCGGGTCATTTTTTTTACTTCTGTTCTTAAATCCTCTCTGATTATTTGCAAAAATTTGGTAAGTTTAATTTTCTCTATAATTTTTTGTACATTTGCGTCAATTGTTTCATCTACCTCTAAAAATATGATCGCTTGGTTTTCGATCTCCTGTGCCAGCTCCTTAATGGTCATATTTGGCAAATGTTTTAGATTGTTAAAATTGTTATGTTTTTGAACTAAGATTTGTTTCCTTTCAAATTTGTTTTTTAACAATTCCATAAATTTTTCATACGATTTTTCTTTTTGCAGAGCAATATTTTCTGCCAAAAATTGTTGTGCCTTTCCCTTCAATCTCGATTTTACAATTATAATTTTTTCTTGTTCGGACCATGATGTTAAATCCGCTATTTCATTAAACTGTATTGTAAAGAAATTCACATTGTTATCCTTTTGTCCATCAAATGATGGCAACATTTGCATAATTAGCAACGATGAATTTTGCTGCGCTTGATTTGCGGGCGTTTGTACGCGAACCGTGTTATTTGTTAACGCCGAATTATCTGTTATTCTGTCATTTATATTTACCTCCTGCTGTATATTATTGTTAATCGGAGGATCTTGCCTCGCTCTTTTATTTGATTGCCTACTCTTATTCGGCGCCATGATTTGATACACTGTTATACACTTCTTACTATATACTAAATATTTATGCTAATACATGCATATATACACAATAATATAATACATATTTAAATTATCATTTTTATGCATATCCCTATCTTAATACTGTGCTAACATCTCATTATTAACTTCATTATTAAATTCAATTTTGTCTGTTATTTACTATTACTTTCTCTTATTAAAATCATAATTCTCTCCGAGCTTGACCACATACGGCACCAATTCGCGCGCCGACATCATGTCATAAGGTAAAATTGTCCTTATCAAAATTATTACTATAGAACTTACCTATGATGCCGACACTAAGGGTGGAGCATGCAAGCTCCAGGTTCTCAAGCTGGAGAGACGAACACACAAAATATCAATAAATACTCTTATCTAAATTTAATCAATTACTTTAATATTTACTTTCGTATATATACATGTAGAGAGATCTTGATTATTAAATTTAATCCTAAATCCTTCTGGACACATATATCTTTAACAACAATTAATCAACACATTTACAAAATATAATTTACAAGACACATATATTTATAGCACATTAATTACTATTATCTACCGAAAATCTAAGTAGTTCATTTAGTTAACTACACGAGCTCGTTATTGCGATTGGTTCGTAGGACCTTAATGTTACTTGTACGATAGATACTATGAATTGTGTGCCTTCCATAATCATTATAACAGATGAAACATATCCATACCTTATGTTAGCTTGTACCTCGATAGTTGATGTAGCCAACACTATATTGGAAGCCTGCGTATACTATTTGAATACGCCACTATTTCACTGTGCTCATATTTCGTTCACACATTACAATTTTTGCCGATCCGCGTATCTTTGCGCGATCGCAGGAGATATTTTTTGAATACTCCTAAAAAACATTAGGTGCGTCTAGGACGCTGTCGAAATTGCATCTCGTGGAAACTTCTAGAACATTCTCGAAAACACTTTTTCTTTTCACCTTGTAGTGTCATACCTCGTCTTTTGATTGGTTGTTGTGATGGAGGGGATGCGCGCTGCTTATTTATGTTTGGGTTGCCATTGGTTCCATCTGCAGCATTTAAATAGGTCATTATTTTGGTTGGCATCCGTAATTGAAATTACAAAATGTCGCGCACGCCTTACGACACTACGCAAATGCGACCCATTTCCTCTTTGTAAGCCCTCCACGGCAGACATTACCTCCCTTGCAGATCGACCTATTGTAGCGTTGCGTGCATAAATGATGCACTCCCGCCATATTCTTAGCCTTCGTTGAAACGAACCATTTTCGTTGATTATTTTTAAGTTCGGTATAGATTTTTGTAAAAGAGTGGAGAATTATAATTGATGAAGAACCGGAAGGAAATCTCCACTCTTCGTCAAGGCAAATGGCATGATGTATTAAACAATGAAAGCATACTTATTACCTGCTGAAAGAGAAAACTGCCATCTTGGAAGTGGTTGTCCAGGACATCAGGAATCATAACGTGCTCTAATATGTCGCAGTAAGATGGTCCGTTCAATCGTCCTTGAATCCGGTGCAAAGTACCAATGCCTTGAGCAGACATACAGCCCCACACCGAAACAGATATTCTTCGGCTACGATCAATATTGTGTATATACCGTTGGTCAAATCTATAACCCTTCGGTCGGTACACTGTAACCGCAGCATGGTTGAACGACTGGACACAGCTCTCATCTGTAAACAGAACTGAACCCCAATCAGAAATGGTCCAGTTGAGATGGGCTGTTGCAAAAAGGCAGTCTGTGGCGCCGCTAATCATCAGTTAGTGTTGGTTTTCGGGCTGCCACCCAGCTTTGGAGACCTCCTTCATAGAGAGTGTTAGGTATAGTGCGTGGTGTTACCTAATAAAATGAAAGTTACAATATAGTTCAAGGAGCAACCGTAAATATAACCAATATATCAACATTAAAAGTTATCTTACATCCAATTGCAGCTCATTCCTAATTTGAACAGAATTCATAAATAGGTCCGTTACAGCTACCGCAACAACCTCCCAAGCCTCATCCCCAGTAAAAATCGGAGGGCGACCACTGCCACTTCGTCGATCTACACTCCCTGTGTTTTGATACATACAAACAATATAAATTCACATAGCAACATTTATTTTCCAATTTGAATTGAAATTGTCATATAAGTCTAGCCTAGCATGTAAAGAACATCATCAATCAACAGCCACTAACATTGCTCACCTATTAATCCATCTGGACACTGTTTTATGGCTGACTTGTAAAATCCGTGCAATCTCCCTGATGTTTTTGCCAGATTGGCACATTCCAATAATTGTGCCCTTGGTCGTCTCATCAAGTTGCCGAAGCATCCTCGCGTCAAGTACCGAAGCATACGCACAATATATAGTCGAAGCATACGCATTTATAACAAACCCGACTTTCAAACATATATACCGCAGTAAAACTTTAAATAAGAATGTTATTAGGTGTAATAACTCTGCTTTGTAATGCAGCTAAATAAGCGAAAATAAATTGAGAATAAAATCATAGAATCATTTTACCTTTGAATAAGATGTTCTTAGGTTGTTGTAATAACTATCATTCTAAACCGCAATTATGCAAATTCGTCTTTTTATGTAAAGCTACGTGTTATGGTGTTTAGTATCACATAGTTTTATAATTTGTTATTGTTTTATATAAATAGTTTTTATTATAAATTATCACATTTTGTGGGCGCTTTCAACTCGCAGTAGCTCCGTAACAATAACTCCTCGACAATAACATACGTAGATCCCATTTATTGCAATACAAGTTTTCATCCTTCAATACAGTAGCAGAATTACGTTGATTAGTTTGCATCTATACAACACTGTTTATGCAAAGTTTTTATTAAAAGTGGGTAAAAATAAATCCCCGTTTTCTTAAATAAAGATTAACTGACAATTAATATAACTTTTTCAAATTTGTCATTTTTTAAATTAATATAAGATCCCTGAAATCATCGTGATGGTGAATATTTAAACATTTCGAAAGAACTAGTGGGAGGAAACACCTGGAATTTTATATAAACATATAAAAACTCTTTGTGAATCGATTTTTATCAAAACGTGTCCAGGTTTGTATTCATATCTTTTCGATTACTGATTTCATAATTAATATTTCATACAAGCAATTTATTCTACGAAAATACAAATCACGTAAATGAGTTTGGGTTGTTTAGTAGTAACGTCATACAAATAATCAGCGTAAGCAGATAATTATTACAGAAGATATGAATGGAAGTCTTGGAAGCTAATTTAACATTAGGAGCTCAAAACTTTACATACTCACAACTCAGAAACGCTTCACCCAAATGACTTGAAATTTAGTATCACAGGTTGAATTTAGCCCTAATTTCGAATTATGTTGTCAAACTTGGGTGTTGCCATTTAAATTTTCAAAGTTTGTGCGCGTTTAGATATGAAGACGGCCCCTTATGCAAATTTTACGCACATTAATTTGTAGAGGATGTTATTCCTAATGGAATGGTATCATTCAATTTTCTTTACGATGAACTATGCTCGATTAACAGAGAGTGGGGCGTTTTTTTCCGCGGCTGCACATTCAGATCCCCTTATTAAATTTATAGAATGAGAAATTACCTTTCCGTAATTGTGGCATTATTATATATGATCTCTTGTTGTATTTAATACTGTATTAGAAGGAATAGCTATTTAAAAATGTTCATTAAAAAATAGAAGTAATCGGTATGAATTAAATTACGACAACAGATGGCAGCACCAAAAATATTTGGATTAAAATAAAAAATATAATCCATGTTTTATTGGGTATTAAATTTAGTTTTAATATAATCTAAGCATTGCATTTTATCTTTCAGGAAATATTTCGCAACTGTTTGAGCAGAATTTCGGCGAAAAATGTATGCCACGAAAGTTAACAAAGCGCGAATAGGACAGAAGATTTACTGACGCTCACCCTTAAACATATGGGTCCGTAAGTCCATCCGAGAGATTGGTGGTAAAGGAAGGAGGTTACGTTACCCATGGATGCCTCCCCAACTGGGTTTCGGTCTAAATTGGGTGGTACTTTCCAGCTGTCCAAATTTATACCTTATTGGTAGGTAGGACGGTCTGGGTCGAAGAAGAATGCAAAATAATGGAATATTTTTATTAGCAAACTACAAATCAAAATTTCATTTCTATAGCAGTTTTGATATTTTGACTTGCAGTTCACAACTATTATTTTACTAGTTCTTAAAAAATGTACCTATAAACATATCGACATCCCGGGTTTGAAATATGAAGGAAAATAACCATGAATATTACAGGAGCTATGCACGTATGCGAAAAGGTTTTTTTTTCCTTTATGAATTATTTGTTGTGATTTTTAAAATGAAGTCTCAAAATGCGATCCAAATTTATTCTTACATAGCAAAATACAAATGGCAACGTAGCGGTTGTTGTCAAAACAAGCGAAAGCGCTGCCCGAATATTGGAAAAGAATAATTTTTGTGGTGTACATATAAGTGCGAGAATAATTGAAGAGTTTATCATTACCAAATGGATAATACGAGATACACATCCAGAAGTGAACCTGGAAAAAATTTCACTAAGCCTAAATGTACAGAGAAAATACCAATTGTTCTACTACATGAACTAGGCAAAACAAGCAGAAACCATGTAAATATTGGATATACGAGATATAAAACTCTCCCATATATAGAAAGCCCAAGAATATGTCTAAAATGCTTAAAATTTAACCATTACAAACATGAATGTGGAAGTGAAAGTACAACATGCTATAAATGTGGAGATCAGCATGAAGTTGCAGAGTGCTAGCGGAACACCCAAAATGCTTTCGATGTGGGGGAAAGCACATGGCGACAAGTAAACAATGCCAGGAAATAAAAAAGCAAACGGAGATACAGACAACTATAAAAGCTAAGAACATCTCTTATGGTGAAGCAAAAAAAATAATAAATCAAAAATTAGAATACGCTATAGTATGCAGAAGACAACAAAAAACGGAAGAAGCAGTGAAGGAAGAAAGTGAAAATAGACAAAAGCAACCGGAACTTACGGAAATCATCGAGAAAATAAATGCAGTGGTGACAGACCTGGAAAAGCCAAAGACTGCAGTGGTCCGGGATGAATGGATTCGGCAATACCTCACAAGGCTAGACAAAAACATACGTTTAATTGCAGAGAAACTTGAAGACTTGGTTAAAGCTCTAAAAAACAAAACTGAAACTGAAAGGGATATGGAAGAAAGTAAATCAAGTGATGATGAATCAGCTAACTGTTGGAAACTTGGTTCTGTTTTCGTCGCGATTCTCGTTATCGCGGGAACGTGTTTACATTTTTAGAATGGTTTTACCGTTCTCGTGAACGACTCGTGACGAGAACAGAACATGCCATTCATGCAAATCGCCTTCTCGCCGCGCGCGCATCCTGTTTTGCATATAGTGAGGGCGCTGCCGTCAACGGTTGTGTTCCGGAGCGTACCCATCACGGTGTATATATGATAGGACACATTCTCAGTTATTCAGATCAGACCTTATGATCAGACTTGATCAGACCTTCGGACCTTGTAGACCTTTAAGGTAGGAAGACCTTATGCAGACGCTTAGTCAGATCGATCAGACGGTGATCGACGGAGATCTTGCAGACCTTGAGAGGTAGACCTTGATCGGCAGAGCGTAGTCTAACTTGTAATGCCATGACGTGTGACCTGATGATGGTGGCTTCATTAACGTGCACGGCATTTGTGGTAATGTAGCTGTTTTCTACTTACCGATGTTATAGTAACTGAGAGTGTGTGCCTAGTCATAAACTGTTTACAAACCCTTTTTCATGAGCTTGCTAGCTCATTGTATATAGTTTTGCTTTGCAACGAATGTTACAGTGATTTTGTAACCTTATATTGTGCAATGGATCTCACAAGAATAAAATTGTGTTTGTGTTTGACGAACTTGCTTTTTTGAGAAAACACTTCACTACTGCGTATCATCTTCTACTGAAATTTCTACCAGCACTTCAGATATGGATATGGCCAAACACTGCTAAATGACTTTCTAGTCAAGTCCAACATTTTGGTTACGGGCCCCAGTATGTCAAGGCCATAACTTTTATCGATATAAAGCAGCAGTGAAGAGTTGAGAATTCCATCGACGGGGGCCGCGACCGGCGCCATTTGCATCAAGCAGAAAGGTAAACAAAGCACTCTAGTCACAGTTAAAGACTATGGAGGTGAGCAACGGCATAGAAGCGTTAAACAGGGACAATTACATCACCTGGCGTAATGAAATTTCTTTTATCCTAAAAGGAGAAGGATGCTACGGCCATGTCAACCGTACTGCATTACCAGTCGACGAGTCTACGTCACGACACGAGCGAGAGGAGTACATGCGCAGCAGCGACCGCGCACTTTCCATCCTATTTCGAAACATATCGGCGGAATACAGAGAACTGCTCGACATCAATGACAGCCCGGCGGATGCGTGGGAGAAGTTGGAGGCGCATTTTGAGGCCCCAACGCGCGCTAATCTAGTTCATCTGTTGGACGAGTTTTTTAGTCTTCGCCCGGAAATCGAGAAACCCATCGACATTTTTTGTACGAGGATACGGAAAGCTGTCACCAAGCTCAAAAATGTGAACCATCCCGTGGAGGACGTATACGTAGCGTTCCAAGCCATCCGGTATCTCCCAGACCAGTACCAGAGTATCATCCAAATCATCTACCGTTGGAGTGATAAAGAATTTAAGCTGGATAAAATTCAGAAGGAACTTTCCCTGGAGGAAGGAAGGATTAGGCAGTTGAAGAGGGATCATGACAATAACAATGTAAGTTCCAATTCATCTGTATATTTTTCAAATGTTAACGCTAAAAGCAAAAATGTCACCAAAGTTAAAAAGTCTATTAAGGTCATAGGACCATGCTTTATGTGTAATAAAACTGGTCATGTAAAGGCACAATGCCCAAAGTTGAAAAAGTTGACTAGCTCTAATATTATTGAAGTATTTTCAAATATTAATGTTGAAGCTAATATTGTTGATAATCCTGACAATAGGCTCAGCTGGGTAATTGACACCGCTGCTACGCGACACTTTTGTAATGATATTAAAATGTTTTCTAAATTTGATGAATGTAAGGATACATCTATGTCGCTAGCAGTGGGTGATATGGAAAGCCCAGTTGAGGCTATTGGAACAGTGAATATGTATGTTAAATTTAAAGATCATACAAATAATATTGTGTTACATAATGTTATGTATTCACCAAAATTACGGCGTAACTTGTTGGCCGCATCTGTGTTAGAAGAGCAGGGCTATTCTTTTAGTGCAGCCAAAGGTGTTCTATGGTTTAAGACTCCTGAGGGAGAAAATTTCTTTTACGCTAAACGTAAAGAAGGGCTTTACTTCTTAAAACCACAGTACTCAACTAAAAGTTTAAATAGTAGAGTTGAGGGCCGTAAAGGAGATCAGGATAGGGACAAAAATTCTAAACAGGTTAGAAAAACCCCTGCAATAGATAGTCAAAGTCAAAGCAAAATTAGGCCTAACTTGAATAAAAGGAAAAACAAATCTGATTTAAAATCAAAGTCAAATAAAATTAGTGGTTCAACAGTTGAAATTCTGAATAAAACTGAATTATGGCATAGAAGATATGGCCATATTAACTCAGACTACTTGCACCAAACAAGTAAAGTTTCCGCGACAAACGGACTCCCAAAATTTAAATATACAAAAGTAAATTGCATTCATTGCAAACTTGCAAAATCCAATCAAGTAATTACAACACATATTAAAATTGAATCACAACACAATAAGTTACAACAAGACAAGCAAAGATACAAAAAACACAAAAGCATAAAAGAACACATAAGAAAAACAACAGGTTTAAGCAAAAAGTAACTGTGAAAATTTTAAAGTACAAAGCAATAAGGCTGTACAGGTTTACCAAAGAGACCCTGGAGGGAAATTTAACAACCAGGGTAAGTTACAAAAGGGGGGGACAAAGAGAGACCAGGGCAAAGAACAGAGGGGAATATACAAAAGGGGGGACGAAAGAGAGAGCAGGGCGCATAAAAGAGCAATAAAAGGATTACATAATACCAACCAGGACAATAATGCTGGACAAAAATAATATAGACAATGAAGGATATTTAAGTAACAGAAATATAAATTATCTATTAATGATACAAAAGTAAAACCTTTATGTTTGTGGACTCTCTGTAAAATCCATAATTTACAATATTTATAGATGTGTACAATATTTACAGATGTATAATTTGGAAGTAATATATGAGATTATAAATATTTACAGAATTAAAGTATAAATTAACAGAAATGTATATAAATGGGGTGATTATAATTTTGTTGTTATATTACAGACAGATATGAGTGATTATGATTTTGTAGATGTATATACAGACAGAGACACAATTTTGTATTGAGAATATATGTACAAAGGTATCACTTCAAAGTGTAAAATTTTACATTTCCATATATAAGTCGCTTATTCACATTGTTTGGCAGGTTTGTATAACAGGAACAAGACTATACCGTTTTCAGGTGGTGACGAGACAGTTAACACAACGATAAAAAACAGCAAAACACAAAAATAAAAACAAAACAATGGGGAACCCAGGAACAGCAGGGGGGGGGGATTGATCACCAGAGACACGGGGATAATAGGTACTCACAAGCTTTTCAGCGAACACGGTTCGAAATATCACGGGCGACGAGAACACAGTTCTTGAGTTTATTAAGTAATGTCGGATGTCGGCAAACCCCGGAGAACCAAGCAGTCAGACAGCTAAATGGAGACCTGTTCTGCCACACGGCTTCCAGGTTTGGATCTCCATCGCTGAGAGTCGCCCGCATACGACCCGGCTGAGGTCCAGAAGAGGATAGGTGGTCTAAATCAGGACCGAGGAACCAAGGCTGGACAAATGCCAAAACTGGAGAAGCTACTTATGTACCCTTCACCACACACACCACGCCCAGAGAGCAGCCAAGATATCAGAACATAGCCCTGGACGCCCCTGCCAGGAAATTCCCAGCAGCAGCGTCCCGGGCAGCCTCCTACTCCAGCTGGAGAAAGTGAGGCACTGCGATAGGTGCGTGAACGACATAATTACAACTGCAGTGACCGCCCAAAGTTCCAAAAAGAATGCCGTACTCACGGCAACAGAAGTATTTAAGTCGTGATTTGCAGAGGATTCCAACTTTCTACCCCTCGGTAGTTATGCAGAGGCAGTATGCAACTTAAAGAGGCGCCGTCGTAACCCGGACTTATACCCGTACTGCCGGGTTAGCTTAACCTAGAAAAAAAAGAAAAGTACGGAAAGCTAGATAAAAGAGAGGGCTAAAGTCAAGGCCGGGAAGGGCCCAGATAGGGCAGGACAAAGGAGGGTGAGCTGACCAAGGATGAAGATTATTTTAATCTGAGACCCGGGAGGAGGAGCTTAATAGTATAGAGCCAAAGGGAGAGTTCTATGCTAAAAGAGGGAAGATGAGAGACTAACCAAGAGGACCAAGGGAAAACTAACTAAGAAAACAGAGGGGACAAAATTAAAACTAACAGGAAAACTAACCTAAGCTCTAAAAGGGCAGGGAAAGGGAAGAAACCCCCAAAACCAGGGGAAAACACCAGGAGGACCCTTAACACAGAGAAAAGGGAGGAACCAAGGAGGGAGATGGTAAGCCATGGATGATAAGGCTGATAAAGACCACAGGACCGAGAAAGGAGAGCCTAAAAGACTAAACTATTACTAACTAAAAACTAAACCGCTTACCCTTGAGCTGGACCGCCCGTCGCTGGATCTGAAAGGGAAGAGTTAGGGGCTGGGGGCCCCCGAGGGGGCACGACAGCCAACCACCTACCAGATACCACCTGAGGCAGGCTGTCCCGTGCCTGGGAAGCTGGAGTCTTCATCCTAGGGAAGGGGGAGGACTGTTGTCCTTGGGGAAGAAGACATGAGGTGGGCTGGAATAAACAAAATATTAAAGGCTGAAAGGGAAAAGTTATTAGACCTGAAAAGGAATAGAAGGGTTAATAAACGTTTGGAAGCTTACTTCCAAAATAGGATAACCAATGTAGGTTGACACCAGAAAAAATTTATAGGTACGGGACAATACCCCGACCTTGTGAGAAAAACCGTCCACAACTAAGGTGGGGAAATAATCCAAAAACAAGGTAGAAACGCCGTCCACTACTAAGGTGGAGAAAAACGGGATGGAGGTGCGCTAGCCTCTACTAAGGAGGAGCCACGTCCTGGGAGAGCCTAATGCTGAAAGAAGAAAATAAGTCACAGCTGAGGTGATGGGCAGCCAAAATAAGACTGGGACAATCCCCCAGAGGGAAACAAGGGGCCAAATACCAAGGGCAGAGAATACAGGGATCTCACAGGCGCAGGAGAGATGGAGCAAAAGGGATGCCTGCGAGAAGGACAGGAAGAGGAGGGAGGAGGAGGAAAGAAAGTCCTACATAAGTAGGGAACACTGGAGGAAAGACCTTTCAGTGTCGGAGTGCCATGCGAGAGTAGAGGTACTCCTCCGCAAATCAGGTGGGAACTCCTTCCACCGATTCCCAACCACAGCCTCCCCTCAGAGAACCAAGCTGCACGGGAAGCGGGGACAGGTTTAATTAAATGGTATTCTTTAGTAAAGGGGCAAGAGAATAAATAATGGTCTGCATCACCATATGCGTTGCAAGGGCCGTTGGAGGATGATTTATGTTTAAAAAAGTTAAGGTAATCTAAGAAAGGGCCATGGCCGGTTATAAAATATATGAGGTATTTGTTAAAGATTTGAATTTCGGGGCTAACAATAGGTAGAAATAGAGAAATACGTGAAGGGTCATGAGTTCGGGGTGAGACGTAGTTGTTTAGAAGATGTTGCCAGGAATTTAAAAGGGCGGATTTGCAGAATGAAGTAAAAAGGGAATAAGGGAAAGGGACGGAAAGAGGGGTACCAGAAAGGGTAGCATCTTTGGCAAATTTGTCTGCAGTTTCGTTTCCAAGGTTGCCAGAATGGGCTTTAATCCATTGAAGGTTAATTAAATTTAAATTTTTTGCCGAAAGTGCCAAAAGTTTTGTTTCACAAAGGAGGTGAGATTTGTTTTTAATTGATTTGAGAGCCAGAATAGAGGATAAGCTATCAGAGTATATATTGACTGTAGTAGAGTTATCTAATGCCCATTTGATTGCAAGTTTAATTGCTGAAAGTTCTGCTTGAAAAACTGTGTTCTCATCACCGAGCTTATACATGAAAGTCTCAGCCAGGCGTTCACCTCTAAAAATGCAGATAGAAAGGCCTGTGTGATTATCTAGTTTTGAACCATCTGTATAAATGGAGATGTCAGAAAAGGATGAAGGGTTAACAATCGGAAGGGAAACTATACGATTAGAGGGAGGGATACTGGAGAGGGGACAGTTGTGATCAAAAAGGGAAGGGGGAGGGAGGAATCAGGGAAGAGGTTGGTTTTTAGATACCAGAAATTAAATTTTTTGTATAGGTTTTGTACTACTAAATGAACAGGGGAGATGCCAGTAATTGAGTAAAGAGAAATGCTCGAAGTTGTTCTAAAACCGGTTGAAATTTTTAAAAGGAAAATCCGTTGCAAAGATGTTAGTTTAGCGATATAATTTCCGGTAAGACGTTTTCCCCAAATTCCAGACCCGTAAGTAATAATTTTTTCGATAACAGTGAGATACCATATTTTAAGAAAAGATTTATTAACTCCCCAGTTATTACCCGAGATTTTCCTGAACGTAGAAGAGAGCTTAAAGCATTTCTCTTTTAAATAGAAGACATGGGGACTCCATGTTAGGTTGTCGTCGATTATAATGCCTAAGAAGTTAAGATGACGGGTAATTTTGATGCTTTTGTTGAGAATTTTAACAGGTGGCGTATATCTGCGTTTAGCTTTAGTTCGATTAAAAATAATACATTTGGACTTTTCAGCGGAGACCGAAAGGGAAAGGGAAGAGAGGGAGAAAGTAACGGAGGAAAGGTTAGAAGTAGTTTTACGGGAGATGAGGGGAAGGGAACTTCCAGAAGTCACCACCGCCAGATCATCTGCGAAGGCCTGTATGTAAAGATCGTCACTATTTAGTTGTAAAATTTTATTGAAATATATGTTCCACAGGATAGGGGATATAACCGAACCCTGTGGAGCCCCAATTGATAATGTTTTTTTAGTTGAGTAAATGCCATCTGAATAGGTTATTGATCGGGAGTGAAGATAAGAGTAAATAAATGTTTTATATTCTAGTGAAAGATGTATATTATCTAGGGTAGAAGGCAGAATGTTCCAGTTCAGATTGTCAAATGCCCCACGGTGGCGAGAGATACGTACTGGCCGGGCCTGAGACCCTCAATGGTAGAGATAAGCCCGTGAGTAGCTATTTCACAACTGGTCAATTCTCTGAAGCCAAATTGCAGTGGATGAAGAGCCTCCGAGGAGGAAAGCCAGAAATTTAGTTTATTAACAAAGAGTTTTTCAAGAATTTTGCCGAAAGTGGGGAGAAGGCAGATGGGGCGGTAAGAGGTAATGTGGGCGGGATCTTTACCAGGTTTGTTTAAGAAAAGAACTTTTGCAGTTTTAAGACAAGTAGGAAAATAACAGAATTTAAAACAGAGGTTGAAAATTTTTGAAAAAAGGAAAGGAAAGGAAGTAAAAAGAGATTGCCAAATCTTAAAGTCTATGTTATCAGGGCCAGGAGCCTTACCAGAGGGGAGACAGTTAAAAACAGAGGAAAGCTCTTCATCAGAAATTTGGCCCAGACCAATGTGGGGGACGGGAGACCAAGGGAAATCAGTGAATGAAGGGTCATTTTTAAAATAGTGGTCCAAAAGACGTTGTATCTTAGAGCAGCGGTTCTTAACCTATGGGTCGCGACCCAAAATTGGGTCGCGAAGCATATTTCTTGGGTCGCGCTGAGTCGAACCAAAAAAGTTAGTAATACACCAAATAATAAGTAATACCAACACCTCCTAGAAGAGTTATTCCCTAATACAAGTTATTCCCTAATACAATGTTTCGGTTTTACCGCTCTTCGCGAATGGCCTTCCGGAAGTGACGTCCAATTCTTGTCCTGAGGCTTTCTCTTCTAGGAGGTGTTGGTAATACGCACGCCATTGCTTTGCGTGCTCGCAGACTCAGTAAGCTCTCTGTCAAAAACTCGTTTCTGCGTATTGTGTTGTGAATAACAGTGAAACGTGTAATAACTGTGAAACGTGAATACAAGCATTTTAGAAACAAATTTTGTCTTATTATTAATAGTGGAGTGATCAAGCTGCAGTGCGTATTGTAAAATTGCAATCACCCTAATAATGGCAAAACGTGAATACAAGGAAGCATTTTTAGAATTAGGTTTTACTTGCATTTATGATCGAGGAGTGAACAAGCCGCAATGCGTGTTGTGCAGTGAAATATTAAGTAATGAATCGATGAAACCGAACAAACTTAAAAGACATTTTGATGCAAAACATAAAAATTTTTCCTTTGAGGGAAAAGATCGTACTTTTTTCGAAAGAAAAGAAGCCCATTTAAAAAGACAGCGTTTGGATGCACCAAGTAGTAGTGGTTTTATAAATTCTGCCAAACAAGCTACACTTGCTTCTTTTCATGTGGCTTGGCATATTGCAAGACAAAAGAAACCCCATAATATTGCTGAAAAACTTATAAAACCTGCTGCCATTGACATGGCACGTATCATGTGCGGAGATGAAAGTTCAAAGAAATTACAAAAGATACCATTATCAAATGATACAATTCGTTTACGAATTAATGATATGTCATTTGATATTAA
The DNA here is from genome assembly GCA_951213105.1 of Amaurobius ferox. Classification (NCBI taxonomy): domain Eukaryota; kingdom Metazoa; phylum Arthropoda; class Arachnida; order Araneae; family Amaurobiidae; genus Amaurobius; species Amaurobius ferox. The sequence goes on from OX578133.1 coordinate 47,567,432, forward strand.
GAATCAACTTATTTCTGCTATAAAAATTGCTGGTTTATTTAGTATTCAACTGGATGAAACGACAGATGTAAGTAAAGATGCTCAACTCATGGTTTACGTGCGGTATCCAGGTTTAACAGATATACAGGAGGACATTTTATTTTGCAAACCAATGTCAACAACAACTAGAGGTGAAGATATTTTTCTTATGGTCGATTCGTTTTTTAAAGAAGAAGGATTAAATTGGAATCAGTGTTTCAGTATTTGCACCGACGGTGCAGCTGCCATGACAGCATCTCAAAAGGGATTTTCGACAAGAGCAAAACAAATGAATCCACAAATTATATCGATTCATTGTTTGTTACATAGACAAAATCTTTCTTCAAAAAAATTATCACCCGAATTATGTATCGTTTTGGATGAAATTGTTGCGGTAGTCAATTTTATCAAATCAAGAGCTCTTAACTGTAGAATTTTCCGCGAACTGTGTTTCGAATTTGGTGCAGAATACGAACATTTATTATATTATTCTGAAGTTAGATGGCTGTCCCGGGGCAAAGTTGTTCAAAGAGTATTATCATTACGGACAGAAGTCGAATTATTTTTGAGAGAAAAGAAACACCCATTAGCATCTAAATTCTCCGAGTTGAAGTGGATTACTCAAGTTGCTTATTTGTCAGATATTTTATTTGAAATAAATAATCTAAATACGTCTATGCAAGGACGTAATCATACTATTATTGAATTAACTGAAAAAATTACATGTTTTAAAAATAAACTCAAATTATGGAGAAATAAGTTTGAAGTAAAGAAACTTGCTTCATTCCCGACTCTTAATTTACTTGTTGAAGACAATAATATTGATATCACAGATTTTGAAATACAGAAAATTATTATTAATCATTTAGAAAAACTAATAGCAGACTTTGATCGATAATTCCCTGCAGACGATGTTTTCAAATATAATTGGGTTCGAATGCCATTTAATTTTGATGTAAGTGATTTGCATGAGGAATTTGTTAATATTAATCAATTTCAAGAACAATTAATAGAAATACAAAGTGACCAAGCACTTCGATACAATTTCTACAAAAACACTGAATCTTTATGGGCTTTCTGGTTAAAATTAAAAACCGAAAAGCCAATAATTGTTAAAGAAGCCCTAAAAGTATTATTGCCCTTTTCAACAACATATATGTGTGAGGCTGGTTTTTCGGCTCTGTGTGTAATCAAAAACAATTACCGGAACAAGTTAAATCCTGAAATAGAAAGGTGCTCCTTGACAAGCATTCAACCGAGGTTTGAAGATCTTTCAAAATGTATTCAAGCACAAGGTTCTCATTAAAACTGTATGACTTGCATTTAAAATTTAAAAGACTTAACATATGTATTGATATTTCTTTTTTTTTTTAGGAATAAGTTAAAATGTCAATAATTTTCAAAAAGTTATAAATATATTTTAATTTGGTCAATAAAAATTATTAAAAACACTTGATTATTAATTAAATTTTCCTTGGATCGAAAAGTACTTTTGTTTATCTTTATTATTAAAAAAATAAATAAAAAATTTGTAAGTTAAAAAAAATCATCATCGTAGGATTGAAGATTTTTTAAAAATACGATCTAAAATAAAGCAATGAACAAATTTTGACCTTTTTTTGGGTCGCGACATGAACATATTTCTCAAATTTGGGTCGCGGCTTAAAAAGGTTAAGAACCACTGTCTTAGAGTCATAGTCTAAATTAGGTTCATCCGAAAATTGTAATGATATGGTATTAAATTTATTGTGCTTTTGGAAGGCAAATCTAAACTGAGTGCCGAATTTTGAAGAACAGTTAGTACAGAATTTTTTCCAGGATTCAAGTTTAGCATTGTTTATTAATTTTTTGTATTTGGCACGATTCAGTTTGTATTTAATTTTGGCCTCGGAAATAATGTCCGAGGGGACAGAAGTTCTCTCAAGTGATTTAATGCGTTTGTAAAGGGCGGTGACAAAATTACGGAAAGTGGCAAGATTTTTGTTCCACCAATTAAATTTAGGGCGGGAGGTAGATTTTTTCTTTTTAATATGGGTAAAAGCGCAATTTTGAGTTATTTTAATAAAGTTTTCAATAAAATTATTCAGCATAGAAGGAGTTTCTACCTGGTCCAGAAGGAGAGAGAGGGGTTTTATGTTGGATCTAAAATTAAAAATGAATTAAGATTATATTTAGTTTTAAGAAAAAAGGAGTAGTCAATAAGGGGATCTATATTAAGAGAGATTTTAATAAAATGGGGGTCACTAAAAGAATCACTTGGGAAAACTTCCCAATTTTGAATACAGTCGTAGAAGCCAAAGGAGACTAGTGAGAGATCTGGGAATGCTTTACCAGAATGAGAACTGAATGTTGGACCACAAGCGGGATCGTTGAGTACTATTAAATTGTTCTCAAGACAAAGGTCTATAACATCGTATCCACGGTGATCAATAAAATCATATCCCCACATCTGTGCCCTGGCATTGAAGTCGCCAAGGTCCAAAAAGTCAGAATGAAGAAAGTCGAGGGCAGAAAGCTCAGCCAAGTGGGGAGGCAGAGGATCACGAGGAGGAAAGTAAAGAGAGACGATATTAAGGGGGGCATGAGAGGGGAGAAGAATTTCGATAATAACAAAAGAGTTTGATTGAAGTTTAAGTGTGGATTTAATATCAGGGTTAATAATTAAAATGGCAGCTTTATTAGAAGTGGAACTGTATTGTTTGATGCCAAAAGGGGGAGAAAGAATGTTTTCACCGGAGACGTAAGGCTCCTGTACGCAGATCAAATCGTATGAATTTTCTATGCCAAATTGTAAAAGGTTATTGTGGGCTGCCAGAGAGTGATTGGCGTTAATTTGAAGAATATTGAGAACCATGAGTGCAAGGAAATGCCAGGACACAAAGGGGGGGGGGAAAGGGCAAACATAAAAATACAAGAAAAATACAAAAAGTACTTAAAAAGCATTAAATACATAAAAATACAACAACAAGGGAAAATAATGAAAAAGGTATCAAAGGGAGCGCTGGAGGTCCCGAATTCTGATAAGTTCTTGTTTCCAAGCGCTGCAAGAGTCTCTATCACGTGAGTTATGATTAGTCTTCCACTTAAGAGTGGGATTGTCTTTGTTAGCTTGTGCACAGTTGATACAGGTAGGGTCGGTTACCTTACAGTTTTTATAGTTATGTCCACTTTTAGTACAGTTACTACAATTCCCGGATGTCCAGGGGCAGTAAATAGCGGTATGTCCGAACCCCTGACATTTGAAACAGAGTTGGAAGCCTATGTACTTTTTAACCAAAAAGTATTGAAAATGGTGGAACAGTTTTTTGGCGCAAGGTGTTTGTTTTCATTTTAAAACAAAAATCAGATGTGTTTAAAGTTTTTCAGGATTTTCAAGCTTGTCAGGAGAGACAATTAGGCAAAAAGATTTTGTGCATCCGTACTGATAACGGCATGGAATTTTGTCACGGTCAATTTAAAGTTTTTTTGAAAAAGTTAGGGATTAAGCATGAACGATCTAACACATATACACCCGTACAAAACGGGGTATCTGAAAGATTCAACCTGACAGCGTTAGATTGTGTCAAGGCAATGCTTAATCAAAGTAAAGTTGGTGACAAAATGTGGGCAGAGACAATCCTATGTTTTACTTATACAAAGAACAGGATTTGCCATAAATTTAAAGTTAAAACTCCACACGAATTGTACTATGGGAAGAAGCCTGCTGTATCCCATCTCAGAATTTTTGGATGTAAGGCTTATGCTGGTATAGCAAAACAGCTTAGGAAGAAGCTAGACCTAAGAGCTCAACTGGGAGTTATGGTAGGACATGCGGAAAATACCAGGGGTTATAGAATTCTTCTTGTGAAAGAAAGAAAAGTAATAGAAATAAGCAATGTCCGTTTTGAGGAAATGGAAGCAGCGGAAGGCGTCCTGGACCCTATTCGACCTAGAAACTTCACCCAAAGGAAATCGGGTTTCACTCGATCATCAGATTCAGGATCGGGATGTTTGGATAGTGAGTCAGAGGAAGAAGCAGGTGAGAGCCATGACACTAGTCATACTAGTGAGGAAGAGGACTCTCCTGCTGATTCCGGTCTGACCCCCTGTTCAAACATCGACTGGGAAAGGAAAGTCGTACCCAGGCCTGATGGAACTCGAACTGATGTTTACTACTCAGTGAAGGGTGATAAACATAGACTGAGAAGTCATAATGATGTTAAAAAATTCTGTGCTAAGGCTAACATACATTATGACCAAAATTTGTTTAACTTCAGAGAAAAGAAAGATATCAAATCCAGGCCAGAGGCAAGCAACATAGAGATAATAGTTCCCAAAAACTATAAATCGGCAATTGAATCTCCGCACTCGCAAGAATGGCAAGAAGCCATGAATAATGAAATAGCAATAATGCAAGAGAGGGGTGTTTGGGACTTAGTGCCTACACCCACCTCACAAAAGATAATCGGATCCAGATGGGTATACACCATCAAAAGGGATGAAAATGGAACAGTAAAGAGATTCAAAGCTCGATTAGTGGCTCAGGGATATTCACAAGAGAAGGGGGATTCGTATGACGAAGTATTTAGCCCCGTTATAAATTTTTGCTTAATAAGAGCTTTTTTTGCAATTTTTGTATGTTTGCTTAACTGGAAGCATTTTCAATTAGACATCAAGTCAGCATACCTTTATGCTAAATTGAATGCCAAAGTTTTTATGAAACAACCACCTGGATATGCCGATCCGAACCAACAAAATCATGTCTGTTTGCTGAAAAAGGCAATATATGGCCTACATCAGAGCGGCAGAGAGTGGTATAATGAGCTTGACACCACTTTGAGAAAATTAAATTTCTTCAAACTCAAATGGTGCAATTGTGCATATTTTTACCAGAACAAAGTACTAATGTTGGTATATGTGGATGACATAGTTTTATTTTCAAAACATCAAGGTGATATTGATCATGCAGTTTCTTTACTAAAGGAAGAATTTGATATCAAAACTCTAGGGAAGGTCCAAAAACTGTTAGGTGTGGAATTTACTGAAATCAATAACAAAATTTTTATACATCAAAGGCAGTACATTGATAAGATTTGCCAAATGTTTAAGGAATTTTAAAGTTAAATTTTTTTGGTAATCAAATTTTCAAAAACAAAAATGATTGAATTTGTAACTTCTAAATTTTTTCTTTCTTGTACAAATAAGGTTAGGATATCGTATAATTTACTCCTCCCTCTGTGATGCAGATACTTGTATCTAGAGTATATATATGTGTATTGTTTACAATGAACTTTTTAAAAATTTTCACATTACACTGAATGTATATATATATCCATGTTTTCAATTCCCGCATAAGACAATTATGCTTATGTGTATTACTTTGTGTGTTTACTCCTTGTTATCATACACTTCTTGATTCATTGATGACAAACCACTTATTCAAATTTGTATATGAATACAATACAGAAAGAAAAATCTTTCATTATCTGTGACACTGCTATTAGTATTAATTGTGTATACTGGTCTTGGACAGAGATAATGAACAGACATAATTGAATTTGATATTTATAGTGAAATTTTTAATCTTAAATGTTAAATTTAATAATTATACATAAAATTTTCTACATAGTTGTGAATTTGATATTTATAGTGAAATTTTGAATCTTAAATGTTAAATTTAATAATTATACATAAAATTTTCTGCAACTTGAATTTTGATATTTATAGTAAAATTTTTTTAATCTTAAATGTTAAATTTAAATAGTTATACTTAAATTTTCTTGAAACTTAAATTTTGATTGACTTAAATTAAAATTTTGGAACTTAGTGTTTCAATGATATCTAAAATTTTCTTTCAATGATAAAAAATTTTTTTGCTCAACATGAAAGTGATGTACACACTTTATGTTTTTGCTGGATACTAAAAAACTTGACATTTTTGCTGTTATGTTTTTTTAGAGTAACTTCATTGATTGATAGCACGTGCGCCGAGATTTGGGGTTTTGCATGAGGGGGCCGATTGTTGGAAACTTGGTTCTGTTTTCGTCGCGATTCTCGTTATCACGGGAACGTGTTTACATTTTTAGAATGGTTTTACCGTTCTCGTGAACGACTCGTGACGAGAACAGAACATGCCATTCATGCAAATCGCCTTCTCGCCGCGCGCGCATCCTGTTTTGCATATAGTGAGGGCGCTGCCGTCAACGGTTGTGTTCCGGAGCGTACCCATCACGGTGTATATATGATAGGACACATTCTCAGTTATTCAGATCAGACCTTCGGACCTTGTAGACCTTTAAGGTAGGAAGACCTTATGCAGACGCTTAGTCAGATCGATCAGACGGAGATCTTGCAGACCTTGAGAGGTAGACCTTGATCGGCAGAGCGTAGTCTAACTTGTAATGCCATGACGTGTGACCTGATGATGGTGGCTTCATTAACGTGCACGGCATTTGTGGTAATGTAGCTGTTTTCTACTTACCGATGTTATAGTAACTGAGAGTGTGCGCCTAGTCATAAACTGTTTACAAACCCTTTTTCATGAGCTTGCTAGCTCATTGTATATAGTTTTGCTTTGCAACGAATATTACAGTGATTTTGTAACCTTATATTGTGCAATGGATCTCACAAGAATAAAATTGTGTTTGTGTTTGACGAACTTGTTTTCTTGAGAAAACACTTCACTACTGCGTATCATCTTCTACTGAAATTTCTACCAGCACTTCAGATATGGATATGGCCAAACACTGCTAAATCTGCTAAATGACTTTCTAGTCAAGTCCAACACTAACAATAGCGATGGAAGTGATAAAAACGGAAAACCAAATAACCAAAACACAAACGAAAGTGACATGGAGGAATGCAGTTCAGGGGAAGATGAACCAGTAAAAACTGAGATTGTTAGTGATAAGAAGGCGAAAATAACTGACCAAAAAAGAAGCGCCACTCTGGACTCCTTAACAAGCCCCCCCCCCCCCCCGGTTAACGTTTCTCGGACCATTGGAGTCAGTAATCCCCCACGGGGGAAAGGTGTTGTGGTGAGCGTCAAGGTCCCCCATTGGGGAGGTGCGGCTGAGAGGGTCAAAACCCATCCTCGTGCCTGGTGCAGCAAGTAGGCTGAGTCACGTTCTTTTGTTCCCTGCTTTTCGAACTGTGGATTTGTTATTTGTGGACTCGTACTTTTTCAGGTTTCTCATTTGGTCCTGACGTTCTCCTGCGGGAGGAATGCGACCATCTGTATTTTACTTCTACTTTATATTCCTGTCCCTGCTTCATTTCGAGTGAAGATTGGTTGGATGATCCGATGGGTTGGTTTTCCTCTCGCCATAGTTTGGAGAGAGTTTGAAGTTGACTTTGTTTTTTCTACTTTTTTCCCTCGAGGCAAAAGGCTCAGTGACAAGCCTCATGTTTTCCTCTCTTTCCCTGGAGAGAGAGAGTTAGTAGTAGTAGTAGTAGCGTAAAGAAAATAGGATGTACGGGAAGAGAAGTGACGTTGGGGTTCTACGTCACAATGGGCAGTCCCCAGTATGGGCGGGACGGAGGTGGAGTAAGTAGGAATTTGGATACACCAAATCAATATATGGAGGCGGTTCATAGTAAGTATTAATTTGGACACCCCGTCTCAATTTATGCAAGGTGCTTAGATCATTTAACCCTAGCCAGCCAAAGCTGTCTGGAGAGCAAGTTTAAAAGGCGTATAAAGTTAGCAACGCCCGTGCTAGAGCTCCTCTACTACAGGCTGACTTATCAAGCATATTGAAGCCCATAGGGTTCAATATTACAGTTACAGAGATTATAAAATAAGTGTTTAAAATGAATTATTTATATAAAAAAAGAAGTTTCAATTAGAATATTGTAGAATTTAGCTCGCACAAGTATGCTCCAGTACCGGGTATCCAATTATTTGTTAGTCATTGCTTTCTTCTTTTTTCGTTTCTAGGAAAGCGAAATAGCCTAAAACCATTTCTAGAATGATTAGAGTAGTTCGGTGCAAAACAACCACCCATAATTATTTCAATTATACTTCCTAAAGTGAAAATATGATAGAGCTAATGCTAATGGATTGCGCTTCCAGCTATGGTGGGCTTCAATATGCTTGATAAGTCAGCTCGTATATAGAGGAGTCCGTGCTCTTTCATCATTGCCGTAATAATCTCTTTTTACACAGTGTTTAGTTTTACACTTGTGTATATAGTTATGCAATACTTGACCTCATAGACAACTCAACTTAAATTTGGCTACATCGAATTGAAAAATAGATGTAATCAGTGTTTAAAGATGTCAAAAAAGCTGTTTATAGTTTGTTTACCATGTTAAATTTAGTTTTTATGCATGCAAAATGCCACCAACCGTTATGAGAAGTGTAGGGGCAAAATGTTCGCTCTGTGTTCGACTATTTAAATGGTTTCCTGTTCTGTTTATTGCTACAATAGTTGCTTGGTCTTATTATGCTTATGTCGTACAACTTTGTTATTGTGAGTATCTTGTTTACAAATTTATGCATATGCATTATTAAATACTTTTCTATAATCTTGTAGATACATATATATATATATACACCAAGTTTTATATTTCATCTTATATAATTAACATTATAAAGCACTTTATAATATCACTTTGATTACATTTAAAAGGCCTTTCTAATGTAACGGCAATGAAACGTATTCTAAATTTAAATATGTTTAATCATTACTTATTTACACTTGTGATTACATATACCCTAAAGCTATTAAGATTTTCCGGTATATACCTCCGGATCAATGGCTATGGCAGTTGTTTTAAAAAATAAGAAGGAAATCATATCATGAAAATAAATATCTGTCTGCTAAATAAAATTTAATTAATTTGGCATAAATTTCTCTAAATATGAAAGAGTTTCTTATTTTAAATTACTAATTCACAATTGAGTCAATTTATACTAAAAGCCTGACTATCTATCTGTGGGATCGATTTTTATTGGCTCAGCCATATTATACCTAAAATGTGCCTGATGTCCTATCTTTTAACATTAAGTGCTGATTTCAAATGATGTTTTCGCTTTCTCTGACATAAAAATTGCTTGAAGTTAAATTTTACTATAAAACTATGATGCCTTATCTTTCATTTGGCACCTCTCATTTGTTGATAAAATTAATTTAGAAATATATCGCCAAGTTCCTGCGCCGAGCCCTTTCAAACTAGTTTCAAGCTCTTGGTAGGTACTCACATTTTGGCAGTGTATCAATTTTTGTGCTTCATTTTAAAACAAGATTTTTAGAACCGCAAGACAGATAGCTGTAAATGCCACAAGTGATTGTTGTTCACATTCGTTCAGGCTTTTGTGGTCATTCATTCAATGATCCGCAAGGTGTAGGGTTGAGTATTTTTTCCCCTTCTCTCATTGATTCTGGTATTGTGAGTTGAAATTTTTAATTCTTTTGAGCTGTTGATACTTTCCTTGTATTTATGATTCTAGAAGCCCCTACTAAGAGTAGTATAAACGATATAGGAAAGAAATCAATTAGGGAATGGGGGCGGCGAAACACCCAATTCAAATACCACAACAAAAATGTATAATGTAATTTTACATTTCTCTTAATTCGATTTTAAAATCACATTTCTTTACATTTTTACTCTTTTGGCAAATTATAGTCTTTTTTTATCAGTATCATGCTGATTATTTTCAAAATTAGTGACAGGATATTTCCCATATATGTTTTTACTGAAATTCTTTTTGAAGCATCTATTTCTCTGGATTTGCTAATAATAGAACTTAGATGATGACAGATCTGTATTCAGCATTAATTTCTGAACTGTTTAGGGTGGTTCACTAAAGATTTCTACTTCCTGACCATTTTCATTTTTTTTCCTTGAAACATATATAGATAACTGATATGGATTCAGCATCAAATTCTGGAGGAATTGAAAGTTCACTAAAGATTTTCACTTAGAGTTCTGGAGGTGTCACTTCTATATTTTCCGAAAATTCGTGTGACTATATAAAAAATCTGATATGAGCAGCATATAACTTTACCTACAAATTTAAATTCATTTTTATATTTTTTATTTCATGATGCATTGAATTGAGTTTAATTGCAGATAATAACATGGATACTTTTCTAATATCATACCCAATTGACAGTTTTAATGCATGTTCATTTCATTTGACAACTTAATGTACTTTCAATTCTTCAGCTCTTTAAAATTCCAAAAAACTAAAATATCTTGAGAACGGTTCATGCTAGAGTCATAAAGTCAGTCTTATTTGCTGTGTAGTCAAAAATTACACAAAGAACAAGTAATTAATTAATAGTATGTTAGCAATTTTATGTATTTAACATTTTCACGATCTTTGCAGCCCATTTCGCAAAAAGGGTCTATATTTTTCCGAATCATGCCAAAATCCAATCAGTATCAGAATAACTTACATATATATGACTACTAAATTTTAAGAAATTTCATTAAATAGTTTGTTCACTACAGTGAAAAACGTATATAGTTCACCTAAATTAAAAAACTTAAATATCTCAAGAATGGTCCATCTTAGAATAATGGAGTTGGTCTTATTCATTTTATCATCAAAAATTACATATAAAGCATGTATTTAATTGATATATTTGTAGTATTTTTTTTTTTTTTTTGACAATTTTTAGGGGCCATTTTGCTAATAAAGGAAGGTTCTTTTTGTTTCAATCGTACCAATATCTAACCAACACCAGGGTAACCCACAAACAACTTATCTACCAAATGTTGTGAAATTTGATCTATTAGTTTCTTTGCTAGAGTAGATACATAAGATTTTTGTGACCTTTTTCTTAAAAAAAAAGGCAGGTTCTTTTGCAATAGCAGGTTCATACCAAAATCTAATCAGCACCAGAGTAGTCCACAGATGACTTATCTAACAAATTTTGTGAAATTTGATCTATTAGTTTTTTAGCTAGAGAGGATATATATAATTTTTGCGGGCCAATTTTCAAAGAATGGCAGGTTCTTTTATTCAGAATTGTACCAAAAACTAATCAGTACCAGAGTCACACACCTACCAAATTTTATGAAATTTGGTCCATTAGTTTTTGAATTAGAGTGGATACATACATTGTACAGACAGACACACACACACACAGACATCACGATAAAAATAATTTTTTCGTATTCTAGAGTCCCCAAAATGGGTAGATCCATCGAAAACTTGAGTTACGATTTTTGGCATGATTCCAATACTTTCTTATAGATTACCATGTTTTTCAGTTAGAGATGTGGGTTGGAAAATTTTCTGCTATGTTTTTCTAGAGAATTTTCTGATTCCCCCCCCCCCCCCCCTTTTAATTAATTGGAAAATTAAATGTAATAATCTTTCCACACTGATTTTTGAAAAACAAGTAACTTTGGAAGAAGTTTTTGATCATTTAGTTTTCTAATTTTGAGGAAGAAAAGGGTGGTGGTAAGGCTTTATTTTAAGAAAAAATGCCAGTGGCATTTTACCCATTCCGGAAAAAAGTAGGTTGTTGTTGTTGAGACCCAGACCGTCCGACCTACCAGAAAGGTGTAAGGTAACTGTTTGAGTGGCCAGGAAGTAGAAAAAAGTAGGGGAAATTTTTAGAAGACTATTATTTCGGTGTTTTGTAAAATTTATAAAAATATGGAATGTTTTTGCAAGTGATTCTACTGAAGGAAAATGTTTTTAAAACTGGAACGATGGAAGCGGTCATTTTGACCCCATAACTACTTTGAGAAATGATTCCTCCAAAACTGCTAATCCCAGCCCACTGAAATTTTATGACTTTTCTTATTTTCCTAAAGTTATTGAAAACACAGAAGGAAATTATTCTAGGTTTTATAATAAGAGAACAAATCAAGCTACCCGTTGTTCAAGGTAGTTCAAAATATCCGTCACTCTAGTGTTAATACAACTACATATATGTTTAACTTAAGTTCTACAAAATTGCATGTTTTATCTCATGATAATAAACTGAACAATTTATTTTGCTTTTTAATATTATTATTCGTTATTTCAGAAAGTGATAGATTCACACTGGGTATAGAGAAATCTGCATTCCATTTAAAATGTTACATTTAATTTTACAAAAGTTTATATGTATATATATATATAATATATATATATATATATATATATATATAATATATAGACACACACACACACACAAAAGGTATGTGAAATAAAAACCAATATTGCTTATTAGTGTTCTCAGAAGTGCTATTACTATTAAAATATCTTATCAATACAAATTGTCAAATATCACATAGGAAACAATCTATTCGTCACATAATTTTCAGCACACTTTTGATAATGGCTAGAAAAGGATGCGTCCTTCGCCTAATTAAACCATAAATTGTATAAAAATATTTTATTTTGTCAGGAAAAATTTTTGTGTCTCGCTAATACAATGATAACACTTAAAATGAGTTCTTTTTAAAATATTGGGGTAATTTGCATGCTAAGGACATAAACATGACTCCTTCAGATTTTTCTTTCAATTATCGACAGTATTAAACTCAGCTGATTTAATTTCCATTGATTTAAACCATGATTTTCTTTATTTAGTTTAAACCATAGTTTTTCAGTTTAAAAAAAGTAAACCATTTTTTTTAATGCCAATAGCATTTATTGTTGGAGTATGTCTGGCTGAAATTAGAGTGTTACAAAGAATGTAAACACTTTGGTTATTTATATTGCCAAACCTAATAATTAAAAATGTAGCCAATTTTAATTATTTTGTCGTAAATATGGTTCTAATTATGAATATATAAAATTTTCAATATTTCAATATTTTGAACATATAAAAGAAATGAAAAGTTTTTGTTCTAGTAAGTTTTTGCCACATTTTGTTTACTTTCACTCAAAATATCTTCTGAAATATAAAAAATAGATATAAATAGTAAACAACAAAAATGTTCAGTAGGAAATAGTAATAGTTTTGCTACTAACCAGTGAATAAAGAAGAAATATATAGGAATAGTCTTTCGTAATCAGTGAAACGGTATAATTTAGAACAAAATTGTCTACGGAGATGACCCCTTTAATGCACAAAAGACAATTTGATTGAAAATGATCCTACAATTAAAATATTATGTACTATTAATCTGTTAAATCTGTTTCCTTTATACTTCACCTTCATTTATAATATAGGTAAAGTACTGTGACACAGTCTAAAATTTAAATTAGAATTAAAATTTAAATTAGATTTCTTGACTGATATGCACTTTTTGAGAATCTATTATTTGGAATCTAGAGTTTTGTTATATTATGTCTGTGTATGAGTTTATAAGCAGGATTTATCTTGAACGAATACAATTTAGTGTGATTTTTGAAATCTGTAAATACAGAAACTCTTAATAGAGATCGTACATTCGAAACTTTAATAGAGATCATACATTCGAAAGGACTAATTTTTTAATTTGAATAAATATAAAAAAAACAAGGATTGTCAATAAAATATTGTTAGCATCCACTAAGCTATATAATCCATGTATGTATTAAATGATTTTAATTACTAAAAACTAGTATTTTATTAATGAAATTGATGTTTTGTGTTCCAATTAATAGATTTCTGATATTCAAAATCCAAATTCTATAATTGCATTTTTCATATTACATTCAGTTGTTTTTCAAATAATGCTTTAGAAATATTTAATCCAATTTCCTTGTAAAATATATCTTACATAATAAAAGATGTCTGTGTATATGGCATGAAAAGTGGAAAATAGAAGCTAAAAAGTCATGCCAGGGGTAGTTGAACTTACCAGATCACTTCATTCAGATTTTTTGAAAATTTGGATCAATTTAAAAGTCATCAATGTTTAAAGTCAAAATTTGACTGAAATTTAGTCATTTTCAAGCTATAAATTGACCTGATCATTTCATTAATTGACCTTTGGTATATCCAAAAAATCCATTTGTTTATTATAAAATGTTCTACCTAACATTTATAAAATAAAACTTCTATCTCATGTGTCATATTTATGCTATTTTACTTGCACTAAAAAGAAAATTTGACTTGTTTAACAAGACTATCATTGCATATTAATAAATTTTGTTATTTTAATGATACATCGACAAAAATTGGAGTCGTAAAGCATCCACTTTAATTTTTCAATATATCATTCCCTGTATAGGGATTTGCCAAAATAGTCTCATTCTAATTGAGTTCTGTTATACATCCTAACACAACAGTTTTCAGTGACTGTCCTTCAGTCTCCTGGCAGAATGATGCCAAATTTCAATGTCTGCAGCATATATCTGCCATTGAAGTCCTTGAACTTAAATACTTCATAGTATTAGGCCTCATATGTATTTATTTTGTATGTCACTTCTTGGTAGGCAGATTCACAGAATGAAGTTCAGGTCCCTATCACTCCAGATCGGTTTAATATAAATTCTTGTGTTTGTCCCACTTTCTTTGGACACGCAGGTCAGATAGCTTCCTACAATGGCAGTTTTAATATTAACATAGAACTATCTTCCTCAACTTGGTAACTTCTTGATGAGTTAATAGTTATTCCTATGAGCTAATATTTTTAATATATACATAGTAGGGGAGCCAGAGTAGCTCCATGTGTACCTCTCCCCCCCCCCCCCCCCCCCCCTCTGATCCTACAAATTTTCTTTACCTGCTAACATTTTTTAGTGTCTCATCAGTGAATAAAATGGCTGTATAACCAAAATGTCGGCCATTTTTAAATGTTTGATAATAAATTTTTAAGAAATTTAAAAATGCATAATTTGCTTACACGAGTAGTCATTTTATATGTATTTTTACTCAAGGAAGTGAATAAAACTATTTTTAAGCTGCTAAACAGTTTTTAAATTATTCACAGTTTTTAGTAATTTTTTTAAATATTGGAGATGAGATTTCTTTCTAAACAAAGTAAATATTTAAAAATTTTTATATTGGAAATTGAGTAAATGAGTGTTCAGGATCATATAAGTAGCAGTTCCACAGATATTCTTTTTCTTTCTTTCTTTTTTTTTTTTATTAAATATTTGTAGAATACTTTGTGTGCTCATGCAGGGCCATTCCAGGATTTTTCAAATTGTATTAATATTATCAATTTTTAGATTTTTTAAAGCAACATAAACATACATTGATGAAACTTTTAAAAGTGCATCTGAAAACACTTTATTTAACTTGGTACATGGCTCACAAAACAAAATGTCGACATGTGCTGTTGTAGTAGTATGAGAGCGGTGATTTCAACTTTTTTTCACGGAGGTAATTTCGTTTATATTGTTTTGAAAACTATTTTAAAGAATGTAGTAACTTCTATTTTATAAATTTGTACTAATCCATAGCTTTTTACATTAAAACTACTGATTTTTAGAGAGTTAATTTATTAAACTATTATATGTCCCATTCCATCACGAAACATGAACTTTTTAATTTTACTGCTTAACCCCTTACCTGTGGAGTATATTTCAGGAAAATGTGTCAAAAATGGGAAAAAAAATTTTATGCTTCAGTTTTGTGCATTATAGCATTTTAAAAGGTTAGACAAATTTTATTTTGTAAAAATATAAATTTTTATATGAAATAACTACTATATTTAATATTTTGACATACATGTGGAAAATTAATGGATTATATTCATATTTTACTCAAAATTGTTTAATTATAGTAAAATAAATCAAATAATCTTTTGAATGTCACAAATCATATCACAGAATAATTTTTCAGAATTTCACAAATCTTTTATAGTATGATATATACGAAAACATGGCACTGCACACAAGCCTACAGCACACTCTTTACAATAAACTCGGTTTATATCCCACCTAATCAAGCTAGCTGATCCCGCCTACTTCCAAAAAAAATGTGGACAAGTATCGCCATCTATTGAAAAAACAGTGAATTATATTGTAAAGCATTTGATAAAGCAAAACGAACTCAATTCGGGATCAACGGAATAGAAACACTGATTTTTCGCTTGCCCGAAGTCAGTTCGGCATTCCAAATTTGGCGCAGAGGGGTTACCCGAACTGGATTCGGGTGACACAGGCAAGGGGTTAAATATATGAAATTCAGAGAGGCTAAATGTTTTCCTCTTTTAAAATATAATATTAAGTCATTAACAACAGTAAAACTTTTATAGAGGAAAAATTTGAATATTTACTTAATTTTCAAAATAAATCCCATTCCTCACATGCAAAAACAATTTAGTTAACAGCTCTTATTACGCTTGTAATTAGTCTTATATTGCTGTAAAAACTTTAAAACAATGTAGTAAAAATATTATTTTATAAATTTGTATTGTTATCAGTTTATTACATAAATACTGATTTTTAGAGTTCATTTGTTGATCTAATAAGAGTATCCCATTTTGTCGCAAAACATGGATTTTTCAGTTAAATATCTAAAGATCAGGTAACCTATTTTTTCCTCATTCAAAATATAATAAAAAGAATCTTTTCAGGAGAAAAGTTTGACTGTTTACTTAATTTGTAAAATGGTTCAGACAAAAATTAAACTGCGTTCTGCATTTAACATGGAACTTTTTTGCCACAAGTCATGGCAAAGGTAGCATAGATGGCATCAGTGATGAGGTAAACCGTCAAGTGTGGACTGCTATATTAAGTGTGAAACATACACTGACTAGTCCTCCTCCACATGTATGCAACAGTCATCAGCACTTAGAGAGAAGCAGGATTCGCCACTAAAGACAACATACTGATACTTCCAATTGGACACTGTCCAGGGTGACTGAGCTCGGAACTAATCCAGACGCCTCTGTCTGTGTTGAAGAGATCAGTGGTAGTTGCTTTAATGAATTTCAACACCTAATCTCACCTTTTGCAAGTTATCTTTGAAGAATATCCCTTGATACAGGGTGCATAGAAGATAGCAAATATCTTCGAATGGCTGATAGTGAAATCATTTGTGCTCCTCTCCTGACTGCATGATCCTCTCAAACAGTTGTCTATCTGGGGTGTCCTGAGCCTCTGTGATGGTTACATGTGCCTTTTCTGATCTACTGTTGTCAACACCGAGCATCTACCACATCACTCCGACCAAGATGGCAACTGATGTCTGTTGGATCAACCAGCTTCCCTTAGGTCTATGATGTGATCTCTCTCTAAATCTGACAATTATTCATGGCACCGTTGAGTGCATCTCAAAGGCATCTATGTACACAACTTGCTGTATCACAGCAAAAAATCCAGTTTTAATTGCCTGTTAGTGTGAATACCGGTGATTTTAAATGCTGCATGATGTGTCATTATTGTGCTCGTTGCATGAGCTCTATAATGTCATTGGTACTAATAGTTTGATCATTTGCATAACTCCTAAAATGGCATTTGCATACTAAGTTTCGAAACTGTGGCTTAATTTTTTTACAGGTGCTTTTTTTTATGCAACAGGGTATATACTAAAAAGATGGGGGCTCCACACGTGTCCTTTTCTCAGATTTTGGCAACACATTTTATTTCATATCTTAGAGAGTATTAATCATTTTTTTAAATGTTCCCAGAAAAACAAATTGTCTATACTAAAAAAATGTGTCTGTTTTGACCATTCTGCAGCAAAATTAAAAAATTTGGCTATTCTTAAATATGTCATATTAATACATAAATAGTCATTTTATGCATATTCTTATGCAGTAAAATATGTTAGCAGATTTTTTTAATTCTAGAATTATCTGTTTTCGGGAAATTCTACATTTATAGACTTTATACAAAAGAATTTATAGGATGGAATCCTTCAAAATCCTTTAAATATTACTGTAATATGAGCCGGAAAGACTGGGACTCCATACATGCATATTTCTCTCAGATTCTTGGGAATACATTTTATTTTGTCTTAAATAGTGCTGAACATTTTGCAAATGTTCCTAGAAAAAAGAAACTAATGAAAATTATGGCCATTTTCACTATCCCATCTCCAAATTTAAGAAAACTAATATAATTACTCAATTTAACTGACTGAGTAGCTGAGATTTTAATAGCATAGACAATTTTTCTGGGAACATATTAATAAATGATCAACACTCTGTAAGACATGAAGTAAAATGTGTTCCCTAGAATCTAAGAGACTGTTAATTGAGCCCTGTCTTTCCATGTAATATTACAACAATATTTGTAGGACTTTTGAAGCATTCCATCACGAACTCTTTTTTAAAAGGTCTATACATGTGGAATTTCTTGAAAACAAATAATTCTAGCATTCTAAAAATTGATCAATTTATTTGGTTGCATAGAAATATGCATAAAATGACTTTTCACTTGGCATGTTTAAGAATAATATTTTTTTTTATTTTGCTGTGAGTCTGTGAAATTGGCCGCATTTTTTTTATAGCATAGTGAGTTTTTCTTTTCTAGGAACATCTTAAAAAAGGATGAATACTCTCTAATACATACAATAGCATTTGTTACAAGGATCCTAGAAAAGGATAAGCGTGGAGCCCCTTCTTTCCTGCAGATATTACGGCCATATTCGGAGGGTTTTTGAAATATTCCCCATCACATTAATTATACTGTCTGTCTGTGAATATTAAATAACTTCAAATCAGATTGATCTAATATTCTAAACATTGGCGTTTTTAATTTTATTTTTATTTATTTTTTATTTATTTATTTTTATTTATTTATTTTTTATTTATTTTTTTTTTTCATAAAAATATGCATCAAGTGATTATTCCCATGACATATTTAAAAATTATCAATTTTTTTAATCTGCTGTGGACTGGTCATTTTTGTAGTATAGCCAATTTTGTTTTCTGGAAACATCCTAGAAAATTATCAACACTCTTAACAGAATATGTTCCCAGGGATCTGAAAGGAGATTACTTGTAGATACTTTTGGATCACTTACATTTAAGAAGATAGCAGTATGTGGAGCACCTTCAAATGATGTATGACGGTATAAAATACTCTTCAAATATTTAAAAAATAATGAAATATCTGATGAACTGCTATATACATGATCCTGAACAATCATTTACTCGATTTCTAATGAAAAATTACTATAAAATGGTTTAAATACGTATTTTGTTTTGAAAGAAGTCCCATCTCTAATATATATTTTTTAAATTATTAAAAACTATGAATAATTAAAAAATTGTTCATATTAAAATGTATAAAAAATGACTACTTATGTAAAATTACATAAAAAATAACTACTTTCATAAGCAAATTAAGCATTTAATTTTTTTTTTTAATTTAAATTAAAAAAATTTTAAGACCCATTTTTGTAGCATAGCTATTTTTTTCACTGAGTGCATCCTTAAAAAGTTTTAGTACCTCTAAGGCATAAAAAAATTTGGTTTCATAAGATTTAGGGAGGGGGTGCACAATGCACATAGAAACCCCCTGGCTCCCGGACAAACACGAATACTTGTAGACTTTTATCCCTTTCGCGACGGCGGCATTCCGAAACTACCGTGGCCCAAAGGACGGAGCGTTTCGTTTCCGAAATGTGCCCAAAAGACGGCTATTTTTTTACGCTAAGCCTAACTCTCGAAAAAAATTCACTAAAAATCACCCGTTCAACACAGCATTCTACTATTTTCAGGAATAAAGGAAATTCTTATTTTCTATTTGATGTATATTATTCATACAAATTTCTTTTATCAAAATATTAAAAATTTTAGTGTATTTAAAATGATTACTTACCTTGATTAAAATAGTTATCAGTTAATCAGAAAAAATATTGAAATGATGGTAATGAAATATTTATATAGCTAATAGAAATTATGTACATATATACACAAGAAAATAGCGTAGCTATTTTCATTAATTAATACACCTTTTGCGTATAGTATATTTCAAAGCAAGTACCCACGCACAGACCAACATTGCAATCTTTGCATTCATAATAAGTCGTTATGAGCTTTCTTTTGCCTTTTGTAGTTTGCGAGCAAACAATACATCTTCTTCGGAGGTCATTTTTACCTGTATCAGAGCACAATTTTGGAAAATGTATTCCAGTTAGACAGAGAGGAGAGGGGATGAGATAACTACTTCTACTGGACTGTTCAGGGGTAAAGAACATTTCAATAAGTTGCTCTATGAGATGAAGACGAAACTGCAAGATTGGTGATTTTTTCCCTTTCTTATTGTCAAAAAGACTATGACCATTCAATATTGCAATATCTAGAAAGCCAAAAAACAATTTTCTGTACCATTTGATAGTTTTTCTATAAGCTGGATAATGCGTTAGAGACGCATCCCCGATATCCACACCCCCCATATATTCCAAAATACAATTATAATGTTATATTCCAAAATACAATTTGGTTTTAAAATGTCTTCGGATGTTTTCCGGTCTTTCTTTCCAGAATGTTGCATTTTATCAGTATGAAGAGTTGTTAAAATTAAGACATCCTTCTTTTTATCTTTGAATAAAATTACATTCACACCATCCTTTTGCACTGCTGCAATTTCTCCTTTGCGTAGAGGTACAGATGGAAAATTCTTTGGCATGTCCTTCCGATTTTTTAAAACTGTATCACATACATGCGTATTGTTAGACAACAAATACTTTGCGAGTACAGGAGAGGTAAAAAATCTATCCAAATACAAAGTATATCCATTTCCTAAAAGTTCACTTAGAAGTGTTTTCACAACACGTTCTCCATACCCGCCATCAGAACTTGATAATACCGTGTCCTTTCCAGTATACACAAGGAAATTCCATATATATCCTGATTCCGATTCTGACAATTAATATATTTTTATTCCATACCTGGACCTTTTCGAGGAGATATATTGACGAAATCCCAGCCTTCCTTTCCATGAGAACAAAGATTCATCAATGCACACATTTCTTCTAGGAGTGTATACAGATTTAAATTTTGAAACTAATGCATCTAACACGGGTTTCAATTTATCTAGTTTTTGGGCATTACTATCAAGAGTAAAATGAAGGTAACGTAATATTCCTATAAATCGATCGCGACTCATAACTGAATTGAAAAAAGGAGTACTGATAATTGGATTCTTAGAAAAATACATTTTAAGATTTGGTTTTCTGACAATGCTCATCAAAACTACTAGTGCGAGAAACACAAGAAATTCGTTTCCTGTCACAGGTGTAAATACATTTGGAATAGGTGGAGTCTTCGATGTGGAAGGAGAGAGGAGACTTTTCTCCCATTTTTTCTTTGCAAACTCATTAGTTGCTTTTACGATAAATTCTACTAGTTCATCATCAAAAAATATGCTAAAAAAATCAAGTTCCTTATCTAAATTAGGCGGCATGATATTGTGATTTATTCCAGGTATGTTCAAAAACTCCAAAGAATTCAGATCTTTCAAATCACATCTCCAAACATCATTCGAAGAAACAGCAACTGAAGCTGGTGGCGTTGTAATAATAGTACGCTCAGAATCTGAAGAATCAATTGCATTTTCAGATTTGTCATCAGAAATAACACTTTTCCACGAATCTTCACTATATGCATCACTTTCATTACTGTCTGGTTCGTTTACCATACGCGTATATTCTTCCACAGAGAGAAAATGTTTCGAACCAGCCATACTTCTTTCCAAAATAACCTAATCATTTCATTGCTGCACATTCTTTACCCACCCATCCCAAAAAAAAAATACTCTCTTATATTCCTCTAATTCAGCAACGAAATCAATAAAAGCTAAAATCAGAACGAGACCCGGTACTCAATTATAAAATTGTTTATGCTGCGAGAAGTGAGCTGTCTGTTTACATGCCCCCCCCCCCCCCCCCCCCCCCCCGCTCCAAATGGAGAAATAATTCATTGGATTCTTTTTCTGCCAAGGTCAAGCACCTACAAAATACATTTAAGTTGCTTCCACGGGCATTTAACACCATCTAGTAGACAAATAAATTCAAATAAAAACGTTCCACATAGAAACACCCATACGTGCCAGTCGCCGTTTAGGGTAAAGTTCTCTCCGGCACCAGTGCGTGCCGTACGTCCTTGAATGCAAGTTTGCAGTCGGCACGTGGGCGTGCCAACCGTCGCGAAAGGGTTAAGAGCTCTGGGATTTTTTTTAGTTACTTTTATTTTTTAATAGCCACTTTTTAAAATTTATAACCACACATTTTATAATTTTTACTACATCTATTGTTTTTTCTTTCTAAAAAGCTGATATTTTTCCTGCAATAATAAAGGTGGTTTTCTTAAGTTATTTTAACACTATATTAATTTATTTTGTTCAATTAATAACATATCAAAGAAATAGCCTTGTATGAAATGTAAAAGAAATAGTTTATTTATTTTTTTATTTTTAGCCAACAAGTTTCACCACTCATTAACTCGTTCGGGACTGCGACCAATAGAAAGAAGTGCTCCCAGCAACCCGTACCTTTCAGGAAAAAAGTGTCACTACGGGGCCAGGAGATTTTTTTACTAAGCCTAATTTGTTAAAAAAAATCCTAGAAAATCGAAATTTATATGTATGACTTGATTTTTGTATATATTAGGAAATAGAAACTGAAGATTTATTACACAATAAATCAATTTTATATTACTAAGAATATACAATAAAATTGTTTTATATTCTTTTGAATAATCGACTAAATTCAAATTTTATTTTTACATAAAAAGAAGCAAAATTACGCGATACACATATACAGTGTTTAAGAATAACAATACAAACCTTAGTTATAATGTTTATGCAATATTATCGAAGTTTTTTTTGTGTGTAAAAGATCTCAAAACATGGATCAACAGTCCTGCATCACACACTTTACATTCATAATAGGAAGTTTTCTGGCCTTTTCTTTTGTGACACTTTTTGAACAGATTATACATCTTTTGTGAGACATTTTACCACTTTTATTCATGTAAAGTTTCGAAAAATCTCAGCCAATCAAATAAAATGAAGAGTTTCAGCTGATTTTGGTGCATTTTTAACCAATTTTGACTGCATATGAAATGACAAAATTTAGTGTAAAACACAGGTTGTAAATACCAGAGCTGATAATTTTTCACCCTTAATTTTCATAAATATTGCATTTGTATTTAAAATAGCCATGTCCAAAAATTCAAAAAACAACTTTCTGTACCATTTTACAGTTTTTCGGAAGACAGGATAATGGTACATGACAGAATCTCCTGTATCGACCCCTCCCATGTTTTTATGTTATATTGCAGCATACATTCCGTTAATATTATTGAATTAATATACATATCAATCATAATTAATATACATTTCAATAATATTATTGCTGAGAAACAGATTTTAAAAATGTAACCCCCTTTCACTGTACACTGAACAATAAAAATTCAAATTATACGTCTAACACATGTGAAGCCAACTTTAAAAATGCAGATAAGAACATCAAGAACTCCCCTCCCTATTTGATAATTCCACACAAATCCCGTAGCTGAGAAAATAAACATAGTAAGCAAGAAAGAAAGATCCTCTAAAACCTACATGCACATTTAAAGTGTGACCGTACAGATTTGTTTACATCAGTATTTAACCCCATACCCACCCACTCATTGAATTAACCAAAACTAATGCAACTTTTCTGAAGGTAAACATCCCTAACATGTGACCATTGTGATTTTTATAGCAAAGTAATGCCATTTAGTGCCATTTAAAACTCCAAATAAAATGTTCCAACTCTTGTAACAAATGCACCATAACTCTTGTAACAAATACACGCACTGGTTCGATAGGCAGTGGCTTATCCTGACTCTAAAAAGTGGGGGCGCCCAACTGTTTAACATTTGCTTATGCCAGGGTTATTTTAAATGAAAAATATGCATAACATTAAAAACCCTTGAAAAGGGGGGGGTCTGGGCCCCCTAGGCTCCCCCCAAGCATACGCTGCTGCCAATAGTCATATTTTCCACACGTCGTGGGGAAGACATGGTGGGATGATAAGAGGAAATTGCTCTGTCGTAGTACCAGTACTATGCTAGTGCCTAATTTGTTAAAAAAGTAGCCACTCGGATTTTTTAATCACAAACAGTGAATTTGGCGATTGGCAGTGCACAGTCATATTCCTCAGAAAAGGAATCTACCACATGTCTGCCTGGTTCATTGATATTTTCCTTACATTTTTCCTATACAGAACATTACATAGTTACATCACTATTAATTGATGCTGTACAATGACCTTGAACATTGTGTAATTTAGCAAAATGAAAAAGAAAATGAGAGAAAATTTTAGAAAGAATACAGCTCCCAGAGGAGGCATGAAGTAGCTAGCTTGGACTTAGTTTATCTTGAATGAAGATAGCTGTCTAAGATCTAAATTGAAAGAAATTGATCACTATTTATGAATGGCAAACTTAAAAAATTTTAATGTCTAAATCAAACTTACTCTTTTACGACTTGCGCTAGTTATATCCAGCATCCACTAAATGCGTCACATTGGCTAGCAACATTTTCCGTAACAATACGTGAATTGGACACCATGCATTTAACTAGTGCACAAGAAAAAAGTTCTTGACACAGGTAAAGTGTATTTTTTTTCTACCTATTTGTGGAGTATCATAGTTAAAAGCAAAGTAATTAACGTGTACGGTGTGCAATAATGGCATGACGGTCCATTCATTGGTTTGCGTACTGATGGCTAATTCCACCATTGCAAAAGGGGGCCTCATTCCAATTTTATTTCGATTACCAAGAAGTTTTTAGTGGCTCCTTAATCTGAAGAACTTTGTGGCCAGGTAACTTATCAAAAATTTATCACCATCTTTTGACCGACAGTTGCAAATCTGCTACCTTAATGTAGACATCCTTTTTTTTTTAAATTCATGTGGTACCACAGTTGACACTTGTCTAAGCAATCCCTTCTCCCAACTGGAGTCTGCAACCTTTTATTCTCTTAGAGTACTTCTGTATAGAAATAGTATTTAGCACAGATAATGATCACAAACTTGCGAAAACACTTCATTGTATAACTTTGTAGCTTTGCTTATTAAGTATAATTTTCATTTAAAGTTTTTATTTCTTTCAGATGCTGTAGAAAGTGTTGTTGAGCAAGGTATGTACATTATTGTTACGTATCAAGATATAAGTTGCTGAATATTAAATAAACACATTTATTAAACTTAAACGCACAAAACAATCGTACATATTGTGTTTATAATGTAGAAACTGCTCTTAACGTTAAAAAAATAACAACATAAAATAAAAACAAATCATAACTTTTAAAAAAAAATGTAAACATTACTCTCTATTGTTGCCATAACAGTCAGATAAATTTGATCACAGAAATGAAATATGTAAGCAAGTCCATTCATTGAGTTGCAACAATTATATTTCTTTAAAGCTTAGTAAGCAGAAACCTTGTCGGTGTTCCCGATGAAGTTTAAGTTTAACGCGGGTGAAACTTGCATAAAAATTTCAAATCCCCCTTCATAAAGTAAACAGAAAGCAAAATGCACCCCTTGAATTATGCGAAGTAAAAAGTTAATAATAACAGAAATCTACCTCAATTGAGCGTTTTCTGCACTTCCGCTGCATTTTGTGTAATGGAATCATGGAGATCATAGAAATGATCATTTTTCACTTCTAATTCCAGCCATGCCTATATCTCATTCATACATTGCATCGCGATTCAAAGATTCCCGATAGTGTGCTTGGACATGCATTTGGAATTGTACTTTTCAGGCCTGAGATTCCAATATCGCAAAGTTAGGTATTGTTGCTCCACTTTGACCTACATATGTATGGTCTATAAATAATAATATGGAAAATATGAAGGAAGATGACCATAGCTATAAAAGCATGTTTAATGACTTTAATCCCAAGCATATTTCCTATATATTTTAAAGATTTAAATCTCAGTGCACAACTATTTCTCACCCAAAGAAATTTCAGACTTTCGTTTCATGAATCATCAGTTTTCAGTTGTTTATCTGTCAATGATGATACAAATAAAAATATTGTAATGAATTCTTAAAATGTTTATATCTGAGTGGAAGTGTGTTTATAGCTCAGAAGTACTCACTACTATTATAAATTCAACGTTAAATCAATTCAAGATTCAAATTACCATAGCTGGGTGCAGTATTCATATCCCCCTCGCCCTGAGATCGGAAAAATTAAGTAATGCTGTAAATCTAATAATATCTGCATCATGTTCATTTTTTCAGAAATTTTATACGAAATACAATATTAAATGATCGAAATAACAGGATGATTGAAACATTATGGAATAAGACTGAAAAATAAGAACAGGAATATTAATAAAATATCACCAAAAATTATTCATAAAATTTCTTAAATTAAAGAAAAATTAATGGATGGCCTCCTTACCTAAAAAAGAAAAAAGTAAATTATTCAAAATTATCTTCCAGTTTGGGAAAGTAAAGAATTAAAAGATCAATATAAGAAAACTTAAAAACAAAATGTAAGAAATAATCAATAATTTGCTAAAAATAAAACCTAAAAAATCTAGAATTATTAAATTGTTATAGAAAAAAAATGGATTTAAAATAAATTGAAAAACTGAAGAAAACTAACTGACAATGATGTAAAAATAAACTTAAAATTGAAAAAAATTAAAAAATAGGTTTTTAAATTTTAATAAATTGTAAAAATAAGAAAGTAGTAATTATAAGTGCATATTAATAATATATTACTGTATAAATATATATATGCAGATTTATTTTTGTGAATTTTTGCTTACGTTAACTTTAGCAAAAATGAAAGTTTTGTGTTTTACTATGAATCTTTTGAATCTCTCCTGATATTTCAAAATGTCCCTCAGAATCCAAACTAAATAGGGATTTCCTCCCTTGATTATAGAACCCCTCCCTGCCTTGTGCACCCGTGTTGCGGTGCAGCATTTTGTGCACCTGTGTCAAAGTGCAGCATTTTCACTTAGAGCAGATACATGTACCTACTGCTACGAATTTTTCATTTTCAGCATATGTCTCAAACACTTATTTAAAAGTGCAATCGAACCTAATCATATCAGCCATTTTATCCATCAAATATAAAAGAAATATAAAGATTATATTGTCTCTGGAAGGAAGTACCAATAAGTTGGTGAATTCTATCTGCTTTTAGATTAATGAATTCAATTAATCCTTGTTTTAACTCCTGAGCAATGCCAGATATATTTTCTAGCCATCTTATAATATATAGCTGTCATTCACTTTTAATTAAAAATACTAATGCAGCTATTAGTGCTGTGAAATCAGTGTCGGTAGGAGTTGGATGGAATATGAATCATTTATACCAACTCCAAAATAAAATTAATTAAAAATTATTTTATTTTAAAATATTTAAACTTTTAATAGTTTTTTAATAGTTTTTAGGCAATAAATTAAAAAACATATGTGTACCAATTAAAAACTATTGACATGAAAAATGAATATTGTAATAAAATAAAGATTAACACATAAACATAGATATATGATAAAATAAAAGTTATACTTAATGAACTGGTTTACAATATAAAATGCAGTGCGAATCAAGATAAAGAAGCATACACATATTTCGGAAATCAACTGGATTTCCTTCTTCAGTCATTCATCAAATTCCTAGTCTATGTGACTATTGTATATAAGTCAAACTAAACGCACCTTAAAATACCTTTTAAAAGACCATTAAAGTTGTGTAAAATCCAATAAATTAATAATTCTTCTATCACTAATCCTTATTGAATGACTAGTCAAACATTTAATTTTTCTTCTGCCTTCATTATTCAAAAGTACTCTTAAATTTTTTATATGAACTTCTATGAATCTTTTTACATTAATAAAAACTCCAGTAATCTAGTTAATAATTTGTCAATGACTTCATATTTCTCAGAGGTATAACATGATCATTTCTAATTTTTTGTTTCTTTGAGTTCATATTTTCTGCCTTTGGGTCATTCCATATCAAATCAACGCAGTCTCCAACCCGACCAACACCAATATTTTTAAAACTTGGCTATTTTGTTGTCCACTCATATATAAGACTCTGTGCAAAATATTAGTCCCCAATTTTCATTATTTTTTTATTCATAAAAATTTGAAGTTTGGAAAATTTGGTAATTTTTCATGATTCTTGACATGCTTATTTTATAGCTTAAGGTATGACCTCTCTTGTGATATACTACGTGATAGTACAAATTATTTTTCATTTCAAGGTCACTTGATTTGACCTTTGACCTGGCATTACGAAAAAAGTGTATCTGAATTTTCTTCAAAAAAATATATTTCATTGATACGCTATTTATCTCTATTATACAAAAATTTCAAGTTGGGAAAACCATGGGCTCATAGTGAAAAAAAAATCTAAATAAATATATGTTATATAAGCAACTTCTAGAAAAATTCTGGAAGCCACATAAAAGGATAATTGATTAAATAATTCTTAAATAAACATCATTATATTTAACTAAAAGTTGTAAACATTTACTAATGTGCAAATAATTTATATATATATATATATATATATATATATATATATATATATATATATAACGTTTGTGTGTTGAGTTAGATGAATTTATTGGTGGTGTTGGCGAGAGGTGGATTCGATTGGTTTCACATAAGGTATTTCTTTTTGGATTTTGTTTAATTTCAGTGTCTATATTTTTGGTAATTCCTTTAGTCGCAAGGACTTTCTATGAACGGTGCCGGTTTTCCGGGAGTGTTTGCCGCAGCACTCAAAGCATGCTTTTAACCGGGGATTGGGGGTCACAACCCCCCCACAACCACTTTTTGGTACTGTTCATTCTTTCATTGTATTATATAATATATATATATATGTATATATATATGTATATGTATATATATATATGTATATGTATATATATATATATATATGTATATATATATATATATATATATATATATATATATATATATATATATATATATATATATATAATAAATAAGATAAAATTAAAAATAAAAATAAAATAGTTATACTAATTTAAAACATGATAAGTGTCATACCCTGGTTCAAAAACAATACGGAGGAAAATTAATTAAATATGAGATGATAGGAAATATCAGACAAAAGGAAAACAATGCTACCATAAAAGACAAAATGATCTTAATTTCAAATATGAATAATACATATGAATTTCTCAGCATTCAAGAGCGAAGTATACTAATCAAGTTCAAACAACAAAGGATTATCAAAATCTGGAGGCTCAAAATATTAAAATGACAAAGTAAGAGAAAAGATACAATCCGAAAATATGAAATAGGATAGAAGCTCTGTGAATCCAGCTTATCAAGGATCTTTGCATCCACAGAGGTTCCAAATGTGTTTCGCTCAACGATACAGCCACATGATATATATATATAGTGTGTGTTTTTGCTCAATTTTAAAATTTGAAAGATAATGTAAATATTATTAATCATATTTATTTTTAAGTACACTCATGACCATTGCTATTTTGTGTGTGTTTGTTTATATAGTATATATATATATATATATACACACTGCTGGACAGTTGCTAAGGACGGATCACAAATTGCAATGTAGCACAACATTAAGCGGGGGTGGAGGCCCAGCAGAATAAAATATTGTTGCCACACTATTCGGACATTAGAATACAGATCATTTTATTATTCTGAAAAATACAGAAGGTTTTGAAACATCTGAAAGGAAAAAGTGTTCATTTGATGCTGTGCCCGGAGAAATGGAAAAATGCATATGAATGACAGCTAGCACCTTTGAGAAAGGTGTCAGTACGGGATATGTCCACCGTGGAGTGCGATGCAACATTCCACACATCATATCATGCTTTGCACAACATTATCCAACAGCTGTTGAGACAAGTTATCCCACTCCTCCACCATTCTCCGGCCGTCCAAATAGTTGCTCCTAGTCCTTTGGACGAGTCGGACGGTCTGGGTCTTCAACACTCCTCTGTCAGTGCACGGATAAGGGTGTTCTTGTTAGTTGGAGGATATTTTCGACCAGTAAGTCACCTCCCCAAAGCATCCCAAACATTTTCAATGGGGTTTAGATCTGGAAAACATGCTGGCCATATGAGGCATTGAATACTCTCACTGACTAGACAATACTGAACAGCGAGTGCTCGATGACATGGTGCATTATTGTCCATGAAAACAAATTTATCGCCGACATCACCACGGAAAAGACGAACGTGAGTCAATAGAATTTCATCAATGTATCATTGGCCGGTCATAGTCCCAGTTGCAACCACATGTAGGGGCGTGTGGCCATTGATCATGATATCGTCCCATACCATAATACTGCATGTCGGATATCAGTCCCTTTCCTGGATATTTTCTGGATGATAAGCAGTGCCACTCTCATGCCAGATCAGTTGGCGTCTACAATCCAATGACAGACTAAACCTACTCTCATCTTAGAATAGTATGCAAACCCAGTCCTGTTCGGTCCAATTGCGATGCTCACAACACCACTGCAAATGGGCGGTATGGTGCAGTCTGGACAGTGGGACACACACAACAGGTCTGCGGGCATGTAGTCCGCCTTCTCCCAAAAGTGTGGTTTTCCGGGAGATCCACTGTCCTGTGGTAGCAAGAAACTGATTTGCCACCTGCTGAGCTGTGGTGCACCTGTCCATTTTTGCCGATAGGACAATGTACCTGTCTCCTGCAGGCTTCGTACTTCTAAGACGACCTCCCCTGTGACGCTTGCTACACATACCAGTTGTTTTAAATACTTGCCCTAGCCGTGATACAACACTGTGGGCGATTTCGAACACCCTGGCAACATCTATTATTTTTCGCCCTTCTTCGATCTTTCCAATAATACGGCCACATGTAAAATCATCTAAGTGTTATAGGGAAAACATACCGAAAATTTCAAGGTCGTCAATTAAATCTTTCCCGTAAAACTTTCACTTGGAACAACTACTATCCACACGTCTCAAATCCTTTAAATCCTCTTATCAACTCTATCACGTGACGAACAAGCTTGGAAATGAATAATTTGCATATGCACACCTCTTCTTCATTTTGCTTCCTTTCATTTTGCAGTTGCTATGGGTGATAGTGTCATCCATCCTTAGCAATTGTCCAGCAGTATATATATATATATATATATATATATATATATATATATATATATCCGAGTGAAAAGGAAGAAACGTTGAAAGGGGAGAACCAAATGCATTGCATATATTGGCAGGGGAGGATTGCGACTCCCCTTCCCGTTTAAAGCAGCTTTTACAGCCCACGCAATGCTCACGGTACCAATACAATACAATTGTCTTTTCCCTACATATGCATAGACAAAGGCACCCGTATACAAGAAGAGCATGAACAATATCAACGCAGAAGGAATGGAAACAAATTGAAAAACGATCCAAGTACCTGAGCCTATATATCAACACTTGCGCATGCAATACACGGTACCAATACAATACAATGGTCAGTCCCCTACATATGCATAGACAAAGGCACCCATATACAAGAAGAGCAAGAACAACATCGACGCAGAAGGAATGGACACAAATTGAAAAACGATCCAAGTACCAGAGCCTATATATCAACACTTACGCATGCGTGCCAACACACCAGTATCGCATAAATCACAAAGTTTACCCCAAGAGCACATCGTCCACATAACGGAAATATGGCATCTCATAAAGAATATGTGTGCCTTTTTCATAAGCAGATAGATAGATATCTGCCAAAATGGATGAACAGTCTCCCCCCATGGGTATACCTTTAATTTGTTGGTAATAGCCATTTCCGTCATGTAAAATATTCTTATTTAGCACCAATTCCATGAGATCCAAATATTTACGAAATGTAATGAACACTTTCAGGCCATATTCTTCATGTAAATTCATTTCAGAGGATTTTAACAATGATCTAGAAGCTTTAACTTACAGATTGGCAGTAAAGTATAGTTTACCAGTCCAAGCTTTTAAAGAATGGAAATGTCACTTTTACAACGCATTCCGTCTACACTACCTGCAGCAACATCATAGTACCAAGGGTCCTTCCATTCCAACTCCCATTCATTGTGTTAAAGAAAGTTTTGTTTTGACCTATACAGATAAAATTGTTTCGCATTATGCCTTTACGTGCAGAAAATATTATGTGACCACTTTACAAATGTGTTACCAAGATCGCACTATGTATGCTCAATTGTCCAATAACGGTAATGTTTTGGCTAACAGGATAAAGGCATTATACAAACGTATAGGAATAGAATTGAAATCTGTCAAGTTTCCATATTTAATTCTTATTCCTAAATTACACAAAGTACCTGTCAAATTCCGCACAGTCACTGTTGGATGTGGAACTTACCTAACCCAGGCAAATCTGAAGCTTTTGAATATCCTTAAACATGTTATGATTAATCTTAATAAACAAAGTACTGTTATGATTAAGAACGGACAAGAGGTCATAAATTGCCTCAAATTTTGTCATAAGGACATCAGATTTAAAAGCTATGACTTTCGAGATTTCTTTAACAATATTGACTTAACACAGTTGTACCTGATACTGAAGAATTTACATGAAGAATATGACCTGAAAGGGTTCATTACATTTCGTAGATATTTGGATCTCATGGAATTGGTGCTAAAAGAGAATATTTTACATGACGAAAATGGCTGTTACCAACATATTAAAGGTGGATTACCATGGGAGGAGCCTGTTCATCCATTTTGGCAGATATCTATCTATCTGCTTATGAGAAAGGCACACATATTCTTTATGATATGCCATATTTCTGTTATGTGGACGATGTGCTCTTGGGGTGTTTTGAAGGCACATCTAATTTCGATTTCACCTTTTATCCAAGAGAATTGGAATTGATCGAAAACCAAGTCGACGATAATGGTGCAGTGAATTTTTTGGACATATCAATAAATAAACATCTACGATATGGTACTTATACAACTTTCTACGACAAACGCGATTTTTATAAAATCAAGATTGGCCATCTTATAGATTGGAGGACGAACCTTACTAAGAATGTTTTCAGAAACATCCTTGGCAGACATTTCAAGAGAAACCAGGCTTACAACACATTCAAAAGGGATTGCAATAAATGTAATCAAAAAATCATAAACGAAGCTTTAAAAAAACAAGAGAATTGGAATTGATCGAAAACCAAGTCGACGATAATGGTGCAGTGAATTTTTTGGACATATCAATAAATAAACATCTACGATATGGTACTTATACAACTTTCTACGACAAACGCGATTTTTATAAAATCAAGATTGGCCATCTTATAGATTGGAGGACGAACCTTACTAAGAATGTTTTCAGAAACATCCTTGGCAGACATTTCAAGAGAAACCAGGCTTACAACACATTCAAAAGGGATTTCAATAAATGTAATCAAAAAATCATAAACGAAGCTTTAAAAAAACACTATCCTATTTATTTCTTGCGGGCATGCTATAATTCTTTTTTCGGTAATAAAGAAAACTAGCCATTTCTATCGGGAATTGGTTGGAACTTTGTGATTTATGCGGTACTGGTGTGTTGGCACGCATGCGTAAGTGTTGATATATAGGCTCTGGTACTTGGATCGTTTTTCAATTTGTGTCTATTCCTTCTGCGTCGATGTTGTTCTTGCTTTTCTTGTATACGGGTGCCTTTGTCTATGCATATGTAGGGGACTGACCATTATATTGTATTGGTACCATGAGCATTGCCCGGGCTGTAAAAGCTGCTTTAAATGAGAAGGGGAGTCGCAATCCTCCCCTTCCATTATATGCAACGCATTTGGTTCTCCCATTTCAACGTTTTAACGTTTCTTCCTTTTCACTCGGATATTTTCTACTCTGGAGATGTGAGCAGCTTCGCGCCTGTTCCTGAGTGGTGCATTGATTTTTGTCGTCGATTAGCGTAAGTGATAATTTCGAACTTGAAATTCACTTGTTCTTTGTTATATATATATATATATATATATATATATATATATACAGGGTGTCCCAAAAACATTGACCTCGGCTTTCATTCCTTAAATATTGATCTTAGGCATATATAATAAATTACAAAATTGCATAAAAAATGGTACAGAATTTTATGAAATCGATAAAAATTTTCAGGAGATTAAATTTGAAGAAATACAATATTTAAATTTTCATACAGCCCCCGTACAAAAGTATATAGTGTGCCCCATACACTAATAAGGTGATGTACAAATTTTTAGCATTTTATCATAAAAAGTCCCAGAGATATGTTTAAGCAAAATTGGTGAGGGATTAATCACAAATTAAAATGTAAATGTTTACAGCAAGAGTGCAAATTATGCAATGCAGAAATGCATCATAGGCAAATAGTATCTGCCTCATATCTTTAGATTTATTTTCAACTAGCAGCATACCCGTTTGATGCTTGGATCTTCCACTACACGTCCGGTCAGGACGCAAGTATTATAAATTCTCCCCATAAAAAGTGAACTCCGACATTGGCCGTGTCGAGTATAAATACATATAAATCAATTAATAAAATGTTGATGGATAATGAGGACAGTGAACATAATATAAAAAAAATAACAAGTTTATTTACAAAATGATTATGATAATAGTAATGAAATACTTCACTGACTTTCTAACATAAACATGATTATTCTCAAATATCATCTCTTCACGGTTATTCTAATTTGCACCACCCTAGTGGTATGTTACATCAAATCTCCTTGCAAAGATATTGGTCCCGTTCTACAAGAATGCCTCTCAAGAATTATGCACATTTAAAACATATAAATAAGTTCCTCTGTGCTTAAATTACATTAAGATTGAAATTAACTCGTACCTAGACATATGTTATTTTAAAATACAATTAAGCTAATTTACACAAAACCAATTGACTCAAATGTGAATGTTAATCGAACGCAGCGAGACAGAGAGTGGACAATCGTGTCATCACAAATGTATGTAAAAATACATGCATGGCATACCTTGGTACTTCGTGGGATAGCTCGTCATCACTCTTGCAGGAAGTCGGAAGCCTGTCATCTGGACTGTGGTTAGAGGACACTTCTCCTCTCGAAATCAAAATCACAAGTGTTGTAAAAACTCACTGTCTCTCGACATCCGAAAATTGTCACCTCCTACAAGGACTACGTTCCTGGTTGTCCTTGGCCTGACGCTGTAGCCCCTGCATATTTTCATTGGACGGTATCTCGTTACACCTCAGTTATTGGGTGCTGTCATTTGAGAGGATTGATTAACACCCAAGAATTAATACGTACTAGCTAGCTCAAAACTCCCACGCACCCGGACGCACTTGCGACCAGTGGCGGTCAAGAGGTCAGCTCTTCCCAAGGCGCCCCACTGTGGGCCCTTCAGTAATAGAGTCATCTCCATTAACAGAGTGGAAGAAACTTTGTTCTGACTTTGTTCTTCTGGGGAATCATATACGTATTGTGAAAGTAACACAGGGACCATCTTTATAGATTTTAATCCCTCACAACTTACAATGTTGCATATTTACCATGTAACATTCACCCTCTTCCCTGAAGTTTTGGGAAATAGGAACCGGGGATTCACCTAAAACCTGCAAATCATATTCACACATACATACAGGGTGAGTCGGAATTGTTTTTACAAAAGCAGAGGGGTGATAGTACCCCACCAGGCCAGCAATAATTACCATGGAACATAGGGTTGCATTGCACTCTTAGACGCAGAAAAGAGGCACGTCTAACCGCGCGAGCATGATGCAGTCAGCGCCTCGGACGTCATTGTGTACCTGCCTACGTAGTATCTCCTACACCAGACACGAACGCAGTTACTGTATGCAAATGTCCAGGGAGCAGAGTCAGCATAACTGGTTTCTAGTAGGTTCCAGCGATAGCCAATCAGAGCAAACGTTGCTCTTTAAAAACCGGCACAACTTTAATGCTGCAAGTTATTCCCGTGATAACATCGTCCGACACATTGCGTGAATGCTATGGCTGAGTACACCTACGAGGAATTGGCCAACATGCACCTCACATATGGTGAAGCCAA
The DNA here is from genome assembly GCA_951213105.1 of Amaurobius ferox. NCBI lineage: Eukaryota > Metazoa > Arthropoda > Arachnida > Araneae > Amaurobiidae > Amaurobius > Amaurobius ferox. Next base: position 47,603,236 of record OX578133.1, read on the forward strand.
AAGGAATGGACGCGCAGCACGAAGATTGTACGCACAACACCCGGAATCTTCGAGAGGGTGCGTCAGTCATTCCTTCGCCGGTGTGAACGGTGCAACGACACGCGTGGTCACCACTTTGAGCCCTTGCTGTGAGTTTGTCACTGCACAATAAATCTGTTTGTGCAACGTTTGGTATCGTTCATTCGCTTTCCCAACACTGGTGTACTTGCAGGTTCGTATTCTAATTTTACTCTTTTCTGCCTCTCTGAGTGCAATGCGACCCTATGTTCCATGGTAATTATTGCTCGTTTGGTGGGGTACTATCACCCCTCTGCTTTTGTAAAAACAATTCCGACTCACCCTGTATAAAAACACGATACCCTAAAACAAAACAATGCCATCAAGATATTAAAAAAAAAAAAAAGCACAAAAATTTTCTGTCCGAAATGTCGACTTGTTATCACAACCTGTGTTGTTTACGTAACTTGCTGTAAAAAATTTTATGTCCAATAAATCGAAAGTTGGAACGTTATGTCAATAGTTCAAAATTGTGTATGTTGCACAAAAGTACACATAGTTACAAAAGTTACACATAAGTTACACATAGCTCGAAAGTTTTTATGTTGTAGCACTAGTTCAAAAGTTTTATTCACATTGAAAGTTTATATATGAAATGTGTCATGCATCATTTCAATGACATGAACCGAGTGGAAAATTGTACTTGAAAGTCTGTGGCTATAGCATGCCACTGTCTCGTATTTCACTGTTCGGAACGTGTGGAAATTGAGAATTTGCAATTCTGTCGATGAGACATACCACTGCATACTTTTACTGTCAGGAAAGTGTGGAAATTGAGAACGTTGAAAGTTTATGTGTCGAACGTCGAAAGCCCAGACCATCCGTCTCGTCCAAGGACTTAGAGAAGCAAAATGGAAAGTTTATGTGTAAAGTACGCCACTGCATCACCTCACTGTCATGGAAATGTGAAAATTGTACTTTCAACTTTGTACACGGATCACGCCACTGCGTCATCTCACTGTCAGGAAAGTGTGAAAATTGTACTTGAGACTTTGTACATGGACCACGCTACTGCGTCAACTCACTGTCAGGCAGACGGACTTAGAAGTCTATGTGTAGAAAACACCAGTCCATCATCTGACTTGTGAAAATTGTAAACTTTGAAGGTTTATGTGGGAACACTGCATCAGCATTATAGTACTATGGAAGTTCGTACTCTTTGCCTTCTGAAGTTTTTGTCCATGTAAATGTTAATTAAAGCAAACACTTTGTATATACCAATGCATACATATACACACACTCTGACAGCACAAACTCTCTCTCTCGAACATCCTGCCATTGAAATTTTATTAAAAATACTTATTTAACCTTAAATCCTTGGCATTTTTATACAAGACTACTTCCCTTTTTTATTTACCATTATTTATTACTCAAGAATACAGTATTTTCTCCTATGTCACTTTTGTACCAAATTCTCTATACATTCTCTAGTATTTCAAAATGAATATTATTCTCCCATATTATTTTTATATCTAATTCTCTTTCTTCATTTCTGTATACATTTATCTTACCAACAAACATTCCTCAATATTTAACTCATTTATCAATATTTACAAATACATTATACCCTCTCATTGAGGAAAAACAAATTTTTCAATATTATCACGGATTGCCATGCCATATTAAATTTCATAATACACTCATAACTTTTATAAACATATGAAACAATATTTTCTCCAGTTTATGGATTCAGAACAGAAAAAAAAATTCTCTATTCTCTTATATACATATCCCATTTCTTTTTTTTTTTTTTTACCTTATTCTCCCGTAACATTTCTCAATACATACAAACAAAAATAAAACTTATTATTTACTAATTTTCTGTGGACCCCAAATTAGTTTTCTTATTCTCCCTTAATGTCTGTTATTGTCCCGTTACATATTTTGTAATACACTCACATCAAGGAAACCTCTATCCTTAATTGTTTTTTCTCCGTATCAAATTTTATTCATTCTTGCCATTGTAAAATTCGTGATTCTCTTATTTTTGATTTACATTTCTTCTAAATACATAATACCAATCGTAACTCTCTGTATTTCTTTTCGCTACAAAATTTCGTGATTCTCCTTACTGCCTTTTATTCTCCTATAAATTTCCCTTAAAACAGTGCATTTGTGGGTCTTTGTAATTCACTTTACTATACATCGTAATTCTTTTATTTTTTTTTTAAACTAACTCATATTTCTGTGACAACCAAATCCATAATCCCTTTTCCAGTAGATTTGCTTCCTAAAGAGTAAGTATTTCCTTTTCTTTTTTTTTTCTTTCTATCGTACGTGCCCTGAATAGCTTTACTCTTTGAACCTAAGGATATAAACGACCCCTTTATATTTCGGCATTTTGTTTGGAACCCACTTGTATCTTGACCAAGATTTCCACCTCCTCTTAGAATGAACATAGACCTCTCTATCCCAGCGGTGCCCGAGTAAACAGCCAGTTTGGACGAATTGTTTTTACGAGGGAACAACCTTCCTGCGGAGAGAGAGAAAAAAAAAAAACCCTATCTTTTCCTATGTGTCCTTCCACTCCACTGCAATTTTCAAATTTATACACATGCACGCTTTATGTGTTGTGCAAGAGTTTAGTTTAAAATTTTATTTTTGTGTCTACAAAATGTGTGTAGTGCCAAATTCTGGATTACTGTTTATAACTGTACTACCCACCTAGAGAAAAAGGGGTAAGTGTTTTTATTTAAACCATTATTTTTTTAAATTAAGAAAAAAATGACATCTAGCATATACCGTGTGTGACTAAAATTTTACGTGGAATAAATTCCATAGTTTAAGTCAACATGCCTGTAAGTAAAGCCAGGTTAGGTGATCAGTCTCCCCCAATTTACTCAAAACACATAAACCATTCCCAGAATTTTACTTTTAACTTCAAATAATTTATTACATTTTTGTTTCAGTGTTGTTTTAACTTTGAATTTATTTATGTATTGTGTACAAAATTTCTGTCTATTGTTACTTATTATATTTTAATAATTGCATATTACCCTCATTATCCTTTAATGTTATGCTTAATGTTAAAAAAAAAATTCTCTTACATAGTCTGTGAAACCAAGTTTTTACCCATGCGTAATTTTACTCTAATTACTACTTCTACGTCTCCCAATTAAAATTTTATTTTCCCTCTTATTCATTTCCATCCATAACCCGAAAATTTTCTACACCTTATTTTTTATTTTATTCAAATTCCGTGTAACTAATATCCACTTACTAATTTTAATGTAGTTTTCCTTGATTTTTATATTTACATTTTTGTTAATATCATAAAAGTAATTTTTGCCATATCCATTTTTATATATATATTTTTATTTATTTATTTCGTTTTTCATCGTGATTGGTCCCTCACCATACTTAAATTCTTGTATCTTTATTTGCTCCCACCAAAATCTCAACTTATTTATCCAATAGTATTTTCCATTATTATATTTTACTCTATATTATATTTTACTTCATATTATCCGGTTTCCTCAAATGAAATATTTCTTTAAATTTCCACCAAACATTACGCGTTTTTCGCACAAACTTTAACGTATTTTTTTATATTACTTTCCCTGCAATACATGGTAATGTATAGGGAAAGTATTGGAATCATACCGAAAATCACAACTCGAGTTTTCGATGGATCTACACGTTTCGAGACCTCTAGAATACGAAAAAACCATTTTTAGCGTGACGTCTGTGCGTGTGTCTGTCTGTCTGTCTGTGTGTCTGTCTGTCTGTCTGTCTGTCTGTCTGTGTGTCTGTCTGTCTGTGCAGATTTTGTATCCACTGTAACTAAAAAACTAATGGACCGAATTTCACAAAATTTGGTAGGTAAGTCACTTGTGGGCGGGGCTGGTGCTGATTAGTTTTGGGTACGATTCGGAATAAAAGAACCCGCATTTTTTTGCGAAATGGCCCGCAAAAGCTTGTATCCACTCTAGCTGAAAAACTAATGGACCGAATTTCACAAAATTCGGTAGATAAGTCACGTATAGGTCACTCTGGTGCTGATTAGATTTTGGTACGATTCGGAAAAAAATAACCTGCCTTTTTTTGCAAAACGGCCCGCAAAAATCTTCAAAATCTAAACTAAAGAACTAGGTATACTCAGATATATCCATAAAATGCCCGTTTAATACGTAATGTTTAACGACGAAAAGAATAAGACCAACCCCATTACACTAGGACTAGCCGTTCTCGAGATATTTTAGTTTTTCGTACTTTCCCTACGCCACCTTTGAAAATAAGCCCGGTTACCGAATGAGAACGAAAATTGAATAAAAGTGAAATAAATGTAATTAAAATAAAGAGAACGTGGATATAAGTCTGCAGGGAAAGTCATGTGCTGCCCACATCAGATTTTTTATAATTCTCGTTATGTTCTGTTCCTGAAATTAAAATACATTTTTTTTCATTTTCATGCATAAATCCTACCTTTCTGTTAAACTTTGATATCGTGTTAAAAAAAAAAAAATTATTTGTATACCTATTCCTACAACTATTTTAAATTTTTATTCTCTTTTCATTTTGCTTCTTAGCGCATAATTGTGCAAGGGTCCCGGCTTTTGTAATAATGTCCTATTCAGGTTTCCTTCCCCCTTTCTAGCTATCTCCTTCGTGAAATTGACCAAGGGTAAATCGTCCTTCTGCATTTGTTTTTCCTTCATGACTAAAAACTGTCCTCCCCTTTGTATAAGGTTCGTACTCTGCTCCTGTGCAAACTGAACTTGGAATTTATCCCCCTTCTGAGCATTCCCCCTTCCTTTCTGACCAAAAATTGACCTTGGAAGGAACCTGTCTCCTCTCTCTGACCTGCAGTCGCCACAGGGGAATTCTGCATCCCTGGATTTGTCGCCACCTGAGTGTTTTGGATGATTGGCAACCTGCACTCCGTCGTCCCTTCCTGCAAACCAGTTTTATCACATTGCATGCATTCCTGACTGTTTGAGGGGGTGGGAGAAAAGTTCGTTTGCTGGGGATGTGCTGTGTGTTGTTGTTCCATGGGATTTGTTTACCTTCTGTCACAAGCTCGTCAAATAAGAAATACGGGAAAGGCGTGTTGTTTTCCGATTGTGGGTTTTGGATTGGGTTTATATTTGGTGTAGGTAACAAAGGCGACTTGTACTTCGTACTCTGCATTGCTTCTTGTGGGTGTATTAAATGCTCTCGTCTATCTATTACCACTCTCAGCCGGTTTATGTGCGTCTCTGTGTTTTAGCGAAAGGTTTCCCACATAATTGAATAAAATAAATGATCTGTTCACCTTCTGTATTATCTGGTATAGATCTGAAAACTTTGCTGTTCCAAAAGCATTTTGTCCTTCTACAAATGCCCTACTCCCTATTTTTAATTCTTGTATGCTGGCTCAAGAAAATTGCTATTCGTCTTTTTTATCTTTTGCTTGATTTAAATTTTGAGCTACTGCCCTAAACGTGTTTTGCATGGTTGTGATTTTATTTGAAATGTAACTGGGGTATGCTGTGTCTTGTTCTTTTATCACTTGTGTTTCGAACAATGTTAGTATGTCCCACCCGTAGAAAAGAAAATTTGGTGTTTCCCCTGTTGATGAGTATACTGTCGCATTGTATGTCATAACATGAATTAGGACCGCTGTGTCCCAATAAGGTGAGTTTTCTGTGAGTGTGTAGATTGTATTTTTAATTGCTTGGTGTGTTTTTTTAATTTGCCCGTTTATGAACGGGCAACGAACTGGCGTGAGCCTAGATATAATTTACAACCTCCTTGTCATCGCTTGAAAAATATTTGATGTAAATTGTCTTCCATTGTTGCTTAGAATAGACCAAGGGACCCCTTTGTCTACAAAACACTTTAACAGCCTATTCGCTATTGGTTACATTAGGTCGCTATGGTTACACTATGGTATTCGCTATGGTTACATTGGATATTTGACGATATTGGATATTTGACTATCGTGTGATTTTTGGCTCTGCGTATTTAGCGGGATTTCTAAGTTACCAATTTTTAATATATTATTTTCTGTGTCTAAAATTCCCTTATGTCTCTGAATGAAATCATACCCTAAAATTCCTTTATATGCTTGGGGAAAACGCTATCTGGTTATGAAAAATATGTGTTTAAATTTTTAATTATTGATTTTAAAATTAATTTCGACTGTCTTTGTATATTCAATGTTATGTCCTCATAGCGTAGTGATTGTCACTGCTCTTAAAACGTATTTTAGTGCTATATTGTCTTTTATTTTTTTGAAAATATCATTTGACAAAACTGAAATGGATGCGCCGGAGTCTTAAAGAATTTCCGTTTCAGTGTCCTGAAATTTAATTTGTACGGTGGGTAATTTCGTATTAATCTCATCCCTGACTGAAGCAATAAGGTCTATCTTGTCATTAATTTTCTCCCTTTCTCCTCTATTTTGGATTCTGTTATTCACAATATTTTCTCTATTATTTTGTGTATTATGCTCTAACATTTTGTCCAACGTTCTCTATACTACTTTGAGTAACATTTTTTTCTCTATTTTCTGCTTCATTCTCTAAATTTCTGTTTTCTCTGCCATTGTTTTTTGCCGAGTATTGAACCTTCTCTGCCTTATTCACTATATATTCTCTATTTCTAACAGGGATTCTATTTTCTTGTTTTAAAGGAAATTGCCCCCCATTTCTACACCTTGGGTGGCGAATTTTGACAACTCCCCTTTCTAGTTTAAATTCCTGTATGTATTTTCATTTCTTCGAGTATAATTTCTCCCATTGTCATAATTGTCTGACCTCTCCGTATTTCGATATCTATCTTCATTGCTTCTCTGAAAATTACTTCTATTATGCTAGGCATTAAAATTCCGCTCTTCATCCCAATACCTGCCTATCTGATCTTCCATTCTTCACTCATTAACATATTCGTTTCTGTAAGGATATTCTGCCTCCCTCCAGTTTTGTGTACTTAAGGGGTAAAACCTATCTGGGGATCTCTCATATCCCTTACTTGGAATTCACCCCACATAATTCGTTCCTTGACGAATGGGGGACATTTCTCTTTTTCTCGCATAATGCACTGTCGGCCTCTTCGAAAAATTATGTCTGGATTGGGGTGTGATGTCTATTTGTTGTTTTTTCTCCCTTGCATACTTCCAGCATTTCATAAAGTGTCCGGGTCTGCCACAATAATGGCATAAATATGTGTCCCGTGCCTGTCCAGTATTTTTATTTTCTTTGACTTTTAAATGATTCATCTCCTTTGTTATTGATTCGAGTAAGCTCGAGTTAAATTCTTGCTGTTCCTTCCTCAATGTCTGAGTGTCGCTAGACTGTGTAATATTATTTAGATTAACGGCCATCGTTGCGAGGTTTGCCGACTTTAAATTCTGAGCAAAATTCACTGCCTTCCTAAAGGTTTTGGGATTGTTTTTTATGATTTCTTTTTGATACTCAGGTTCAACTGCCTCCAAAAATGTATTCAGGCTGAGTTTATCCATCATTGTTTGTGTGTGTTCATTCCGCTGTGTCTCCCCTACATAGTTTAATGTTAGTGTTGTGATTCTGTGTGTTAATTGCTTGATTGTTTCTCCTTTAACTTGTTTGGCCATCGTAAACAGAATTTGATTTGTTGCAACGTTTGGTTCTGTCATGAAAAAATCCAAGAATTTTTGTTTGAAGGTTTCGAATAATGTTTCGTTTCTCAAGTCCTTTGACCCCATGTAGAATTTTTTTGCGTACCCACGCAGATGAGATTTCACGATTGCCAATTTTTCTGTGTCGTTCCAATTCCTTAATTCGCTTAAACAGCTGACCTGTTCAAAGAACATGGACGTTTCGTTTTCGTCACTTCTGCTAAATTCTCCTAATAATAACAATGTAATTCCTGGGATCCTACTTGTCGGAGCTACCGCTATATCACCCCCTTCTGCCATTTTAAAACTTGTTAAATTCTCCCTTAACCCTTTCGCGATGGTTGGCATGCCCGCTTGTCGGCTGCGAACTTGCCGGCAGGAAGTCAGAAGCCCGTCATCTGGACCATGGTTAGAGGACATTTCTCTCGAAATCAAAATCACAAGTGTTTTAAAAATTTGCTTCAAAAACTCACTCTCTCTCGGCATCCGAAAATTGTCACCTCCTACAAGGACTATGTCCCTGGTTGTCATTGGCCTGACACAGTGGCGGATTTCAGGAGGGGCAATCAAGGCGATCGCCCCCCCCCCCAAACGCCTGACAAATGTCGACGTTTTATCAAATAAATTATAAAATTAAAATATATATATATATATATATAATTAGGGAGATACTTTGGCCTTGCTCTCCCTCCCTCAGTTTATCCACGAAATCTCGCCCACATAATAAAAGTAAAAAGAAAGCTCGAGATGCTGTCTCTGCAATTACGATAATAAGTGAATTTAAGAAAAATGTGGAATCCGATTTCGGAAATATATGCAGAGAGGTTGAGGGAATGTGTAATGATCTTGGAATTGAAACAAAAATACCACATACTGCTGGACGCCAAGTTCATAGATCAAATGCTCCTGCCACAACTCCTGAAGATTATTACAGAATAAATGCTTACTTGCCTTTGTTAAACTCCGTCCAAGAAGACTTAACAGACCGATTCGCACAGGTAAATCTGGATGTCTTATATTTACAAGATTTAGTACCATCGACTCTTTTAGCAAAAATCAACACGGACGAAGAGTCACTCCTCACATCTTGGACAGAGCTAAGCAAGAAGTATCACAGAATAGCCGAACTGGGAGTGGAAGAAATGAACAGTACACTTCAAGTTGAGGTGATTAACTGGAGAACCAAATGGATGCAAGAAAATACCGATACCGGCAAAGTACCCAAGTCTGCTTTTGAAGCACTACAAAACTGTGATCCTGCAGTGTACCATGTGATCTACGTGTTACTGAAAGTTCTTGTAACATTAGCAATTACTGTAGCAACCGCCGAGCGTAGCTTCTCAGCACTAAAACGATTGAAGACATGGCTTCGAAACACAATTAGAGAAGATCTGCTAGTGGGATTGGCTTTGTTGCTTGTGCATTATGATATCGCAATTTCACCAGTAACAATTTTAGATCGATTTGCAAAGCAAGAAGACTTGAGTTGATATTATAATGATGATCCTGCCTGGGACGTTAACGGCGCCAGGGTTTTTGCGATGGATTCCGTAAGGCTGTTAGGGATAATGATAGACAATAAGCTGAATTGGCAATTACACTTGAATAGTGTTATAGGTACTACCCCTGGCAAAATATTATGGAATCACTTCCATGTTATTTCAATGGGAAACGAAGTTCAATACCCTACAACTTTTGATGCACGGATACCCTGAAAAACCCTTTTTGAGCGAAATTGAAGAACTTTAAACGCTTAACAAAACAAAAAATATTTGAAAAATTTTGCACTTTTCATTATTTAATAATTCACGATCAAAAAATGGGAAAAAAACTAGAGGTTGAAAGAAAAAACTCATAAAAACTAATTTGGAATAATAAATTTGATCATGGAAAATCATTAATATATAGCTCCTCATGTTTATATGATCAAATTTATTATTCTAAATTAGTTTTTACGAGTTTTTTCTTTCAGCCTACAGCTCTTTTCCCATTTTTTGGTTGTGAATTATTAGATGATGAAAAGTGCAAAATTGTTCAAACATTTTTTATTTTATTAAGTTTTTATTCTTCAATTTAGCTCAAAAAGGGTTTTTTAGGGTATCCGTGCATCAAAAATTGTAGAGCATTGAACTTCATATCCCATTGAAATAACATGGAAGTGATTCCATAATTTTTGCCAGGGGTAGTAAACTCGATCAAACAATTGGTCTTTTCTTTTGATGTTTTTGCGTAATGTTTTTGCGTGATGTTTATACGTGATGTTTTTCACGTAAAAATTTATTGATTCCTGTGCAGCTAAAAATGTAAAAAAATGGGGAAATGTAAATCAATGTTCAGTGCTTATTAATACCTATATTATCTGTATTTACTCATGTTCATCCTCCTTTTCCACCACAGTGTAAGAAGAATAAAATTTATTTGTATTGTATTGTATGATAACCATATTTAGTGAATAGAATATAAATGTGTGTTTATTTAGTTAATATTCAGTATTAATCTTCTCACATGGAAATCTCTTACTTGTGTATACTTTTGTGCATACTTAATACAGAATATAATTTCGGTTACCTTACACCTTTCTGATAGGTCGGACGGTCTGGGCCTCAACAACAACAACAACAGAATATAATTTAGTTTCCTGTTTCGACTTCAACAATAAGTTTGCTTCCTTATATAGTCACGTAATTTTTTTTCCCTCCAATCTTCATTGTTTTGCTTTGGTCTTAAAAAAAATGATAGACCGTATTTTATAAGCTGCAAAGAACTTATAAAATAAACTTCCAAATTTGTTCTAGTTATTTCAAAAATGTCAAATATCCGTATATAGGAAGCCGTTAAGAAAATCCTAAGTGAACAAACCTCCGAGAACATTTCGATCTACAGATCCCCCCCCCCCCCCCCAAACAAGAGGCCAAAATCCGCCACTGGCCTGACACTGCACATTTAAAACATATAAATAAGTTCCTCTGTGCTTAAATTACATTAAGATTGAAATTAACTCGTACCTAGACATATGTTATTTTAAAATACAATTAAGCTAATTTACACAAAACCAATTGACTCAAATGTGAATGTTAATCGAACGCAGCGAGACAGAGAGTGGACAATCGTGTCATCACAAATGTATGTAAAAATACATGCATGGCATACCTTGGTACTTCGTGGGATAGCTCGTCATCACTCTTGCAGGAAGTCGGAAGCCTGTCATCTGGACTGTGGTTAGAGGACACTTCTCCTCTCGAAATCAAAATCACAAGTGTTGTAAAAACTCACTGTCTCTCGACATCCGAAAATTGTCACCTCCTACAAGGACTACGTTCCTGGTTGTCCTTGGCCTGACGCTGTAGCCCCTGCATATTTTCATTGGACGGTATCTCGTTACATCTCAGTTATTTGGTGCTGTCATTTGGGAGGGTTGGTTAACACCCGAGAATTAATACATACCAGCTGGCCCAAAACATCCACGCACCCGGGCGCACTTGCGACCAGTGGCGGTCAAGAGGTCAGCTCTTCCCAAGGTGCCCGACTGTGGGCCCTTCAGTAATAGAGTCGTCTTCATTAACAGAGTCGAAGAAGCTTTGTTCTGACTTCCTTGCAGTTGTTCTTCTGGGGAATCATATACTTATTGTGAAAATAACACAGGTACCATCTTTATAGATTGTAATCCCTCCACAACTTACAGTGTTACATATTTACCATGTAACACCGTTCTTCCTACAGAGTATATAATATAAAGAAACTTAAAGTTCATTATCATGTGCAAATTCCTATAGTATACTAAATGACATTTTTAATCAAAATATTCTGTCAAAATAGTTAATACAATACTCCTAAAAAGAAGTTTAAGAATCTCTGTTCTCGCTATATAAAATTATCTTCATGGGCAGATCTGAAAAATAAAACATCCTGACCCCTTTTGTAAGCAAATTTACAAAAAAAAAAGAAAAAAATTGAATCCATATATGCAAAATGAAAGCATTAAAATTGTATAGGACCCGTATTACTTATATACATGAATATTAGAAGATATAACCTGTATTAGCACAAAATTGTATAAATTGAAAATTTCAATAAACCCGTAATTGACTACAATATATGCCAGAATGAAAGCACTAAAATTATAGGGAATATATATATATATCCCCGTACTACTTATATTATCACAAATTGGAAAATATGCCAGTGTGTTAGAAGATTACCCATATCACAATGAGTCTCAAAAATCTTTGCCAAAATAAAATAGATGACGTAATAAATTGAAAATATCAATAATCCCCATAATCTTTATACCAGAAGGTCGTAATTGATTCCAATATATTCTCGTGGATTAGAAGATATACCTGTGCATTTGTAGAAGATTACTCATACAACATACAATATATGAGTTTAAACAATTTTTGTCACAATAAAACAATGGCATAGTAACTTGAAAATATCAATAATCCCAGAATCAATAATCCCCAAAAATATCAATAATAATAATGTTTAAACCTAAAGACTGTAATTGATATTATCCAGTCAAAAATGCTATGTCAATGAAATTTATTTTATATACATATCTTTATTATTCAAATCGGAAAAGATTTAATTAAAATCATATGCCGCATAGCACATTGGATTTACATCCATTACTAAACGATATGATATCATTTGCTTCAAATAAATTGATGGAAATCATATCGTCTGAATAATGCTATCGCCATGGAATGTTTGGCTAGATTTTCGTTAATTTATCAATAATTTAAAGAAGTGCCAAATTTATCGCCAAGTGGGACTGTAGAACTGATAATTCCATTTTGCGACAAAATGACGAAACATCATCACAATACTATCCCCTAACAAAATACAATTAATTTCATTTATTAAGAGCAATTTTATCAATTTCATGATATTTTTATAGATTTACATTTTTATCAATTTGGTGATATTTTAAAAATTCACTAAATATGCTACTAAGTAGGATAGATGGACTGACCGACAAATGCTACCGACACATCATTTCAGTACTCTCTTCTAAAAAAACAAATTTAATTTCATTGATTTGCTTCATTTTTATCAATTTGGCGACATTTCCATCAATTTGACAAAGTATAAGAAAAGTTGCCAAGTTAGCAATATTCTGCCAAATTCGTAACTCTGAATTTGTAGATCTGAAGAATAAAACACCCTGATCTCATAGATAAAATCAAGGACAAAGCATTTTAAAAACGAAAGGTCTTTTATTTAACACATCCTAAAAGACATATTGAACATATATTAAAGACTGCCAGAGCACTTTCGGACGTATATACACCCTTCATCAGTGGCAACATGAATAGTAAAAACATGGAATGTTTATATATATGGAGACCAGTTTAAAGCAAATTTGCATAAAATATAAAATGGTAAATGAACTTACTAAAAATAATACAAGAAATATACACGGAAATTACAAAATAAGTTTAAACACTTACGAATTTTAAAATATTGCAAAAAAAGAACTAATACAAGTTTTAGAAAAACGTCAAGCATGATATTCCTGAGAATGACGTCACAAATAACTTTTAAGAGGTTTGAATTGCATAGAGTCGGGAATGAGTCGCCAAGCATAACAAAAATTTGAACGGGATCAAAATTACAAATTGATTCACAGTAAATATAAATAAACAGGGATTCATAAAGAAGAATACTATGTGGATTGCTACAAGGAACCAAAAGGAAAGTGTTTTCAAAAACGGGAAGAAATTTATCATTAACCACATATCAAGCAAGAGCCGTAGAAAGTTTACCAGACTTGACATCGCAAGCATGTTCTGCTAAACGGATGCCAACAGTACGTTTTGTACTTCCAATGTAAAATTTATAGTCACCAGCAGGGAATAACAGGGAAACGACATACACCCCAGCAAAGCTTTTAAGTCATCAAAATTCCCAAGTTTATCGGATCGAATATGATTAAATAAAGTGATAATATTAGAGTGAGCGGGTTTGAAACCAAATTCATGACAGAAATTAATAAAAGGACGGAAAATCTTGGGATGGTAAGGAATACTAGATTTATGGACCAAACGATCTTTAATAGCAACAAGTTTAGTATCAGCTTGAGTGAATTTAAAACGAACTTGGGCGAAAATCTTATGAATAAATTCAAAAAAATACACAGCCTCATGGCCAAGTTTAAAAATAAAATTAATTTCATCAGTAAAAGCGGGGATAGAAGAGCAAACATTAAATGCACGATTAAAATACGCGTTAAAAGAAGCTTTTTTAGAGGATACAGGATGCAAAGAATTAGCGGGGATACAGGAGTTAGTAAAAGTGGATTTACGGAAAACGGAAGTATGAAAACCAAAATCAGAACGGGTGACCAGAACATCAAGGAAAGGAAAGGAACAGTTAGATTCATGCTCAACAGTAAAATTAATCGAAGAGTAGAAATCATTAACTTTATCCAAAAGGTGAAGGAGATCATTTAAATCGCGATCCCAAATAATAAAAACATCATCCACGTAATGGCACCAAAGAATAGGTTTAATTGTTAAAGAAGGCAAAATCTCATTCTCGAGAAAAATGGCCTCGGCCAAAATACCAGATAAAGGGCTACCCATAGGGGGGGGGCCAGAAGTTTGCAAGAAAACAGCGTCGTGGAAAGCAAAGTAATTTGTCTCCGCAATAATATTCAAAGCAGAAGTGATTGCGTCGATAGTGGGGGTTTTAAATTGGTGACTATGATGTTTTTTTTGGCAATGATATCAATAGCAATGTTATCAGGGATACTAGGGAAAAAGGAAATGACATCAAAACTATGGAGCGTACTATTAGGATTAAATTTAGTTTTAAAGAGTAAATTGATGAAATTTTCAGTAGAGCTCTTGGAAAAACTATATTTACTAAAATACGGTTTTAAGAAATGGGCAAGGGATTTTTCTAAAAAATAAGTAGGTCCTGTACATTTAGAAACAATAGGGTGCATAGGAGGATTTAATTTGTGAAGTTTTATTTGACCAAAAATTTTAGGGGGTTGATGTGAAGTACGAAAAATGACAGACTCAATATTGGGAGGAAGATCTGTGCATTTTTTAAGTTTTGCGATCCTAGTATTAATCAACGTAATCAGGAATTTTTTGACCTGGTTGCAGTCCATCTCGTCAATACACTTCTGCTCACGATCCCGGATAATAAAAACATCATCCACGTAATGGCACCAAAGAATGGGTTTAATGAAATCTCATTCTCGAGCTCCTGCAAAACAGCCTCAACCAAAATACCAGATAAAGGGCTACCCATAGGGGCGCCAGAAGTTTGCAAGAAAACAGCATCACGGAAAGCAAAGTAATTTGTCTCCGCAGTAATATTCATAACAGAAGTGATTGCGTCAATAGTGGGGGTTTTAAGCAGAAATGTATTGGCGTAGAAACTCAAAACATAGACTAAATTTTAAGTGGGTCTATTTCCAGGTTACCCACAAAATTTCATCAAATTCTGTTCAGCCTTTCTCCCTTGATGCTGGAACAATAGGCAGAGACAGATTTTCAATTTTATTTATATAGATTTTTCAAAAATATGCTTCCTGAAAAATATCTTAAAATTTTACATGATTAATTGCAGAATAAAACTTGGAAATGGCACAATCAAAATTAACATTAAAACAGCTCAGAAATGTATGCATATGGAAATATCTGCCTCTGATCTGTGCGTCACACAATCGAAGCAGACGTATCATCACACGAGAAAATTGTCTTTGCTCTGCCATTGATCAATCACCTCGCTTACGTAAGCAGGGTCCGCGCTAGCCATTCGCCTATGCGCCAAATGCGAAAAGATCGCAAAACTGGCGATAAAAAAAAATACTTTGGCGAATAAAATGACGAATGATTTTTTTGGAAACTGTGAAAATTTCGTAAATATTTTTTTGGGAGGTAATATATGGAATAAAAGTCCAATTTAATTTGGAATAAAAGTCCGATTCCAGACAAGTAGGCCCATGACATACAAGCGTTGTCTCCCGTCTGTTTTATAGACGCTCGTTCTCGTGTGACAAGCTCCAAGTATTCTTTAATTCTTAGCATGCTGCTCCTCAAAACGGACAGCAGACAGCGCATTCCTGTCTCTCAAGCGTCCTTGACCCACCGCGGCAATCAAAACATTATCTGGATTCCGTCCGTTATGTGAGCCGATTTTTTTCGTTAACCCTGAATCGCACAACCGTTAACCTCCAACACAGTTATTAAATACTCTCCAGTAAACAAAACAAAAAAACACTTTCAACTTAAAATCCTGCATTATAGTTTTAAACAATCCGTGTTACAGAATTATTTCTGAAAAGAGCCATTTTTTGTCGAAAACGATCAGCCGTAATCAGAGAAACTAGTGATAAACATCGAACGAAAATGTATGTATATTTTTTGATGACGCGTATACAATGGTAGTCCGGAGCATCTGGAGGGCAGAGAAATTAGGAGTGTGCGATTGCGTAATTACTACCGCATCATTTTAGGATCGATTGTCTTGCGGGGAAAAAATAACTTTTAGACTTATGATGTTTTTTTTTTTTAAGACTCCGCATATAAATCACCCCCCCCCCCTACCCCTCCACTTTGAAGCGGGTTTTTTTTTTCTCAAATTTCTCGACTTACGCGAGTATATACGGTAAATAAAAAAGCATTTAATTTTAGTTAAAACCAACTGAAAAAAGGTCACTGCTGATTATTATCACAGATGCCAATTTGCGGTTTGCTGTTTTTGTCATAAGTTGAATCGTAGTTTATCTTTTTGTTACGAATTTTTAAGCCTGCCTGGCTTGTTTTCGTTTCATCTTCATCATCATCTTTGTTGTTTTTATACAATCCTTATGCCTGCCTGAATTTTAAAGCCGACATAAAAATTTATCCCTTAGATAGTTTTGGTGCCTAATTTTAAAGAAATATAATGATGATACTGCATATAAAAATATTATGGATGTAACAAGAATTGGTTTCACATGTCCTATGACAACAACCATCATTGAAAGAGGCTTTAGTAAACAGAACATAAATTTCATTAAGTAGTAACATCAGAGTAAAAAATCTCAGTGACTTGATTCTTATAAATAGTGAAGGGCCAGATATGAAAGATTTTAACTTTAAGTTAGCTTTTGAAAATGGGTGTATAGTACAAAAATTCGACGCTTGCCTGGTTTATATGATAATGAAACTATGTGAATTATAAAATAAATTTGTCATTTTTGTAACTCATTGTGATCTTTCATTGGTAAATACAAGTTTAATTTACTAATAGCTTGTTTAATGATTAAAAAAATGAAATCTACCCATCTTTATATCTTGTTTAGAATGAAATTAATATTATTAACTGCATTATGGCTTAAAGTAGAAATTTTTTCACCAATGGCGACGATAACTTTGACTAATAATCATGTAATTTGGCTAATTTGTTGGCTAACAGTTTGAAATTCCTAGCGCAGGCCCTGCGTAAGCATAACTCTGTCAGTCCAGCAGTCTGAGTGACCCTTAAATATTTCAGATTTCTGCTACATTTTGAGAGTGTAGTTAGTCTGTACCGACAGTATGTTGCAATACAGCAACAAAGGACTTTTTGGAATGCTTATGCTGTGCAGTTTATGCAATTACAATGCTAACGAAACTGCACAGGAATATCAATGTACTTTACCCAATTCTCAACATCCTTCTGGGAGATTTATTTCTCGATTGGTGCAACGAGTGCATGAAAGAGGAAGCTTACAACTTGTAGGTGGATTAGGTAGGCTCAAACTTCACTGAACTGATGTAGAAAGTGATATTTTGGCTTATTTTTGTAGTCATCCACATAGTAGTGTTCGTACCGCTACTTAAGAAGCGAACATACTATGTTCAACAGTGTGGAGAATACTGAGATGGAATAAATAGCATCCGTTTAACATTCATGGTGTGCAAGGCCAGTTATCAACATCATCTAGAATTTTGTAATTGGGCTCTAAATCAGCAAGATGCAAATCCCTCTTTCCTGAAAAACGTAATTTGGACTAATGAATGCTATTTTAAACAAGATGCATATATAAATCCTCAAAATGAGCACTTCTGGTCTGATACAAATCCATTCGTGGTACGTGATATTCATCATCCGAAGCAGTTTTCTGTGAATGTATGGTGTAGTATTTTCAGAAACCGTTTGCTTAGACCCATACTGTATGATGGTACGTTGACGGGTGACAGATATGTTAATGAGATTCTGAATGCGGTTATTCTTGATTTTATGGATGAACTGCCCCTAACAGTACTTCCACATGCATGGTTTCAACAGGATGGATCTCCGGCTCACCATACTACAGTTGTGAAACACTGGTTAAATAACGAGTTTCCAGACAAGTGGATTGGCTTGCATTGGCCAATCGAATTTCCACATAGATCGCCTGATTTAACACCTATGGATTTTTATTTGTGGGGTTTCTGCTTTATTTAAAGGACGTCACAGGCACAACTGTTTGTCTGTCACCTCCCTTAAATAAAACAGAGTTGCATCACCGAACAAGAACTTGATCGAGTAAACAGAAGTGTTATCAGACGAATGCAGCTCTGTATTACCATGGATGGAAAACAATTTGAACAAGCTTTGTAATCTTTGTGTAAAGTTATTATTTCTACACATTGTAGATACCTTTGTACCAATAAATAGCAAAACTATTATTTATTTATGTAATCATTGTTTTCTTTCGTAATTTGTGTATAATTCCTGAAATGCAATCTGTGGACATGATTTTTCCCCTCTGAGAACCCATGTCGATGCATCGAAAAGTAATTTAAATTAGCATTTTTGTCTTTTCATATCTCTGAGACTTTTTATAATGAAATGCTGAAATTTTCTATATCACCTTATTAGTGTATAGGGCACATTTTACTTATTGGAAATGTTTTTGTATGGGGGCCTTATAAAAAGTTTAAATTTTGTATTTCATAAAATTTAATTCCCTTGAAAATTTTAATCGATTTCATAAAATTCTATACCTTTTTTATGCAACTTTGTAATTTATTATATATGTCTAAGATCAATAAAGGAATAAAAGCCGAGGTCAATGTTTTTGGGACACCCTGTATGTATATATATATATATATACACTGCTGGACAATTGCTAAGAACGGATGACACTATCACCTATAGCAACCACAAAATGAAAGGAAGCAAAATGTGGAAAATTAAAATAAGTGCGGGATACAGTAAGAAGAGGTGTGCATATGCAAATTTTTCATTTCCACTCCTGTTCGTCATGTGATAGCGCTGATAAGTGATTTAAAGGATTTGATTCGTGTGGACAGTTGTTGTTCTAAGTGAAAGTTTTACGGGAAAGATTTAATTGAAGAACTTTAAATTTTCAGTATGTCTTCCCGATACTACTTAGATGATTTTACGTGTGGCTGTAGCATTGTTTCACAGTTATGGCAAGCATTTTAAACAAGATTCAACTTTGGGAGCAAATATATCAAATTCTAATTTATTCTCTTCAAATGTATTTTTAATGAGCCTTATAATTATAAATACCCGAATAAATAAAAATGTTTTAATTTCGTTATCCTAAACATTATATCTCAATTTCATGAACAATAAATTTAAAAGTTAATATCCCAGCATAAAAAACACAAAAAATGTAAAAATATCAGTGGAAGCCAACAAATTGAAAAAATGGAAAAATATTTAAAATTAAATATACTGGTGATTATGTTTAAATAAAAATTTCCATGATATTGCTAAACTGTCTTTTATAAGTTACTAATTAATAAATAAATCACGTTAAAACCCATAAATATACTGCAATGGAACTTTTTGCTAGGGTCAATTTTTGGTCCAAAATAACCATTTTTATCCAATTAATAGAATTTTCATTAAAAATGTTTTTGATACTGGAATTCCATCAGTCTTTTAAAAAACTGAAGATGTGTATATTTTCCCGAAGATGAAAAAAATCGGGTTTTCCCAAGAAAATGACAAGTTTATTGCTTAAGTTAAGTATTTAAAGAGGTCAATCAGAAGGCTTTAAATGATTTTTTATAGCTATTATAATATTTTTCTTTGTATTTTGGCAAAAGTTAACTCGCATTAATTTCAGGAATCGTTAAAAAACATACTTTCTATATTTGATAACAAAATTTTAGTGGACTGAAGTTTCATCTTGCAAATGTGCTGGTGACTCTTTTTTTTTTCATCTTTTCCAATAAATGTTTATTAATTGTGCAAAATAGTGTGAATCTTGTATAGCACTTCCCCTTTGAAGGGCATAGACAAAGCAATTAGGATTTTTTTTTGTGATATCAGACTATTTCTAGCAAAAAAGTTGGAATAACTTTTACCAAAAATCAAAATCCCGGAACAAAGTACAGAAAAGAAAATGGAATGAATTCGGGAAAATTGGAACCTTTGTGCTTAGTGTGCTCTGCCCTATATACCCAGAAAAAAAATGAAATGTCATAAAAAAGCATCTTGCCCTGACTTGTCTGTAACTAGTGAAGAATGAAATGATGTGTTGCACCCATGCCAGATACAGCTGCTTAGAAAATTTTCAGGCAAAACGTTGCTACTTCGAATATTTTCCAGAAAAGAGGAGTTGCTAGGGAGACGTGGAACTTCCCTGTAAAAACACTGTGGATCCACAGAATATTTTCATTCGCTCTCGCGAAAATTCCTCGTGATTGGTTTTGAAATTTAAAAAGGATCATCGGTGACATACGTCTGCGAATTCCCGTGCGACAATTTTTTCTGCACAACATTTCTTAATTTCATACTCGATTCGCGCAAACTGGCTTCCTTTTTCAAACCCTGTAGTAAACTTTCTATACATAAAAGAACCTTCATATTTTTACCGATGTGTTAATGTTTCTTTAGTCTGAAATTAAAAATACTTTGTTAGTTACAGCATAAATAGTTGATTAAATATATCATTTGTTTCAGAAGCAAAAAACATCATCCTTCTTCAGGCAAAAAGTTCTTTGCTGATGTGATTACTTTTTTTATTTTTACAAAGGATGCCTCAGAAACTGGTTGAAATATTAAACCAAATGTTTGTGCTGTAACTAATAACAATATATTTTTAATTTCAGATTATTTAAGACAGCAGGTTCAGCTAATATATTATATTATGTTTCTATAGTATTACATTGCTATTTCATAATATCTCTCATGAGAAGTGCATCCACACTGTGCAAAAGAATGTGTATGGCCAAGGATTGAAACAATTTTTATTCACTGTAGATATTCGTTTCACAAAAGGGTCCGGCACAGCTGTGGGGTCAGGGTAGATAAACTTGTTTCTGAGGATTCTTGGAAAATATGCCACCCCTCAAGAGAGAAAATGGAAGCCATCTTTTGGCATGCAGTGAATGTGACTAGAGAGAGAGGTAGATAGATATGACGAATTATCGCTCTTCCATAATTTTGAACAGATTCATCCCCAAATACATGCGCCATCTAGTGATAGTGAATCAAAGCTTAATATACTGAGAAATCCTGTTAATGCACTGTGTTAGTGCAGCCAAAAATCTTCACTTTTTTTTCCTCATGCAATGTTTTCTTTTTTCTGATAGATTGGCAGCTATTCTGTCTGGAGAAATGTAGAGAGAGTTTATCATACAATATATGAAATGAAGGGGGGGGGGATTGGTCTGATGGAGACCACTTTTATGAAATAGTGCTAAAATTTGTGATTTTTATGCAAGAGCAAAAAAATTTGTGATTCTTGAGAATGGACTTAAAAATTAATAATTTTTTCAAACATAAAAATTGTTAGATTTTTGAGAAAAGATTCTAAAATTGGAGATCAATTAGATAGTTTTTCTGTTTAGCAATTTTAAATAAATTTCTACAAATTTTAGCACTTTTGAATTACATAGTTTATTTTAGTGCTTTTGAATAGAATTGCATATTTTAGAATTTTTGAATAAAATCATGTAGCATTTTTAAGTAAAATCATTTAATATTAGCTCTTTTAAATTAAATCACACATTTTAGCACTTTTAAATAAAAGCGCAAATTTTAGCTTTTTTTCTAAACAGTCACGAATTTCAGTGCTATTTAAGAGAAATCATTCTTTTTAACTTTCTTCCTCAAAAATCACAAATTTTATTGCTATTTCTAAAAAATTTAGATATTTAGAGTGCTCTTCTTTAAAAATTTTGAGTTTTAGTGCTAAAAAATGCAAATTCCTGTGCTCTTTCATACAATTTAGGAATTGTAGCATTTTTTCATAAAATTCATGAATTTTGGTACTTTTCATAAAAATCACAAATTTTAGTACTCATTAAAATTGCAAAAATACCAAATCTTGCAATTAGTTAGGTAAATTTGATTTTCAATAAACAAAAATACATAAAAAATTAAGCAAATGTAATTATGCACAAATTGTTGTACAATAGCACAGCATATATTTAGCCTGTTTAGATTTTTTGACTTATAATGTTTATTAATAAAGAGGATCCATTGCTGTGTTGTATTATAATTTGTGCGTAATTATATTGCTTAATCTTAACTTTCATTTTATTGCAGTACTTTACTTAACAGAATGCAGCATTGCTGCTTCTAACTTCTGCACCTGTGACAATATGACTAATGTTCCCATTTCATATTTATACCCCCCCTCCCCCAGGACTAATTCTTGTGAGTTGTTTTAAAATTTTAAACAGGGTGCCCACTTATATCCGTTACACCCCCTTAACTTCTAAACGGTGACAGCTTAGGCCATAAAGTTGGTGTCTAGGTATAGTAAAAAGGCTATGCACTACTCGATGAGACAACTTACAATGCCATCTATCGGCAAATTTTGGAATTAGCGGTCCTATCTCGTAAACGGTGAAAGATACGTGAAAAAAATCAATTAGAAAGTTGTAGAGCACTCTCGATTTAGTACGAAAAAATACCTTGTGCACATTAATACTCAAAACAGAATGCAAAATATGAACATTTGTTTGGTCACGATTTCGAAAATTGTCATGTCATAAAGAGTGGAAGAAAGAAACTGAGACACTTTCCTGTCTTCAGGATCTTTTATTTACAATAGTATATTGCTCAAAATGCTCTCCGTTAGCCACTATACACATTTGCACTCTGGACTGGATTTCTTGCTGCAGATTGTGCAACATGGCAGGTGTTACGGACGCACAAGCATCAGTAATGCATCGTCGAAGATCCTGCAATGTTGGCAGAGGGGTCGCATATACCTGCCCTTTTATGTGTCCCCATAAGAAGTCCAATGGGATCAAGTCAGGTGAGCGCGGGGGCCACTCGACGGAACCACCATACCTGATGACTTGATTCTGGAATGTCTCTATTAGGTACTGCTGAACGTTTGAAATCTTATGCGGAGGTGCGCCGTCATGTTGGAACCATACATTTAGGAGTTGGTGTAACGGTAGATTCTCAACAAAGTCGGTTATTACATCCTGCAGAAGCTGCAAGCACCGTTGTCCCGTTAACGTGCCCTCGTAAAATACTGGTCCAATGAGCCTGTCATTAGAAATTCCACACCAAACATTAATCAACCAGCGTTGTTTATGTCGAACTTCGACGGCATATCTCGGATTTTTCAGCGACCAGGTATGAACGTTCTGTCTATTAAACATCCCATTCCTCGAAAAACATGCCTCATCCGTCCATATTATGTCTGCAGGAATGTTGGGCAGACCTCTAAGTTATTCATCACAAAGTTGCACCACGTGTAACGTCTCTCAGCATCTCTTGGCAGCAATCCCTGCACAGGTGTGGATTGGTATGGATGAGCACCTAATTCATTCAGGATTTTCCAGGCGCGACTTTTTGAGAGGCCACAATTTTCACTGATCATTCTTGTGCTGCTCTGAGGATGGGCGAGAGCGTATGCTAGCACATCTTCAGGTTGCACTTTGCATCCTACATTACGAGGTGTACGAATTCAAGATCGGTTGGTCACGCAGCCCGTCTCCCTTAAACATTTTACAACTTTTAAGATGGTCTGACGTGTAAGATGCGGGCCTTGAGGGAAACGTTCACGATACAGCCTTGCAGCTGATTTTGCCTTTCGCCCACATTCACCTTAAATTAACAACATCTCGCAATACTCATTACTGCCAAATTTTGCCATAACCCTCCGCTTTAACGTACAACCCAGCAGAAACATCCTTTTTATAGTAGTAGTCTCTGGTGAACAGGTATGATGTTCCATCCTCATTTGCATAATACATGAGATCCATGTGATTTTTATACCAGACATGGTTGAGTTGAGCTGTGTGTTTGGAGAGACGATTTTGCAAGATCAGTAGAAAGTTTTCATGGTTTGTAGAGACATTCAGTAAATCACGCAACCGGTGGGGACAGAACCATGGTCATCATGAATGCGAATCACGTGTGTTTCCCCTGCACCACAACACAGGCTCGTATTTAGTCCGTAAGGTGGTATTTTCTCGTTTCGCTTCACAATCAAACAAATGTTCATTTTTTGCATTCTGTTTTGAGTATTAATGTGCTCAAGGTATCTTTTCGTACTAAATTGAGAGTGCTCTAGAACTTTCTAATTGACTTTTTTCACGTATCTTTCATCGTTTACGAGATAGGACCGTTAATTCCAAAATTTGCCGATAGATGGCATTGTAAGTTGTCTCATCGAGTAGCGCATAGCCTTTTTACTATACCTAGACACCAACTTTATGGCCTAAGCTGTCACCATTTAGAAGTTAAGGGGGGTGTAACGGATATAAGTGGGCACCCTGTATATTGTTTTAATCAGATATAAAATGTTAATATTTTCTTTCCTGAAAATTTCAGAATGCTGATTTCCTTGCTACATAACTGCTAAAAAAAGGTTTTATTTCTGTGAAGTAACATACAATATACAAATTTTCTTGCTACAAATTTAAAATTTTTCTGCTACAAATTCCAAGCTTTATTGCTAATTCCCATAAAATTAGATTTTTGCTGTGACAAAAACACTGTATGATTATATTATGCATATTTCAGCACTATATGGGGTGGGATGTTAATTGTGAGGTGGTGGAAATTAAAATTCTATACTCTTTTATAAAAAATTGAATGCAATCCCTGCATACATAACATATACAAAAATTAGTAAAAATGTACTCCAAAACACTTAAAAAGCAATGTTAACACTCACTTACTATGTGACACTTGCTGACAGCATTTCCCTAAAGGATCAGATTTAAATACTTCGATCCGCTACCCAAGCTACAAATTGTCTCGCCATTGAACAAGAGTTGTAAAAGAGCAATTTCATGAGGAATGTGAATTTAGGTAAAAATTCAGGTACATTTAACAAACTCTTAAAATTTGGTGTTATTTTAGAGAAAAATCTCCAAATTCTAATAATTCATAAAAATCAAGCTTCAGTTTTGTAACTATTATTTATGAGGGACACTACAACTCTATAATGAATATTATTCATAATGTACCTGAATATTGGCTTTTTCTTTTAATTCATGGTCAGTATGTGCTTAAAATATAATTTAACAAAATTTATACTTTGAATTAAAAGACAGTAATATAGACAACATTTTTACTGTATTTAAAAGTTTTGACATTTTCAGAAATAACTGAAATGGGGGGAACTTAAATAGTGATTGATATGTAATTCAGTTACCATAAAAATGTAAAAAGTATTCTCCATGAAAAAATTAATTCAATAAAAAGTGCTTTTTTTAACCCCTTAAAGCACAAGTTTTTTTTCGGAAAAACTGGTAAAAAATGATCGAGTTTTTTTTTTATAGAAAATGAATATATAGGTATAGTATAAGTTATTTTTTGCAATTTCAGTTGTAGGGGTGACTAGGGAGCGGGGGGTGGGGTAAAAGTTATATAAAAAAAAATTATTATACAAACAAAGTGTAAACGATTTGATTACATGTTTATTTTGAATTTCAAAATATTAAAATCAAATTAAATCAAATTGTCATACTTACAAACTTAAGAATGGCTAAAAATTCAGTTTGGTATGATATACCATGAAGCATGGTACGGCACAAAGTCCAGCATTACAGTTCCTACAATAGTATCTTGTTTCTTTCCTTATCTTTTTACCCCTCTCATCTCTTTTACTGCAACAAACGGCACAATTTCTACAAGGGGTCGCTTTCTTTTCTGTCGGTGGTACAAATTCGGGAAAGTGCCTTTCGGTTAGTCTCAAAGGCCCAGGTTGGTAACCAGGCTGACCTATTCTTTTGAGTAACACTTTTGAATGGAAAACTTGTAATGGAAAACTTTTGAAAACTTGTACCCCTCTAAAATGTCATTCGCCCCCCCTTCTGGCCAAAAAGTCCTGAAAGAAACACTGGTCGCAGGCCTGTAGTTCCAACAGAAATGCTTTAAATAAGGTCAGACTATGACTGTTTTGATCATGCGACACAAAAGCACAAATTTTAACTTTTTGTACTAGCCTGTCATGAACCAGCAATACATGTTGTAACTCGAAAACCTTTGAAGTTAGAAAGCTCGAATTCGGCATATCATTGCCTTTTTCAATATAATTTTATTGAATTTATTGTTGTTAGGATTGAACCTTACAGGTCTTGTCCGTTCCAAGCTCACCATAGAAACATATAAATTTTAGGGGTATAACTCGAGAACCAGAGCAGCTAAAAAGTTCCTATTTGGCATTTTTTGCATTTTATGTTATATTTTAATTCTTTAGATTTTAAACAGTTCCGGTGCAGCCCGCCATAAGGAGATACAAGTTTTTCTTTTGCGAGTAACATGAGAACAGGAGCAGTAAAAATACCCTACTTCGGCTCATCGTCACCTTTCCTGGTGTATTTTTGTTATTTGAATTTTGAACTATACTAAAAAGTAGGGGAAAAAAACGAGTTTCAGAATCTACACCTTTATGAAAGTACACAAAGAATAAAAATAAATGTTCTCACATTTTTATCTCCTACAATAAAAGTGGGTGCCTTGAAATTTTATAAAACTAATCTATCATTAACTTAGTATACTCCAGAATATCATCATTCAATGCATGTAATAATTGAATAAATATATGGAATCACTGGTAGTATATCCATTTTTCGTACGAAATATATAATATGAAAAAAACTTACTTCACAATTAGGTGTAAATTCCTATAGTTTTCAAAATGGCAATGTTATTCAAAACATTCTATTACAATATTTAAATCTCCTAAATGGAACTATTAGAATCTATGTTCTCATTGCACAAAGTTATTTTCACAGACAGATCTGAAAAATAGAACATCCTTGTCCCATTTGTAAACAAATTTACAAAAAAGTTAAAATTTTATCAATGTATATCAAAAAGGAAAACTCGTATTAGAAGAGAAGCCCATACTATTTATGTTTTGCTTCAACAATTAGCTAAACACAATATATGAGTTCTGGCTGAACACAATATACGAGAACACAATAGATTAGTGTCTTCCTGACCACATCTTAGTTTGAAAAATATTTTCCAAAATAAAACAGAGGACATAAGAAATTGAAAATATCAATCATTCCCGTAATCCTTAAATCCGAAGAACATAATTGATATAACCCAATCAAAACTACAATATCGTTCATTTATAAAATTTATTTTATGTCTTTGTTATTTACATTTAATGAAAATCCTCTGCCGTATAAACACATTTTGTTTAATTTTCCTGAGCAATATATCATTTTCTTCCAATAAATTTGCGGAGAATAAATATATCGTCCGCATAATGCTATCTATCTATATGAAAGGTTCGTTTTTCCTGAATATATTGACAGCCCCTGATCTTAGAAATTCGAAACATAAATAACATTTCAGGTGGAGCTATTTCAAGGTTACCACAAACTTTCATGAAAATCTGAGCAGCTTCTTTGATAATGAGACAAACACTCACAGACAGATTTTCAATTTTATTTATATAGATTATCACTGTATAAAATCAATGATTACATAAATTAAGTTATGTTATTTTAGATTTAAAAATTATATCTATATTTAATTAACTATTTGTTTTATTTAATTTCTAGGTAACCACTTTTATTATATGAGATAAAAATGTGAGAACAATTTTTTTTTATTGCGTTTTTGAATAAAAGACTGCCTTCTGAAACTTTTTTTTTTGTTGTTTACTTGTTTTTTATTTAACGTATCTTGGCTATTAAATGTATAGATGCTTGAATTCTAATAACCCGGGAAATCTGATATTCATATATCAAGGATATCTTTGATATCCACTGACTGTACCATCACCAGGAGCCAGAAAACGTTCTATAAAGCCACTATTTTATAAACCTCTGTATTTTAGTCAATTGGAATGGAGTTTATTCAAGATCAAACTCGAACTAAATAAGATTTCAATAGCAGGTTCATAATAACAAATCCCGACGGTATCAGGTGTTCGGGAAATTCATTATTTTATAAAACTGATGCCAGTATATAGACCACAGAAACAGAAGCACAAAAATTTGTAAATCACTTTCTATCTACCAGTACAAATTTTGGCTAAAAGTTGCTGAGGAGCCCAAAGAAAAGCGAAACCGCTCTACCGATGCTTGTTGCTGCACAACAAAGTATAATTCTAAAAGTCACATTCCAAATTATTATTCCACTATTTGAAACGCTTTCTAACACGAGTTTTGTGGATATGAGTTACCTAAATGGATCGTTACAGATATTCCTTCAAACATGTTTTATTTTTATATCAATCATGTTTTACTTTCTAATATTGTTATCACGAGAATTTTCGATTTTGATGCCAAGATATGTTTTAGGACATTTTGAACATGTTTCGACTCTATTTAGAGTGATGTCCGTCAATTTGCCATAGGGCTTGGAGCACCTAATTGTGAGGCCAGTTAGAGTTTTGCATCGAGCCCCAGCCCAGCTCATTATCTAGAAAAAAAATCTAATGTGGGCAGCACATGACTTTCCTTATATAATGCAATGAATTTACTACTTCTACAGTAAAAACAAAATAAATTATTTTTATAGTAGATACCTATATTTTTTCCAAGATGTTGAATTATCGTCAATTAGTCGTCATTTTCATTGATTTAGTTATTTCATTCATCATTTTTATCCATTTGGCGAGATATTCGTTAATTTGGCAACATTTAAAAAAGCGGCATTTCGCTAAATTCGTTGCCAAAATCTTCCTTATACAGTACACTATGTATATAAGGAAATTAAAAAAACAAACATAGAATTTGAATATCTTATTAGAACCACAATGGACTGATGACTGATATGGTTTCAGTATCAAGTTCAGAAAAGTGTAGAGGTTGACGAAAGATTACTTTTTCCAGTCCTTTTTCCACTTCAGATTATAGCATTCTTTGAAACATTTGTTTCTCAAAATTAGCTTTCGATAGAGTTTTGATGATGACTGGTAGGTTTGAGAATTCATGAAGGAAGGATTTTCATTTACACTTTTAGAGATGTCATGCCCAGTTCTTCCGAACATTGGCATGACTGTACGAAATATGTAAAAGAGAATAAAATTAATAGTTCCCTCAAAAATAAAGTATGCACATCATTTGCTACCCTATAAAGACTTTTTGATTAATTTCTTTTTTCTCATAAATTTTTCAATTTTAATTTAGAAACATGAAATATTTCAAGAATCACGTTTTTAAATGAATACATATTTAAAATATTACACATTAGCTATATTTGTAACACTTTTATATACTTATGTTTTATCATGTTTAATTTTATTTTTGAAAAAAATGTTAGAAAATTTAAAGGTTTCCTTTTAGGCCGTCCTCAACAAAAATATATATGCCTATTACATTCATCGATTGAAATAATCATAGAAAATTTCATTTGATTTTCATAACTTGAGTTATTGTATCCACAGATATCATTGAAAAACAGGTTGATACGTTTGAAGAATGCTCAAAACGTTCATTCAGATCCACCAAATTTAAGAATCGGATTTTTGACTCATCATACTTGCACTTAAATACAAGGTATGGTCAAAAAGTTCCCGGAATAGGTCAATTACAAATTATTAAAAAATAGAACAATAATTTTACCTTATTGGCCTTCAAAGTATTGTCCTCCTGCATCCACACACTTGTTCCAGCATTCGTATAACAGCGTTCGTATCAAAGCACTCCTGAAATCCATTTCTTGAGAGGTCCTTCAGTTGCTTCATCGCATTTTCGATCACCTCATCTGAATCCTCAAAACGGCGTCCCTTCAATTTTATTTTCAGCTGTGGAAACAGGTAAAAATCCACTGGTGCTAGGTCGGGAGATTGAAGAGGGTGTTCCAGAGTGGTAACACTGTATCTGGCAAGGTACTTTTTCACAATCACAGCGCGATGTGGTGGAGCATTGTCGTTTAAAAGAAACCAATCGTCTGTTGCCTATTTTTCAGGTCGTTTTCGTCTGATTGCATCTCGTAGTCGTTTAAGGATCTCCAGGTAAAGTTCTTTATTGACAGTTTGGCCTTGAGGAATAAATTCGTAGTGAATGATGCCCTTGTAATCGAAAAACACCTCCAACATCACTTTCGGCTTTTGTCCAAGTGAAATTTTTCCGTCCTTGGTGATGTTTTTGCTTTCCATTCACTGACGTTTTGTCTGAGGGTCTTAAAGAAAGCACCATATCTCATCACCTGTCACGATTTTCTTCAAGAAGCTGTCATCTTCATCAGCCATGTCAATCAAATCCCTGGACATGTTCACTCTCACTTCTTTTTGTTCAGGTGATAACATTTTTGGAACCATGTGCAAACAAACATGATGCATGTTCAAGTTATCATGAAGAATGCTGTGAACACTCCCATGTGAAATTCCAAGTTCAGAGGCAATACATCAATGGTTATTCATCTGTCTGCATGCACGATTTCTCGAACGCGCTTAACATTCTCATCTGCGGTGGAAGAGGAGGGTTGCCTAGTCCGAAGGTCATCTTCGATGTTTGTGCGACCTTCACGAAAACGCTTATGCCACTCATACACAGCCATTTTTTGTCATGGCATCGTTTCCGTATGCTATCTTCAGCATCTCGAGCGTCTCAGAAGGTGATTTGTCGAGCAAAACTCAGCATTTGATGTTTGCACGCTGCTCTAAAGACGACATTTCAAAATCTGACGAATGAAAAATTCGCTTTGTCAGAAATGATCTGCAGCTAATGCCGACAGTACCGGAAATGAATTCCAGCTGGCTGTGTGTTTTCTTTATTAGTGCTGCCAACCTCCAAGAGAGATATTTCCTCTCCAACGAACACCTGCATGAATGTAGGCGACCATTCCGGGAACTTATTGACTCTACCTCGTATATTATTAATTGTAGGGGAATTTAAAATGACAGACCATTCACCTCTGCAACATAACAGAATTTTTCACTGGGAGACCTGCTTTCAGAACAAAAACTCGAAATCGTGATCACAATAATAAAGAAATTGTGATCACAATAACCTCCCCCCCCTGTTGTCCGTCACCTTCGTGGGAAAGGGATAACACAAATGAGTCCCCTCATCAACCTCCACGGTCCCCATCAAGGCGGAGCTAACTCCTGAGACAATCCTGTTACCGATCTATCAATGTCAAACTTTGAGATGGTGCTATCATGCAGAGATTGGATATTATTAGTTTGCCTCTATTCAATGCTTGACCAATTATAAAATTTGGGTTCAATATAGCTCAGATTTTCTTTTTGCATAAAAATGTAAAATCTTTAATCTTTCTGCGGGGGTTTTGAAATTTTTTTTAACTTGATTCAAACGTTTTCTATCGATGAGCAAAGTTGGAAAAACAAATTTTTGCACTTACTTTTGCACTTCGTGAATTTTAAAAATACTTCTAATGAATTTAAAAATAATTTTAAAACCGTCCCAATTGCTTATAGTCCAATTCTACATTTTGCAAAAAATTCCAGGAAAAAATCTCAAAATCCAATGCTATATTTAGCTATTTTCATTCCCCCATTGATTAACATGGGATTCTCAGGTTAGCTTCAGGTGGGGAATTCTCTTAACATCAATAGCATATTGGCTTCACCCTTTCCGGATGGCGGCATTCCAGAACTACCGTGGCCCAAAGGACTGAGCACTTTGCTTCCGAACTTTTCCCAAAGGATGGCTAATTTGTTGCGCTAAGCTTAACTCTCGAAATAAATTCACTAAAAATCACCTCTTCAACACAGAAATCTACTTTTTTCAGGAATAATAGAAATACTTATTTTCTATTTGATGTATATTTTTCATACGAATCTCAATGCAAAATACTCGTTAATTGCTTTTACTATGAATTTTATCATTCATCATAAAAAAATATGCTAAAAAAATTAATTTCCTTATCTAAATTAGGCAGCATAATATTGTGATTGATTCCAAGTATGCTCAAAAACTCAAAAGAATTCATATCTTTCAAATCTATCCAAAAACATAATTCGCAGAAACAGCTACTGAAGCTGGCGGCATTGTAATAATAGTATGCTCAGAATCTGAAGAATCATCTGCATTTTCATATTCATCTTCAGAAATACCGCAATTTCACGAATCTTTACTATCTGCATCACTTTCATTACTGCCCGATTCGTTTATCATACGAGTATATTCTTCACAGAAAGAAAACGTTCTGTCCCAGCCATTCTTTTATCCAAAATAAACTAATAATTTCACTGCCACACATTCCTCTAAAACCCAAACTTTAAAAATAACACTCTCTTACATTTCTATAATTTACCAACAAATTCATTAAGCTAAAATCAAAATGAGACCCGAAACTCAATTATAAAACTGTAGATGCTGCGAGAAGTGCTGTTTGTTTATATTACAAAACCATGTTTCACCGCTCCAGATGGAGAAATAATTCATTGGATCCCCCCTATGCCAAGGTTCAGTATCTGCAAAATACATTGGAGTTGTTCGCATGGACATTTAACTCCATCTAGTAGACAACTAAATTCAAATAAAACATTCCATATGAAAACGCGCTCCTGTGACCATCGTCTTTTAAGGTAAATTTTTCCTCAACACAGATGCATGATAGTCGTCCTTGAATGCAAGTTCGCAGCCGACACGCGGGCACATCAACCGTTCGGAAAGGGTTAACGTACAGTAATGAGAAATCCCTTCTTCAATATCCTAGAAACATACAAACATAAGTTCAGTGACAAACAAAAATACTATAAGCTACTTACCGAATGATGAGGTAGCATTACCAACTGTTAAGAAGTATGTAGTGTGTGAGCCAGCTTGTAAGAATTTCTTTTGTTATTTAAAGTTCACAGATATTTACGTGCAAAAGTTCAATGGAGTTTTTACATATGATGTGTTGCCACACTATCATATAAAAATGCTATTGGCCTCATAAAGTTTGAGGTTTATAGCAAAAAAGAAATACATTTTTGTACATGTTAATAAAAACATAACAATTAGCTTAGAAAATCTCTAATATAATATGCATAACTGCCAATCTTTCCGATTTACCAGAAAAATTTCCGATTTTCAAGTATCTTTCCGATTGAGCACCGATTTCTTCCAATTTTTCATCCAAAAATCTTTTACCGATCCTACTTTTACCTATTCCGCTATATAAAATCCCTAATATTTTGGCAGAATGTCTACAGCTTCGGAAAATCACAAAAGTCCCGAAAAATGTCTCGAATTTTGAAATCAGAGTTTTCCCCTTCTTTCTTCTGGAGAATTTATTTTTCCGCAATTGCAAAATCGGCACTCGTCATCATCCTCTAAATATTTGTCTTTGGATGGCCTAAACTAACTTATTTTCACATTTTGTTTAATTATTTTTTCATAAATAGTGGAGTTGTGTAATTCAGGTGGTATTGCATACATTGCTGAACGTTAATTAGTATCTTTTTCCATTTGTCTCCATCCTATAATTATTGCATATTAGATTGACTAAACTAACATATTTTTCTATTCTGGTTAATTATTAAGGTTAATTTTTTAGTTAAGCAGTGTGATTGCATAATTCAGTTTGTAATCCTGAGCGTTTACAAATATATTTTTCTATGTTAATGTCTTAAATGTTTTTTATAATTTACCAGAATAGTTTGTTCACTCTTTTGGCCATAAAATTATTCTTATATTTAACAATTTGCATACCCTTGCTCTGTAAATCTGCTATAAATCTAAAGGCAGTTTTCTGTTTTAAAATATAAATCTAGTTTTGAAATTATAAATTTGTTTTTATTATATTAAAATTTATTCTAAAATATAATTTATTTAAAATGCATGAAACCGAATAAATAAAATAGTAATATTAAATTAATAAGCACTTCATGTTTTAAACCTTATTTATTCTTACATAGAAAAGTAAATTATGCTTTGATTAATCACTGTTATGAAAAATATTCTGTATTTATTTGAACTTCAACATAGGAATTTCGCTGAAAGCAACAGGAAAAACACTAGCAATTCCATTCTGAAAAATGGATACAAACCCTACAAATGTTTTGAAACAGTTTTGATAAAAAAAAAAAAAATCTTGTAAAAGCCAAATCTTGTTCAATAGCATTTGTAAAAAAGAGTATAGAATAATAATAATCCATAAAGTAGAATTTGAAATTACTTTGGATATAAAGTTCCTTTTCCTTATTTTAGCTTATTTTTCACTTTTTCCAGTATATTGTGAATTCTCTTTACGATAGTTATTCAGAATGTCACTAATTTTTTTTCTGCAAGTAAAAATCTACAGATTTTCAGCCATTCATAGTTATCAGTTATGAATATGGTTCAATATTTCATTTATGCAACAATTTTAAGCTTAATCTTTAGCTTTTTTTTTTCCTTTCAAATAATTAAAAATTTATTACTTTATTTTAATGTTTATATAGTTAACAGTCCTATATAGCAAAAAGGCTTTCAGTAGATGCTAACCATGTTTCAGAGAAATGCAAGTAAACTGAGAAACCACTGGACATAAATACACAATCCCATATGGTTCAGTGTAGATAGTTTCCAGAACACTTAGCAAACTCGTAATTGTATGTGAGATTTACTAATTATACATTTAAAATAATATTTATTAAATGAAGAACATTGTACAGTAGCTATAGTACACTGACTTTCAAAAGTCAAGCACGCAATGCAAATTTTCATTTTTCGAAAGCGTATTTGAATTTGAATGGCTGAAAAGCGCTGCGTATGTAGATGGCAGTATGCAGATATCGTATGTTACAGCCAATCACGATTTGACTGTCCGGATATATGCTAATTAGGCAGTCATTGAAGATGCCAGCATTCTGAAGGGTGCATTTAAATACTGATTCAAAGTGTTTATAATTTTGTAGGATTATTTTTGATGATATTCATGTTTCTATGGCTGAAAGAAGACGAGTGACAGATAGTGAGCGCTGGTGTGCTGTAGGACGCATTAAAGCGGGACAGTCAATCAAAGATGTCGCTATTTTTTTTACCATTGATCATTCGGTAATTTCTAGATTATGGAAACAATTCCAAGCAAGTCAAACAGTTGTCCAGAGACCTGTGCCCGGCTATCCAAGGGTTACCATATTCTCTGATGATCAGTATATTGCTATAGTAGCCAAGCAGAATCGACGAGCGACCTCCACAACTCTTACATCCATGGTTGCAGCGGCACTTGATAAGACAATATCTGCCAGTACTGTACGCCGAAGGCTCCACGTGAAGGGACTGTATGCCAGAGTACCACATTTTTGTGTTCCACTAACCGTCCAAGCCAGAGAGACAAGATTAAAGTGGTGCTGTCAACATGTCAATTGGACTGTCACAGATTGGTGTAACGTCCTGTTCATGAATGAGTCCAGATTTGCCCTGGAATCAGATGATAAGCTTGTAAGGGTCTGGACAGAACGAGGCATAAGCAATCAGACGAAGAACATCATCGAACATCACGCATTCAGAGGTGGCAGTGTCATGGTGTGGGCTGGAATTTCAATGGGATATCACATAGAGCTGCACATCTTTAAAGACAGTTCTGTGACAGCTGCGTGGTATGAGGATGAAGTCCTAGACCCCATTGCAAGGCTCTACGCTGCAGCAGTTGGTCCTGATTTCCTCCTTATGGACGATAATACCCGTCTCCATCGAGTTAACATCAATGACAAATACCTGGAAAGTGAGAGCATTTCTCATATAGAGTGGCCGGCATATTCCCCCAACCTTAATCCCATTGAAAACCTTTGGGATGCCCTCGGGTGTGCTGTCTCTACACGTTTATCTCCTCCAGCCAGTCTCAGAGAGTTGGAAACTGCCCTATTAGAGGAATCGCCATTGCTCGCATCTGTGATGGTTGATCACCTCATTGAAAACATAGAAAATCGTTCTAAAATTTGTGTGAAGGTCCGGAGTGGTCACATATCATATTAATGTGAGGTTTGTTTAACTTTAAACATCATTTTGTTAATGACCCAAATATGATGTCATCATATAACTTACGAAAAGTAATTTTTTTTTTTCATCTTTGTACATAATTCTTGTTTTCTTTAATGCATAAACACATTTGCTACCTTTATGTACAATTTTGAGTTAATCAAAGCTTTACTTTTTCATTTTTGTTGATTTTACCATTCATTCTTAACTTTTGGAAGCCAGTGTATATATACATTTTACTTAGTTATAATGTGAACAATAGACTGTGGTTGACAAATTTTTTCCTCTGCCCTAACCCCCGCATTCACTACAGAAGGTTAGAAGTTAACCATGATGAAACTCAACCATACCGTCAATTTTGTATTTACCACAAAATTTTCTCGCTGTTATTGTGAACTTTGCATAGCTTGAACTAAAACATTTCGACCATCCAGTTTAGGCGATTTACATCTGTTTGCAGGCCTTGCGCATGTGCTTTTCTACTCAAAATTGTTAGAAACTTGGTTTTGTTTACATCGCGATTCTCGTTTCGCGGGAGCGTGACGTCATTATTAAAATGATTATTAAGTTCTCGTGAACGAATCGCGATGTGGACAAAACTTGGCTGATCATGCAAATCACCTTTCTCGCCGCTCACGCATCCTGTTTTGCATATCCAGAGGGCGTTGCCGGCAACGGTTATGTTCCGGAACGCACCCATCTTCGGATATAAAGGCTAGACACTTTTCTGGTTTTAAGTTAGATCGCTTTTAAGTTAGATCGCTTTAAAGTGAGATCGCTTTTAAGTGAGATCGCTTTGGTCATTAGACCGGTTAGTCATTCGATCGATATACTGATCGATGGAAGGATCTAGATCGGGCAGACGGATCTTCGTAAAGTCATGTTTCGATGTTGTCGAAAGTTACGATAAAGTGTTTATCGGTGAACGCGGATATTTAAACTAAACTTAGTAGTTTTGATGGTTCTCAGTTAAGGAGACCATGTTTCCCGTGTTGTGGACTTTATAGTGCTGATCCGGAAAGTTTAAAGTTTTTGCCATAGCGTGTGCCCAGCTAGTGGTGGCGTCGGAAAGTGCATGTGGTCACGTAAGTGTGAAATGCTTTTATTCCACTTACTTGTGTAAATAATACTTAAACCAGAAACGTGTCTAGGCATGGAACTTACACTGAAAAACCTTCATATGAGCTGTAGTGCTCATGTTTTGTAAATAGTATGCTTTAGTTTTTGCTTACCTGTTCTCATGATATATACTGTAAGCAAATACAATGGATTCACTCTTCAATAAAAGTGATTTTGATTTAAACTGGAACTGTTCTCATTTAACACTTCTACTGCTACTTGTATTCCTACAACTACTATCTAACGTTTGTTATAGCTGCAACACTCTGTTTTAAATTTTCAACGAAGATGTGTAACCAGAATTTCGTGGCTCATAGTTATTCTATCACCAGCTTCATCAGAAATTTAATTATACGTTAATTTTCAATATATAACTTATGGATATGATACATATTTCCGTCAAAGGTTATGGGCCGTTGCTCCCCATAACAACGTTAAAAATTTAGAAGTGTTAGAGTTCCAACGAATCCTGTCGACGGGGGCCGCGGACGGCGCCATTTGCATGTCGACGAAAGCGTAAACAAAACAACTGTTCAGCTCAGTTCCAAAAGGCCACCTTGCCATGGAGGCAAATAAAATTACTGCATTAACTAGAGACAATTACGTCACTTGGAGGAATGAAGTTTCATTCGCTCTAAAAGGAGAGGGCTGTTTCGGATTTATAGACCGAACAGCGTTACCGGTGGATGAAAAAACGTCACGCCGTGATTATGAAGATCACATGCGCAGAAAGGACCGCGCGTTAGCAATCCTGTTCCAGAATGTTTCATCTGATTACCAAGAGTTAATTGACATTAACGACGATCCGGCAGATGCGTGGGATAAGTTAAATACGCACTTCGACGCGCCGACTCGCGCCAACCTGGTGCGTTTACTGGATGAGTTCTTCAGCCTACGTCCGGAGCCAGATGAACCGGTGGATATCTTCTGTACGCGTTTGAAGAAGGCGGTCGCCAAATTGAAGGACGTCAAGCACCCGGTGGAAAGCGTCTATGTGGCATTCCAGGCCATAAGATACCTCTCTGATGACTTCCAAGGAATAGTTCAACTAATCTACAGATGGGAGGACAAAGATTTCACTTTGGAGAAAATCCAACATGAATTGTCTGCGGAAGAAGGACGTATCCGGCAACTCCGTAGTGATAGAAACAATGTAAGTCAAAATTCATCTGTATTCTTGTCTCAGAGTAATGTAAATGTAAAGTGTAAAAATAACAAAGTGTTTAAAAGTGTTAAACCAGTTAAAAGGGTCATAGGACCATGTTATTTTTGTAAGAAGGCTGGTCATTTAAAGAATAATTGCCCTATTCTTAAGTCTAGCTCAAATATAATTGAATTGTATTCATCTGCTAGAGTTGAAGCTAATACTGTGCAGGATCCTAGCGATAGACTCAGCTGGGTAATTGACACCGCTGCTACGCGGCACTTTTGCAATGATATTAATTTATTCTCAAAATTTAAGGAAAGCAAAGGTGCATCTATGTCGCTAGCAGTGGGTGATATTGAGAGCCCAGTTGAGGCTATCGGTACGGTCAAAATGTATGTTCAGTTTCAGAACATAAGAAGTAATATTGTTTTGTCTGATGTAATGTTTTCGCCTAAGTTAAGACGAAACTTATTAGCCGCATCTGTTCTTAAGGAACAGGGGTATACTTTTAAAGGGGCTAATGGGGTATTGTGGTTTTACACTCCAAAGGGAGAAAAATTCTTCTATGCTAAGCGAAAAGAAGGGTTATATTTTTTAAAACCTCAATACGAAGTTCAGACTGCAAATAACAATATTGAAGACCGTAAAACTAAAGGAAAGGATCAGGGTAGGGATAAAAATTCTAAGAAAGATAGAAAACCCCTAAATAAGAAAAACAGTATTGACAAAATGAAAAATTTGCCTAGAATAAATAAAAGTAAACGTAACTCTGAGGTGAAGTCGAGGTCAAAAGAAAAGGTTAATGAGAAATCAAGTTGTGCGGTTTCTGAGGTTTTGAATAAAACGGAACTCTGGCATAGGAGATATTGCCACATTAACTCTGATTATTTATATCAGACAAGTAAAGTTTCCGCGGCTAATGGACTCCCTAGACTAAAATATGCAAAAATTAACTGTACACACTGTAAGTTAGCAAAGTCTAAGAGAATTTCTTTTAAGCCAATTGGTAGGATAAGGTCCACTAAACCTTTACAATTACTCCATATGGATGTGTGTGGTCCCTTACCTACAGCTTCAATGGGCGGAAACAGATACTTTTTGACAATCACTGACGACTTCAGCCGGAAAGTGTTTGTTTATATAATGAAACAAAAATCAGAGGTGTTTAAAATATTTAAGGAATTCCAAGCTAAGGAAGAGAGTCAGCTAGGCAAAAAGATTTTGTGTATCCGTACGGACAATGGTATGGAGTTCTGTCACAACCAGTTCAAGGCATACTTAAATAAATTGGGGATTAAATCAGAAAGGTCAAATGCATATACACCCGAACAGAACGGGGTTTCTGAAAGATTTAATCTGACTGCACTAGATTGTGTGAAAGCTATGCTTGATCAAAGCCAGGTTGATAACAGAATGTGGGCAGAAGCGATTTTGTGTTTTACACACACCAAGAACAGAATATGTCATAAGTTCAAAACCAAAACTCCACACGAGTTATATTATGGAAGGAAGCCAGCCGTTGCTCACCTCAAAGTTTTCGGGTGCAAAGCCTATGTGGGCACAGCCAAACAAATTAGAAATAAGTTGGATATGAGAGCCCAAATAGGAATCATGGTCGGATATGCCGAAAGCACCAAAGGCTATAGGATTTATATAGCGGGTAAAAAGAAAGTTAAGGAAACTTCTAATGTAAGGTTTGAGGAAGGAGTGGCAGCGGAAGGCGTCCTGGGCCCTAATTACC
The DNA here is from genome assembly GCA_951213105.1 of Amaurobius ferox. Taxonomy (NCBI): domain Eukaryota; kingdom Metazoa; phylum Arthropoda; class Arachnida; order Araneae; family Amaurobiidae; genus Amaurobius; species Amaurobius ferox. The sequence goes on from OX578133.1 coordinate 47,643,132, forward strand.
CTAAAGGAATCACCTTGAGGAAATCGAACGTTACTCAGTCGATTGACTCGGAATCAGAATGCTTAGGAGGAGTGTCAGAGGAAGAAGCAGGTGAGAGCCGTGACACTAGTAAATCTAGTGGGGATGAGGACTCTCCTGCTGATTCTGGTCTGACACCCTGCTCAGATATTGACTGGATACGGAAAGCAGTACCTAGGCCTGATGGGAGTAGGACGGATATTTACTACTCAGTAAAAGGTGACAATAAAAGGCTGAGATCTCATAATGATGTCAGAAAGTTTTGTGGAAAAGCTAACATTCATTATGATCAGCAATTGTTTAATTTTAGAGAGAAAAAGGGGGTAAGTGATATCAAAAGAAAACCAGAAGCAAGCAATGTTGAGATCTTGATACCCAAGAGCTATAAATCGGCAATAGAATCTCCCCAGTCCGATAAATGGCAAGAAGCCATGGATGATGAAATAGCTACAATGCAAGAGAGGGGTGTCTGGGACTTAGTGCCTGCACCCATCTCACAACAAAAAATTATAGGAAGTAGATGGGTTTATACCATTAAGAAGGATGAAAGGGGAAATGTGAAACGATTCAAAGCTCGCCTAGTAGCTCAAGGATATACCCAGATAAAAGGGGACTCATATGATGAAGTGTTTAGCCCTGTGATTAATTTTAGTTTAATCAGAGCTTTCTTCTCCATATTTGTTTGCATGCTTAAATGGAAACATTTTCAACTGGACATTAAGTCCGCATATCTTTATGCCAAGTTGAATGATAAAATTTTCTTGAAACAACCACATGGATATGTCGATCCAAATCAGCCTCAATATGTTTGTTTGCTTAAGAAAGCAATATAGGGCCTTCACCAAAGCGGAAGGGAATGGTATACAGAGCTTGACACCACTTTGAAAAAATTAAACTTTTTGAAATTTAAATGGTGCAACTGTGCTTATACATATCAGAATAAAGTATTAATGCTGATTTACGTAGACGACATAATTTTGTTTGCTAAATAACAAAATGATATAGACCATACAGTTTCACTTTTGAGTAAAGAATTTGATATCAAAGAATTGGGAAAAGTCAAAAGACTTTTGGGTGTGGAATTTAAGGAGATTGAAGACAAATTTTATATACATCAAGGTGATTACATTGACAAAGTTTGTCAGATGTTTAAAAGGTTCAAATATCCAATTTCCTCACTACCTATTACAAAGGGTAACATCTTAAGTAAAATTGATTGCCCAATGAATGATAGTGAATTAACACAAATGCAGGGTTTCCCTTACAGAAGCTTGATTGGATGCCTAGCCTATCTGTCTAGCAGAACTAGACCAGACATATGCTATGCAGTCAATATTCTATCTCAGTTTCAGGAGAATCCAGGAATAAAGCATTGGGATGCATTATTAAAGTTAATGGGATATGTTGAAAAGACCAGAGAGTATATGTTAAATTTGTCAAATATTGGTGATTTAAGACTAAACTGCTACTCAGACTCAGATTTTGCAGCCAATAGAGATGACAGAGTGTCACTTGGTGGTATGTTGTTCATGATTGATAAAGTACCAATTTCTTGGCGGACATTTAAGCACAAGTGTGTTAGTCAGTCAACGATGGAAGCTGAATATGTTTCGTTGGCAGAGGTCGCTAAAGAAATGATATGGATGCAAAACATTTTGGAGGAATGTAAAATGCTAGGTTTAAAATTTAACAAAAATAATTGTATAATTTTTTGTGACAACCAGGCAGCAATAAACTTTTCAAATTCCCCCATTGAGAATAATAGAACTAAGCACATAGATATAAAGTATCACTTTTTAAGGAACTTAGTTGTAAACGAGTCTTTTAAAATTAACTTTGTTAATACTAAAGATAACGTAGCAGATTACTTCACGAAGCCAATGACTAAAGATAGAGTTTTAAAATTTAGTAATGATATCTTTAAAATATAAAATTTAACTGTTCAAATAAAAATTTTACTTTAAATTTTTTTTTATATTTTCAAAGTATAAATGGTTAGGGTATTTTATAATTTATTCCTCTCTCATTGATACAAATGAAATGTATCTTGAGTATATATTGTTATGTGACAATGAACTGTTACTTTTCTCACATTACGCTTGAAAAAAAATATATATATCCATTTTTACTACACGCATAATGCATTTTCGCTTATGTGAATAAAATGTTATCTGAATGTACATTATTGATATAATTCACATGAAACATAAAATTTTTAATCTGTGTTTATCTCATATGTATATTTACCTTCTGTATCTTTTATTATCATTGCCATTGTATTGGGTATTTAGTGTGTATACTAGTCATGGGCTAAGATAATAAAACTTAAATTTTTAATCTTAAATGTTAAATTTCATAGTTATACATTAAATTTTCTACAAACTTGAATTTGATGTTTAGACTTAAATTTTTAATCTTAAATGTTAAATTTCATAGTTATACACTAAATTTTCTACAACTTGATTTTGATGTTTAGATTTAAATTTTTAATCTTAAATATTAAAATTGATAACTATACCTAAAATTTTTCTAGAGCTTAAAATTTTTGATATCTTTAGACTTTTAAATTTTAAACTTAATGTTTGTTTTAATTTTCAAAATAGCAAAGAAAATAGCTTTCTTCAGTATGAGCTAGTACTTAAGAAAGGGCAATAGTATGGTTATACTGTTTTCTTTGACTATGTTATCCTTAAACATGTAATTTAAAGAATGCTTATGATCTGCATAATAGATAAGTGTACTCATTTGATTGTTGCCATTTTGAGAAAAGGCTATTCACTTTCTAAATGTTATAAGTGTTATAAATTTCTTTAATGTATAAAATTTTGTGTATGCATACATTATGTTTTTAGGATACTAAGAACTTTGATTCTTAGAATAACCTTTTGTTGGATGAAAGCATGAGCGCCGAGAGTTGGTGTTTTTGCATGAGGGGGCCGATTGTTAGAAACTTGGTTTTGTTTACATCGCGATTCTCGTTTCGCGGGAGCGTGACGTCATTATTAAAATGATTATTCCGTTCTCGTGAACGAATCGCGATGTGGACAAAACTTGGCTGATCATGCAAATCACCTTTCTCGCCGCTCACGCATCCTGTTTTGCATATCCAGAGGGCGTTGCCGGCAACGGTTATGTTCCGGAACGCACCCATCTTCGGATATAAAGGCTAGACACTTTTCTGGTTTTAAGTTAGATCGCTTTTAAGTTAGATCGCTTTAAAGTGAGATCGCTTTTAAGTGAGATCGCTTTGGTCATTAGACCGGTTAGTCATTCGATCGATATACTGATCGATGGAAGGATCTAGATCGGGCAGACGGATCTTCGTAAAGTCATGTTTCGATGTTGTAGAAAGTTACGATAAAGTGTTTATCGGTGAACGCGGATATTTAAACTAAACTTAGTAGTTTTGATGGTTCTCAGTTAAGGAGACCATGTTTCCCGTGTTGTGGACTTTATAGTGCTGATCCGGAAAGTTTAAAGTTTTTGCCATAGCGTGTGCCCAGCTAGTGGTGGCGTCGGAAAGTGCACGTGGTCACGTAAGTGTGAAATGCTTTTATTCCACTTACTTGTGTAAATAATACTTAAACCAGAAACGTGTCTAGGCATGGAACTTACACTGAAAAACCTTCATATGAGCTGTAGTGCTCATGTTTTGTAAATAGTATGCTTTAGTTTTTGCTTACCTGTTCTCATGATATATACTGTAAGCAAATACAATGGATTCACTCTTCAATAAAAGTGATTTTGATTTAAACTGGAACTGTTCTCATTTAACACTTCTACGGCTACTTGTATTCCTACAACTACTATCTAACGTTTGTTATAGCTGCAACACTCTGTTTTAAATTTTCAACGAAGATGTGTAACCAGAATTTCGTGGCTCATAGTTATTCTATCACCAGCTTCATCAGAAATTTAATTATACGTTAATTTTCAATATATAACTTATGGATATGATACATATTTCCGTCAAAAATGGCAGCTATGGATGAAGTTCGTGAAATATGCGACAGATTTTCTACATAAACTGGAAACAAGACTAATCAGAAAACGTATTGAATGGTATGTCGCAGAAATTATTTAAATATAATGGATGACATAGTATATATGGTTTTCATGTGACATTATGCTTGGCGATTCGGATTTCGTATACATGCTATTGATACTACCTATTGATCTATTTAAAATTTAAATCTAGATAAATTATATTTCGTGCTGATCTTTTGCTCAATGGATAATCTTATAACAGGTTTGTAATCTTATAATCTGTTTTTCTTTGTTTACAGTAATTTGAATTGTAGTGTTTTATGCAGTAATTTACTTATGAACTTTTAAATTTTGTCAACATAAAAATGATCTCGGATTTCTTGTTTATGCTAAATAGATTCAGTTATAAATGACTTATACTGCAATATTTCAACTGACCTGTTTATATAACGTAAAGGCCAGATTTTTTTATTGTTGTATTAGTCAGTGCAAAGACAGTTCCTAGGCAGTAGTTAAATTTATGTTGTTCCTTAGTATATATATATATATATATATATGTATTTCTTTATTTGTGTAACTCCCTGCTCTTCAACTGTAGAGTGTTTTTGTTCTTATGATTAATATTTTTATAGTGTCATAATACAAAACATTCAAGAATATGAGTATTTTGATAAAATTAATGTATGCACTATTAGTGACTAATACAATTATAAAATAAGTTATAATTTAAATACAAATTAAGCTAATTTCTAATTTCAGTTAATCGTTGAATGGCTGTAAATGGGAGTTTTTATTGATATTCGATTCATTCTATATACACAAATACACAACCAATTATCAAACATTTATGAAATTTACTTTGAAGTAGGATGAGCTGACATATTTATATCAACTAGTAAGCTGTGGACTAGTTTGCTTTCAATTATTATCATTGTCCACAATTCATATTATGGGGGTTTTTTATTTGTTTAACTGAAAATTATTTACATTCTACACACAATTTTTTTTTTCCAAACTTGTGGGGGAAAATGCAAAATTTGTGGAACTTTGGTATTTCTGAAAAGTGCAGAGGCAGTTTCTATGAATACGAAGATTGCAATGTAGATCTGTGTGTGAATCCATGTTTTGAAATATATCATACGTAAAAGGCGTATTAATTAGTAACAACGCTATTTTTTTATAAAAAATTGTACATAATCCCTATTAGCTATATAGAGTTTTGAGTACAATCATTTGGATATATTTCCTGCATGACAAATAATTATTTTAATCAAGTTAATTAATAATTTTTAATTATTGAAATTTTTAATATTTAAATAAAAAATAATTTGTGTGGAATGTCTACATTAAATGCAAAATAAGTATTTACTTTGTTCCTTAAATAAGTAGAATGCTGTGTTGAATGTGTGAATTTTTCTCAGGAGTTAGGCTTAATGTAGAAAAATATGTCGTCCTTTGGGTATAGTTTGGAAATGAAATGCTTCCTCCTTTAAGTCACAGCAGTTAAGGAATGCCGCCATCCACAAAGGGTTAAAACCAAATTGATTGCAAATGCAATACAGTACAGGATCTATTATCTGGACTGCTTGGGACTTCAGACAGTCTGGATAAGGGGGTTTTACATAATTTGGAACACTTTTTCTTTAAATTACTGGAATGGTCTAAAATGTTATAGAAAATTATAATTCATTTTAAAAACATGTATTATATAAAGATTTTTTACAATCCACATGAAAAGATATACTTGGTTAACTAAAATGCATTTTAGTATCAAATTTAGTGATTTAGAAAATTTTTGAAAAAAAAAAAATGTCTGAAAAAAGTTGATTATTCAGGCTAGTTATTAGAAGTCTTTTTTTCTTTTTTTTTAACATTTCAACATAAGTAGGCCCTCACCATATTCATCTAATATTTTAGCAGAAGCACCTTTGTTCATATGTTTCAAAATATTTTAAAGTACTTTTAATAAAATTAAGATGAGAAGGATGTACATTTTTAATTGAAATGAGAGATTCAACTATGGGTGCAAATATATAAAATTCTAATTTATGCTCTTCAAATGTATTTCTAATAAGCCTTATAATTCTAAATGCCTGAATAAATAAAAAAAATTTAATTCCGTTATCCTGAACATATATCTCAATTTTATCAACAATATGTTTAAAAGATAATATCCCAGCATAAAAAGCACAAAAAATATAAAAATATTAGAGGATGGAAACAGATTGAAAAAATGGAAAATATTTAAAAATAAAACGAAATATACTGGCGATCGTTTTTAAATAAAAAAATTCTGAGATATTGCTAAACTGTCTTTTATAAATTACTAATTAATAAATGTAACACGTTAAAAACCCATGAATATAATGCAATGGAACTTTTTGCTAGGGGTCAATTTTCGGTCCAAAATAGCCATTTTCATCCAAATAATAGGTGTTAATTGAAAATGATTTTGATGTTGGAATTCCATCAACGTTTTTTAAAATATTGAAGATGTGTATATTTCTCTGGAGATTAAAAAAAAAATTGGTTTTCCCGAGAAAATGAGTTATTGCTTAGGTTAAGTATTTAAAGAGATCAGTCAGAAGGCCCTGAATGACATTTTATAGCTGCTATATTTTTCTTCGCATTTCGGCAAAAGCTAACTCTCATTAATTTTGAGAATTCCTTACTTAAATGTACTTTCTATGATTTCGTAAATGCACTGATGACTCTTTTTTTTCATCTTTTCCAATAAATGTTTTTATTAAATTGTGCAAAATAGTGTAAATTCTGAAATATATTTATTCGCTCTTGCGAGAGTTCCTCGCCTCATTTTCGAAATTTAAGAGGGATCAGCGGCGATGAGTGCATGCAAATTCTCACGGCATTTTCTTTTACGCAGCATTTTTTAATTTCGTGCGTGGTTCGCGCATCCTATTTCAAACCCTGGAAAAATGTAGGTTTCAACACATCATTTTTTTTTTATTATTATTATATTGCTAATTAAGACAAAAAAGTATTTGGCGGGATTTTAAACAAAAAATCGCTATTTGGCGCAATATTTGGCAAATAATCGCTTGTTGGCACAGAATTTGGCATTATTTCGCGGAATTCTGGTTTTGGGAGCATCCAGATATTGGGACGCCATATAAGAGGTTGCGTACTGTATATAACTACACATTTTTAATACACTTGGAATTTTTTTAACAAGTTTAAAAGTAAATCTTTGTGAGTATTAATTTTCTTACATATTTTCCTTGATTTTTATATTATAATTAAAATGGCATTTTCCATATATTGTGTTTTCCCGCATATAAAGAAAGTTATTTAATCGGTTCCACAGAGAAACTAAAAACCGTGGTTTCACTGTAATGAAATTCCAAATTGTCATTAATTTATCTTCATTGTAATTCATTTATTACAGTAAACTTACCAGATAAACAGTGGAACTGGCAATAAACAGCCACCGACAGGTAGGGGCAAAAAGATGCTTTGCATAGAAGTTAGGGAGGCTTGGGACTGTCATATAAACAGTTTATGATAAAAATGTCAATCATTTGTAACATAGGGGGTAGTAGGAGGGGTTGCATAGGTGCCCATAGATTCTGTGTGGTACTGTTTAGATCCATTCGACTGTAACATATATCTACTATAATAAACTAAATGCTTTTATATGCAGATTTATGTTCATTGAAGTTTACCTTGTAATTTTGGAATTAATTTATATGTTTTTTTGTATACTGTGCAACATAATTCAGCCTGTGTAATGCTTTTGGACAAAAAATATCACATTCATTGTCCATTATTTTGATTTAAATTATTTTTTTCATTTCTTATCCTCATTTTAGTTCAACATCTGATAATCTGGAATTTATCTGATGCACTGCTGAAATTTACTATGTATTTTATTTGTAACCTAACTAAAATATATAGCATGAAACTTATTTGCAATTTTTATCCCTGGTTTTCCATTTTCCAAAAGTATTTTATCATGCTTCGCCACTAATGACAAAATAATTGTATATTAAAAAAGTCTAAATCCTGTCTTTAAATTTCACAAATTTAGAAAAAACTGAAAATAAAAATATTTTTGAGTTTGTGAGCTGGTTATCGTAAAATCCTATGATATGAATGCTAGTTTTTCTGAAGTGCATTCTTCATTAATATAATTTCTAACTATTTCTGCCACCGTGTCAACACCAAAACATTTGGTTTTGAAATTAAAATTAATAAAGAATTTTCTGAGGAGTATTGTGGAGCAATATCCATATACATTAGCATTACTTGGTTTAGCTGGAAGTTGCTGAAAAAATGTCTTAAAACTATTCGATGCTTCAAGAGCTAAATCTAGATGAAAACCATTCTAGAATGAAATTTGTCGACATTTGATAGAAGCGTTCATCTTCTTTTTTAAAAACATTAATATTTAATAAACTATTTTTAAGCACCTACTTTCTATTTTTCCAAGGTAACTTTTTTATGGAGATGTGAGTTTTATAGCAGCAGACAAAAAACCAATTTTATTCTTACTATTTAATGGATAAAACCACATAGTACATAATATTCTTATATCATTTATGCAATATATATACAGGCCTTTTCCCAGTTTGCATTGGAGCCCAATGTTTTTAGTCACATTACTAGTAATTTGTCTGATGACAATGCTTAAAACTAAACCAATTTTTCTATTTGGGTTATGTTGTGTAAATTAATGTAATTTTACTACTTATGAAATTGAGTTCTAGTAAAATGTTTGATCAATTTAAAAACTATTATTATTTGCATGTTGTACAAGCAAGCAAGAACAAGTTTTTTGGATGCTGGAAAACACTTCACAAAATTTTGAAATTTTAGAAAAATTACTGCCTGTTAGGACAAAAATGAACAACATAAAAAGAACTAGAATATAATAGGTTATTCAAATTCAATTATGTCTCATAAACTAACATTTCGATGTGGATTTTTTTCACATTTTGAAACTACTATGTTAGAAACCACTAGATACAGTTAAAAACATTTAATACAAATTTAGCCATCACCAGTCTTAAATTTTTGTCATTATTTCTTCTGTTTTGTTTTTTAATTTCTATAGCACTGACAGAGTTGTTTTGTTGTTCCATTTGTAGAATTAACAAGAAAGATCAATCATGCATAAGCATTGATTATGAAACACTTTCCAACTGAAATGTAATTTCATTTAAAAATTTCTAAAATGTGATTCATTCAGTGGTAATATCTTTTACATTATCACAGAACTACAGTAATTTATTATACTTAAATATTTAAAACTGTATCGAAATATAAATCATCTGATTCTTTATGCAAAATCAATGAATATTTCATTCATATAACTTGTATTCCAGACTCCAGAGCTAAATAATTTTGTGTGAAAAAAATTCAGCAATTCTTATGTAATTCATCTTACAATCGCTTGAGATATTTGCATTCTGCATATGTTAAAATTAGGCTTCCTTGAAGAAATAATAAAAGTTTAGGGATCATTTAAAATCACAACTATTGTAATTGCATAGGCACGGAATTTAGATACACAGATAATACACAGATAATATATATGTGTATGTGTATGTACTCAAAGTATTGGAATCGTGCCGAGGATCGGAACTCGAATTTTCAAAGTATCTACACGTTTTGGGACTTCTAGAACACGAAAAAACTACTTTTAGGAAGACGTCTGTGTGTGTAAGGGTGTATCAGTGTATGTTTCTGTGTGTCTGTGTGGATATTACATCCACTCTAATTGAAAAACTAATGGACCGAATTTCATACAATTTGGTAGGTATGTTTTTTGTGGGAAATCCTGATGTTCATTAGATTATAGTACGATTCGTAATAAAAGAATCTGCCTTCTTTGCGAAATGGCCGCAGAAATTGCCTTTATCAACTCTAGCTAAAAACTAATGAACCAAATTTAACAAAATTTAGAGTATAATATTTCAATAACCTACAAGTGATTTATATACCAAATTTAACAAAATTTTGTATATAAATCATTTGTAGGTTATTCTACTACGATTCGGGAAAAAGGAACGGGCTATTTTTGCGAAATGGCCAGCAAAAATCGTTATATATAAAAATAAAAGACTACGTGTGCTCAATTATACCAATTAAATTAATATTTTATATGTGATTTTATATGTGTGTGACAACAAAAAGAATAAGACTAACCCCATTACTCTAGGACTAGCCGTTCTTGAGATATTCTAGTTTTTTCGCGTTTTCGCTACGCCACCTTTGACAATAAGTCCAGCTATCAAATGAGAACCAAATTTAAGTTTAACGTGTAAATTCAATGTCATTTAAAATACTTATGTTGTGCAGATAAACTCAAATTATCATTGAATAAATAAAGAGAACGAATATGAGTCTGCAGAGAAAGACATGTGCTGTCCACATCAGAATTTTTAACAATATTACACCAATGATTTATAGAAGTGAACGGGGATTATTTTCAGACCATTTCGAAAAAAATGTATAATCTATATTTAAAGATCCATCAAATTTTTGTCGAATAAAATGTTCAACAAATTTAAGCTGTGTACCAAATTTTAACTCTCTAGGACGTAGGAAAGTGCATTTAAAATGCCATCAATTAAATTTATCATGAAGAGTTATATAAAATTTAAAAAAAATGAAAAATTGTTATCTACCAAATTTATCTTAAAATATGAAGCCACTCCCATATGCAAAACGTTTAAACAAATGGAGAGATATTTATTATATAATATCTCTCTCTTTTCTTTCTGGAAGATATCCCAAAGTCAGAATTTAATTGAATTTGTTTTTTTCCCTATATTAAATAATTTTTTTAATTAAAAAACTACTTAACATATTTTACTGAATTTTTTTTTATATATTCTATGGGATAATGTGAATATTTTCTAAAAATTTCGAAGCAATTCGTGAATTTTAAATTTACTTAAAAAATGTTTGAAAAATTAGGTCCCATAGGGTTCAATGTATTTCATTTTTTCAACCCGGGTTCAATAAAAAACTAATTGGGTGATATTATTTATTTATATTCCCATAGGTCCTACAGACCGTCTGAACAACATACTAAAATTTCATTTTGATAAACTCATTTTTACGGCAGTTATCGTGCTAACGGACAGACAGACAGACAGACAGAATGAACAAAGTCATAAACACTTTTCAACTTTGTTGTAAAGTGTTAAAAACGCCAGCTATCTCTTTCCAGGCAATTGTTTTCTACAACAGTCACTTTATTGATTTTTATGTTGTCTATTATTTGAATTTAGATTTTACCAACTCAATTATGAGTTGCTTCTCAAGCGCCATAAATATCATTCGTGCAGCCATGATTTCAAATTTAAAACAATCAAGAAAAAAAATAATCAAATTTAAAAAGCTCATGTAATTTATTGAATCCTGCAGCGCAGAAAAAGAAAATATTGTTTGCAACTGCAAGCCCTAATGTACACAAACCCACGTGATGCGTCTCAGCCAATAGAATTTTATCTTTTTTCCTGTGTTCCAGCAATCAAAAATCGACTAGGTGAGTTGATTTTCGGGTGATGAATACGAGTTTTTAGTGAAAGTGAAACTGGTACTGAATAAGGGCTTATGAACCAATGATTTCACAAGTGGTTTGGTAGGAATGGTGAATACGGGGGTAAAAGAAACCAAACCCTGCTTTAACCCTTTCGCTACAGCGGCATTCCGGAACTGCCGTGGCCCAAAGGACGGAGCGCTTTGCTTCCGAACTGTTCCCAGGAGACGGCAATTTTTTTGCGCTAAGCCTAACTCTCGAAAAAAATTCACTAAAAACACATATTCATCACAGAAATCTACTTTTTTCAGGAATAAAAGAAATATTTATTTTCTATTTGATGTATATTTTTCATACAAATCTGAATACAAAATACTCGTTAGTTGCTCCCATTCTTTTATCCGAAATAAACGAATAATTTCACTGCCCCTAAAACCCAAACAAAAAAAATACTCTCTTATATTCCTATGATTCACCAACAAAATCATAAAGCTGAAATCAAAACAAAACCCAAAACTCAATTATAAAATTGTTGTTGCTGCGAGAATTGCTCTGTCTGTTTATATTACAAAATCATGTTTCACTGCTCCAAATGGAGAAATAATTCATTGGATCCTCCTTATGCCAAGGTCCTGTATCTGCAAAATACATACAAGTTGTTTCTACGAGCATTTAACGCCATATAGAAGACAAATTAAAACGTTCCATGTGAAAACACGCATGCGTGCCACTCGCCGTTTACGGTAAAGTTTCCTCCATCACGAGTGCATGCCGTCCGTCCTTGAATGCAAGTTCGCAGCCGACACGAGGGCATGCCAATCGTCACGAAAGGGTTAAGTATTCCATTTATTACACTGGCACAAGTAAATTTTAACAACAAATCTAGGAAGTTAATGTACATTTTATTTTTTATTCCTGTTTCTGATTTTAATTGTTGAATTTTTATATTTCAGTTTTCTACTTTCTTATTTTCCATGTAATATTTGCAATGTTTGTGTGGTCATATTGGCAGACAATATATACAGAAATTGGAGTTGTGCCCAAACATGTAAGTATGATATATGTGGTTCTCATGTATAAAAAAATTATATTCAAGACATCATTCTTTTTAGTTATTTTCATCATAATGCTGAAATTTAGGCTTGAAAATTATTTTGCCTTATATCTGGTGACTAGATTATATGCACTGAGTTTATGTTACTAACAAGGAACTACATACTAACAAGGAAGGTCTTCTTACCCCCACACTGTTAAGTAAATGTGAAAAAATTCAGATGATTCTACACATATGCACTTTTTTGCAAAAAAAAAAAAAATGAAGCACCATGAAGGAAGTGAATATTTTCATTGAAATTAAATATGCGTACAGCTCATACACAGGTAATGAAATAATTACAAAACCAAGGCTGCAGGACCCATCAATGGTTAGCATATGCACATTGAATTTTCAAATCAGTAATTGGTGAAACCCCCCTTGGCTTCAATGCATGCTTGTATACATCTAGGTAAGGAGTGATAAAGTTTCCTAATGTCATCCTGCGATACATTATGCCAGGTATTCCTCAATTGTTGCTCCAGATCTGCTACATTTCGGGGTGCCCAAATCTGGCAACCTAGCAGGTCTTATAGATGCTCGATTGACGAAAAATCTGGTGACCTTGCTAGCCAAAGAACAGTATCAACAGCACGGAGACAGTCCACAGATATGTGAACCATATGTGGTGTGGCATTATCGTGTTGAAAAATAGCCCCAGAATGACATGCCATGAAGGGTAATGCAAACGGCCGTCATGATTTCATCAACATATCGTTTAGCTGTTAAAGGTGTACTCAGGATGACTAGGGGTGACCTGCTGTCGTAAGAGATAGCACCATCACACCAGGGGTAATGACTGTGTGCCTGTGTAATAACAATGGCTGATTGGGACCGCTGGCCCTGGTGCCTCCACATGCGTACCCGATGGTCATCTGCTGAAAGACTGAAGCGTGATTCATCATTGAATACTCTGTGATGCCAGTCTGCTGGCAGCCATGATGCTCGGCTACAACACCACTCCAAACGACTCTGTCAATATTGTGAGGTTATGGGCAGACATCTTAAAGGCTGTCATGAGCGAAACCCTACTTTAGCCATGTGCCATGATATGGTAGAAGGTACCACGGGTGGTTTGGAAAAGATAGCACGTTGGATGGTGGACAATGATGCCGCCATTGGGCCAATTCGGGCCTGTTGCACAATCATCTGATCTGGCCTCGCATTTGTGCACCTTGCTCTTTCACAGCCTTCATTCCACCAATGAGTTCCTTGCAGCAACCATTACTGCCAGTACCTTTGCACAGCGGCGTCCGTTCTGTGCAGATGGTGGTCTATTGTTCAGTATGACCAGCCATCTTCATGCATCACGACTAAACAACCATGTTCGAACTCGTCTAATTGCTTATAAGGTCTTTGACAATGTCGTAATGGCATTATTGGTTGTGTCTCCACGGAACTGCAATGCTGATAACGAGCAAAGATAAGCCATCCACATTTTTAAACCTGTTTTATAGGATGCTAGTTACACAGTATAAACGTGCACTATATCCTAAGTTAACACTCATTGGCCTTGTAAATTTAATCATTTGCATACTTAGTATAAAGGAATTTGCATTCAAAATTTTGAGATAATTGGATTACTTTTTTACGGGGGGGGGGGGGGCTTCATTTTTTTTTTTTTTTCAAAAAAGTGTATAAAGAATGCTATCAGTCAAACTTAGTGGCTAAATCCCTGTAGATAATCTATAAAAAATTAATAAATATCAAGATTTGATCTCCAAAAACCAACACTCCAGCAGGATTTAGCGAACAATATGTTGAACTTGTCTTCCTGTGATTGTACTGCTTTTTTGAAAGTGCTTGCTTTTAATGTATGTTTAAATTTGCAATCCTTTCTGAATTTAAGTTTAAATCAAATAGCTAACTGTTTTTTTATGTAAGTTAATAATATATGTAAATTATGTATATTATTTCTGTTATTTAGTTATTTACTTTCCCTACAATACATGGCAATATACAGGATGTCCCAAAAAAATTGAAACATGCTTTAATTCTTTATCTGTTGGAGATAAGTGGTCAATCTAAATTGCAAAAATGTTGAAAGTAAGGTAGGAAATATGACTACATTAATGGTAATAGTTCTTCCATTAATTTTCAAAAAGTTATACTTTTTAATTTTTATACGACCCCTTAGACAAATTTGGTCAATCAGAATATTTTTATTTTTAATGCAACAAGATCATTAAAAAACTGCATATCTGTATCTTTAATAATATATGTAAATTACGTATATTATTTCTGTTATTTAGTTATTTACTTTCCCTACAATACATGGCAATATACAGGATGTCCCCAAAAAATTGAAACATGCTTTAATTCTTTATCTGTTGGAGATAAGTGGTCAATCTAAATTGCAAAAATGTTGAAAGTAAGGTAGGAAATATGACTACATTAATGGTAATAGTCCTTCCATTAATTTTCAAAAAGTTATACTTTTTAATTTTTATACGACCCCTTAGACAAATTTGGTCAATCAGAATTTTTTTATTTTTAATGCAACAAGATCATTAAAAAACTGCATATCTATATCTTTAAAATCAACTGAATTATGATAAAGGAAAAAATCTGACTTATGCAACTTTTCTGTACCATGTGAAGGCTGTTTCATCAGTGAAAATAGAGATCATAAACAAATTGACGATGGAAATTGTTTAAATCAAAAATATGTTAATATATGTCAAAAAATTTTATCACAAATGCATCTAAATAAAACATTACACAGACAGAGATCATATAAAGCAGTGTTACTCACTGTACGGTTGGAGCACATAATTAAAATATGCATACATTGATAGAAGACCACTGATATAAAGGGACAAATTTCATTACAAATACTAGAAATACAATTAGACACAAATACTAGAAATACAATTTATTTACTTAAGAATCCGTGATTGCATCGTTAGCCTACTCAGAATTCGCAAAACTGTCTGCTTTGTATTATTATCCAGTTTTATCTTTTTTGTGATATGTCACAAATTTGCATTTCTAATTTGATATATGGTCTCCATTCACAATGTTCAATTTTCAATTAAATATAACTCACTCAATTTCAAAGATACAGATATGCAGGGTTTTTTTAATGATCTTGTTACATTAAAAATAAAAAATTTTTAATTGACCAAATTTGTCTAAGGGGTTCGTACAAAAATTTAAAAAATGTAACTTTTTAAAAATTAATGGGAGGACTATTTCATTAACGTAGTCTTATTTCCTACCTTACTTTCAACATTTTTGCAATTTACATTGCCCACTTATCTCCAACAGGTAAAGAATTAAAGCGCGTTTCAATCTTTTTGGGACACCCTGCATAGGCAATGTATTGGAATTGTGTCGAAAACCGCAACTCAAGTTTTCAATGAATCTTCATGTTTTGAGCACTTTAGAACCCCAAAACACCATTTTTAGCATGATGTCTGTATGTGTGTCTGTCTGACTGTGCAATGTATGTATCCACTTTAACTTAAATACTAATGGATCAAATTTTACAAAATTTGATAGATAATTCACTTGTGGGTTATCCTAGTGATGATTATATTTCGGTATGATTCAGAAAAAGGAATCTGTTTTTTTTGTTTTGTTTTTTTGCGAAACAACCTACAAGAATAATCAAAATCTAAAATAAAAAACAACATATGCTTAAATGTATCAATTAAATGTGTGTTTTATATGCAATTTTAGCCAATGAAAAGAATAAAACCAACCCTATAACTTTAGTACTAACCGTTCTCCAGATATTTAGTTTTTTATAGTTTTGTCACATCACCTTTAAAAATATGTTCAATTTCTAAATGAAAATGAAAACTGAATTAAAACTACACATTCAGATTAATTTTGAATAATATATATCTGAATGCAATTAAACCCAATTTAATGATTTAGGAAAGAAAGAACTATAAAATGAATTTGAGTCAGTAGGGGAAGTCATGTGTTGCCCACATCAGATTTTTGTTGTTGTTGACATAAAGTTTATTATTATTTCAACTATATTTGGTAAGTTTCAAATAGCTACTTATTTTACTTTGAATCAATTCAATAAATGCAGATGGTGTAATATTGTTTTATTTTTTTTACTGCCCTCATCGTTACACATTCATTATTTAATGAGTATATTGATAGTCACATGAAAAATGCACTGTTTGTATTTCGATGAATATGACTGCAACAACATTTTCCTTATAACATCATCAGCATTACCTTCATTTTGACCTCATGTTTGATAATTTGAATATCCTTTACTTTTATAATGAAATTAATTTAAGATATAATTAAAACATAAATCTTTTGATTTTTATCAGTTTATTTATTATATTTTTATTTTGAAAATCTACCGTTTACTATTAGATGGTTTATGAAACAGCCTTTGGAAATTTTGCTAAGTTGCCAAACAGTGCTAAATTACCAAATATCATTATTTTTACTATTTTAACTGATGAAATATAATGAATTGGCCCATATTTTTTTATAATCATGTATGTCTGCATGAGAAGAATCATTTGTATTTTTATTTTTTTTCAAATTGTTTAAAAATACATTTAAAAAGGCCTTCCTTGTAAGTATAATGTACTTTATAATTATTTTTACCATTATTTTGAAATTAGCACATATGTTCTGTTAAATAAAATTTTCCTATGGTAGGAGCAAAGTATAATCTTTTATTGAGAATATTACCCAACAGAGATCATAAAAGATTTGTTTAACCAAACATTAACCAATTAAGTACTTAAATTATTAGACATCCTTCGATGTACCGAATTTAAAAAAATTCCTATTTTTGTACTAGTTTGGCAACTAGCTGCATACAAATATGGATATGATTGACATAAATGTATAATTAACTTATTATAATAAAATTCAATATTTTGTTAAAATGTCTAAAAAATTTATGTTTTCATTTAGTTATCAGCCTGTCTCTATAAATTGATTTTGTATGAAAATTCCCAAAATTATTTGAAATGTTTTAATAGTGCAATCTATAATAATAAAGGAAGATGTTGGTTTGTTTGTTTGCTGGTCATATAAAAGAAAATCTAAGTGGTCAAAATTTAGTACAGAGGTACCTTGACTCCCAGAAGGAAACACTTCATCAAGATTTTTCTTTTAAATTTCAGTTTAAAAGTTAATGTAATTAAATTCAGACCTATTCTAATACAGCAGCCAATTCTGATTGGTAGCACCATCTATTGCATTATGCTAAAACTAAAACTATTTTTAAATTT
Organism: Amaurobius ferox; assembly: GCA_951213105.1. NCBI lineage: Eukaryota > Metazoa > Arthropoda > Arachnida > Araneae > Amaurobiidae > Amaurobius > Amaurobius ferox. The sequence goes on from OX578133.1 coordinate 47,660,962, forward strand.
TATATACGGTTCAAAAGGGGCATGATTGGGCTATTCAACTTTGGCACATCATATACTTTATCAATAAAGAAAAAAATTAAATCCAACGGGCCCGGACCTCTGGGAAATCTCTAGTTATTCTGGCTGGCAGTTTCTAGGCCTGACTTTCACACCTGAAACTCGGCAACTTTTTTACATACTTTAAATTTTACTGATGACACCATTTATAGTGTGGAATGGTGACAGAAATATCATGGTTTGAATTTTCATATTATATAGCATTAAATAAAAAATACTCTGGTACATGAATTTAGTTTCAAGAATTTTTTAATATTTTAGGTGTTCTTTTAGACAATTAGTTTATTTTGCATTTTTCATCAAATCTTTGTCATCAAAAAGCACACAATTATTTTTCTACTGATGTGTCTCTTTCTAATGTTTTTAAACCCGCTTAGAAAATAAATCTTATTGCATCATTTTTATAACTAAATTCCCTACTGTAAATGGTAACTAATATATATTGTTCATTGACATTGTAGGAATTGATGATTTGGTCCCCAGCCAGGTTCGAACTCAGGACCAGAAGCTTATAAGACCGACAGCTTCGGGTCTGAACTTATAATTTGGTACTGATTCCTAGCATTTTCGATCGATGTTTTAACAGGAGCAGAGTCGGCTGCTGCCGCAACATCATGTTAGAGGTTTTGAGGAAGCGAGCAAGCGCCTGAATTAAAAAAATTGTCAAACTGAGAAACTAAGAAGAGATCCGTAATCAGATTTTTACAGAAATCTACAAAATTATTCTTATTCTTTAAAATTAGTCTTATTCTTTCAAATTTATTTTGTAACCTGCTTTACCTGTGACTTACAACAGGGATTCATATATCCAATAACAGCTCTGTCATCTTTTGAAAAATTTAAAGAATAAATTCATTGAATCACTTCTTTAAATCCCAGGCAAAGCTAGGCTCATTTTCCAGTGAGATAATAGATGTGGGTAATATGGAAATTGTTATACAATTCAATAGATTTTTTTTACAGAATGAAAGAATTGTATATATATAAAATCTAAATACTATCTTTAAAATTCAAGAAATTAGAAAATCAGAAGTTTTCAAAGACTTAGAAGACATTCCCATTGTATATAACAGCATCCATGGACAGGTTCTTAAAGGTTACCAACTTCTGTCCTACATCTTTGACCCAAAAGATGATGCTTGCTCAGCCCTGTCAGAACTGTTCAACTTGCGACCCTCAAACATGTATAAAGCTTAGTTAACATAGTTTAAATTTATACCAAAATACACTTCATAAATGAACAAATTTCAATGCTTACTCTTGAAAAAAATTACTTAGTTAACACTGCTACTCATTATAGATTCATGTGAAACATCACATTTTTCGCATATTTTGAATGGGAAAAGGTTGATCTGTTGTATGTGATGATAATAAAAGTTACCTAGGGAAAGGTTTTGGTATTTTTAATCTAAAATTTCATATTTTTATACTTATCTTCCAGAATTGTTTTATAATACAGCTTAAAGGGTATATGAAATCAGAAGATACAATACATGTTGTGTTCTATGTTCAGGTCAAAATATAACAATGGTTTTCTGTTATGTATTCATAACGATATGATGTCACTTCCATTACATACAGCCACTTCTGTTTCATCTAAGTAACATTTCTTTCAAGATTTACTCTTTCTCATGCCCTAAGATGTTTCACATCAAAAACATGCAACTGTAAAAAATATTTCAATTGAAAATTTGGCTCAGCATCTTATAGAAGTTGAACAGCATTACTTCTATAATAATAAAGGAAGAAATCTGTGTTCAACTGTAACAGAAAATCTGAGTATCATACAGCCATGAAATATGGTACATTCGTTCCCGAGCAGGACCAGCTCAAGGATATTTTCGTGTGTGGGCAAAACTGTCTGGGGCTGCCCTTCATATATATACAGGATGTCCAGTGCTATCGATGCCCAATATCTATTTCCTCAACTGTTAATCACAGAGATACACTTCCAATTGCAAAAATGTTTTAAATTTTAAAATCTATTATCTTAGAAACAGTTTAAATCAATAAATGCATGTCTGAAAGAAATACGAAATATAAATTTTTATTCAGTTTCCCGGTCCTACCAATTATATTTAGGAAAATCATCCTCATACAATTCTATGCAAAATAAAAAAAAAATCATCCTTTTTCGACCAAAATTGATCAACTTATAGCTATTTAAAGTTGAAGCACTTTTGTGCTGAGAAATGGTCAATACGGTCCCTGAGTGATTGGTTGCCTGAAACGGGGCATTTTTATGTGTGGAAAAGCAACTTAAGTCATAAAGTTTAATACTTCATAACTCATTGAATTTTGGTCGTAAAAGGAAGATTTTCTTTTTATTTTGCATGAAATTGTATGAGGATGATTTGCTTAAATGTAATTGGTAGGACCAGGGGATCGTATAAAAATTTATATTTTGTATTTCTTTCAGAAATGTATTTATTGATTTAAACTGTTTCTAAGATAATAAATTTTAAAATGTAAAACATTTTTGCAATTGGAAGTATATCTCTGTGACTAACGGTTGAGGAAATTGCCATTGGGCACTGATAGCACTGGACACCCTGTATATAATTTGAGCTACAGCCATGAAACTGGGCATGCCAATGACGTTATAGGGCTCATGCAACATGCATGAGAACAACGTATCATGCAACATTTAAAACGACCGATGTTCTTACTTACGGGCAATTGGAACTGGATTTTCTGCTTTGATACTGAAAATTGTGTACAAAATTGTGAAAATTCTGTGCCTTTAAGAGGTACTCGACAACACTGCAAATAATTGTCGGATTTAGAGAGAAGCTGCATCATTGTCCCAGGGGAACTGGTTGGTCCAACAGCCGTATCAGTTGCCATCTTGGTTGGGGCGATATGGTAGTTGCTCGGTGATGGAAACAGTGGGTCAGAAAAGACCTATGTAACCGTCGCAGAGGCTCAGAATGCCCCAGACAGACAGACAACTGCTCAAGAGGATCGTGCAGTCAGGAGAGGAGCCACATCTACACCAATGGCATTGCTATCAGCCATTCGAAGGTATTTGACATCCCTGTGCATTCTGTATCAATGTATATTATTCAGAGATGACTTGTAGAAGGTGGGATTATGTATCGACATCCATTAACTTGTCTACCACTGACCCCTCAACATAAGCAGAATCGCCTGGATTGGTGCTTAGCTTGGTCAGCCTAGACAGTGTCTGATTATTGGAGGCATGTTTAGAGACGAATCCCGCTTTTCTCTCACGACTGATGGCTGCCGCATAGGTGTGTGGATGAGGACTGGGCTTTTTCATGATTATATGAGAAAGCTATTAAGAGCAAAGCGTCTTAGATAGACAAGAGCAGGAAGGGACTAATCACCTTAAAAACAGGATCACCACCACCTTACAAAAATTATTTTATTTCAATGACCTATCAAATTTTATTCTCATCTAAATTTAGAGCTCTAATTAGCGGTTTAGAAAACGTAAAGCTTTACATTTCTTTCTACATACATACATTAATGCAGCAGTAATTTATAATATATAACTGAATTTTGGACTTTATTTATAATTTCCCTGCGCACAAATAATGTATCGGAAAAATATTGATGGAGTCGAAAACTCAAATTTTCAACGGATTAATATACGAATCAATTATTTTTAAAGGGATGTCTGTGTGTGAGTGTAATGTATATATTGATGTGTATAGGAGTCTAGCAAGACAAAATTTGTAGAACAAATGGAGTGAAGCGATTAAAATTTATAATTTTAAAAGGAAATGAACATTCGGAAGGTCGCAAATTTTCAAACTTCTTTTAAATCATAAAAAAAAATGGCATCCACAAATATTAAATAAACAATCTTATTATATATAAATTTTCATTAGAAATCAAATGGAACTTACTTTAGAATGATAGCATAAACCGTTCTTGTGCTATTACATGTTTTTTTAATATATGGATAACAAATGATGCATAAAATTAATAAAAGAATATATGATAAATCTATTATTGACATTCTCATATATATATAGAGTGTTCCATTCACAAGAATAGACAAGTTAATTTTGTTTTGTTCAATAATGCTATAAATTTCTGTTTACGTTAGTTAATACACTGCTAATATTATTGTGAAATAAATTCTAGAAAGTTTTTTTTTTTTACATGAATAACATTTATGTTTGGGGTTTCTGTGGAGGGAAAATAAAGCATTACAAAAAATGTAAACTCTTTGGATGCTTATAATAATAATTTCAATATTTTGATATTTATAGAACTTTGTTAGAAAACTAAAAAAGTATCTATCCAAGCCAGTGTTTTATTATTTTTATATTCATTTTGAACTATAAAATATAGATATAAATAATAAGGAATAAATTCATTTTAAACTATAAAATATAAACAGGGGTGTATCTACAGTGGTCGGCGGTGGTCGGGGTTTCCACCACTCAGAATTTCCGACCACCACTCATCCAAAAAAAAAAAACTTTCTAAAACAACAAGTGAAGTTGGAATCATCACCAACTGCCAACCATGTGGCTGAAGCTATAAATAGAAATTCTCCCCTTTGTCATTGTAGCTAAATAAAGATGAAAATAAGAACTCGCCACTCGCCGACTGAACTGAAAAATTTGACGACTTGAAATAACTTGACAACCGGCCTTTTTTTTTTTAATATAAAAACGGGACTATCCAAGAAAAAAAAATCCTCCGGCAGCTAACCTTATCCAGAGCTCGAAATTAACAGTGGTCCGTTGGTCCGAGACCACAAAAACACTCAAAGGACCAGCAGAATATAAATTATATTGGTCCATCGGACTAGTAACCTTTTATTCTCATTTCCCTCTCATAAATTAAATTTTTCCCTCAGCACTTATGTAAACAAAGACGATATTCAACAGCCTGGGGAAAGTAAACAAGCAAACAATACTGCTTCCGTGTTTGTATGTGTTATCGAGACGCAGTTATCTTCAGGCCGAGTTCATTCTACATTTATAAATTTCTTCGGTCTTGGCTATGGTTTAAGCATTGCTATTGTCGGTCGGGTGAAAATACGAAATTTCGGCACATGTAGATCTCGAAAAGGAGAACAGAACAAGCCACTTCGATTGTGAGCGTGCTATCTATCCATTTTAGTTCAGTCATCGGATTCAGGATTCATTGGGTGGGGGGATGAGGGGAGAGAAAATAACTAACGCCTGTAGTTACAATGCAGACCTGATGGCTCTCCTAGAAAGAAAGCGTTGATAATGCACACTAGCTAAGTTTATGGGGTAGGGGGGGGGGGATTTGCAGACAATTTTCATTTATGGTATGGGAAATGGCGGCTTTCGCCATAATTTTACTATGATAACTTGTTATTTATTTTTTTTTTTTACGGAATCTCTAATCTTTAATTGAACTAGGTATGGTATTTATGGAAATCCACATAATAACATTTCACATGTAATTTACTTTATTTTATAATTTATTGAAGTCCCGTGTAGTAGTAAGATCAGTAACAAAGGTTGCGGACCACTGAAGTCATTAAAATTTTTATAAATCAACAAATTTTGTCAGGCGTTTTGGTTTCTAATGTTGGAATTTGAATTATCATCGGGGGAATGATGGCACGTTATTTTCCGAGGGCTTGGCGGGACATGGCAATCCTGAACCTGGCAACACGAAACACTGGCCTAGTTTTTCATAATTTTTGGTTAAGACCTGGCAACACTGTTTACTTGATATTCTAGAATTTTTTATCTGACCTCAAGACTCACATAAATAAATAATGACCAGTCTTAAAAGGAGGGCAGTTTTATGTCATGATATCGGCGATTTATTTAGGAAACAAAAAGAAAACTGTGCAGTGTGTGAAGAAACTCCTACAGAAACTGCAGACTCTACCCTAGAGGAGACATCACATCAAGTAGGTCTAGTAAGAACAGCAACTGTTGAGAGTGTAAAAGAACCTGTTACAGTCGCACCAAAAGATTTTGAGGTAAGCAATGTAAGCACAGTTCTTACTTCAGATAATTCTGAAATTGATGTAAACCTAGATGAAGAACAGTCCTCAAGTGGAATTGTGAGTAGGCATACAAAGCCTAGTTTTCTGAATTGGGGAAGCAGTCTTATGGTTTTAAAAAAGATTGGGTGAGTGGAAGAAATTGGCTTTATTATGATATTTCTAAAAAAGGGATGTTTTGTAGGTTATGTCAAAAGTATAATAAAACACCTTATCAGACAGACATTTGGACAAAGACACCATGTACCCATCTGCGATTGGCAAGTATTCACATTCATGAAAATTCATGCTCTCATACACATTCCATGAAAGCAGAACTTGAATTTAGTGTAAACCCAAATATACGTGATGTAATAAATTTAGGAGTTCCTAAAGGTGTTCTCACTAATATGTTTGCATGTTTGTATTTTCTTTGCCAACATCGTATTGCCCATACTACCAACCTTGAACCATTGCTGGATCTTACAACATTTCTTGGACTGAAAATACAAGAAAACGTTCGTGTTGCAAAAAATGCTACCTACAACAGCCGTGGTGCTATTGAAGAAATGCTGTATAGTTTATCCAATGTATTGGAAGATAGCGTTCTGAATGAGTTGCGGGAATCACCATGCTATGCAATTGAAATTGATGAATCGTCTGATGTATCTGTAAAGGAGAATTTAGTTGTACATGCACGTTTTTTAGACACAAATCGTGAACTCAAGACAAAATTTCTTAAATTAATTGATCTTCTAGCAGGTAATTCAAATGATGGTTCTGAAACAACTGTTGTGTCATTAAATGCGGATGTTATTGCAAATGCTGTTACTGCATATCTAGTCTAAAGAACTTCCCTACTCTACATTGTGTGGAATCGGTAGTGATGGTGCACCAGTGCTTACAGAGAAAAAGAATGGTGCCATTAAAAAAATTCAAGAAAGGCAGAAACTGGTTCAACAAGAAACGGGCAAATCAAATTATTGTGAGGCAGTTAGCATTCATTGTGTTGGACATCGTTTGAACTTGGCCTCATCACAAGCAGCCAAGAACGTACCAAAAATCAAGAAATTTTGAGAAGTTATATGACAGCTTTTTGATTTTTATCAAAACAGTCCAGTGAGACTTGCTGGCTTGCTAGAAATCCAATCTCTTTTTCCAAGTGATTCGAGTGGTAAAACGCTTGAACCATCGTTCACTAGATGGTTAAGTCATGGAGAAACTGTACTGCGTTTAAAGGAAATTTATTATTTTGTGATTTTGAGTCTTGAAAGAGAAGCTGAAGAACGTTTTAATGCAAGAGCAAAGGGTCTTTACCATTATATGTGTGAATATTCATTTGTGGCTATTTTGCATCTTTTGTGTGATGTATTGCTCAGCATTAATAGACTATCAAAGATTTTCCAATCAGAAAGTGCAGATTTAACCCTTATAGAGCCATTTGTGACATCAACTTTAAATAAACTGTGAAGGTTAAAAGATAGAAATGGGTTTTATTTAAAAGATTAACCCAATTTCATGGGAAAATGTCATGAGAAGGAAATACATATTTTTAGGAAACCAAATGATTCCACTTCCTTTTTGAGCTTAAAAGTTCAGTACCTGTCTGAGCTCATTCAAAATATAGAAAACCGATTTGTTGAAAGCAATGTTGTAAAACAGTTCTCTATATTTGATCCTAAAAATCTTCCAGATGAAATGGAACATTACTTTGAAGAATATGGACATGAAAGTGTAGAAGTTCTTTCAGCGAAATTTGGTCTAAACACTACCAACTGTGTCATTGAGTGGAATGAGTTAAAACAGCTGATCTCAGATCACCATAGAATGAAAACTCAGGAAGAAATGGTTAAAGCTATTATCACCAACAAGACCATGCTTGAATTATTTCCCGGTATTTCACATATCGCTCAATGTTACAAAACAATGCCAATACACTCAGCAGACTGTGAAAGAGACTTTTCTCAAGTTAAGTTAATAAAAGCAGAACTCCGGAATAGATTGAAATCTTCCACTCTGGATGCACTTTTACGTATCGTTGTGAACGGTCCAGAGCTTCATAGCTTTCCGTTTGACAAAGCAGTTCATCACTGGATGACTGTAAAGAATAGGAGGATCAGATTGAAATGAAATTACTGTGTAAATGTATTTTATTATTATAATTACATTTAAAAAAAGTTATATTCAATTTTATCGAATGTTTTTCTTTAATATAAAAGTATACAATACTAATACTGTTTGTGTGTGTGAATTAACGCGAAGCACGTTTCGAAATTTTATATTCGCAATTATAGTTGTTCTGGAAAATCAACCACCACTCACATTTCTGTAGATACATCCCTGTATAGATATAAATAATAACTAAGGAATTTAGTATCAAAATCTATATTTATTATTAAAAAAAGCTTTTGTAGTTCTCGAGTAATCGTCTTACCAAATTTAAGAAGATTGAAAATTTTCCATTTCTCAAGTTTGTAACATCTCAAAACCTAAAAGATCTAGCTTTGAACAATAAGCATGAATTTGAAGCTCTTTAAAAGCCCTACAAGTGTATATAATTGGATTTTGGATCAACCTCTTTTTTTTTTTTTTAAGAAGAAAAAGCTTTAAAACTTAAAAATGAAGTTTTTTCCATGTTTCAGATTTTCATTCAAAATATCTTCGAAAGTATAACTGAACGATGTAATTAGTAAGCGACAAAGATATATATGAGGAAATTTAGTTTCTAAATTTATATGTTTATTTAAAAAAGCTTTTATAGTTTTCGAGTAATTGTCTTGTCAAGTGGAAGAAGTTTAAAAATTTGACATTTTTCAAGTTTATAATGCTTACATCGTAAAAACTGAAAGTGATAGCTATAAATAATAATAAGCATGAATTTAGTACTCTTTAAAAATCCTACAAGTGTATGTAATTAGATTTTGGGTCACTTTCTTGGTTTTTAAAATATAGTGGTTATAATTTCGATATTTTAACATATCAAAATTATAACCACTATACTTCAAAAACCAAGTTTTCCAATGGGTGGGAAAGCTGTAATATTTGAGATGCCACGAATTGTTGCAGCTCAGTCTGGTTACTTACTCTTTTGTGAAATATTGGTGCACAAGCACAAGATATTTTGTTTTGTTTTTAAAGAAATTAGAAAGTTAAATGAACTTGGGGATTCTAAAGATGTTTAATGATTGATGAGGTTTGAACAAAATAGGTGGAAATATATGTATCCAAATACGTATTTATGTGCCACCAGTCAAGTTTTTAGATTAACTAGAATGTAAAATCTCATCAGTAAGTTTAATTTTTATACCTCAAATCAAGTTTATAAAATAATCGAATATATTAGAGTCTATGATCGAAGTTTTCAGATGAAATTGTAGCAAAGACTAAAAGTGCTAGCTAGCTATAAATAGTTAGCGAGTAATTTGTATTGCTTTGAAAGCCTGTAAATGGAACAAATGAGTCTGAAAAAAATCGAATAAACTCATTGAACTTTACTAGAGATTTATCTTACAAAATATCATCCACTCAAAACAATTTTGGCTCCATTGGACTGGAGCCACCGCCGATTATATTTTTCTGAATTTTCTCAGAAAACTTACTGCATTATGTAGTGTCATGAAAGTTGCCCTCATCATTTTTTTTAATAAAATTTGAATTTGTATTTGCATAAATCCTATGAATTATTTGTACACCTTAGCATTAAAACATTATAAACAAATTATCACATGAATAAATTAGGAAAGATGAGAGATGAAGGAAAAGCATTTCAATACCTTAAAAGCTAAGATATAATAAGATAACAGGACAATTCATAATTTTGCAGGTTATTATCAGCAATTTATTTAACTAGCTGTTCTTTAAATATTACATTAAAAAAGCAAAAATATTTAAATTTATTGCATTTTTGATTTCACAGATAAAAACCTGGAATTCTATTTTGAAGCTGTCCATTGTAGCCCCCTCTAAAATCTGATTCAAATACTGCAGGGACATAGGTACAGAATAATGGAATACTAGCCAAATTACAAGAAAATTTTACACCTTGACGAATTTAACATTTATTTTATTATATCACTGGAATGAATTACTCGGAGTTAACTGGGACATAAATAAACCCCCGCTATTTAAATAATACATTTACAGATAACATTACTCAATTTTCTTCAAATCCTAAACCAACACCAAATTGCTAGTACACTATCCATTAAGCAAAAAGATAATACATGCTCTCCGTAATGCAAGAAATAAATTAATGAAAGATTAATAACCTCTAAGTCAGCCATTCCCAACCTTTTTTCCCCTTGTGTACCTCTTAGTAGTCTACTTCCATAAATTGTACCCCCAATATTAGTAAAATGTTTGTAATTAATATAGATATATATCCATATATTTTAACATAATGTATTGATAATTAATGCAATTTGTTAATGATTATTAATTGATAATTAATGCAATTTATTAATAATAATTAACTAATATACATGCATGTTCAATGGTAACCTTGAGCAAGCACAGAGTTTTTTGAAATTAGGTTCAAGTGATGTGAGATACAGTCTCAAATCTGGGGATGCATTTAGTTTGCTACGGTACTTATTTTTTATAAAAGTATAGGAAGAGAAAGCCCTCTTCACTAACTCTGTATTCGGAAATGTTAAGAGAAACTTAAGCGCTATGTTAGCCAATTATTCATATTCACTACTGATTTCTGCCCAAAAGCTAACAAGAGATTTTCCTTTAAATTCAGCTTTTAAAGTAATCTCTGCTAAAAATTCGATCAATTGTTCTTTTTCCTTGATTGATAATTTGGCTGCTTGGAAATGCTTTTCTTCCAAGGGATTTGCAATCCAGTTATTATATTCTTCAGGTTGTGAAAAATACTTCTCAAAAGAAGATTTTAACCCCTTCAAATGTTCAGTTATATTTTCGCTTATTTTCTGGGAGAGTTGCAGTTTGTTCTCTGAAAGGTAATTGTGCAGAGTTTCGAATACCTCTGGCTGACCTTTTTCAATGCATGACCTCCAAAATTGAAATTTTTTAATCATGGATTCAACTTTGTCTGACACATTGAAAATCGTTATCGAACTATTCTGAAATATCAAATTTAAATTATTTATTTGTTGGAAAATATCTGATAAATAGGCAAGGCTCTGAAGCCAAAAGTCTCAAGTTTATGGAATTAGATTTTATAAAATTAGCCACTTTCACAGCTTCTTCCAAAACGATTTTTAATTCATCAGGAAGGTATTTGGATGCAAGGCTTTGCCTGTGGATGCAACAGTGACTCCAGGTTATATTGGGGGCTACCTTCATAACATGAGCGCAAAGACCAGAGTAACAACCTGACATAGACTTGGCTCCATCAGTGCATAAGTGCCACAGCAATTAGACCAATTTATGTCATTTTGTTTGAAATCACAATCAATAGCACTAAATATATCCTCACCTCTTGTGCGTTCTGAGAAAGGATGACAAAGCAAAATGTTTTCTTCAACTTCATTGCCTTTCAAATTCCACACAATGACAAGCAAAACAACGAAATTAGCAGCATCTGTGCTTTCATCAACTTGAATAGCGAAATATTTACTGTTTTTAATCCTGTCTATTATCGTCGCTTTGAAATCGTCGGACATATCCTGAATTCTTCGAGAAATAGTGTTGTTTGAAAGAGAAATAGTGTTTATTTTGCGAACATGTTCCTCTCGGAGCTTATACATTACGGCATCTTTTATACAAGGAGAAATTAAGTTCTTGGCTATAGTATGATTTTTACTACATTTACAGGACCTGCGCTAGGAATTTCAAATTGTTAGCCAACAAATTAGCCAAATTGAAAAACCATTAGCCAAATTACGTGATTATTAGTCAAAGTTATCGTCGCCATCGGTGAAAAATTTTCTACTTTTAAGCCATAATGCAGTTAATAATATTAATTTCATTCTAAACAAGATATAAAGATAGGTAGATTTCATTTTTTTAATCATTAAATAGGCTATTAGTAAATTAAACTTGTATTTACCAATGAAAGATCACAATGAGTTACAAAAATGACAAATTTATTTTATAATTCACATAGTTTCATTATCATATAAACCAGGCAAGCGTCGAATTTTTGTACTATACACCCATTTTCAAAAGCTGCCTTAAAGTTAAAATCTTTCATATCTGGCCCTTCACTATTTATAAGAATCAAGTCACTGAGATTTTTTACTCTGATGTTACTACTTAATGAAATTTATGTTCTGTTTACTAAAGCCTCTTTCAACGATGGTTGTTGTCATAGGACATGTGAAACCAATTCTTGCTACATCCATAATATTTTTATATGCAGTATCATCATTATATTTCTTTAAAATTAGGCACCAAAACTATCTAAGGGATACATTTTTATGTCGGTTTTAAAATTCGGACAGGCGTAAGGATCGTATAAAAACCACAAAGATGATGATGAAGATGAAACGAAAACAAGCCAGGCAGGCTTAAAAATTCATAACAAAAAAATAAACTACGATTCAACTTATGACAAAAACAGCAAACCACAAGTTGGCATCTGTGATAATAATCAGCAGTGACCTTTTTGCAGTTGGTTTTAACTAACATTAAATGCTTTTTTATTTACCGTATATACTCGCGTAAGTCTAGAAATTTGTGACAAAAAAAAAAAAAAAAATGCTTCAAAATGGGGGGGGGGGGGTCGATTTATATGCGGAGTCTAAAAAAAAAACTATCGTAAGTCTAAAAGTTATTTTTTCCCGCAAGACAATCGATCCTAAAATAATGCGGTAGTAATTTCGCAATCGCACACTCCTAATTTCTCTGCCCTCCAGATGCTCCGGACTACCATTGTATATGCGCCATCAAAAAATATACATACATTTTCATTCGATGTTTATCACTTGTTTCTCTGATTACGGCTGATCGTTTTCGACAAAAAATGGCTCTTTTCAGAAATAATTCTGTAACTCGGATTGTTTAAAACTATAATGCAGGATTTTAAGTTGAAAGTGTTTTTTTGTTTTGTTTATTGGAAAGTATCTAATAACTGTGCTGGGGGGGTTAATGGTTGTGCGATTCAGGGTTAGCGAAAAAAATCGGCTTACATAACGGACGAAATCCAGATAATTTTTTGATTGCCGCGGTGGGTCAAGGACGCTTGAGAGACAGGAATGCACTGTCTGCCGTCCGTTTTGAGGATCAGTGTGCTGGGAATTAAAGAATACCTGGAGCTTGTCACACGAGAGCGAGCGTCCCCAAAACAGACGGGAGACAACGCTCGTATATCATAGGCCTACTTGTCTGGAAATGGACTTTTATTCCAAATTAAATCGGACTTTTATTCCATATTACTTCCCAAAAAAATATTTACAAAATTTTTACAGTTTCCAAAAAATCATTCGCCAATTTTTTCCCCAAAATATTTTTTTTATCGCCAGTTTTGCGATCTTTTCGCATTTGGCGCGTAGGCGAATGGCTAGCGCAGACCCTGATTTAGCAATACGATGACTAATATGATAAGAGGCTTCAACCGCATTTTTGTTAACGGACAGTAAGTATGAAGTCACATTTTGTTGCTTTGATAGGCGCTGAAAAAAATTACTTTCCTTGTTTTTATAACTGATGTGTTTTGCTTGTAAATGCTGCAGTAATGAAGAAGGTTTCATACAACCATTGGATAATACTTTGCCACACACTACACACAGTGGCTTAAGACAGTCCTCATCCCCTATAAATGAAAATCCATTCTGCATGTATTCATCACAGTATTTTCGCTTCTTACCTGTATGTGGAATTGAAGATTTCATCTTTTCACTGTTCTTCATCGAAGTGCAAGACGTATCCTGAGATGTACTTGGCGAGGGATCACTTTCACATTGTTTCACCTTTTTTTCTGTACCGGTTTTCAGCCACTGATCCATATTTAAAAATACATGAATTCATCCGATCACAAGTAACTATCATACATAAGAAACGCCTGGAAGAAATAGCTTGTTCATTGTTTACAGTTCACTGGACAAACTGAGTGGCAATGTCACGATTCAACGGGGAATCCTTCGTATTAGCTGTACTAGTATGACGAGAAGGAACCTGAATGTTCCCGAAAAAGGGTGAAAGCTGAGCGAACTGCAATGCCGAGCCATCCAGGGGGTGCCGTCGAGCAGGTGGTCACCATGAGGTCGCTACACATTTTTGAAGGGAGGGAGAAGCTCCCAAGTCTCCACCATTCGTCAAAATAACAATGGAGACCCGGGATTTTCCCAAAGTGAATTGCGGTGAAATTCCGCACTGTCTTTTCCATAGCATTTAATTATTTTTGCAATTTTTAATTTTTTTATTTTTATCTTACATTGTTGACAAAAATACCTTTCTGTCCACCATTGCTAAATTTTTTTCGCGTACCCCTGTTTATCCTGGCACGTACCCCAGGTTAGGAACTTCTGCTCTAAGAGATGAACTTGGCATTAGATCGTTACTATAGCTGTTAAATCGTATAAGCAGCTGTTAGATCATATTGATGGCTGGAGATTCTGTAACTATTAAATCATGAATATAGCTGCTAGGTCATATCAGTAGCTGGAGATTATCTGATTTTGGAATTTAAAAATTTGTTAAAAAATCTGATTTAAGTTTTGGAAAAAGGCCTTCGAGACACATTAGTTCAGGTATAGGTGCGCTTGTGTGAAAAAATTCATTGCTGTAGATATCGTGCGGCATTGTGGACAAACAAACAGACATATTCTTCTTTTTATTATTATAGATTCACTGGGGGTGAAGACGATAGAAATGTAATGTTTAAAATGTCCCTGAGTATGTGACAAGTGAATGAAAATATATAAAAAATGTTAGAAGATACAAAACCTAAAATCCAAAGGTAAGAAAAATACATAGAATAGAAAAGGGGACAACAATTAGGAAGGAAAGGGGGAGGGGGTAAAAATTAAAAATATTCGAATTTTCTGCCAAAAGGTAAAGTGCATTATAAAACTAAGAGAGGGAAAAAAAATCATATTTGCAATTATTGGTGGACAAGGTGGTAAAAAATTCAATATTTTTTTTAGTAATTTTGGAAAAAATAAATGAAAATATCTGAAAAGAATTTAGAGATACAGGGGCCCAACAGAAACACAGGGAAATACCCAAATGCTTCCAAATTCATTCAAAAAAAGGGGGGGTAGAAATGAAAAAATATGACTTTCAAGTGGGGTAATAAAAATAGGGCGCATTAAGGATAAAAAAAATTCCCTTCGTTGGAAAAAAAGAACGACAATGTTTCATTTTTTCTCGGTTTTGAAAAAAAAAATGGACAAAAAAATACCATATATCATACAATGCAACGTTATATAAGAATAATAACTCAAATGTTTTAGGTTGACTAGAACATAAGGATAGGGGTAATGAATTATTTGAGTAGAAATAAACAAAATCACAATATCAAAATGTATATTACAAATTTTAAGATTGTTTACTTAACATTTTACCTAAAAGTGTATTACATTATAATTATAACTAAAAGTGTAATTATGCAAAAATAAAATATTTACAGATTATTGAATGTATATCTAGACTGAAATTTGTATGCATGAGCAAAAGAATCCGTCAAATTCTCAGATTGGGTCTATAAAATTAATTTATTAATTTATGAAACAGTTCTAACAATTTAGAAACAACTTTTGCACTTTTATTCAAATATCCAAAAAGGAATAGCTTGCTTCGCAAAAATCTTTTTTACCAAATTCCCCCCCCCCCCCCCTATGAAACTGGAAAAATTACAAAATTAAGATCATTTTACAACATTGCTTAATTGTTTGCCTCTGAAATTCCTCATAGAACAACCAAGGGGCCTATAGATATTATTTTGGAAATAAAATGTGAAACATTTATCCTTTTATCAGTATTATTCAGAGGCTAATGCCATAGACTAAAATCAGCATCAAATTTATTTTATTTGTTAAAACACATTAAAATCAACAAAATACATAGTCAATTAAAAAATTTTACGAAAATATTTTAAATACTTGAAAAGAAAAAGTTACCCGAATACTTAAAAGAAGCCATATTTTAGGATGAATTTATGAATCTTGCACAGCAGCAGAACACAACACTCTGAACACTAAGAAGTATTTTATACTTCTAGTCACTGTGTTATCTACATGGCCTCTAGCTAGGCACAATGCTTAAATGAGTTAAAATGGTAGATGACCAAAATAAGGGCCATCTGGACTAATCTCCTTCCTCCCGTCCTGTTAGAAGTGTGATCATAGAGACTGCATCCATGTGTTTACAATTTGAATTTAAAAGCAGGAACAAGTTCTCAAAATCACCCCTTGGGTTTTTTCCAGTATTTGGGGAAAACAAAGCCACCCTCGGGGATTACAGGCTGTATCCAGCTGCAATTTGTTTAAAATCTAGTAATCTCTTACTTGTTTGAGTGCACATACTTACAAGCAGACCTATACATATATTGCTTCAAAAAAGATATAATTATGGGAGTAAAATGATTTGACCTTTTAATGTTTCGATACTATCTAAAAAAAGTACATTAATTCATTTATATTAAAGCAGCTGAAAATTGGTTTATTTTCAAAAATGTTTTGAATACGACTACAAAAGGCATTCTTACTATACCTAATTTCACTTCCAAATTGCTGCCCCTCATTCAGCCACCATAGGCAATTGCCCACGCCACCCACTCCGTAATCCGGGCCTGCTCCTGAGAAAAATGCATCATAAAGTTTTTTTTTTTTTTGTTAATTCAAATTAGGTTTTTAGTTATTGAATGTTGAAATACCATTTTATACTATATTTGCACAAATTGGTTCCTTCGTGACCAAAAATATTTTTACAGAGTTTCTATATTAACACTAGAAGAATCAAAGAATTCTCTTTCGAGCAAACTTTGAATGGAATTTGTACTATCAATAGACACATTTTTGTGAATTTTTAAAATGTTTCTATTTTTGTCTTTTGAAGATGTACCCGATTTTAAAATTTTAATGTAAAAAAATTAACTGACAATCCAATCTTTATAATTTAACAAAAGCTCTTTTAAATATTACACACTGCTCCAAAGATTCCACTTTGTTGCTCCAAGTCCTCTGGACGGCCTGGGGCTTTCACACTGCTCCAAAGCAAAAAAATTCTGATGCCATCCATTCATTAATTATAATTTTTATAAGATATAAATGTAACGCTTTAAAATTCTGCAAAAAAATCAGATTGAAAATTCTCCTTTTCACACATGCGCATAAATACCGATAAGCAGAGATTGCAATATGGTGACTCTTGAAATTGGGTAAAAAACTTTCTATGATGTCACATCTACTTGCATTCTCAGAGACACCCCTAAGAAAGTTCTTTAGGGAGTAGTGTTTGTTCTCAGAACACTGTAATAAACAAACTGAATGATAAAAGTCAAATATAATATCCCAAAAAATTTATTTTATTGCAGATATTTTAATTTAGAAAGCATATTGTTGATGGACAACCCTCCTCCTTTGAATGTGCTCCACACGCTTATTTAGGGCATATCAAAAGAACTTATATAGAGTCTATCAAAAGATATTATTTAGGGTGTATCAAAAGAGCTTATTTCCAGCTAATTATGCCTATAAAAATTTTGAAAGGCATATTTAGGTCACATTACAGGACCTTACTTAGGACCTTATCATGAAAGCTTATTTAGCATTTATTCTACTCATGCCAAGGTGAAAATGTGCATTTAGGACATGTAATAAAAAAAGCTTATTTTGAAAATCACAGAAGCTTATTTGGGATGTATCAAAAGTATGCCCATGCAGAGAGTAAAATATATAGGATGTCCAGTTGTATCGGTGCCCAATGACTATTTCCTCAACCGTTAGTCACAGATATACACTTCTAATTGCAAAAATGTTTTAAATTTTAAAATCTATTATCTTAGAAACTGTTTAAATCAATAAATGCATTTCTGAAAGAAATATGAAATATAAATTTTTATACAGTCACCCGGTCCTACCAATTATATTTAGGAAAATCATCCTCATACAATTTTATGCAAAAAAAAAATCATCCTTTTATGACCAAAATTGACCGACTTATAGCTGTTTAAAGTTGGAGTACTTTTTGTGCTGAGAAATAGTCAATATGGTCCCTGATTGGTTGGTTGCCTGAAACAGGACATTTTTAATGCGTGGAAAAGCGACTTAAGTCATAATGTTTAATGCTTCATAACTCGGTGAATTTTGGTCGTAAAAGGAAGATTTTTTTTTTATTTTCATGAAATTGTATGAGGATGATTTTCCTAAATATAATTGGTAGGACCGGGGAGGGGGGCCATATAAAAATTTATATTTTGTATTCCTTTCAGAAATGCATTTATTGATTTAAACTTTCTAAGATAATAGATTTTAAAATTTAGAACATTTTTGCAATTGGAAGTATATCTTTGTGACTAACGGTTGAGGAAATAGCCATTGGGCACCGATAGCACTGGACACCCTGTAAATTAAAGGAACTTATTCAGAACATCCACTCGTCGAAAGTGAGATTGCAACTTCATGAAGGAATGCACGTAGCCATATGCAAATCACAGTACTAGTAGAAGAGAAAATCATATGCCAATAATTAAAAGGACAAGCAAAGATATGCAAAAGAAACATGTTTATTCAGTAAAGAATGTGTCCGCCATGGACAGCTATATAAACTGCTAAACAACGAGACATACTAACGATGAGATTATTAATGGTTGCTTGAGGTAATCTGGTGACGGAGTTGAAAAATCTGAGTTTTCAACAGGAGAGCACGTTTCAAGCATCCCTGAACACGAATCAAACATTTTTTAGATGATGTGTGTGTGTGTTTGTTTGTTTGTTTGTTTAGTGAGTCTGTGAAGACAATATCTGATGAATGAATGGAGTAATTCGAACAAAATTTGATACAAAAATTACAATCTGTGAATACTGGAAGCTTATTGTTTTTAAATGCTTTCGAATCTTCAGAACCCCACTGCATTTTTGCGTGAAATTTTGAAAAAATCATCAAAAAATAGAAACCTTTAATAAAGTTATGCATATAGACATTTCTTATGTAATTTTTTATTAGAAAACAATTGCCACAAACTTGAAATGCTAGCATGAACCGTTCTCGAGATATTGCACATTTTTCAAATGCATGTATCAAAAAATCACAAAATAAACAAAAATTATTAACTTGTGAAATGTGCTCACTTTGTGTATATAATATCTTACAATAAATTTAGTAACAACATTGTCGTGGATCTAGCTCGTTCCATTCGTGAGAAAAGTTACTTTGGATAGCACTTTTATATTTGGACGCCAATAGTCATTTAACTGCTATAAGAAGAATATATATCTCCATCTATAATGCTTAGCGAGATATTAGCGACAAATTTGGTTGATTGTCGCCAACTTGGCAACTTTTTTCAATGTTGTCAAATTTACTAAAATGCCGCCAAATTGATAAAAATGACGCTAAATCAATGAAAAGGACGACTAATTGACAAAAATTCAATATCTTGGAAGAAATAGAAGAATTACTATAAGAATAACATATTTTTATGTCCGTAATGTTTGGAAGGTAAGCAACATGAGGAAAATGCTACCCAACTAATAAAAATTTGCCAAATTGATGAAACTGACACTGAATCAATGAAATGATGAGTAATTGTTGAAAGTTCCATATCTTGGAATTAATGTAGACTATAAGAATAACCTATTTCTCCTTTCATCCGACCGTAATGCTTGGCGAGAAAATTAGTGGGACGTCACAAACTTGGCGACTTTTCTAAATGTTATGAAAGTGACAAAAATTCGCCAAATTGATAAAAAAGATACCAAATAAGAAGTAATATTTCGCAAATTCGGATTTCCGTCATATGGTGGGCATACATTCTAGTATACAAGAAATGCTCTTCTCTTCATTTGTCTGTAACACTTGGTGATGTATTTGGCAAGCTTGGCAAATAATCTAGCGAAGTATTGCCAACTTGGCAATATTTTACCCCAAATTGATGAAAATTAGTCAAAATTGCAAAAATAATGCTAAATTAATAAAAATGAAGCCTAATTGATGAATTAAATGATGAATATTTGGACTATCGCTTATTGAGGATGCTATCAATATTGATAATTGTTAATTTAGAGTTGTGTGAAATATTGTGTGAAAAGTTAATTGGGTACTTTGAAGTAGTATTACATGTTGTCATCCGGAAAATCACCAAATGCACAGTTCAATGTTAAAAACACAGTACTGTGGATCTTATACATTATTTTTTAACCGTAAAAGGAGTAGATTCATTCCATTATAGAAGGAAAGTCATGTGCTGCCAACATCAGATTTTTCTTATATACAGTGAATGAATGAGTCCATAATTTGCTGTATATCTATTAAATATTCCATAATTTGGATTATTGAATTTATTTCCGTATCTGTATAGATTAATTTACCATGTTCGGTTTCTACTGGTATAGTATACAGTGTGTTTGTGTGAATTTAAACTTGTTGCGTTTGATTTCTTTCAAAGTTCAGCTTTTTCTAGTGGAGGACTGTACTATGTCTGATAAAGAATTACAAAATTATGGTATATAACAAATTTTCTTGCTGCCATTGCAGGTGTTGACTGTCCCATTCTGAAAAGAAACAAAAAACTTTAAACCATTCTACTGATGCTAATATCTGCAATGGGAGTATAGTCTTTAGAAATGTCTACTTTTGATTGGTTCTATGGGTATGACTGACTTTATCAGGGACCACACAGGTTTACAAAATTTTGGCTCATTGTACATTTTATTGCTTCTAGTGCAATTATTGGCTATTATTGTTCTGAAGATTGCTAAAATACACAAAACTAGTTAGCAGATTCTTGTTGCTTGGTTCGGAGTCCTTACAGAGAGGTTGTATTTCCAGGAATATTAAAAATACAATGCAAAATCTACAGGGTGATTATAATTAAAGTTGCGATTTTAAAACGCTGTAAAGTAAGAACCACTGGTCAGAATGACCTAAAATTTGACATGAGTATACGTGAAGCAATGGAATTTTGTTTGGCGAAGGAAAAAAATATTTCAAAAATGTACCGATAGACGGCGCTGTATTTACCAGACACGGGGTGTTATTAGCCGAAAGAAACCAATGATCAACTAAAGAAAACGACAATTTAATCAACATCACTTAATTTAATAATTGATTAAAACATCACGAAAACATGAAACAAACTCCTACGATGTACGCAAGGAATGTTCAATATGCTGTCCACCGTGCTCGGCTACGAGTTGGAAGCGCAAAACAGCATGTTCCACAACAGATCGGAGTGTGTCAGAGGTGATGTTGTGGATGTGGTGAGTAATGCATGCTTTTAAGTCAGCTAAGTTTGCAATCCGACCACGGTACACCACATTCTTGAGGTGCCCCCAAAACCAGAAGTCGCAGGGATTAAGGTCAGGTGAACGTGTTGGCCAGACTGTTGGAAAATGAGGCTGATAATCCTGTCATTTCCAAAATGGATATTCAACAGTTGCTTCACTGGTGTTGCAATGTGCGGGGGAGCGCCATCTTGCATAAAAGTTGTGATATCCAGAGAAATGCATGTGCTCCTCGTTTTTATCACAACTGTAATGTGCGGTGCGCATTCCCAGTCTTAATTAGGATACCTCTAAATTAGAGGTGTGCTTCCGTGCGCGACCTAGTGGCTAATTTTTTCGTTTTTCGTCAAGCAAATTCCATGTTGGATTCGTACGTTGCCATCTATCGGTACATTTTTGAAGTAATTTTTTTTTTCGCCAAACAAAATTCCATTGCTTCACGTATACTCAGTTCAAATATCAGGTCATTCTGACCAGTAGTTCTTACTTTACAGAGTTTTAAAATCGCAACTTTAATTATAATCACCCTGTATATAAACTTTTTTGGATAGGCAGCAAAATCAAGTCTGGAATTTCAGAGTTAACTTGATTCTTAAAACCATTGAAACTGATTCTTTACCAGAATTTAAAAGGTTAAAGTTGTGCATGTTTTTCTGCTTTATTTCTAATAAATAGCTGATTCTTATACCCAATGATAGCTATAAATAGTAGTCACTATATTTTTAAAATCTGGAAATTATAAATTAGACAATAAGACGTCATATGGTGTTCCATAAATCAAATCAGTCTCCTATTTGCACTGATAATATTTTAATCACTGATACCACACATGCACAAACCACTATAAGCTTTACAGGTATTGTACTTACTTTCAAGTCCTTCTATTAAAAGCAATTTAAATTTTTGATTCATAAACAAATGTTTAAATTTTCAATTCAAAAACTAAATATCTCTAATGAACATCCTTTAAGTGTTACTGATCAATTATTTTCTGATGATCGATAAATATAAAACAATAATTGTAGAAAAAATTTTCAAGTGGGTATTCATCTAAAATTCTATTTTGTATATTTTCAGTTTAAGCTACCTCCAGCTGAAGCAGAGAAATTAGAACGGGACCAGAATGAAGATAATCAGCGCCGTTTGTTAGAAACCTTTGCTAAAGATTTACCTGTAACATGTCGCACTATGAATGGCTGTTAGTTCATTTTCAAATTCTATTAATTTTATATATTTTGTGTTATAATTTGTAATAATTTTTCTCTTATTGAAAATTGCAATGTTTTACAAGTTACAAATATCCTTTAAATCAGTAATCTACAAAAGATATAACATAGCACAGTAGGTTTGATGAGAAATTTGTTAACTTTTTCAAAGTGCAATTTGAGTTAATTCTAAACATGTCTTGCATTTTTAATTGTGCTACTGCACTAAAATGATCTTACAAAAATTATTACTACAGTACAACCTCGAAAATCCGGACTCGTCCGGACTTTGCCGATTCCGGATTATCGATTTTTCCGGATTATAGAATTTGTATAAAATTCCGATTTAATATTAACTAAATACGCTATAAAGCACTATTTTTAGTAAAAATAATGGCTAAAGTTAAGTTAATCAATTAAAACATATTATTTAATTTAAAAAATAGGGCAAAAGAAATTTCTAAGAAAAGAAATACACATTAATAATTTAGAATGTGTGAACGAAACGAAATGATAAAATCACATTTTATCATTTCGTTTAAATATTTGAATTAACATTTGTTATTTCATTAATTTTTGTTTATGGGAAAGCAGTTTTCTTTATCCTGTAGATGGATATTATTTCTGCTCGGTTTTATAAAGCTTCTTTGTTCAAGACCTTTAATAGCATGATCGATTGTTTGCATAAGATTATCAATGGGTATTTTTTCTTCTCCGCATTTATTGTCCCTACTTTGATCTTTTTTTTTAATATCATATCGCGAATTACGCCATCACTCAATTTATGTACGATTGGCGCATCATCATCACAGTGCAGAACTTCCATTATATCGGCTTTGTCAAGATTTAATGAAGTGCCGAGATTTAATAAAGATCGAGGATTAGCACTTTTGACGATATCTTTAAAGGTGTAAATGTGTTTAAACCGTTTTCGCTATTAACGAACGAAAAACAAAAAATAAGAACTTAAAAGTTTTATTTATTTTCCAGCATCTATATAATGTTATGTTTAAAAAGGCTGATGACTCTGAAAAAAGTAAAAACTTCATTAGTAATAGTCAAATACGTAAAAAATATCGCAGTAGATAAAATAAATATCTTTTCCAAAACAAAAATATTTCTCCTCAATGATTTTTCTAAATTACTATGAGTCATTACTAGGCTGCAGCACCGGGACGTAGTGGGGCAGGGAAAGCGAAGAAAGGAATTTGCTTAGCTCCTAATCGTAAACGTAGCCGACCCCTTTGAGAGGTCTGTGTGTTAATGACCTTGTTGCTCGGTTCTGTGTGATACGATATTATTTAGTTATTTATTTGCTATTTATACTATGTAAATACGGCTTTCTAAACAAAAAGGGCAAAATATACAGTTGATTTCAAGCTGACACGTTCGACGAGAACGAAAAAATCGTCAGATATCGGGAGGGGGAGGAGATTCTGAAGACAAAACAGAATACATTGAAGAATGGAATTCGTACTACGAAGTGAACAAAATAAACTTCCGTGAGCGTTATTTTATGAATTCTCAGGATTTTTAGATTTAATTGAACAATCTGTGATAAAATGTTACGATAACGTTTTAAAGTGTTTAATATTAAAAATTACATTGTTTCAGAAAAATGTCTTTTTCAATAATGAGAAAAGGAAATTTTAATAATAAAAATTCCGTATTTAAATAACAATGTATAACGACGTGAAATAATTCATCGGAAGTTGTGACTTGAATAAGGGGGAGGAGGGATTAACGATAACAACGTAATTCACGCTCCAACCACGAGCCGATCGTTCTACGGCCGTCCATCTAAACTTTCGTTTCATTTCCGGGTTCAGAAAGTCAACTGGAAAAAATACAGTATTTGCTTATAAAATATAATTCCATATAAATGATTTTACCCTGTTGTTTTAAATCCGCGACTTCGTCAGTCCGGGGGGGGGGGGGGGGGGGGGGGGGGGAACGAAAATTTGGAAAATGTCCGGATTTTGGAGATTTCCGGATTTTGGATGTCCGGATTTTCAAGGTTGTACTGTATTAGAAAAATGTCATTCTCTTTAAATGCTTAGAATAATGTGTATTATTTGGTTGAATGAGAAATATCTTTGCTTAAAATCAATTAAGTAACCTTTAAATTTGAATATATTTTAAATGATGACAAAATATTTAAACTAACAGTTTAACATTTATACCTACAAAATCTCTAAACCAACAGTTCCTAATCTTGATTTATTCAAGTACTCTCTAATTGTCCATTTGTTTCAAATGTACCCTTTGACCATCTGTTTTGTTTATTTCCAATGTACACCCTGACCATGCATTTGTTTCTATTGTACCTCCTGACCATCCATTATTCATTTTTTCAATTGTACCCACCATTTCTTTTGATTGTACCTCTAACTTATTTATAGCCTTAAGTATTTTAATCCTCCTACTTTTCCAATTACATAAATATTTTTCATTATAATTCTTATTTTCTACTAATGAAATTAAATTTTTCAATGGATATACATATGCACATAGCTGACATAAATGTTTGAAAAGAAAAATGCATTGTTACAAACTGCCTCACAAATTGCTGAAAATATTGCTCAACTTGAAACTCACTTTGACATTGAAAGGGATTGTCTCATGGAAACGCTGATGTGCTCTCGAGAAAACCTTGTCCTTTGAACTGTGCACATTGCTCTTATGCTGAAATAAAATTTGGAAACCAGATTTCAGCAACCATCCAGCAAGTTATCACCAATCATAATTCAAGTTCACCGCCAAGTCCCTGGAGTGATAAAGAACTTTCTTGAACACAAAGATATTGAGCTAGTCCTGGTCTGCAAAGATCAAGCTAATGAGAAGCCAACTTGGCAAGAAATTTCCTGCCGAAATAAGTTGTTTCTTGTAGTTAACATTCTCATAGTAGTTAACAGCAGTGAATCTAAAGACTTTTTTTTTTTTAATGTTGAGTTTATTTTAAAACGAGCCATTTTACCTGCTCTTTGCCCATTCTTAATTGCTAGTGGCCAATAACTGTGACATCTAAACACTTAATAAATGTTCAGAATATCAAAACTGTTTCAATTAAAAAAAAAAAAAGATAGATTGGTGCACATTTTGAGAGCCAAAATAATGCAGCTCTCTTTGTATCATCACACCTAATTAAAATTTTCGAATTTTTCACTGATCTGGAAGCTGAGACAGATCGAATGAGCGAAAACAAAATTCTGGCTCGAGTGAAAGTACTTGATCATTTTGAAAAATTGTTTTGAATTGTTTAATTATTCCTTTACGTCATCACTCCAAATTTGAATTTTTGGAATATTAGATTTATCAGTTGACATAGAAGATGAGACCAAAACCAAAATTCTAACTAGAGTGGAAGTGCTCGATAATTAGGCAAAGAAGTTTGGGTTTTTTTTTTTTATTATTCCTTTGCACCATCACCCCTAACTCAATATTTTGAAATTTTTATTTTTCCCTTAGTCCCCTAGTCTTGAAACTGAGGCGGATTGGATCACATTGAAACCAAGATCCTTACTATAGTGGAAGCACTTGAGAACTTTGATACATATCCACTCGCTCACTCAGTCAATTCAGTACATATTATATAGATATATTTTTTTAATTGATAACATATTTAACAAAAAATAAAAGCAAAAATTAGTAAATAAAAATTTGTTTATTCATGTGCAGAATTTTTATATATATAACTTTGTGTTAAAAAAAAGACTTTACATGAATTTTCACTGCTACAAATCATTCAAATTGTGTATTGGTCTGCTACAAAACTTATACGAATCATAGTTTTACCTGATACTTATTTATGTTATTAATATAGCACTTAATTTTATATTGGGATTATTTCGAAAAAATTATTATTTAAGCAGCTGTACAGGTGTTAATTAACTTTTCTGAAACATAGTTTTCTTTAGAAAATATTGCTGATATAAATTAGAGGGTTTGAACATGTAAACTCCTTAAAAAATTTTGATATGCCATTAAAAACTATATAAAAACTCCTTAATTTTTGTTTTCTAAATTAAGTATGAGCCCTGATCTTAGTTGGATGCAAGTGTGAGTCTTACTAATCTCTTATCTCTTACTAATTAAATTCATACTTTGAAAATTATTACAAAAGTATCCCTTTCAAAATGAATTCATGAAAGTAAGCACTAAATAAAATGATTTCAGTTTTTATAGTTAGGTGTTTATTTTGGCAATAAACATGAATTCCTTAACCTCAGGGTGTCTGGCGATCTGGAAAACATGGAAAAGTCTGGAAAATTTAAATTTTAAGAAGCAATGTCAGAAAATTTAAAATCTAATTTTCCAAAAAAATTTAGTGTATATATTGTGCTATTGTTATTTTTTATTTTTTTATTTTTAGTATATATTAGCAAAAAAATTATCATAGATGAGGGTTTTCCAAAAAGGCATTTTTTTTTAGAAAATTTAATAAGTATCTTATTTTTATTGATTTAAGTGTGCCTTTAATCCAACTCAAAATTTAATGGTGATAGTAGTAATGATAATAATTAATGTTTTAATGTTACTATTATTGTGTTATATATTGTAACTAGGGAAAGGATTTTGTAGAGAAATTTTTTATGGCAGTGCCATACCAGCATTCACCATTGATACATATGTGTGTGAGTATATAAACAGCAATAAAGAAGAGAAATTATGCTCTAAAATCTGCAGCTTTTATAGGGTTTTCACACCCTTTCAATTATTAGAGCATGGTAGCTCAGTGGTTAGCTTGCGGGAATTGCACTCGGTAAGCCCGGGTTTATTTATGTTATTAATATAGCACTTGATTTTATATTGGGATTATTTCGAAAAAATTATTATTTAAGCAGCGGTACAGGTGTTAATTAAATTTTCTGAAACATAATTTTCGTTAAAAAATATTGCAGATATAAATTAGAGGATTTGAGCATGTAAACTCTTTAAAAAAATTTTATATGCCATTAAATTCATTTCCCTCCGCTGCCAAAACTGCCGCTGTTTTCACGCAGAGTACGATCACGTTAAACGTGTGAGTTCGTAAGTCCTTCCAAGAGGTTGTTGGTAGGGGAAGGCGGGTATAGTTCCTGTGGATGCCTCCCCCACTGGGTTCGGATATAAATTGGGTGACTCTTCCCAGGCATCCAAACAGTTACCTTACACCTTTCTGATAGGTCGGACGGTCGGGGTCTCAACAACAACACCTTTTCAATTATTTTATGCCTGATTATGATTACTTAGATACCCTGTACTACTTAAAAGTGCTTAATTTTCATTTTTGCTTTATAACCTTAAAACTGCCTAATTTTTACTATAGGGCACTTAGCTATTACTTAAAATTATGAATCTATTTTGGTGAAAATTTCGTTGAATAGTTACAAGGAAAAATTTGTTTTGTCATGTCCAGTTGTTTATTTATATGTGAAAATCATTTCATTCTTCTTTTAAATATATTACATTTGTTTGATAATTTATATTTTTACAAATCCAATTTGAAGCTGTTGAATAAATTTGCATTAGATTGTGTTGTTGAGACCCAGACCGTCCGACCTACCAGAAAGGTGTAAGGTAATTGTTTGGACGGCTGGGAAGTGCCACCCAATTTAGACCGGAACCCAGTGGGTGAGGCATCCACAGGGACCGTACCCTCCTTCCCCTACCACCAACCTCTCAGAAGTGTTGGAAAAATCGAATGTAAACATCGCAATTCACGTTTCCCCTTGAATGGGCGTTCATGCAAATTTCTTATAAACGACTCTTTCCGTTCACCGGCGTGAACCGTGACGTTTTTCCATCATGAGGAGTCATGTAAATCGGATTCCCAATGCGTACACATCTCATTTGCATATCCGGGGGCGTTTCCGTAACGGCTCAGTATCGGGTATATAAGACGGAACTTTCTTGAAGCATCCTGATCCAGTTCGGTTCGGTTCAGTTCAGCTGATGTTC
This sequence comes from Amaurobius ferox, assembly GCA_951213105.1. Lineage (NCBI taxonomy): Eukaryota > Metazoa > Arthropoda > Arachnida > Araneae > Amaurobiidae > Amaurobius > Amaurobius ferox. Next base: position 47,689,470 of record OX578133.1, read on the forward strand.
AGCATTTAGTTGAAGCTGTTCGCTCATTTAGTTCGCAGTTCAGTTGCGTGGACTGTTACGACGATCTGTTAGGACAATGTTAGCAGGCTATCGCTAACATACTACGACGATAAGATGGACTTTGTTCTTAGTCGACATGTTTCATATGTTAGCTTAAGTTGGATGTGTTCTTTTATAACACAGACTTGTGAGTTCTGCTCTGTGACGGCATTTTTGATACGTGTAGTTGTTCACGGCGTTAATTAACGGTGAATAGTATGAAGTCATAGTGTATCGGTGCATCAAGTAATTGAATCTTTCCTGCCAAGTGTGATACCAGCGGTGGTGGCTTCGGAGAAATACGCATGTTATCATGGTAGTATACGTTTTATTATATACTACATTAAATGCTTCAAGGAAGTTCTAGAACCAACTTAATCTTTACAAACTTTTGAGCTTCATGTATATAGCCTTGTTTACGTTTCTGCATGGATTTTTACAAAGTATTGTAAAATTGCCTAAATATGCTTTATTTCACAAATAAAGTGAAATTAATTTCTACTTAACATGTTTCATCTGTCTTCAATTTACAAATGAACATTTTCACTGGAGGTTTTTATTGCGTGTCTCTGCTGAACGAAACTCAACTATCTCGTTCGAGTCGAATCTATTTTTCATGTATGCATTGCCGAAATTAAATTTTTATTATTATTATATTTGACAACAGGTTATGGGCCCCAGTATTACCGCCCAAAAACCACAGTGAATGTTAAGCGAAATTCTAAGTGCATAGAGGTATTCAGATGGGGACAGCGACTGGCACCATTTTGATCTACGGACACTAGTAAACAAGTGTGCAAGAGACTTGTGTTTGCTTCTTTATCATCTTTCTACTAGCCATGGAGGCAAATAGAATCGAGTCGTTGTCCCGAGACAACTACGTCACATGGAGCACGGAAATATAATTCGTCTTTAAAGGAGAAGAGTGCTTCGGTCACGTAGCGGGAACCGTGAAACCACTCGAAGAAGATGCTTCTCGCTACGATTTTGATGACTTCTATCATCGGAAAGACAGAGCTCTCGCCATAATTTATCAAAGTTTGACACCAGAGTTCAAAGAACTTGTTAATGTTTCTGACGAACCGAGTCAAGTGTTGAAGACCCAGACTACACGACCAACCCTAGGGTTTGCGGTAACTATATGTGTGGCTGGGAACCGAGTCAAGTGTGGGAAACTTTAAAGAAACATTTTGAAGCTCCGAGTAGAGCGAATCTCGTCAGACTGCTTGACGAATTCTTCAACATCAGGCCAGAGCCGGACGAGCCCGTCGACATCTTCTGTGCGAGACTATGGAAGGCAGTATCTAAATTGAAGGACGCTAATCATCCCATCGAAGACCTTTATGTGGCTTTTCAAGCGATTAGATATTTGAATGAAAAATATCAAGGGATTGTGCAAATTATATATAGATGGTCTGATGAGGATTTTAAGTTAAACAAGATACAAGCCGAATTAGCCTGTGAGGAGAGCAGACTTCGTCAACAGAGTGCTGACAGGGAAAAAACTTTAAGTTTTAATGCTTATTTTACATCTAAAAGTGTTGTAAATAGTGCAAAAAAATCTGATTTTAAATTCCCAAATGTTAGTACATCTAGAAATACTGCTAATACTAGAAATGTTTTTAAAACTAAGAGTAATGTTGTAAATATTTCTAAGAGTAGTAATGTGAAGTGTTTTTACTGTAAACAGCCAGGTCATGTAAAAATTAATTGTCCTAAAGTTAAAAAGAGTGGATTAAGTATTATTGAAGTTTTTAGGTCTCCTAGTATCGAAGCCAATACTGTTATCGATCCTAACGATAGGCTCAACTGGGTAGTAGATACTGCTGCTACGCGACATTTTTGTAATAATATTAAATTATTCTCTAAATTTAATGAGTGTAAAGGCACTTCAATGTCGCTAGCAATAGGGGATATCAAAAGTCCAGTTGAGACTATCGGGACGGTGAAAATGTACGTCCAGTTTAAGGACATTAAAAGTGTTATTGTGCTAAATGAAGTGATGTATTCGCCTAAACTTAGGCGTAATCTATTAGCTGCCTCAGTTCTAGAAGAACAAAATTACAGTTTTAGGGGAGCTAATGGGGTACTTTGGTTTTTTACATTCAAAGGTGATAAATTTTTCTATGCTAAAAGAAAAAATGGGTTATATTTTCTAAAACCTCAGTATAGTACTGGTGAACCAAATAACACAGAAAACCGTGAATCTATGGATAGAGATCGAAAAGGAGAGGGAAAACCTAAAAAGGATAGGAAAACTAGCAGAAGGGATACTAGTTCTATCAAAAATGTAAATACTGTAAATATAGTACCTAAAGAAACTAAAAGTATATCTGATTCGGCAAAAACTAAGCAGAAAAGAAATGTGACTAAATCTAAAAATAAGCCTAGCATTTCAATAACTGAAGTTAATGATGCAAATTGTCTATGGCATAAGAGATATTGTCATATAAATGCTGACTATCTGTACCAAACCAGCAAAGTTTCTGCAGTAAATGGACTTCCTAGGCTTAGATACAGGAAGATAAATTGTAAGCACTGTAAGTTAGCTAAGTCTAGGAGAGTTTCATATCAACCTATTGGTAGGATTAGGTCCACTAGACCATTAGAATTATTACATATGGATGTCTGTGGTCCCATGCCTACAGTTTCATATGGTGGAAATAAGTATGTACTGTCCATCACTGATGATTATAGCCGAAAAGTCTTTGTTTATTTAATGAAACAAAAGTCAGAGGTTTTTAAACACTTTAAAGAGTTTCAAACCAGAGAAGAGAGACAACTAGGTACTAAGATTCTATGTATCCGAACAGATAATGGAATGGAATTCTGTCATGACAAGTTCAAAGCTTATCTGAGTAATATTGGAATCAAGGCAGAACGAACTAACACTTATACACCACAGCAGAATGGTGTGTCAGAGCAATTTAATTTAACTGCATTTGACTGTGTTAAAGCTATGTTGAACGAGAGTAAACTCAATGACAGAATGTGGGCGGAAGCCATATTGTGTTTTACATACACTAAAAATAGAATATGTCACAAATTTAAGAACAAAACTCCACACGAACTCTACAGTGGTAAAAAGCCTTCAGTAAATCATCTTAGGACTTTTGGTTGTAGAGCCTATGTAGGTAAACCTAGCCAGCTCAGAAAGAAGTTGGATATGAGAGCTACAGAGGGAATTATGGTAGGCTATGCTACTGGAACCAAAGAACCATTCATTTGCCAGGGGAAAAACGTACCGTTAAATCTGCAATGTAAGATTTAAAGAGAATGAAGTAGTGGAAGGCATCCTGGGCCCAATTTGTCCCAAAACTATCTCCTTTAAAATGTCTAAAGATGGCAGTTCAGAATATTCCGATGGGGAATATCCGAGGGGGAAGTCTGATGGAGGGGCAGGAGAGAGTGAAGACACTGGTGAGGAACCGTCTGAATCCAGTGAGGAAACGGACTCTCCTGCTGATTCCAGTATGACTCCTTGCTCGGATATTACTTGGCAGCGAAAGGCAGTACTAAGACCCGATGGGAGTAGAACTGACGTATATTATTATGCTAAGGGAGATGATAAAAGGCTGAGATCACATAATGATGTGAGAAAATATTGTGCAAAAAGGAATATACAATATGATCAGCAGTTATTTAATTTTCGGGAAAAGCAAAATCTAAGGAGGGTCAGAGGTAGACCAGAAGCAAGCAACATTGAAATTAAAATACCAAGGAGTTACAATGATGCGATTAAATCTTCCCAATCCAGTGAATGGTGTAATGCAATGGATGAAGAGATAGCCGTAATGAAAGAGAGGGGTGTTTGGGAACTAGTTCCTGCATCCACCTCACAAAAACATATAGGCAATAGATGGGTATACACTGTTAAGAAGGACGAGAAAGGGGAGATTAAAAGATTTAAAGCACACTTGGTGGCTCAAGGGTATGGTCAGAAAAAGGGAGAATCATACGATGAAGTTTTCAGCCCTGTGGTGAACTTCAGTATAATTAGAGCATTTTTCTCAATTTTTGTATGTATGCTTGGTTGGATGCATTTCCAATTAGATATCAAATCAGCTTATCTCTATGCTAAATTAAGTCAGAAAGTTTACATGAAACAACCTCAAGGCTATGTCAGTCAAAAATATCCTGATTATATTTGTTTGTTGAAGAAAGCCATTTATGGTCTTCATCAAAGTGGAAGAGAATGGTTTATTGAACTTGACACCAAATTAAGGGAATTGAAATTTTTAAAACTTAAATGGTATAATTGTACTTATATACATAATAACAAAGTTCTTATGGTAGTTTATGTGGATGACATAATTCTTTTTTCCAAGTATCAGAAAGACATAGGCCACATTGTTTCACTGCTTAGCAATGAGTTTGATATCAAAATATTAGGGAAAATTAAGAAACTACTTGGTGTGGAATTTAAAGAATATGATAACAAATTTTTTATACATCAGAGTCAATATATAGATAAAGTGTGTCAAATATTCCAACAGTATAAATATCCAGTTGTTTCACTCCCTATTACTAAAGGTAATATTTTAAGTAAAGTTGATTGTCCAATGACAAGTGAGGAAGTGAACCAAATGCAAAGATTTCCATACAGAAGTTTAATTGGGTGTTTAGCTTTTATAGCTAGTAGGACTAGACCAGATATATGTTATGCAATTAACATATTATCTCAGTTTCAAGAAAACCTTGGCATTAAGCATTGGGATGCTTTGTTAAAGCTTTTATGATATGTTGGAAAAACTAAAGGTTATATGTTGAATTTATCTGATATTAAAGAGTTAAAATTAAGCTGTTACTCTGACTCTGACTTTGCAGCAAATAGAGACGACCGTGTTTCACTTGGAGGTATGACATTTCTTATTGATAATGTTCCTATTTCTTGGCGAACCTTCAAGCATAAGTGCGTCAGCTTGTCAACAATGGAAGCTGAGTATGTATCTCTAACAGAAGCAGCTAAGGAAATGGTATGGTTACAGAATATAATGGAGGAATGTCATACGCTTGGGTTAGACCTTAATAAAAATAATAGTATCATTTTTAGCGATAACCAAGCAGCAATAAATTTTTCTAACTCTCCAATTGAAAACAACAGGACTAAGCATATTGATGTTAAATATCATTTCCTACGAAACTTAATAGTCAATAAATTATTTAATATCAAATTTATAAGTAATAAAAATAACTTAGCAGATCATTTTACTAAACCAATGACTAAGGAAGGAATATTTAAATTTTGTAGTAAAATATTTGAAAAGTAAATGAACCTTTTTAAGGTTAATGATTTTGTCCAAACTTTAAAAACTAAATTTGAATTTACAACTTTTAAGAATTGTTAAGATGTTATATATATATTATTGTTTAGGTCAACCTCTTTGATATAAGTTAATATATCTTGAGTTTAAATTTTTGTAATGTTGAATCTCGTCCAAATTTACACTATAGTCTATATACATTCTTTTTCAATTTTCCGCATAATGCCAGTTAGTAGCTTATGTGTATAAATTTTTGTAATTTTCAAGCTAGTTGAAAGTAAATGTTGAAATTTTTATGAAGGGCATTCATTATCGATTTACTCATGTATTTTTAAAATTATTTTAGTGTATCAGTACAATTTAGCAGTATTAATCATGTATACTTATCTTGTATTAATAGACTAAATTTTAAATTTATGAATTATAATGTTTATACTCAAATTTAATGTGAACTTAAATTCTGTGCTTATACTAAAATTTTTTTTAATCTTTTATATTAAACATGCTTATACTTAAAATTTATACTTAAATTTAAACTAAATTTAAATTTTTGAATGCCTATACTTAAATTTGGAAATGATGTTGTATATGAATTTCTACTGGATGTAAATGTTGTTTTTACAATGTAGCTTACTATACTTAACAATTTTTCATGTCTGTAAGTATTTATGTCTTTGACTTAAATTTTTGTAATGATGTCTTTTTTTGCATTTTGATTTTGGTAGGATACTGGAGACCTAGGTGTTTATTTACATGTCTTGGTTTTTCAGAATAAATTTTTGTAGCGTATGCATTGAGACTCAGGGATTAGCATGAGGGGGCTGATTGTTGGAAAAATCGAATGTAAATATCATGATTCACGTTTCCCATGAACGAGCGTTCATGCAAATTTCTTATGAAGGACTCTTTCCGTTCACCGGCGTGAACCGTGACGTTTTTCCATCATGAGGAGTCATGCAAATCGGATTCCCAATGCGTACGCATCTCATTTGCATATCCGGAGACGTTTCCGTAACGGCCCAGTATTGGGTATATAAGACGAAACTTTCTTGAAGCATCCTGATCCAGTTCGGTTCGGGTCGGTTCAGCTGATGTTCAGCATTTAGTTGAAGCTGTTTGCTCATTTAGTTTGCAGTTCAGTTGCGTGGACTGTTACGACGATCTGTTAGAACAATGTTAGCAGGCTATCGCTAACATACTACGACGATAAGATGGACTTTGTTCTTAGTTGACATGTTTGATATGTTAGCTTATGTTGGATGTGTTCTTTTATAACGCAGACTTGCAAGTTCTGCTCTGTGACAGCATTTTTGATACGTGTAGTTGTTCACGACGTTAATTAACGGTGAATAGTATGAAGTCATAGTGTATCGGTGCATCAAGTAATTGAATCTTTCCTGCCAAGTGTGATACCAGCGGTGGTGGCTTCGGAGAAATACGCACGTTATCATGATAGTATACATTTTATTATATACTACATTAAATGCTTCAAGGAAGTTCTAGAACCAACTTAATCTTTACAAACTTTTGAGCTTCATGTATATAGCCTTGTTTACGTTTCGGCATGGATTTTTACAAAGTATTGTAAAATTGCCTAAATATGCTTTATTTCAAAAATAAAGTGAAATTAATTTCTACTTAACATGTTTCATCTGTCTTCAATTTACAAATGAACATTTTCACTGGAGGTTTTTATTGCGTGTCTCTGCTGAACGAAACTCAACTATCTCGTTCCAGTCGAATCTATTTTTCATGCATGCATTGCCGAAATTAAATTTTTATTATTATTATATTCGACAACAAGAAGGACTTATGGACCCACCTGTTTAACGTGATCGTACTCCGCATGAATACGGCGGCAGTTGTGGCAGCGTGCAAATCCAGTGCGCAAACCACCGGGCTACCGAGCCCGAAATGTGCCAACAGCATGCGGTACATTAGATTGTGTATAAAAGTTTTTTAGTTTGAGATTTGATTGACAATCCTAAATTATTTGTATCTGTAAAAGTCCTTATTTTTCTATATAAGTACTTAAACAGTACTTCATTTCTCATTTTTAAAATGAGCGCCCTATAAGGGTTTAACAATTGAAATATAAGCAAGTCTTGTCATAGTTGAATTCAAAGTTTACTTATATACGCAGCATGCATTATAATCATTACTATTTATAACATTTATGATTTAGTTATAAATATTAATGTTGATAGTTATTTAATGAATAAAAAAAAATGAAGCCTCAACTTTGCAATTACACAGTTGAGCCCATTTATTACAAACTCGAAAAGACTAAATGAAAAAAATTTATGAACAATAATATTTAATTTTGTATAGGGGTATGCAAGTTTCTTTATACATATATATACATTTACTCTAATTATGAATGAATTTGTAGTTTGTTATTGAATTTTAAGATCTGGAAACTTGCTTCAATAACATAAATTTCTGTATGTTATAATGTTGAAGACCCAGACCGTCCGACTCGTCCAGAGGACTAAGAGCAGCTATTTGGACGGCCGGGAAGGTGTATGTTATAATGTGTAGTTTACTAAAATTAGTGATTGGAAATTCATTCAGATTTATCTGGAAAACCTGGAGAAGTCAGGGAAGTTTGAAACTGGATGTGGTGAAACATCCTGTAACCTTATTTCAAAAGAAAAATACAGATTAAAGATGGTCATTAATTGTAATATCATAATATACCCCACATTATAAAAGTTATCTTGCTTTATTTCTCTTTCACTATTGTAAATTTATCAACTGCTGCTATGGGTCAGTAATGTGCCCTCATCCCAGTTTCAATGTAATCCAACATTTTTGACTGCTATATCACTATATATAAATCTGCATACTTTAGTTCATTCACTGGAGTGCATTACATTTTGTGAGTTCAGGACCTCCAATCCTGGCATATTTATATTATCTTAAATTTATTTTCAATATAAAAATTTTAATATTGTTTGTTTTTTTAGCTATTAGGTACTGTGAAAAATGTCATAATATAAAGCCTGACAGAGCTCACCATTGCTCAATCTGTGGCGTGTAAGTTTCTTAACCCTTTTAATCATTTTTGAATTTGGTATAATCAATTATGTTTAAGTAAAAAATCATAGACATTTAGCAAGAAAGCCCATTTTCCCCCATATCAGTATTATATTATCTAAACTGTTGTGGTAATTCATTGGTACAACTCTTGTTAAAATCAAGAAGTTTGTAATATTTAAAACTTTCATAAAAACTGCAGTCCTCTTATAAACATTTGATAAAATGTCTGAAGTTGCTAAAAGAAAGCATCTGCCAAGTCTCCATAAAGTGAATATGTAAAGATCATGCTTTTTTAGATTTATTGAAGTACTAGCAGTATACCCATTCTTCTTAGAGTATATTATATAAAGAAACTTAAAATTCACAATCATGTGCAAATTCCTATAATATACTAAATGATATTGTTAATCAAAATATTCTGTTAAAATATTTAATTTAATGCTCCTAATAAGAAGCTTAAGAATCTCTGTTCTCGCTATACAAAATTATCTTCACAGGCAAATCTGAAGAATAAAACATCCTGGTTCTGTTTGTAAACAAATTTACAAAAAATATTAAATTGAATCAATATATATAAAATAACAGTGTTAAAATTGTATAGGACCCGTACTATTTATATTCACGAATATTAGAAGATATAACCTGTATTAATAGTTTACACGTATAAATTGAAAATATCAATAAACCCGTTATCTTTAAACCTGAAGGCAGTAATTGATTCCAATATATGCCAACATGAAAACGCTAAAATTGTATGGGAAAATATACCTGTATTACTATGTCGTAGATTAAAAGATATAGCTGTGTGTTAGAAGAAGATTATCCATATTACAATATGAGTCTCAAAAATATTTGCAAAAATTAAACAGATTATGTAAAAATTGGAATATCAATAATCCCCATAATCTTTGTACCAGAAGGCCATAATTGATTCCAATTTTTGCCAATATATGTCAAAATATATGCCAATATACATGTGCTACTTATATTCTTGTAGATCAGAAGATATATATACCCGTGCATTTGTAGAAGATTACTCGTACTACTTAACAGTATATGAGTTTCAACAATTTTTGCCAAAATAAAACAATGGCATAATAACTTGAAAATATCAATTATCTCTGAAAATATCAATAATAATAATGTTTAAACCTGAAGACCATAATTGATATTATCCAGTCAAAAATGCAATATCAATAAAATTTATTTTATATACATATCTTTATTATTTAAATCTGATAAAATTTAATAAAAATCATCTGCTGTATAAAGACATTGGATTTAAATCCGTTGCTAAGCTACATGATATCATTTTCTTCAAATAAATTAGTGGAAAAAATGTCTGCATAATGCTATCTTTATGGAAGGTTTAATTGTGTGTTTTTAATTAATATCTAGGCAAACCCTGATCCTAGAAACTCAGAACATGGACTAAATTTTAAGTGGGGCTGGGCTATTCCAAGGCTACCCCGAATTTTTTATCCAATTCTGTGTGGCCGTAATGATGAGACAACCATATTTTCAATTTTATTTATATAGATTAATAGTGGATTCATTTAAAAGAGTTTCTAACTATCTTTTACCTTGTGGCATGCGTTTTGATGAAGTGGGGAATACTCAGAGTTCTCTAATCATTCTTCCAAATCAGCTATAACTTGTTTAAATGTTTTAGATTGTTTCCTGCTTATTAGGTATTTTATATATAATAGTCACCACTGAATTAGACATGGATATTTTGAGCCAATAAATAGGCTAATTCAATTAAAAGACAATTTCATAATGATATTCAACTATTTCCACTTTTGGGCCAATAAAGCGGATCTAAGTTAATTAACCTCTGAACCCAATAAGCAGTAGAGATGGGAAACCAATAGCTGGTGAACTGGCTGATTTCTGCTTTCTTGCTTGCCATTGTGGTAAGGATACATAATGGCTGCTTTTGCCAATCTATATATATATCCCAATAGAGGGGTGGCATGGCAAATACTTTCAACTGTTTCAACAGTACCACATATCTTGTCCAAGAAAGAATTTACATGAATTGCCTGGTGGTCATAACCAGTTATTTTTACTGTTTATTATTTTTATGATGATTCCTCCAGTAGTGATTATAATTTAAGTAATTTTAAAAATGCTATCAGTTTGACTTCTTCATGCAAATTATATCCTGTTTAGATAAATGTTTAAATCATTTTTGATAAATGGCAACACTGTTTCATTTTATCTGGTTAAATTCATAAATATACAAACTGCAAGTGATAATAAAAATGTATATATTATATAATTATTAACCTTTGTAGCAGTGACAGCTGATGCATTTATTTTTGCGAGGCAAACAAATTCATATGTTAAGAGTTAAACTTAGATTTTGTCTATTTATCATAACTTTTTAAAGATATGCATTAAAAGGGAAACTTATTTAAATAGCCAAAATCTAAGTTTGATTCTGATTATTTTTCATTTTTCGTAACCTCCCAAGACTAGAAGCACAAGTCACTACTTCTTTGTAGATATATAAAATACTTTTTAGTATAAACACATTTAAACAGTGTAAGAAACGCACCTTGAATGATAAAGTTTTTTTTATTCTATTTATTTAATTTTATTTTTCTAATAAACATTTTAGGTTTGTATATAGAGATTCTACACATAAAAAGTGACAAATAGAATCATTTATGATTCAAGCATTCTATTAAAAAAAATATTTTGAAATGCTGAACATACTCACTTGCACCAAAACTATTTGTGATAATCAAAAAATAGTTCATTTTATAATTCAAATAATTCATTATAAATTTATGAATTTCTTTTTATTATGTTTTGTAAATCAATAGGCTCTTTTATATTTATATTTTATAAAATGAATATCAAACAGTTCATCCTCAAAAGGATTTTCAAATTGTATTTCATTTTATATCAATATTTTCTATAGTTTTCAATTGGCGAATTAAAAGCATTTATGGCAGCTTGATTACTGTAATAAAAAATTCTATATAATTTAAGCTTAACAGCTGTTTGCATTCCTTGTATGTGCTGCACTCATGGGTCATTCTACGTGAAGTGAGCACAGCAGGTTGTTTGACCATTTTATTATTTTTTTAAATTCCTACTATAGTAAGTACCATTTCTGTCCACATTCCTCAATTGTATTTTGCACTCATGGGTGATTCCACATAAAATGAGCATAACAGGTTGCTTGACCATTTTATAATTATTTTTTTTAATTACCATAGTTAGTACCATTTGTATGTAGGCCAAAATAATTTTTGGGGTTTTTTTTATTTTATTTGCCCCCATTTTTTATCTTGGTCTATTTTTGCTTACCAGAACGTGCTAAAATTCTGGTTTTCTTGGGCTCGCAGAAATGGTTATAACTCTATAACTATCCATAATAACTAAACAAACATTTTTCCCTAAAAGAAGACATTTTGAGATTTCAAAATAGGTATTTAAGTTACATTTAGTTTTTAGTTTAACGAGATTAAAATGAACTTAAATTCCATACATATGAATTGCAGAATCACCATTTTCAGGTGACTGTAACTCCAAAAGGACTAAAGGCCAGGAACTAATATTTTCTTCACAAATTAGAGCAAAACAGCTTTTAACTTATCAAGAAAAAATTCCATTTTTAAAACCCCTTTCTACTGTTTTTTAACACCTTGCCAAAATTTCAGAAATTTCAAGGTCTTAGAAGGGGGATCTGCCAGACATTTAAAATACCTCACCCCTATTTTTTTAATTTGCTTTGACCCAGTCAACTTCAGCCTCTTCTTAGCCAATCAGAAGCTATAAATGTTTCTGCTGTGAAGCAAGTTAACTTTGTTGCTACTTGTGTAGTTCTATACAGGGTGAGTCGGCCGGCCACACATATTGTTACCGGAAACCCTTGGGTTGGTCGTGTGGTCTGGGCCTTCAACAGGGTGAGTCGGAATTGTTTTTACAAAAGTAGACGGGTGATAGTACTCCACCAGATGAGCAATAATTACCATGGAACATAGGGTCGCATTGCACTCTGAGAAGCAGAAAAGAGGCACGTCGAACAGCGTCGAGCATGACGCAGTCAGTGCCTCGGACGTCATTGTGTACCTGCCTACATAGTATCTCCTACTCCAGACATGAACGCAGTTACCGTATGCAAATGTCCAGGGAGCAGAATCCCCACTGCACAAGCCATCGTAAACACCAGCACCGATTTACCGTGAACATCTGGACAGGTATCCTTGGTGATTACCTGGTCGGCCCGTACATCCTGCCAGACCGTTTGTCCGGCGCAACATACCGTATCTTTTTAGAACATGTGCTGCCCAGTTTATTGCAGGCCGTTCCGCTCCCCATCCAGAGCGATATATGGTTTATGCACGATGGAGCCCCGGCACACTGGAGTGACCATTACTTTATATTTAATAAAATGGTTGTAAAAGATTAATTAATTTAGAAATAACGAAACATTTGAAAGGATATATTTGTACGTATTTATCTTACATAGGTAACATATTTTAAAATTTCGTGCATTTCATTCACTGATAGCATTTTTATGTTAAATTATTTTATTTAACTCACCAAGGAAATAAAACTTATTAAAAGTATGAATTCCAATATAAATTTCACTTATAATACAAAAACCTTTTCCAAATTTAAACGCCAATCGCTCAACCTCCCCAGTCAATAATATCACACTACACTACTGGACTACACACAAATGGTACTAACTCTGGTAGGAATATACAAAAATAATAAAATGGTCAAGCAACCCGCTGTGCTTATTTCAAGTGGAATAACCCTCTATATCATATTTTGCAGCTTCTGTTAAACACATATATTCCACCTCCATATTAGATAAACTAACACATTTTGTTTAAAAGTTTGCCTTTAACCCTTTCGCGATGATCGGCACGCCCACATGCCAGCTGCGAACTTGCATTCAAGGACGAACGGCACGCCCTCGGGCCGGAGGAAATTTTACCCTAAAGGACGACTGGCACGTATTGGTGTTTCTACGTGGAACGTTTTAATTTGAATGTATTTGTCTCCTAGATGGCGTTAAATGCCCGTGGAAGCAACTTAAATGTATTTTGTAGATGTTTGACCTTGGCACAAGGAGAATCCAATGAATTATTTCTCCATTTGGAGGGATGAAACATGGTTCTGTAGCGTAAGCAGACAGCTCACTTCTCGCAGCATAAACAATTTTATAATTGAGTTCCGGGTCTCGTTCTGATTTTGTCTTTTATTGATTTCATTGTTGAATTAGAGGAATATAAGAGAGTTTTTTTTTTTTTGAGTGGGTGGGGGAGGGGGGGGTAAAGGAATGTGCTGAAATGAAATGATTAGGTTATTTATGTTCTCATGGAAAGGAAGGCTGGGATTTCGTTAATATATCCCATCGAAAAGGTCCAGATATGGAATAAAAATATATAAATCGTCAGAATCGGAATGAGGCTATGAATGGAATTTCCTTGTGTATACTGGAAAGGACACGGAATTATCAAGCTCTGATGGTGGGTATGGAGAACGCGTTGTGAAAACATTTCTAAGTGAACTTTTAGGAAAAGGATATACGTTGTATTTGGATAAATTTTTTACCTCTCCTGTACTTGCAAAGTATTTGTTGTCTAAGAATACGCATGTATGTGGTACAGTTTTAAAAAATTGGAAGGACATGCCAAAGAATTATCCATCTGTACCTAAAACATATATACACTAAAATTTTTAATATTTTGATAACAGAAAATTTGTATAAAAAATATACATCAAATAGAAAATAAGTATTTCCTTTCTTCCTGAAAAAAGTAGAATGCTGTGTTGAACGGATGACTTTTAGTGAATTTTTTTCGAGAGTTAGGCTTAGCGCAAAAAAATAGCCGTCTTTTGGGCACATTTCGGAAACGAAGCGCTTCGTCCTTTGGGCCACGGTAGTTTCGGAATGCCGCCATCCCGAAAGGGTTAAATAGGAACTTGGTCTATCAAAAATAGCATACTGCCTAATGAGACTTGTTATCACAGTTTGTAGCAAAATCAGATCTGGATATGTTTTAAGTCTTTTATATTAGATAAGTTTAATATATAACAAAAGTGTCAGCTAAGTATGCTAGAATTTTTAATAAAATATCTCAGTGTTTTATGCTAGGATTATTCTACAATTTAGGAAAGACACTGATAGCATAACTTAAGTCCTGTTTAGTCCTGGTAATAAAAGAGGCATCCTAATAAATTTTTGAAAGGAATTTTAGATATTTCTACAACTTCATCACTATTGGATCTGGATGGACTGTTAAATTAAGATAAAACAGCACCTTTAACAATAGAAAGCGAAAAAAATGGATACTCGAATTTAGAAAACATTTTACAAATTTTATTTCTTAATTGTTTCAATGTGTAAAGAAATTACCTTTGTCTTCCTTAATTTCTATTCCAATTTTAATTTTACCTGAAATTTTGACATCAAACCTACTTTGTAATAAAGACCAGCTGGTCTTTTTGAGATTTACTAAAATTAAAAGAAAAGATATGTTATCCACATAGATTAGTTATCAAACACATACATTTATATACATACTAGCTATGATGCCCATGTGCAGGGGTCACTTTTTAACAGTCACATTTAAACACCCAGATTCATGGAATTCGACCAATAGAACCGAAAATACCTACTTATTTCTATAGCTATTGTGACATGTAGCAAAAAAATAAAGTAACATCAGTGAATATATCCTTACCTTCCCATTCAGTTGACTACATCTATATATATATAATTGAAAATCTGTCTGTCTGTCTGTCTGTCTGTTCGTCCCGTCATCATGGGAGAACGGCTGGACCGAATTTTATGAAATTTTGTGGGTAGCCTGGAAATAGTCCCACTTAAAATTTAGTCCATGTTTGGAGTTTCTACTATCAGTTGTTCTCGAGATATTAGTAAAAAACAAAATTTTCGTTTGTCTCATCATCACGGGAGAACGGCTGAACCGAATTTGATGAAATTTTGTGGATAGTCTTAAAATAGCCCCCCATAAATTTAGCCCAAGTTTCGAGTATCTAAGACCAGGGGTTGTCGAGATATTAATAAAAAACAAAACTTTATCCTAGGAGTTCTACTCTCTAACTCTGTGGTTTATCCAAACGAAAAGCTTGAAAATCGTTTGAAAGTGAATTAAAATTTAATCTCCGAGTTTGATGGGAGATTTTTTGCTCTAATTAGTCACTTTCTGAAAACATGAATTGTTTGAAACATGATTTAAATGGGAAATCTATCTCCATGGTTTATTTTGCACAAGCTTTTACTGAACAATGAAAAGTATAAAGAAATCAAAATGGTTATTTAATTTCGCAGTTTATGAGGAAGATTCTATCTTATATCATGTTTCTCAGAAACGCAATTAAATTAAATTCAACTGTTTAATTTTAATTATTTTTTCAATTTGAATAATAAATAAATGGATATAAAAATATATTTTAGAAAAGAATGATTTGATTTTTCTTATAGCATTTTTGACTGGATAATATAAATTACAGTCTTTAGGTTTAAACGTTATTATTATTGATATTTTCGGGGATTATTGATATTTTCAAGTTATTATGCCATTGTTTTATTATGACAAAAATTATTTAAACTCATATATTGTACGTTGTACGAGTAATCTTCTACAAATGCACAGGTATATCTTCTAATCTAAGATAATATAAGTAGTACAAGTATAATGGCATATGTTTTGATATATATTGGCATATATTGGAATCAATTACGAGCTTCTGGTATAAAGAGTACCGGGATTATTGATATTTTCAATGTATTACGTCTTCTCTTTTATTTTGGCAGAGATTTTTTAAACTCATATTGTAATACGGGTAGTCTTCTACTAATACACTGTCATATTTTCTATTCTGCGACTATATAAGTAGTACGGGATTGCATATATTGATTCAATTCCTTTTTTTTTTTTGTAAATTTGCTTACAAAGGGGGCCAGGATGCTTTATTCTTCAGATCTGCCCGTGAAGATAATTTTGCATAGTGAGAACAGATATTCTTAAACTCTCTTTGAGAGCAATAAATTTAATATTTTAACAGAATTTGCACATGATTGCAAATTATAAGTTTCTTTATATTATATACTCCGTACGAAGAACAGGTATGCTACTAGTCCCAGTTATGTGTGAGCAATTAAAAAACAGCACCATGCCAGATGGGCAGGACATTGCTAATGATAGACATTACGTTTGCTCAGATCTGAACAGCATGATCTACTGCATCTTAGATATACACAGGCAGGTCACAGTTAATGATAGCCACATTTATTGCTGAAATCAAAACGATATGTTGTCTTGATACTATATTTTGTAGAACTTGTACATACTGTTCAAGCATCTCTTTCTTTAAAAATTTGAAAACAGCAAAGAGCAAGTATTTCAAAGAGAGTAATAAGATTTCAGGTCTCCAGTATTTGGTGGTATTTCTTACCTAGAATAAAGCCAAATTTGACTTGATTCTATTCCTTTCATTGTAACATTTTGTCTTTAGAAAATATATGTAATCCATCCCTATGAACAAACATTGAAAGTGATTCAAGTGTTAAGCATTCATCAAAATTCTATATAATTTTGATTTTATAATGAAAAACAGCTATGTTAAACAGAAATGCTAATTGAAAATCAGAACTCATTTAAACTGTATACAATTTTATTCTAAATTTTTTATAAACAACTTTGAAAAATTATTTCATTCCTAGATGTGTCCTAAAGATGGATCATCATTGTCCATGGTAAGTAGCATTTTTACTTTTTGTTATAAAAATTAATATTTTTATCATTAAAAAATTATAAGCTATACATATTTGTTGGTTTTTCAGGGTGAACAACTGTGTATCATTTACAAATTATAAATTCTTCATTTTATTCCTTGGTTATGCTCTGGTCTACTGTTTGTTCATAGCTGCTACATCTTTACAATATTTTATTAAATTCTGGACAGTAAGTATCAAAGTTTATTTACCTATCTGTTACACATTGATTAAAAATATATTAAAGCTGAATTCAAAATAATGTTCAAATAGAGCAATATACTGAATGTTCAAATAGAGCAATATACTGAATGTTCAAATAGAGCAATATACAGGTAATGCTTGATTTTTTGTTTGTTACTTTAACCTGTAAACTCATTAAATAAATATTAAACCCATATTCTGAACATTAATATTAAAAGTAAAATATATTTTGCATTTCAAACTTTATATTAAAGTAATATAGTAGCATATCATGCTAATCTTACATTTTTCCTGGGAATAACTAAATAAGTTAATGAAATATTCTATGCAAGAAACCAGGATAGATAACATTTATCTGGTTTAAACCAGAACCAAGTTATTTCATTCTTAAATTATATATCTTTATTTTTATTTACAATCTCATATTATGTTTTATAAGTATGTAAAAATTTTCACAATTACAATACATTATAGAACTCAACTTTTAATAACTATTATCAGGGTTTGAAATAGGATGCGTGAACCTTGCATGAAATTAAAAAATCTCACACAGAAAAAATTGCGGCATGGGAAATTGCGTACTCTCGTCACCACCGTCCACCTTACGATCCTCCTAGTTAAGGGCAAGTCGTGACTAGGTGCTTTTTAAATGATGTTTCATTTTTCCTGAGTGTATAGAGTCGAGCACACTAGGTACAAACATTCTAATTTTCAGGAATTCGTTATGTTTTTTTCTGCACATTATTCTGGGACTTCGATTTACGGTAAAAGATATTCCAACTTTTTCACAAAAAATTTTATGATATCTCCAAAGAAATCTGATCTGCTTTGACCATGCTATTGTGCACATTTAATAAACATTTATTGGAAAAGATGATAACAGAAAGTGCATTTGCAAGATGAAAATACGATCCTCTAAATTTTTGTTACCAAATATAGAAAGTATGTTTTTTAATGATTCCCTATATTAATGCTAGCTAACTTTTGCAGAAATGCGAAGAAAATTATTATAATAGACAAAACGTCATTTTAGGCCTTTTGATTGACCTCTTTAAATAATTTACCAAAGCAATAATCTTGTAATTTTCTTGGAAAACCCAATTTTTTCATCTCCCGGAAAATATACAAATTTTTTAAAGGACTTTGATTGGAATTCTTTCAAAGACATTTTTCAATGAAATCTTTGGGATGAAAATGACTATTTCAGACCGAAAATTGGCTCTAGCAAAAAAATCCATTACAGCATATTCATGGGTTTACATGTTTCATTTATTAGTTAGTAATTTTTAAGCAATATTGCAGACATTTTTTATTTAAAAAGATCACAAGTATATTTCATTTTATTTTTAAATATTTTCCATTTTTTCAATCTGTTTGCATCCACTGATATTTTACATTTATTATGCTTTTTATGCTGGAATATTACCTTTTAGACATATTGTAAATGAAATTGAGATATATGTTTAGGATAATGAAATTAAAACATTTTTATTTATTTAGGCATTTAGAATTATGAAGCTCATTAGAAATATATTTGAAGAGCATAAATTAGAATTTGATATATTTGCACCCAAAGTTGAATATCTAATATCAATTAAAAATGAACATCCTTCTCATCATAATTTTACTAAAAGTACTTAAAAAAATATTTTTAGTTCAAAATATTTTGAATAACATTAGCTTGGCGAGGTGCAAATATAGACTATTCAAAATGTGCTTTATCCTAAAATTATGCGATTTACAAAATAACAGCATATATTTTTATATTTTCCTCTTTACTTTCCATTTTCAATCATAAAAAGGGGTTTCCAATTTATTTAAAAAATAAAGTTGATAATTTTCAAATCAAGGCTGGAAAGACTGAATGTCAATTTTGAAAGTCTCTTGTAATATAGAAATATCCTTGTTTTATGTGTTACTAATAGAAATCCTAGATTTTTAAATTTCACCCCAAGTTTTTGAAAATCTCCCCAAAAATTTTTGCTAAAGGGGGAATGTCCCCCCTCAATTTCAAGCCCTATTTCAAACCCTGATTATATAACTGGCATAAAACTTTTAATTTAAAATTCATGCCACTGTATTCTGTAGTCTTGCAATAAAAATTGTGTGGTTATATGTTGCAATAAATGAAAAACATTTATAACATGATGCATAAACAAAAGCTCACAGGCAAGATCCATCATATCCGTGATGCCTTTATTGTACAAAGTGTATTTGTATGAAAATGTATTTTTGCAGTGCTGTATCTCCTTTTAGCATAAGGATCTGGCCATAAAGATATCTATTAGAATATTGGATCAACTGCATCAAATAACGTCTTTAAATTTTTATATTTTACTTAATATTACATGCTCAGTTCTGCTTTAATAATTTCTTTTGCCTGTTCTAAAATTTTTAAATACCACTTCCTTTTTAATTTTGCAGAATAATCTTGAAGGCTCTGGAAGATTCCATATACTTTTCTTATTCTTTGTCTCTGTGATGTTTGCTGTCAGTTTGATTTCTCTATTTGGTTATCATTGTTATCTTGTATCAGTGAACAGATCCACTTTAGGTAAGTGATGCTAAGTTGCAAAATATTTAAGTATTTTTTTTAGTTTTATCTTAAAATTGCCTTATTTTAATAAAAGTATAGTATATAGCAGAATTGGCAGTGGTGTAACACTTTCTTCCCCCTCCTCCCTCAATCTAGAAATCATGTAGCAGAATGGTTCTCAATCAGAGGGTTGTAAACTCTGAGGGTTCACAGTGATGCATGCATCAGATGATTTGTACAAAAAATCTCTAATGACATATAGGTTTTTCTCCTAGCTTTTTTAACAATAAACATGCATATTTATTCTGTTCCTTCCATCATATCAGCCATATGTAGGCATAAACTTTTCGTCAGCAAGGCGGTTAGCAAACTGTTGTGCTTTTTAACAGAATCGTGTGGAAGATGGGAACCTACAACAACCTAGCATTCTTAAACCACTCTAGCTTCAATTTCATCTAATTTTCCTTTGTGTTTCCACTTATGAGATAAATTTCCAATCATCACTCCCAGATTGGAAATTTTTCTCTTCTTTAACAGGTCGCATAAATCTGATTAAGACCCAATATTGCAGCAGCCTGTCTTTAGCTGCATTTAGGCATCATATTTTAGCAACATTTCTTGCTTCTCCCCAAACGCTCTTTTGCATAGATGTGCTGATTGATCTCTGACTGAAGTTTAAATGACCACACATAAAAATAAAATTTTAACAGTCTGCACAAAATCAGTTTCAAGACCAAATTTCTGCCTCTTCACAATGATCTTCACCCTGTCCTAAAAATAACCCTACTTTTGGCTGGATAGTCAAAGGAATTCCATCAAATTAACAATATGCTGATGGCCTTGATTCTTTTTTCTCAGTTGCTATATTATTAAACATTATCACTGAATTTTTTTCATAAGTAGCAGTGTTGATTTTATTAACTAATGATTTTATAATTATATGCACTAATTTGAATCTATTTCTGAGGATATTAACTGGCTGATTTTGTTAACTGGTGGTTTTATTAACCCCTTGCAAACAGCAGATGCACTTGTGCACTGATTGCAAAGCAGCATTTAGAAACAGCACTCAACACATTCACATCTCAGAAATATTTACCCTAAAGGATATTCAACAAAAACACACATTTTCATATGGAATGCTTATATTTGTATTTTAATACTAGATGGTGCTAAATATTTATTCTAACATCTCCAATGCATTTTGCCAATACTTGACCTTGCTATAAGGAGGTCGCAATGAATCATCATTTTATCTAGAGTGGTGAAAGATGGCTTTGTAATATAAACAAACAGATCATTTCTCAAAGATTCTGCTGTAATTGAGTATGGGTTATCGTTTTGATTTTAGCTTAATGATTGCATTGATGAGTTATTGGAATGTAAGAGAGTATTTTTTTTTTTTTTCCAGTTTGAGTTTTAGAGGGATGTACAGTAGGGTGGGCCAAAAAAAAACTTTTTTTTTAAATTGTTTTAGTACCAGTGCGGAAAACTTGGCCAATGTGTCACAAAATACTGACAAGAAATTTCAACGATTTTTATTAATATCTAGCCGGATGTGTGATTTTTTATTTTTTCAAGGCCAGAAGGGCCCTCTGGCCTTGAAAAAAATAAAAAATCACACAAAAACAGTGCATTGAAAATTAATTTAGAAAAACAAACAAAAATTAAATTAGTACTAGTAAGAGAAATTTGGCCAGTGTGTCACACAATACTGACAAAAAAAATCAATATCTAGCCAGGTCCCTTTAGCCTTGAAAAAATCGAAAATCACACAAAAACAGTGTCTTGAAACTATATTTAGAAAAATGAAACAGAAATGTAAATTAAATTAGCACTAGTACAGAAAAGTTGGCTAATAAATCTGATACAACTGACAAATAAATTTAGTGATCTAGATTCATATGCAATGTAGCCCAGCTTCTCTGACCAAGAAAAGATAAAAAATGGCACAAAACTGAAATTGTTTGACTAAAGATAATTGTTGATAAGAGGATACAGAGTATGATGTTGATATGGCATAGCGGATGAATTATTTACACTACTTCCAAATGACTGCAATCCAATATATAGTTTGACGCAGAAGAAATCACTTGGTTGTTGAATATTATTGACCCTTGCAATCAAATAATGGCAATTCTTTCCTTCCTTTTAATTTTGCTCAGATGTAGCCATTTCATGCCGTTTTTCCACAAACTTTAACTGCTGCTTCCATGACCACTTTAATACATCTTTCGACGGCTTGTGTATGACAATTTTCAATATTTAATTTTGGCACTTTTTTTTGTTCTTCATTTGACCATTATACCATTGTGAGAGGTGGTTCAATGACAGTAAATTTTCCCCAATTGATAAGGTCGATGAAGTCAGTTGCATGGAAATTTAAAGTGGCCAATCTGAATTTCTCATGTTCTTGCTTTCTTGCATTTATAATTCTCCTGATTCCCAATTCTCTTATGGGATTTCGAGGATCCATAACCATTGCCAACAGAATATTTTCAGGATTCGTGAAATAATTACTTTGTAAATCACGTCTTTGACCTCATCTGGGAATTGCCTTGAAAGTGTTATCATTTTCCATAAATGTCTGGCACCATGTTGGCATAACAGGTTCATATTTATATGAAACCACATTGGCGCATAAACCTTCATCACGAAATTTGCTATTGTGCATAGATTTTCTGATGGGTCAACAGTGGCAATGTAGAGCCTCAAAATTCCGTTGCCGGTCGTCAGCCACCTGGAATGAGTTTTCCTAAGCATTTATTTGCCTGACTAACCAGGCAATGGCCATCTCTGATAGCACAACAAATGCAATACAGATACTGCTGATCAGTACTTAGTATTTTCGGATCTATATCAGGCAACACGGTATCAATTAGCTGAAATTCAACTACTAGTTTTGTTTCACAGTCATTCAGAAGTACACCAATAGGCCCAGAGTGGGAATACGGGCCTTTTGTGTGCCCATCAAACTTTTGCAAAAGGTGTCTCAAAGGTAATTCATTGCAATGTAGCAAGCATATTATCCACTGAAGAGGTTGTCCAACATGCTTCTCAATCATTTGTATTACACTGCCCTTCCATCCTGTATTTACATTCATTCCATCACACCCAATTACTGTTAAGCTTTCAAGATCAATATTGTGTTCCTCCATAAAAGAGAGGATTCCTTTTGTTATATCGAGTTCCTTTTGCTGGTGGATTTAGCGACACGTGACCAAGGTATTGCTCTCCTGATTGTTTTATCATAGCTATGTGCTCCTCATATTTCACTGATCGACGTTTGCAACATGCATAAGAGTTTTGTCTTTACGACCATCAAAATATAGGCCCTTAATTGACTTTGTGGCACTGAACTCCATTTCTTGTAATTGTCTTCTATTCTCCCCTATTTCTCTTCGAACCTTATTTTTGTCAATTACGTTAGTTGAATTGTCTTCTGATACAAGTTTGAAATCCATCAGAACAGCTGTTGCAATTTTTGACACAGTTGTACTAGAAGCACCCTTTAAGTCTGCAGCTTTAGCTGTGTTTAGCAGGGGGAATCTCATTTGTTTTGGTGTGCTATGTTGTTCCAGTTCCGTTTCTTTTCCAACAGGGAAATCCTCATGACATCCATATTGTGTTCATCCTGACTCTCACCTGATAGGCTATTTTCTTCGGCTAAATAATCCTCTGTTATTTGAGTTCTACGCTCTGAAATCCACTTGTACTTGTTACAACATTTTCTGACCCAACAAGACACCTATTTTCTTTTATTCCCCTTTCCTCCGATCTGTGCACTTGTTTTGTTGTTGCCTGGTCCACATTTGCAATTGCCATCTTTCTTTCAGACCTTTGGTCATTTAAAAAAAGGCCGTTCTTTCTGAGATACACGGCGTGTTTTCTCACAACTGCATGAAATTATTGCAGGGCATTTGCATGAACAAATATCAAACAATTTTTCAGCATCAGCTTAGTTTTGCTTTTAGAAACGACGTATTTCTACTTTTCATAGGTTTCACAGCTTTCTGGTATTTCTTATTATATGCAATAATCATAACAACGCGAATTACTGAGAGAGTAGGAAGGGAAGCACGTTTCCAGATACTTACAATTTTCTTGGCAACTATGTCCGCTACTTGTCTTTCTGGAGGCTCCATCTTACTTAAAATCTCCTTTTAGCTGCAGCCAGACACTATGATAGCAATTAATCACATTTTCAAATGTTGAGACCATTACAGATTCTTCAGGATATATATCATTCGTGCAACCAAAGATGGCACAATTTGTAGCACTCAGAGTTTTCACAGTTGCCTTTGGCATTTTGTTAAAGGATTTCAGAAACCTGAATTACTAATCAGATTACAATGTGCGTTTTACATAAAAACAAAAGCAACTGAGATGAGAGAAAGAACACTCCTGTTTGCACTCGTTTTTCGGCCGAATGTCAAACGTACTAGTAACACCATCCAACGGCGCTCTTTGGACATGCATGAGTTTCAGACACTGTTTTTGTGTGATTTTTGATTTTTTCAAGACCAGATGGGTTCCGGCTAGATATTGAGGTAGATCATTAATTTTTTTTTGTCAGTATTGTGTGACACACTGCCCAACTTTCCCGCACTAGTACTAATTTAATTCAATTTTTGTTTGTTTTTCTAAATTGATTTTCAATGCAGTGTTGTGTGATTTTTGATTTTTTCAAGGCCAGGGAGGGCCTGGCTAGGTATTGATAAAAATCATTGAAATTTCTTGTTAGTATTGTGTGACACACTGGCCAAGTTTTTTGCACTAGTACTAAAACAATTTCAAAAGAAAGTTTTTTTTAGTCCACCCTAATGTGCAGTACTGAATTTATTAGGTTATTTCAAATAAAAGAATGGCTGGATCAAGATGCTTTCTTTCTGTGGAAGAATATGGTAAATGAACCAGACAGAAATAAAAGTCATGCAGATAGGGAAGATTCGTGAAAATTTGGTATTTCTGATTAATGAACAGACAGTTTGTGTGAATACTAAAATTGCAATGTTGGTCTGTGTATGGATCCATGTTTAGCAATATGTCATGCATAAAAGAAATATACATTAGTAAAAATAACAAAGCTAATGGAGATAATGTACAATTTTTTACAAGAAAATAGCAATGTAAAGTTTTGAGTGCAATCGTTTGGATATTTTTCTTTCATAATAGTTAACTATTTTGATTAAGTTAAGTAAGTATTTTTTATCATTTAAATTTTTAATATTCTGATAAAAGATAATTTATGTAGAACTTATAGATCAAATAAAAAATAAGTATTTCCTTTATTACTAAAAAAGTAGAATGCTGTGTTGAATGGGTGATTTGGGGGGAATTTTTCTCTGAAGTTAGGCTTAGTACGAAAAATGTGCCGCTCTTTGGGAACAATTGGAAGCTAAATGCTCCATCCTTTGAGTCACAACAGTTCTGGAATGCCACCATCCTCAAAGGGTTACATGCAGACACTGTATTTTAAAAAATTGCAAGCCAAAATTATTCATGATTAGAATTAAAAGGGAACCATTAATATACTGCTTACAACTGAAATCGCAACACCATAAAGTTGTAAGTGTAGCTTTATGTAAATCAGGCAATGGAAACAGCAGGGTGAGATATGCAAATGATCACAGTTTCATTACACATAGTGACTTAACACCTTGCCAAGCAACATAAAAGCGTCTCTTCAAGGAGAAGCGATATCACAGCTAAATTTTAGCCTCATTAATTTCAGGTTGTAAAAATCATCACAGTATGCCAAGAGTACATCGACATACCACATACGTTCAGTTGTCATCAACAGAATGGCAACAAATCATTGTTTTATCTGAGGGTGGAATGAGCCTTCGAATGATAACTGAACTATTGAGTCGTGATCACAGTTCGACAGTGTGTTGTTGTTGTTGTTGAGACCCAGACTGTCCGACCTATCAGAAAGGTGTAAGGTAACTGTTTGGACAGCTGGGAAGTGCCACCCAATTTAGACCGGAACCCAGTGGGGGAGGCATCCAGAGGGACCGTACCCTCCTTCCCCTACCACCAACCTCTCGGAAGGACATACGGACCCACATGTTTAACGTGATCGTACTCCGCATGAACACTATGACAGTTTTGGCAGTGGCGGGAATCAAACCCGGACCTACCAAGTGCAATTCCCATGCACTAACCACTGGGCTATCGCGCCCCAGTTCAACGGGGTGTGTTACAGTTTGTAAAAGACAACGAAACGACATGAAGATCAGGTAGTGGAGCTTCCAGGTGTACCACACTACGTGATGACCGTATGCTTCTTTGAAGCATTGCATGGGAGCTGTTTACCACAGCAGCCGTGTTACAATGACATTTATCCCACATTACAGATAACGTGGCTTCGATACAAATAATTTTAAACTGTTTGCATGACGCAGGATTCCGAGGTAGACGACCTTTTCGACACCTACCATTCCAACGTCTTCACTGGTTATGCCACCTGCAGTGGTGTCAAATAAGATGCAATTCATCGACAGAATGGCGAAACATTCTGTTCATAGATGAATCATGATTTTGTTTTGGCATGAGGTAGACGAACTTTTTGACACCTACCATTTCAACGTTTTCACTAGTTATGTCACCTCTAGTGGTGTCAAATAAGATGCAATTGGTCGACAGAATGGCGAAACATTCTGTTCATGGATGAATCATGATTCTGTTTCAGCATGCCAGATGGCCGTACTCGCATATGGCAGCTCTTTCAACAATGCCACCAGGAAACTTTTTCTATCAGTCGCCATACAGCCCCCCTAAGTTGTACCATGGTTTAGAGTGTTGAACAAACACCTTTGGTCCATGTTTCTGGCAGTACCAGGGCACAACGATTCATCTCTGACATTGTGATACCTGTGGTACAGCCATATCTGTCAACCAGGCCTGCACTTCTTTTTCAGCAGGATAATTCCAGACCACATACTGCATGGGTAACTATGAATAGTCTACAAGGTTTTGATATCCTGCCTTCGCCAGC
This sequence comes from Amaurobius ferox, assembly GCA_951213105.1. Classification (NCBI taxonomy): domain Eukaryota; kingdom Metazoa; phylum Arthropoda; class Arachnida; order Araneae; family Amaurobiidae; genus Amaurobius; species Amaurobius ferox. Next base: position 47,716,331 of record OX578133.1, read on the forward strand.
ATATTCTCCGGATTTGTTGCCAATTGAGCATATCTGGGACATCATGGGTCGCTGATTAAGAGAATTCCCAATTCCAGCAAACCATGTTCAGTTACAAGCTCAATTGCATGCTGTGTGGAATGCCATCCCTGGAATGCTATTCCTCAGCACACCATTGACCATCTCATTGAGGTGATGCCTCATCGTATTCAATCCTGCATAGCCTCCCATGGTGGGCCTATTCCATATTGATCTGATGTCAATAAAGTTCCATGCTTTCATTTTCCAGATATGATTTTTTGATCATTTGCACATCTCTGTGTTACAATTATATTCTGTAAATTTCATAAGGATACATCAATTTCTTCATGGTGCTGTGATTTCAGTCGTGAGCAGTGTATATACTAACCACAACAGTAACGTAAGAAATAATAATATTTTAATTAGTTGCTTTAAACTTTTATTATAATTTTAAAGATATAGTACTAGCTACAGCAAAGTAGCAAATTAATCTAAAGTGTCATTAAAAGCTGTTTGCTAGGCTGGTATTTTGTGGTGCAGATGTTGCTACTATGTCACTTATGTCCCAGGGCCTAATGCAGGGGTATATGGGGTAGCTACTCCAGGCCCCCACATCAGAGGAGCCCCAAATTAAACAACTGCAACATCAAAACATTAACAGCTATTTCTTGAAAATAAATTATGCCACCGGAATAGGTTTGCCCGCCGAAAAGATTCATTTTTGGGAGTATATGGGAATCCATATAGGGATTATCATACTATTTCAAGATTTAGGGCATATTGGCTTCTTGGTTATGCTAAAAAAGTTACTAATAATTAAAATTCCATTAAAATATCTAAGAAGTTCATATTGTATACTACCCTTTCCGAAGGCCAGTACTTAAGTTTTTAGAAGGTACAAAAAATTGCAGATTAAAATTTAAACTTTCACATTGGTTGTTAAAGAACAAGAAATGCTATAAAATTATTTTTATGGTGTCATTTTGAAGTTAATAAGGTAGTGACAGAACATGGATTTAGTCAAAGGGATTTTTGAGCTGTGATTTATGACTTTCGACAAGGATTGACACAGGAACAGTGTGTCGATCAAATGAATTCAACTTTTGTTGATGAAGCACCATCCAAAGGTACAGTTTCCATCTTGTATGTAGGAATCTCAGTGATGAATTTCGTGAAGGTTGACCAAGAATTGCTATAATTCCAGAAAACATTGATGCTGTGCAACAAATGATCACTTTAGATCATCATGTCACATATGATGCATTTTTGAACATTTCAAGGACCTGAGTGCATTCAATTTTATATGATCATTTTAAAGTCAAAAAGGTATGTGAAGGTTGAATTCCACAGAAATTAACTCAAACTCAAAATGATTCTTATTTAAAAAAGTGCAAGGAAAATCTCAAGATTCGACTCTGATGCCACAAAACATGACTTTGACATTATAACAGGTGACAAAATGTTAATTTATTCCTATGAATCTGAAACAAAACAACAGTCTACTGTTTGGGTGTTTCAAAATGAATCAAATCCTACAAATGTTGTTCATGCATGACGTGTTTCAAGAAAAATGATTGCCTCTTTTTTTGGTAAATCTTGCCATATTCCAACCATTACTTTAGAAGATTGTAAAACAGTAAATGCTGAATGGTATATGACAATTTGTTTGCCAGAAATAGTTGCTCAAATCAGAAAAAGTAATGCGAAACGTTGCATTATTCATTCAAGCCCACACACTACATTTCAACCTATCAATTAGTTAAAACATGAAAAGATTGATTTGATGAGTCATTGTCCTTACTCACCTGATTTAGAACCCAATGATCTTTTTTTGTTTCCAACAATCAAAAATAAAATGCATGGTCAATGATTTCACAGCCTAGAAGAAGCAGATGAAGCTTATAAATCACACATTTCTGCTATACCAACTTCTGAATGGCATAGCTGTTTTGAAAATCAGTTTGTTCGAATGAAAAAATGTATTAATGCTAACCATGAATATTATGAAAAGCAGTAAAACAATTTATTTTCATACAAAATTATTTTTTGTATTATTTTCTAAAAACCTAAAAACTTGCCTATGTATGTGTATGCAAGAAATATATGTAAGTGGATCAATCTTTGTGTTTAATCGCTCTGTTTAAATTTACATTTTGTTAAAACCGCTATAATAAGAAAGTACCAAGTGAAATAAATTAATGAAACTGTAGGTTAGATACTGAAAGAGAAAACAATATAATATGAAAATTTCAATTTTGTGAATTACGTGACTGATTTTTAAGAACAGTGATTCAGTCAGTATATGAGAATAAAAGAAATAAAGCAGAAGAAATTAGATGCCAATGGATTTAAGCTCAAACATTGAAAAGGTGAATAAGGATACATATTTTTGAGACCGGAAAAGTTTATCTCCACTGCCTGTGACTCGCAGGCTGCGAGGATGAGTAAAATTACAAAATAACATAAAATAAAAATAAAAGCTTGATTTCTGCATGTTTTTGTTTCAGTGTGCACTTCACATTAAAATGGGAAGATTTGACTGAATTTGTTTATTGTAATTTTAAATTTTATTCATGTTTTATTCTTGCAATTTTAATATCTTAAAAAGCCAGTTGAATATTGGACAGCATAAATTTTGGAAAGTGGTCTGTTTAAGTTTTGAGAAATTCCTTTTAGTCTATAATGTGATGGTTACATCAGAAATGTGAAATTTAAGTAGATATTTGATAAGCTTGGAGGAGTTAGGTAGAGTTGTCAATTTTGTTTCGATAAATATCCTATAAATCAGAGAAAACAGTTTTACTTGTTTAAATGAAGTCTAAACAAAAGTTTTAACAGTGCATAAAAATAACAATCCTTTCTGTAATATATTTATCATTTTTTTTTACTTAGGTTAAAAATGCATGTTATTGGTAGGTACAGAAACAAAGTTTATTTTCCTACAGGATATTAAGTTCTACATTAAATGCCTAAATCATTTCAGTTACGAGATAATAACAGATGAGTTAAATGGTTCTCTAAATTAGTTAGGTTTTTAGAATTTCGAATATAAGGCAAATTAATGTTATTCAACCATGATCATTGGAATTAATTGGGATCAAAATATTTTTGGAAAATCAAATTTCAGATAATCAGTGCATACAGTCATGGAGCAAGACAAATCAATCAATCGCTCCATAGCACCGAATAAGAATGGGGTGCCTATTGAACTGAACATATGTCTGTCTTACGAACAACAGATCATATATTACAAGAAAGACCACCCTAAAATTATTTGCTCCAAGGCACCAAAATTGTAGTTACGCCAGTGCAGATAACATATATATATTTGGATAAAATCATCCAGTGTAGTGTTGCCTGGGATTCAAAGCATGGATTAATTGAATTCATCCATTCAGTTTTCAAAAAGTGTAGTTGCACCAAAGGCATTCAAAATGCATGAGCAAGTTCCATTTAAACGCTTAAATACACCTAAATCGAAACTACACTTTTATAAAGAAAGTCTATCATATGCATTGGAAAAAAGTTTTAAAAACATTCTAACACAGAAATCTAAAAAAAAAAAATTATCACCTATAAAGAGCATTTTATTTTTAGTTTATTATGGATATGTTATATTTTTACTATATCAGCTAGGGTTGTACCATGTCCCAATTTTAAAATCACTGATCTGTGTCCCAACTATGAACTCATAATCTCCCTATTTCTCCTCTGCATCTTGGTTACAATCTCAAAAATTTTTTAGTATTTGTTTTTTACAATTTGTCATTCTGCATATCATACCATATTTTTATTATTTTTTTTCATTCTGTAGATAATGTATTTATTATTTCAGAATCATTCTTTTAATATGATTTTCTGAAGAATTTATACATAATTTATTACCATATATATCATAACTTGTTTTGTTTTTGAAAATTTACACAATCTGCACTGTATTAATATTGATTGAAAATTTATATTTTATAAAATTATAATTTTCTGAGGGAGGCACCCTATTTCTCCATGTCATGATTTTTAAAATTAAAAAGGTGACAATGCTATATATCAAAGGTGTCTGAGCATGTTCAAGAATTCCGCTGTGACATCTAGCTACATCAGGTGATGCAGCAAAGAACTTTGTGTGTGCTAGCAGAACTTGAATACTTTGCAAACGACAAGGTTGTATCCTCAAGTGGGAACCTTTCAATATCTTATAGATAGCGGGATTTATTCTCCAAATTACAAAATACATTCTTCAATGTATATCTTCTTTGTTATGTTTTAATTAAAACTTAAAAAGACAAGGTGTTCCGTCAATTTCTATTTCATAAAATTTGCTTACATCCTCAACATAAAAGTGGTCCATCAAGCTGGATCCAGCAGTATGGATAAATTCAATAGATTGAAAGGTGCCATCAAAGGCAAAATTAAAAAATTAAAAACTTTTGTGCAAGAAAAATTACTCGTAAAGGATGCGACATCTAGTGAACTTGAAGTGAAATTGAAGAAAGTCTAAAACTTGCGGAAGAAACTGGAAGAACTGCGCAAACAATATTATGATATTCCAAGTGTCGATGATTTACTACATAGCACAAATCAGGTTGTGTCCTACTAGAAATGAAGCTTAAACATACTATCAAATTTCTGTATGGAATATTTATCATTTGATCCATTTCTTCACTAGTGCCAGGACAATCTATTTTACTTAAAATATAACCTTTTGCTATTGGCAATGAAACAATTGGATATTTAAACTGTTTAAATTTTTCACAGACTTTTTCAATATACTGTTTTTGGTGTATATGAAATTAATGATCTGACTCTTCAAATTCTACACCTTGTAATTTTTTGATTTTACCTAGAACTTTTATATCAAATTTTTCTTTCAACATTGAAACAACTAAGTCAATATCCTTTTGATTTTTAAAAAATAAAATTCACAGACTTTTTCAATATACTGTTTTTGGTGTATATGAAATTAATGATCTGACTCTTCAAATTCTACACCTTGTAATTTTTTGATTTTACCTAGAACTTTTATATCAAATTTTTCTTTCAACATTGAAACAACTAAGTCAATATCCTTTTGATTTTTAAAAAATAAAATTATATCATCCACATACACTAATATAAGTACTTTGTTATTAAAGATATAACTGCAATTACACCATTTTAGTTTTGTAAATTTTAGTTCTTTAAACATAGAATCTAGTTCCATAAACCAATCTCTACCACTTTGGTGAAGTCTGTAAATTGCCTTATTTAACAAACATACGTAATTGTTGTACTTAGTATTAGTAAACCCTTCTATATAAGCTGTTTCATGTAGATTTTATACTTTAATTTAGCATATAAGTACTCACATTTTATGTCTAATTGAAAATGCATCCATCCTAGCATACTGACAAAGATTCTGAAAAATAACCTAATCAGACTGAAATTAATGGCTGGACTGAAAACTTCGTCGTATGGGTCACCCTTTTCTTGGGTATACCCTTGAGCCACTAGTCTCGCCTTAAATCTTTATATTTCCCCATTTTCGTTTCTTTTCAATGTATTAACCCATCGACTGCCTATTATTTTTTCTGAAGGAGGTGCAGGAGCTAACTCCCAGACATCTGATTATTTCATAATATTAATTTGCTCAGTCATGGCATTATTCCATTCTTTGACTTGGGGTGATTTGAGGGCGACTTTGGAGTTTTGGGAATATTAATTTCTACATTACTAGTTTCTGGTTTATTGACCTGTTTTGACCCTATTTTGCTCTTCTTTTCCCTAAAGTTAAAAATATTTTGGTTATATTGTACATTATTCTTTTTACAATATTTTCGTACATCATGATGGGATCTAAGCCTTCTTCTACTGCCCCCCCTTAACGTAATAATATACGTCTATTCTACTACCATCAGCTCTTGGGATGGCTTCGCAATCCCAAGGGATATCCAAACAGGGAATTAGGTTGGAATCAGCAAGAGAATCCGTTTCCTCACTGTCTTTGGATAAACCGTTGTCAGTGTCTTCACTCTTACCTGCCTTTTCAATCAATTTCCTATCCAAACATTCCTCATCAGAGCCTATAGAATAGCGATCTGGGGTTACCTGAAAGGTGACAGTAGGGGGAGTTTTAGTATCCCCATTTGGGTCCAGGATGCTTTCCTCTGCATTGATACTTTCTTCAAAACTGAGATTGCTCGTTTCCATAACTTTCGAATCCCTCTTTTAACAATACCCAGTAGCCTCTTGTACTTGTAGCATAACCCACCATTATAACCTCTTGGGCTCGCATATCCAGCTTTTTTCTTGTTTGTGTGGGTTTTCCGACATAGGCTTTACTACCGGGAATCTTAAAGTGATCTACTAAGGATTTCGTACCATTATAAAATTCTAGTGGTGTTTTAGTTTTAAATTTACGGCAAATTCTATTTTTAACGTAAGTTAAACACAAGATTGCTTCTGCCCATAACTTATCGCTTACCTTGCTATCATTAAGCATTGCTTTTACGCAATCCAAAGCAGTGAGATTAAATCTTTCTGAAACTCTGTTTTGCTGAGGAGTATATACACTAGTCCTTTCAGCTTTAATCCCCTGTTTGCTTAAGTAAGTTTTAAACTTATTATGGCAAAATCCCATGCCACAATATGTTCTTAGAATTTTCCTATTTAACTGTCTTTCTTCTCTGATTTGAAACTCATTAAATACATCCAATTTTTGTTTTATAAGAAATACTAAAACTTTTCTGCTTGGCTCTGTAATCATTGGTGATCGACAAAAAATATCTATTACCACCTAATGATTGTACTGGCATGGGTCCACACACATCCATGTGTAACAGTTCTAAGAGTTTAGTGGATCTTATCCTACCTATAGGTTTGTAAAATACCCGTTTTGTTTTAGCTAATTTGCAATGTCCACAGTTTAATTTTTGAAACTTAAATTTAGAAGTCCCTTTACATCTGAAACTTTACTTGTTTGAAACATATAATCAACATTAAGGTGACAATATTTTTTATGCCAAAGTTTAGTATTAACATTAGTTTCAGTAAAAGAGCTACTCGGCTTACTTTTATAAATGTTAAATTTTTCATTGATTTGTTTCTTAACTTCCTTAGAATTTCCAAAATCGGATGGATCTCAACATTTTACCTTTTGAAATCTGTTTAGTATTTAACTTGGTTTCTCTATCCTTTAGACTTTTGACATTTTTGTTTTGTCTATCTTCATTTTCAGGTTTGCTACTTTTATTTTTTTGATCCCTGATATCATTTAAACTATCTAAATCATACTGGGGCTTTTAAAAGTATAGCCCTACTTTTCATTTAGCATAAAAATACTTTTCCCCATTTGGTATAAAAAACTGAAGTATCCCCCTTTTCCCCATGAAAACAACAATTACTTTCTTCTAGTACTGAAGCCGCTAGAAGATTACGGCGTAATTTAGGGGACTTCGTTCAAACTGATATAATTTCTTTGACCATTAATGACAACATACATTTTAATCGTTCCGATAGCCTCAATTGGCTTTCGACATTGCCTACTGCCAACGACATAGAAGTATCCTTCATTTCTTTATAATTTGAAAACAACGATTTGTTGTCATAGAAATGACGCATGGTAGCAGTATCTACAACCCAATTGAACTTATCGATAGAATTCATAGCAAAACTGGTCTCAATATTTGTTTTTACATTTAATTCAACAATACTAGTTATAGGACAATTTATCGTCAAATGACCTATCTTTTTACATAGATAGCAAGGTCCAATTTGTGTCGTTTCAACTTTAGGCTTAGCCTGAAAATTCCTTAATGAATTATTTCTAGAAACATTTTTACTTTTACAAGATACAGAATATACTGAATTGACATTTACATTCTGGTCCCGGCTTTGCTGCCTTAACCAACCTTCTGCTGAAAGTTCAGTTTGTATCTTGTCCAGAATGAAATCTGCATCCGGCCACCGGTATATTATTTGAACAATACCTTGGTATACATCTGAGAGATACCGGATCACTTGCAAAGCCACATAGAGTTCAGCTATAGACTGTTCGATGTCCTTCAACTTAGAAACAGCTTTCTTTAGACACGCACAAAATATATCTATTGGCTCGTCGATATCTGGATGGATGTTAAAGAATTCGTCAAGTAGTCACACTAAATTTGTTCTAGTTGGTGCATCGAAATAATTTTTCAACTTTTCCCATGCATCAGTGGGATCATCAGAAATACTAATTAATTCTGGACACTCTGGTGATTATCCATAAAAGAGCATGGATAGGGCTTTCTCACGTCCATGGATGAATTCCTCCTGGTCTCTTCTGGATGTTGTTTCGTCAATTGGCTTTATGCTTCTTTCTATAAATCCATAGCAGCCTTCGGCTTTGAGGACAAAAGCCATGCTGTTGCTCCAGGTTGCATAGTTATCTCTGGTGAGCAGCGGCATCTTTACAGGCTCTATGTTTCAGTAGTTAAAACTTCTCAACTTCCTTTGACTGAATTTGTTTAACTACAGTGGGCTGACTTGGGCAGCCCCCATTAATTTGACTCAGCTTTTTCTAGCTTAACATATTTACTGCCTCATTCCTGGGCTCTTATCCTTGCTGGGGCCCTTAACTTTCTTGAATAACCTTCCTTGGTCCATAACCTTCCTGGGCAAATCTAGTTAATGTTAAACTTTCCATGCATGTAGCAGAGTATAAGCAGAGTTAAATAAATACAGAGTCTATTTAGTTTAAAACAAAATTAGCGTTTTATTCAAAAAACAAGAGTCTTGCCTAGTTGTACAGGCTGGTTGCTATATTAAGCATGCAGCTAATAGCATATATACAGGCTTTGAAATTGAGAAAGTATGGCTAGGAAGTTCAGTTTGGATAACTCCAGTAAACATTGCTTTCCTCTGTATGCCATTCGACTTCCACCCGTTTGAAGGTCACATACTGGAACCTGAGTAAACTTGACACATTTGTAGATTACTAGAATGATACATGAACGATTAACATTGTAAAGTACCTAGTAAAATGTTTAAAATCAAGTGATAAACCTAAATCAAGAAGAATGCCAACAGATTAATGAACATAATCAAAGAAAGAAAAAGTGCAGATATATTGCCTTCACAGACTGATCATCGAATCGAAACTGAAGATTCAACTTTCAAACCTAAACAAATCAAAACTCCTGCTTCTTCGCTGCATACTTTGAGTAATATCTCAAAACAAGATAATATATTTATCTTACTAAGTACTTGTTTTATATATATTGATGACATAAAAGGAAGGAAAATTAAATTGAGATGCATTTTAGGTAATGATTAAAATATAAATTGTTTAATGAAGGAATGTTCGGATATGTTTGGAATAAAGAAAGAAGTAATTAAGACTCCAGTTGCAGGGTTAAATGGGTCTATTTGCATTGCACAATAAAGGCAAAGAGAAATCAATCTATTTCTAATGCAGAAGGAAGCTTTCAAGAAAATATAGATTTTTTCCTCGTTCCAAGAATCACTGATTTGACTCTTTCAACTTATTTAGACACTTCTGAAATTAATTTATCAAACTTTATTGAACTCGCCGATCCAACATAATTTAAGCTAGGAAAGATTCACGCCTTAATAGGTGCAGAACTCTTTTCAAAATTCTAAAAAACAATTCAATCAAGATTCATGATAAACTAATTATACAAAAATCTTTTTTTTTTTTTTTTGGATCCCTACCAGCACTCTTAACCCTTTCGGGACGGCGGCATTCAGAAACTGCCGTGGCCCAAAGGACGGCTAATTTTTTGCGCTAAGCCTAACTCTCGAAAAAAATTCACTAAAAATCACCCGTTCAACACAGCATTCTACTTTTTTCAGGATGAAAGGAAATACTTATTTTCTATTTAATGTATATTTTTTATACAAATTTTCTTTTATCAAAATATTAGTGTATATATGTTTTAGGTACAGATGGATAATTCTTTGGCATGTCCTTCCGATTTTTTAAAACTGTACCACATATATGCGTATTCTTAGACAACAAATACTTTGCAAGTACAGGAGAGGTAAAAAATTTATCCAAATACAAAGTATGTCCTTTTCCTAAAAGTTCACTTAGAAATGTTTTCACAACGCGTTCTCCATACCCACCATCAGAGCTTGATAATTCCGTATCCTTTCCAGTATACACAAGGAAATTCCATTTATAGCCTGATTCCTATTCTGACAATTTATATATTTTTATTCCATATCTGGACCTTTTTGAGGGGATATATTGACGAAATCTCAGCCTTCCTTTCCATGAGAACAAAGATTCATCAATGAACACATTTCTTCTAGGTGTGTATATAGATTTAAATTTTGAAACTAATGCATCTAACACGGGTTTCAATTTATCTAGTTTTTGGGCATTACTATCAAGAGTAAAATGAAAGTAACATAATATTCCTATAAATCGATCGCGACTCATAACTGAATTAAAAAAAGAAGTACTGATAATTGGATTCTTAGAAAAATACATTTTAAGATTTGGTTTTCTGATAATGCTCGTCAAAATTACTAGTGTGAGAAACACACGAAATTCGTTTCCTGTCACAGGTGTTAATACATTTGAAACAGGTGGAGTCTTCAATGTGGAAGGAGAGAGGAGATTTTTCTCCCATTTTTTCTTTGCAAACTCATTAGTTGCTTTTACGATGAATTCTAATAGTTCATCATCAACAAATATGCTAAAAAAATCAAGTTCCTAATCTAAATTAGGCGGCATGATATTGTGATTTATTCCAGGTATGTTCAAAAACTCCAAAGAATTCAGATCTTCAAATCACATATCCAAACATCATTCGAAAAAACAGCAACTGTAGCTGGCGGCGTTGTAATAATAGTACGCTCAGAATCTGAAGAATCAATTACATTTTCAGATTCATCATAAGAAATAACACTGTTCCATGAACCTTCTCTATCTGCTTTGCTTTCATTACTGTCTGGTTCGTTTACCATACGCGTATATTCTTCCACAGAAAGAAAAAGTCTCAAACCAGCTGTACTTTTATCCGAAATAGCCTAATCATTTCGCTGTCGCACATTCCTTTAACCCCCCACCCCCCAAAAAATACTCTCTTATATTCCTGTAATTCACCAACGAAATCATTAAAAGCTAAAATCAAAAGGAGACCCGGAACTCAATTATAAAATTGTTGATGCTGCGAGAAGTGCTCTGTCTGTTTACTTTACAGAACCATGTTTCACCGCTCCAAATGGGGAAATAATTCATAAGATTCTCCTTGTGTCAAGGTCAAACATCTACAAAATACATTTAAGTTGCTTCCACGGGCATTTAACGCCATCTAGTAGACAAATAAATTCAAATGAAAACATTTCACGTAGAAACACCGATACGTGCCACTCGCCGTTTAGGGTAAAGTTCTCTCTAGCACGAGTGCGTGCCGTACATCCTTGAATGCAAGTTCGCAGCCGGCACGCGGGCGTGCCAACCGTCGCGAAAGGGTTAAAGAAGTTCAACCTTCAAACAAAGTATGATATTGCCTCATAAGGGATTATGAAGTACTGGATGAGAATTTGAGATGTTTTTGGAAACTGGAATCAATTGGCATGAAACATGATAATCCTAAACTTACAGAGAAGGATCAAGCTATGAACATTTTTGAATGAACTACTACTTATTGTAATGGCCATTATGAGGTGCATCTGCCCTGGAAAAGGGACTCGAATTGAGCGACAACTTTACCGTAGCAAAGCAAGGATTGCACAGTTTACAAAAAGACTTCGTCAAAATCCAGAACTGTATTTCCAATACAATGAAATAATTGGGGACTAGCAGGGGATAAAAACAAGGGATAATCAAAAACAAGTGAATAAAGAATGGTAGACCGACCAATTTACCACTTGCCACATCAGGCTGTATATAAACAAGATAGACTTACTACCAAGACCAGAATCGTGTTTGATGCTAGCTCACACGATAGCAACCAATTGTCCATGAACAATTGTTTGTGGCAAGGCCCAATTCTCAACATAAATATCCTGGACATTCGGATCAATTTCAGGTTGAACAAAGTTGCAATATTATCCGATATTAAAAAGCTTTCTTGCAAGTATCTCTGCCAGAAAAGGACCGAAATGCTGTATGTTTTCTGTGGTCTGATGAAACAGTTGATGATGGAAGAGATGTCCAGATCTACCGTTTCAAGCGCATTCTCTTTGGTGTGAACACCAACCCATTCCGCTGTCTGCTACCATAAAAAAACACATTGCAAAGTTTAGCAATGAGTGTCCTACTACATCAAGATTGCTTGATCACTTCCTTTATGTTGACAAATTTATTACGGGTAAAGACAACATACAAGATGCATTTGAAGTCTCTTGCAATGATAAAAAAATCATGCAGAAACCAGAATAGTTTTAAGAAAATGGATCACGAATGAAAGTATCTTGATGGAATGATGGAAAGAAGAAGGATTCCACACTCAGCCAAAACATAATTCCATTTTCTTAGGATCCAATTTGACGAAGGTCTTAGGAATGGCATGGAACACGGAAGAAGATTGCCTCACTATGAAAATTCAGAACTTACTGGGATTCTTATCCTATAAAAAGATTATTAAGCAATTTCTTTTGCAGTCCATGGGGAACATCTTTGATCCTCTTGAAATGTTGACACCATTTATCATCTGATTAAAGATCCTCTTTCAAGAGTTATGGATAGAGAAATTTCCGTGAGATGGAGATCTGCCAGTTTACATTGGAGAAGAGTGGCTGTAATTGTGTTCAGAGCTTCCACGACTAAACGAATTAAAAATTTCTAGGTTTATCCTGAACTCAACAATGGAAAAAATCAAAGATTTTGTCAAAATACATAGTTTCTGCGACACCAGTGAAAAGGCCTATAGCGTAGCCGTCTACTTGCGAGTGATGAAGGGAAATGGCATTGAAGTGATTCTTGTCGCATTAAAGAGTCGAGTTACCCCTCTCAAACAGATTTCACTACCAAGACTAGAGCTTCTTGGAGCCCTTTTAACAGCTCGTTTAACAGAATTATTAAGAAAATCATAGATTTAAAACACACAACAACTGTACATTATATTCAAAAATCACACTGTACTAGATCAAAGGATCAAGTAAAAGATGGAAACAGTTTGTTGCAAATCGGGTGAAAGAGATACAAACTTTAGCTGATTAGAATTCTTGGCATCACTGCCCCAGTAAAGTCAACCCTGCAGATCTGGTGGCAAGAGGTATCAGTGTTGACTCGCTTTTGGACAATTCCATGTGGTGGAAAGGCCTTTTTTTCCTAATATCTTGTGACCTACCTGACACAGATGAGGATTCCTGTGTCCTAAAAGAAAAGTATCTACATAAGATGAAAAAGAACTCAGAGAACTCTGGAAAACAGTGTGACTCTAGTATATCACTCTCTCTTTGCAGTGCTCCTGATTCCTTAAGTGTTTATTTAAAATTAGTAATAAGTATGTAAAAATTGTACATGCTTTAGCTTATATTTTTAGGTTTGTCAATAACTATAAGGCTTCTGTACCCAAAAGAGTTAATTCTATCAGCCATAAGGAAATCAAGATAGCAGAGAACTTCCTCATCAAAAAAACTCAATCTGTGAAGTTTCAAAATGACATCAAGGGGTTGCGAACTAATTCTAACATTCCCTCCTCCAGTAAGATAAAAAATTTATCACCTTTTCTTGATCAAGAAGGGTTACTCAGGGTTGGAGATAAGTTAACTAACTCCTCCATTAATTGTAGTAGCAAACACCCAGTTTTGCTACCCCTAAAAGCAAGTTAACTCATCAAATAATTCAACATTATAAAATACTTGCATTCTAAAAATACTTGCATTCAAGCCCTCAAACATTACTTTATCAAATTAGGCAAACTTATTGGCCTTTAAACGGCCGAAATTTGTACTGGAAAACTGTACATAATTGTATTCATTGTTTTAAATCAAATCCTAAAATGCGTTATCACAAAATGGGAGATTTGACCAAAGAAAGGACAAATCCAAATTTTGTGTTTAATTCAGTAGGGATTGACCTATGTCGTCCCTTTTTCATAAAAAGTAAAAATCAAAGAAAGGAGTCTCTTATGAAGATTTATGTTTGTATATTCATTTGCCTTGTAACAAAGGCCATTCACGATGTCAGAATCCTTGATTGCCACTTTAAAATGTTTTGTGACTAGGAGAGGAAAATGTGCAAAAATATTTTCTGATAACGCTACCAACTTTGTTGGTGCAAACAAGGAGTTAAGGTATTTCTATAAGTTGATGAGCAAACAGGATGAAACTCTTGCGAAATTCACTGCAGAGGAGAACATCAAATGGAAATTCATACCTCCCAGGATGCCATGTTTTGGTGGTCTTTGGGAAGCTTGGATGAAGTCTCTTAAATATTATTTGAAGAGTGTCGTGGGCAGTTCTAATCTTACTTATGAAGAAATTGAAGCTATGCTAAACTCTCGTCCACTTATCCCACTCTCATTGGATATTGAGGATTTGGGTATTTTAACATCTGCTCATTTTCTTATAGGCAAATCTCTTACCTCAATTGCTGAACCTTCTATTATAAATATTAAAACCAACAGATTAAATCTGTGGCAGAAAACTACTAAAGTAGTACAGACAGTTTGAAAAAAATAGAGTAATACTTATCTCAATACTCTGCAACAGCGTATCAAGTGGATGTTCGACAAGCAAAATGTAAAAATTAATGACATGGTCTTGATTAAAGAAGATAATTTACCCACTTGTAAATGGATCCTGGGTTGTATAATGAACACTTACCCGGGTTATGACAAAATTATTCATGTTGTAGATGTTAAGACCAAATCTGGTGTGCTTAAACAAGCAATTTCCAAATTATGCGTACTAGCCTTAGAAATTTGAAGAGAAAAAAGTGTTGTATGTTAATTTCTTGTAATATTAATTTCATGTAATTGTATTGTATTATGTTAAATTCATGTATTCTAAAGTTCAATTGTTGATATATCTTAATTTGAATTGTTGTTATATTTTAATTGTATTTTCAACTTGAATGTTGTAAAAACTGCTTTAATTATGCTCTATTGCAGTTTAATTTTTCCTCATCTGTCTTATTGTAATCTTATTCGGGGAAACACTACTACCAGAAATATAAACAGACTTTGCATTCTACAAAATAAATATATATCTCTTCTTAAAGATTCCTTTGATCTGAATATTCATCACCATGATATTTGTTCTCGCTATAAAATTTTGCACGCCACTAAGAGTTTTGACTATCGTTTGGCTTTATTTATGTTTTAGCATATTCATCATAACCAGCATTGTAGTATCTTTTTCGGTAATTTTTACGATCATACTTATATTACTCAGAATAAAAATCAATTGTTACCCCCTTTTTCTCGTACAAACAGCTTATATCTAAATATCAATTCCACTGGCTCTAGATTATGGAATTCTTTTCCACTTTTCTTAAAATCACTGAACCATGAAAAAAGTTTTAAGAAGTAACTTAAAAAGACAAGTTGGTCTGTCAATTTCTATTTCACAAAATTTGCTTACATCCTCAACAGTTCAGAGAGAACACTGAAATAAACATAGTTTCATATGTGGTAGTGGGCTGGGCCGAGCACTGAATTGTGGAGGCTGAGCAGACTGGGTTCTGTTCTAAATATTTAGATGAACTGAACCAAGATGGATAACTACTGTAATAGACCAAGCTAGGCTTGAGCCTGAAAATCTCTTAGTTACTGATCTCTAATTTAGCACCAGTAGTTATCCCGTGTCCACATAATACTTTTGTGGATAATTCTTAGTTCATGTTTGATATAAATGACAATTTTTCATTTTATTTCCTTTTATGTATTATTCACAGTGATCTATCCAGAGCAAATTTAGTGCTGTTTTACAGCACCTTCGCAAATCCAACTCTTAATGAAACTGCACCTTCACAAAGTCAACTCTCTGCAAAACGGCACCTTCACAAAATGCCTTATAGCCAACTTTTCACTAGAAAGATAATATTCTAATATTTTACAACTGTTTTATTACTTTTTCAGAGATGCCAACCATTAAGGATTTTCTGTAATTTTTGCAGATATCTGAGCAAAATTACCAACTACGGGAAAAACCTGTAACATTACTGAAAACTCCTATTTTTCCCCACTTTTCTTTATTATACCATCCATCTCCATCCTGTAATTATTGCATATTAAATTGACAAAATTTGCTTTTCATATTTTTATTATTAATGTTAATTTTTTAATTATTTTGACACATGTAGTATGATTGTGCAATTCAGAAAATTCTTATGTAGTCCTTGAGTCCACAAGTATAATTTTTCACCCATTTCCATCCATCCCCATCCTCAAAATATTAATTATTAAATTGACAAAATTTGCTTATTTTCATATTTTTGCTTATTATTCATGTTAATTTTTTAATTATTTTGACGCATTTAGTACGATTGCCAATTCAGTGAATTCTCGTGTAGTCCTGGTAGTCCACACGTATCCTTTTCTATCCATCTCCATCCTCTGAATATCAATCATTAGATTGACTAAACTAGCTTATTTTTACATTTTGGTTAATTACAGGTTAATTTTTTAATTAGTTTTACGCAAATAGTGTTATTGCATAATTCAGCTTGCCCATAGGAATTTAACAGTTTATCTAGAAGAATTTAATATTATCTGGTTATGAAGGCAATATTATTTGTTCCCCATAATAATGCTGTGCCAGAATGTATATTCTGTATTGTTAGAAAATATGGAGCCAATTTTAGGCTAAATTTGAGTGCAGACACATTACATTTTTTAATTATTGAAAAAAACAAAACAGGTCAAATGTTCTTTATTTTTCATGTTTTAGGAAGAAATTACCAAAGTCTGATCTAGAGCAGGCTAAAAAAAACTAACCAACTAAATTTAGTTTAAGCTAAGTATATTCTATTTTTCTTAAGGATTTTGAAATTTCTTTTTTGCTTAGTAATGAAGACTAATGTATTCATATTATGTTTGTTTAGTTATAATATTAATTAAATTTAAACATTTGATATAAAAACATATATAAAGAATTTGAAATGTAATCAAATATTATTCTGACCATCATTGGGAATGGTTTTTTATAACAAATCGAACCACTTGCATCATTTCTGAAAAATTACTGAAAATTTCCTGTCTAGATTACTGAAACTATAACTGAAAGGTTGGCATCCCTGCTTTTAAGTATTTCTAAAACCAAGTAATTCGCTTTATGCATTTTATTTGATTGTTCAGAGCAGTTTTAATTTCCACAAACTTACTTAATTCTTCACAAATTATTTCTAAAAATCACAAAATGGATACCATTTAAAAATGTCTGAATAGACCCCCTGATTAATTACTATTAACCTCTGTTTAATTTAATTTACTTTTATAAATCACTTATTAAGTCATTCTGTTTCAATTTTTTGTAGTTGAAAAATACTTTATAGTGTTGCTTTTAAATTGTGGAGCATATGAGGTTCCATTATGAGCATTCAAGTGGTGTTCAAAAAAGGTTTTTAAATAATCACGTTTAACTACTGGACTTTGCCAGCTAGCGATCACTAAATATATTGCAACCAGTATTTGTAGTAATCAGTTTTTTAGCAAGTTTTGCACCTGCTGCACGAGCTTAAAAGCCCCCACCCCTCTCTGACAGCCCCTGTTCCCTTTGTTGCATTGACAAAAGTATTGCAAAACAGCAAGAAACACAGTGTTCACAATCAAAACACCATGATTTCATCGAGGAATGCTTATAATAATGTTGCAATGTTATATTTAAAATGTTTAGCTGTAAAATTCAAGATTTTAGAAATCTTTAATTTTATTGCCAGTAGCCCTGATGACATTCTTCAGCAGGTGAACGAAAAGAGCCTCCCCATATATAAAAGTTCCTGTTTCACTCACTCATACTTCCCAGTAAGTGGTATCACATGATTTCAAACCTCCGTTTGAAGAGCTGGAATAAATTTGATTGAAAGGCACAGTAACTTTTCCAAAGAAAGTTATCAAATTATGAATTTAATTATAAGAAATTAACAAATAACAACTAGAATTAATGTTTTATTCAGCTAAGGTATGACACTTTACGATAACAAAATTTGGGGATCCTACCTCTAACAGTTATTTATTGATGTAATTTTAATTCTGAGCATTATAATGTTTTGGAATGAAAGTTATGAAATCGTTATTCCAATCTTAAAAAATAACAAATAAAGTTACAACAAGAAGAATAAAAAGTCTGTAGAGGAAAGACTTGACACTTGGCGATGACAAATGTTGACGATCGTACCTGGAAAATATGTATTTTATTTATAATTTTTATTTTGACCAATACATTAAAATAGTGTAAAACCCGAAGTTTACATTGGAACACTGTAATCTTTTCAGGGAATGCTTATAATAACTTTAGAATCTTATATTTTAAATTTCAAATTCCTATCTGTAAAACTGAAGATTTTAGAAATTTGTATTTTTAATTCTACTTCGACCAGCTCCCACTGTTTGACCTTTCGCGAGCAAGAGAATCAGTAAATAAGAGGAAAAATCGTTCTTTGTTCCAAATGGTTTTTTTTTGCGTTTTTCAAAGTTTTTAAAAATCGGTATTAAAAAACTATCGACTTTATCAAAACTCCTGGCTGTAGAAGTCCTTCAAAATATATCTGTCTATCATTAGAGTGGGAAAAAAAAAAACAAGATTCTATCTTCATTTTTAAGATAGAATTTGAATGAGAAGATAGATTTTCTTCACACCCTGCTTTTTACCCCCAAAAAATGAGGTTTCTTACAAATATTTAAAAATTTATCAGAATATTTTAAAGTCTCAGAACCCTCTTCGGTTCCTGAAGTAAGTTTTTAATCAATAGATGCAACTGTCTTTTCACAAGATTGAATGTAATTGAGTTAATACTTAAGTACCCAAACATTTATTCCCTTTAATTTGTTGTAAATACATGCATAATACAGTATACATAACATATGTAATCCCTCAACTGTGTCGCATTAGTGGTATCCAACAAAAATCCTCTTCGGTTCCTGAAGTAAGTTTTTAATCAATAGATGCAACTGTCTTTTCACAAGATTGATTGTAATTGAGTTAATACTTAAGTACCCAAACATTTAATTATAAGAAATTAACAAATAACAACTAGAATTAATGTTTTATTCAGCTAAGGTATGACACTTTACGATAACAAAATTTGGGGATCCTACCTCTAACAGTTATTTATTGATGTAATTTTAATTCTGAGCATTATAATGTTTTGGAATGAAAGTTATGAAATCGTTATTCCAATCTTAAAAAATAACAAATAAAGTTACAACAAGAAGAATAAAAAGTCTGTAGAGGAAAGACTTGACACTTGGCGATGACAAATGTTGACGATCGTACCTGGAAAATATGTATTTTATTTATAATTTTTATTTTGACCAATACATTAAAATAGTGTAAAACCCGAAGTTTACATTGGAACACTGTAATCTTTTCAGGGAATGCTTATAATAACTTTAGAATCTTATATTTTAAATTTCAAATTCCTATCTGTAAAACTGAAGATTTTAGAAATTTGTATTTTTAATTCTACTTCGACCAGCTCCCACTGTTTGACCTTTCGCGAGCAAGATAATCAGTAAATAAGAGGAAAAATCGTTCTTTGTTCCAAATGGTTTTTTTTTGCGTTTTTCAAAGTTTTTAAAAATCGGTATTAAAAAACTATCGACTTTATCAAAACTCCTGGCTGTAGAAGTCCTTCAAAATATATCTGTCTATCATTAGAGTGGGAAAAAAAAAAACAAGATTCTATCTTCATTTTTAAGATAGAATTTGAATGAGAAGATAGATTTTCTTCACACCCTGCTTTTTACCCCCAAAAAATGAGGTTTCTTACAAATATTTAAAAATTTATCAGAATATTTTAAAGTCTCAGAACCCTCTTCGGTTCCTGAAGTAAGTTTTTAATCAATAGATGCAACTGTCTTTTCACAAGATTGAATGTAATTGAGTTAATACTTAAGTACCCAAACATTTATTCCCTTTAATTTGTTGTAAATACATGCATAATACAGTATACATAACATATGTAATCCCTCAACTGTGTCGCATTAGTGGTATCCAACAAAAATCCTCTTCGGTTCCTGAAGTAAGTTTTTAATCAATAGATGCAACTGTCTTTTCACAAGATTGATTGTAATTGAGTTAATACTTAAGTACCCAAACATTTATTCCCTTTAATTTGTTGTAAATACATGCATAATACAGTATACATAACATATGTAATCCCTCAACTGTGTCGCATTAGTGGTATCCAACAAAAATCTAGTCATAACATGTTAAAGCGATTTTGCCAAAGTTGTTTTAAATTTCACCAAGATCGCTATAATAAGAAAGTACCTAACATTTTTTAACATTAAGCAAACTGGCTAGCTACCTGTAATGAAATTTAAAATGCAACAATTTTATCAATGTACTACTTCCGAATGCTCTCAGTTCTTAGTATTTTTTAGTGTGTGCTTGCTATCAAATACATACATGTTTCACTCTGTGAAATCAAATTAGAACAAGTTATTGATATCAGTTCAAAGACTGCACATTATTTCGAAGGCTGCACAACAGAAGTATACCCCAAAAAAAATTATCAGACACATCCGACTTTTTAAAAAGAAATGGTAAATATTTCCTTTAAAAAAATTGCATTGAACATAGAAAATGTTAACAAAAAAAATTTTAAAAACATGAAGGAATATAAATAAGCGAATAAAAGAAATACAATACCTTAATCAAAACTTTTCTAGCTTATTTCCAAATATACATCTTTTAATAAAAAATCAACTCCTAATTTTACCCATACTAGTCAATTCTAGCAAAAATGTTTTCATAATCTCTTCTAAATTCTGTTTAGCTTTAAGCAGACAGCATGTTGGACGGAAAACTTAACCGGCTTCCTTTCAGAGTCAAGGTAACTGCTACCCTGAGATGCAATGTGTCGGTGAGGAATTGCTGAATAAGTGGAAAATTGTAGAGAAAAGCTATACTTCAAAATTTTAGAATAGACCAGATACTCTGTGTCCCATCCCAGCGGCATCGCATTGCATCAAAACTAGGCTTTGCCAATTGGATTAATTAAGAGTTTGACCCAGAACCTGGCCTTCATACTTCCATAATTTCAAATTACAGCCCCAGCCAGGCTCAGACTTTAGACTAGACCTGGACCCATTCAGATCTTTACACTAGAGTCCCTATTAGAACTCTTTATACAAAAGAACTCTAACTTGCATCTGTTAGGGCACGAACTAATCCATATGCAACTACCAGGGAAATAAAATAAGCTTTCTGCTAATTTGAATGCTTTTATCTAGCAGTCAATGAGAGTTCATTTTTAGCACTTCTTAAGACATTAAGACATAATTAAAAGTATGTAATTTAATTAAATTTTGCAGCACAAAAGAATTACAACTATCCAATTATTTTAATTGGTCATAATATGTATATAAATTAGTTGATCATATATATTTGATATCTTAATAATAATTTCAACTTCTCTTTTGCTTCACCCCACCCCCATTGCCAACCCGTCTTTCCTGCGTGTTACGTCACTAAGAATTCGTATCTTTTTAAAAACATATATTTCATAGAAAATTGTGCTTCATTATTATAGAAAAAATTGTAGTTGTATTTCATATTCAATATTTTTTAATATCTTAGTAATTTTAAAAGTTACTGTAATCAAAGTGATCCACCCAAAATATCACTTTTTCTAATTGTACAACCAATTGTGATTAAGCTTGCATTTAATTTGGCTCAAAGAGATCTACTTGAAAAAATTATTCTCTTCCTGCCACTTTTAGCATACTGTGATTTTCAAATTTTAAAATTATGATTTATGATCCCTGAAGATGGTTAAACTTTTGTGTAATATAAGAAAGCTGGTGAGACATATTTATTTAAAAAATGTCCCAAAATTAAATATATTGCTCTCTATATAGGGTGATTTAAAATCACATCGACAAAATTAAAAGGCAAATCAGGCATACGGAAATAAACAAAAATCACATAGGAACATGGGGTCACAAATGCTATCTAGAGGTGCGGTGCTAGAGGGCATTGTTATAAGAACATGAGTGAGCAAAGTGAGCCTGCTTTAATCAAGCCATAGATTCTTCACAAGTAACATACAATATTACACATACCACAAACTCGTTGATATACATCTTATGTATGGTGCTGCTAACTGCAATGGACGAAAAGCAGTTTGTATCATGAGAGATATCCCAACAGACCAGTGCCTGATAGTTCAATATTTTCAACTTTGCACCAACGATTCTGTGAAACAGGTACTTTCGCTGTACACAAGCTGGATTCTGGTCGTCGCCAATCAACAAGGTCACTTGCTAATGAAGAAAGTGTCCTACAAGAAATGGAATGGAATCCGGGGACAAGTACTCGAGTGATTTTGCGAAACACCCATATCTCTCAATCCATTGTCTGGTGCATTTTGCATAATGAGGACTACATGCCTTTCCTCTGCAATGTGTGTACAGGCATTGGAACCCTGAGATTACAGCAATCGCATTGAATTTGCTCAGTTGTTTTTACAGTTAATTGCTGCAGACCCAGACTTCTCAGCAAGTGTACTCTGCAGTGATGAGGTTGCTTTCTCATTAGAGGGTGTCATGAATGTTCACAATGTGCATGCCTGAGCAGATGACAACCTGCATGTTACACATATGCATGCCTCTCAATAAAAATTTACCGTTAACCATGGGCATATTTAAGAGGGTTCAGAGGGGTGCCAAAGCACCCCTCTGGAAGTTTATTATTTTAATTAGAACCGTATCTTAATTTTTGCAATATTATCAGAATATTTTAATAGCATTAAAAGCAAATTTTCATAAAACAATTAATTTATTTATTAAAATAAAATAAAAATCATTACCTTATTGAATAAAAATTCATATCTAAAATATATGAGCACTGGGAACTTCAATAACAAAATTGGAAAGAAGTGGGGTTATAAACAGATTTTATGCAGAAAATCTCCAAAATTGGTATTTTTCTCCATGTTATGATGCACCCTTTTATTCGATATTCTACTCCATTTGTTTACATTTTATTTTTTGACCAACTTAATCAACTAATCTGCATTTACATGCCAATTTTAAAGGCTTTCGAATGAACAAGTCAAATTTAAAATACGGGAGGAGGGGGAAAGGGTGGCAGATGGATACGCGAAGCTGTATTCTCTTTTTTAACTACAGAAAAAAATCACATTAATCTTTAGACCTTGAATGCAGTCGATTTTAGCACCCCCTGGGGAAAATCCTGCATATGCCTATGCTGTCAACCTTTGGGCTGGCATTGTAGGAGACTGTTTACTCGGGTCGTACATTCTGCCCCCAAGACTTGATGGGTGTAATTATCTAATGTTCTTGCAATAGGTTTTGCCAGAAATGCTGAATCCTATTCCTGTGTCTGTGCATCGCCATGTGTGGTTTCAGCATGACTGAGCTCCCTCACATTTCAGCACATATGTCAGAACACATCGGCAAGCCTTCTTTCCTAGGTGCTGGATTGGTCATAGTGGACCATGGCCACCTTGATCACCAGATTTATCACCCATAGACTTTTTCTTATAGGCATTTTTAAAAGGACTCATGTACGAAATTCCTGTTTCGTCTGATTATAACTTATTACGATGAGTCGTTGCAGCAGCAAGATATATTCAAGACATGCCTGAAATTTTTTAGAAAGTGTCGCATTCGATGCATCGTTGATGTTATGTGTGTGTCTGGCTAAGACTTTGAGCACCTCTTGTAGTATCCTTGTTCTTACATATGTTGTACAAAAATAAAGTGTAAATAAAATGTTGTTGATTGATTCCTGCTTGCCATCCTTGTATTATGTATTATCTTAAAGGATGTCTAACGCCTCCAAATGGTGTTTGCGACCCTATGTTACTATGTGATTTTTGTTTGTTTCTGTATGTCTGATTTGCCCTTTCATTTTGTCGATGTTATTTTGAATCACTCTGTATATATAAAAAAGTGAAATCATTTTAAGCATTATCTGAAAAAAGAATTTAGAGAACAATTTTGAAAGTATTGTAGGATTTTTTAAAGGAAAATAAAATTAAAGTGTTCATGCCTTTTCCTCATAAGATGAGAATGCCAAATTTTGCTCTCAACTTCAATGTTTTCAAAATCTGTGCTAGTTTGGAGAGACCATAGATTTAGAAGAAAACTGGATGAATATCATAATATTAAAAAAACACAGCCGTGGTAGCATATGATTTTGGGGAAGTTGATGTCAAATTCCCTATTGAAATATAATAAATTTTTAAGGGCTGGGATTTCTATTTTATTTTATTTCAATTTTCATTTATTTCAAAAGCCAAAAGTATCTTAATAAAATGATATTTAAATTTTAGTAGATACAGCTTCATTTAAATTCAAAATTAACACCAAAATAGCTATGCTATGCCATAAAGCCCTCATTATGTCCACTCACAATTTTTTGTCTGCTTTGGTAGCTATAATTTTGAATAATACTTAGAATGGCATGTTATGCATCCACTTTCTTTTTCTAAATGTATGGGAGAGACTAAATTACATATATACATCTCCCAGCCAACACAGCCATGCATTACTTTAAAAGATAACTAAAGATATATGCAAACTTTCATGGATTTTGATATTATTATAAGATAATGTAAGACATTTCTTTATTAATTACATGCATTTATTATCTGCCGAATGTTTTATTTCTGTTTTTTAACTAAATGTACTTTTGCAGAGTCATTCAGACCACCAATATTTCGAACAGGACCAGAAAAGGATGGTTTTAGTTTAGGAAGAAATGCAAATTTTTCTGAAATATTTGGTGATGAGGCAAAAAAGTGGTTTCTACCTGTGCACTCCAGGTATCTTGTTTTCATCCTTTTGATTTCTTAATTTTATATTTGAATTCTATTTAACTTTTGGAGAGTATAAATTTTCAACTTTTATTATTATATATTGTAGGTTTTCTAATGTAATTAGAACAGAAATTGGAACCTATTCATTCCAATTTTCTATTTACAAAGTGTTTGTTTTAAAATATAACCGAAGTTTCATTTCCCATTTTAATACTGCATATATAAGAAAATGTATAAAGAAATAAATATGTGGGTAAAGCCAATACTCTTTGAAATACAGTTCACAAAAAGCACTGGAAGTATTTTTATAGTGTTGTGTATTATTTTCTTTTGTCTTATATTGGCATACAAAATGTTTGTTTATAGTTTACTATTGTATGAATATGTCCCTTTGAAAGAATCCCACAATAAAAAGTGTGGTAAAATAGTTTAGAAGATTAGGGCTTAGAAGTCTTATGAATGAAGTCATTTGTTCTCCAAAAAATTATCTTGGATCTGATCATAATACCATGTAACAACTTGCCCTATCTTGCTGCTACTCATATATTGCTTCATTCTGAAGTTTTATAGTCATGCTTATTCCAACATTCATCAAAGCTCTGAAATACATATGGAACCAGTCTCTTGAGAGGTGATATTCTAGTAATTATTTATTTTATACTAAATCATGTAGTGTTTGTCTTGTTATGCTTCAATCTTGAACCTATATACAACATGCTTGCCATAGTCTTCAGTCAAGGGGAAACCTGCTCTTAATTTGGTGCTAGAGAAATTTTTAAACATTGGAGGATATTCAAAATATTTACATAATATTTATGCAAAACTAATTGTCAATTGAAATATAAACAAACAAAAGTTTAATTCTTTTTAAATAGCTATATTGGCAACATGCATTTTTATTGCAATCTTCTCATTTTCAGTATGTACTAAGGTTTCTTTTATTTTCATTTTCATTTAAGCAGTTTTCAATGTATAATCCCTCTCTTCTCTATTTTTTTTTTCATTTCATAAACTTTTCTTAATTTGCATTTTGTATCTGTTTTTAGTTTATTTCAGTTATTTTAATTCTTTAAACACTTACATGGCTGCCACCGATTCATCATGAATCCTGTCTCAACCATCACCCCCACCTCTCATTATGTTGCCTCTTTTATTGAAAAGAACACATGCCCACTGCATTCCAGTATAATGTTAATAGTTCCAAGCTAAACCAGCTCTACTCAGAGAGTGAGGGGGAAGATATAAATAATTAGTCTTGTATAAAGTCCTTTAGAAGAAGACTTTATACACACTTCATAACTTATTAAACACATTGATTTACATTATTCATAATTATTTTGATATAGTAAACAAATCATCTATTTGAAGGAAATTATAAATATTTGCATATATTAAATATGATAGCCATGATTTTAATGTCATTTTGTTCTATCGCCCACAGCTAGCTGCTGGTTCTTAAAAAATAGTTGATTAATCTTGCTCAGTATCTGTCTGCTATGCAGATTGGTCATAGCTAATGATAAGTACCAAAAGTGGATTGTTCAAATCAGACCAAAAAGAACCAAAAAATGGATAAATATAATTAATATATTATTATGGTAATAACTAACAGATTATTTGCTATATAATTAACATTAAAAGATTATATTATGTTTCATATGATTCAAAATATTGAAGAAGTAACCTCAGACCTGCCAACTGTTACGATTTAATCGCATTTAGTACGATAAATCATGAGCATTACGATAATACGATTTTGCCACCAAAAGTACGATTTAAAAAAAAATTACGTTTTTCACTATTTTTTTTTCGCTTTTCCCTTTTTCAGACCGAAGTAGGGAACTTCGAGAGGCTTTGATTTCTAATGTAGACGCGTATTTGCAGTATTGCCAGTTTCGCGATTTTCCCGCTCAATTGAGCTAGTTTTGGCGAAGCGAAGAGTTGGAGGAAGTACGGGAGTTTTGGCGAAGACCTGGCAATACTGGTAGCTATTGCCGTTATCTGCGGGAAGGAGCATCATGCGCGGAGAGACCATGTGACCCATGCGCGGAGGGAGCACGTGATGTTTTGTTGATTTCTCCCGATGCTTGTTTTGCTGTTTTTGCTGAGATCAGTTTAGTTTATATAGTTAATCAATTGAATGATGTCTACAAAGATGAATGCCCGATCTCAAACGTTTTCCGAAAAGTATTGCAGAGAGTTTGACTTTATCAAAGAATCAAGAATAAGTGCATCTCTTGCCTTTTGTGTTGTATGTAACTGTGATATCTCCATTTCTCATGGCGGACGTGCGGACATAGTTAAACATTCGAAAACGGCCAAACACATGGATAAATTCAAGACTTCCAAATCTACGAAGTCTATAAATGAATTTTTAACTGTGAATAAGGAATTGCAGACTACTAAAGCAGAAGTTATGTTCACCTCATTCATTTTAGAACATAATCTTCCGTTAGCTACAGCAGACCATGCTCACCCATTATTTCAAGCGATGTTCCCGGATTCGAAAGAGGCAAAGCATTATTCCTGTGGGCGAACAAAAACAGCTTTTATTATTAAAGAACTAGCCAGTGAAAATCAAAAACAAATAATTGCAGCTACTAAAAATCCATTTACGGTGTCTACTGATGGGAGTCATTGTGGCGATGATCAATTGTGCCCCAATCGTTTTTACGTATTTTAAAGAATCATCAAATGGAGCAAAAACTGAGCTCTTGTCTTTGCCAAAATTAATGGAATCCCCTACTGGGGAAAACATGGGAAACAAATTACTGGGGAAACAAATCCTGTATGTCTGGACCTTGTTTCCAGCAAAAATATTCTTCTGGGTTTTTAAAAAAGGCAAAGTCAGCCACATATGTTGGTTTAAATAAAAGTTAGATTTATTAATGCTGTTGTAATGTGCAAAAATTGTGTCCTTACCTTTCTTTTTAATAGAAATCAAAAATCCATGATGTGCATTATAGTTTTCTAATTGCTTTTATATTGATGCATTTTACTAAAGAATTAATATTTTTATTTAATTTTAAATGTTTAATTTAAAAATTAACAACATAAAAATGTTTGCTGTGGATTGTAATAATTTAATTGGTTTCTCAATAGAATTTTGATGTAGGGGAAAAAAATCCCTACAGCCTGATTATCAAGAATTTACATAGCTGAAATATACCGCGCGTACATTATCGCGTGCGTCGTTACGCTTTTTGGCTCTGAGAGGTTGGCAGGTCTGTAACCTCTAAAAACCTGCAAATCTCAGCCAGAGTAGTAACTTGCAATGCACTCTCAGTATCTCTGACAATCAAGTACTAAAAGTATTTGTCTTCTTTCACATTGTGCATTTTTCATAATTAATTCTGAAAGCTATCCCACTTTTAAAATCGACTCTTTTTTAATATACATTCAAGTTTAACTGCATCCAAAGGTCAAATAGATCTCCTTCCACTTGCACAAAATGTGATAATGCTTAACCATTGGAATTTGCCTCCAACATCAGGGACAAAATTGCTGTGCCTATTTCGACATCAGCATAAAAATAAAATAAAACAACAAATAACATTTATAGAGGTAAACAAAAGAAGGAATTAAACTTACTTTCAATTAAACAAGGCCGAAAATCCAGAGAAAGAAAACTAAACAATTGCATTGTGTATTGAAAATAAAAGGATTGATTAAATAATAAATTATTCAGAGACATAGTGGTTAAAATCAAAATAAAATCCAGATTACAAATTAAAAGGATTTATTAGAAACATATTAAAAACTTAACAAACAAAAATAAAAAATCACTCAAGTTTCACAAATTTTAAGGGAATTTGGTACATTATCAAAATAAAGTTAAACATAAAAAGGAATTAAAAAAGAAAAACATTTGCTTGTATTGGATGTGTGTCTCAAAGGTTTAAAAATTTTAAAAAGGTACCTTAAGCATATTTCAAATGAATCTTATAATGGAAAAACTCAAAAATAAATTTTCAAATTACAAAATTATTCTTCTCCTCTGAGCAGAGGCCACAAACTCGCACACAGACACTCATATTTTTCTGCCTTGGTCAGTCAACTGATCTCACAGAGGGGGAATCGGTGTTCTAGGCAACAATGCGGTGCTGGGCATATGAGCCCCGGAGTCAGCAGGTGTTAGCCAAGCAGTCTGCTGTTGGTCAAGCTGGGACGCATTCTAGGTGATGCGAAAACAGGGGTGCTCCGGGAACTTGCTTCAGAAGGAGCGAGCAATCTGATGAGTAAAAATGGTGCATCGGCCGAAAGGGTTTCTTTAGGTGTCATAGAAATACTGATTCATGCCAGGAAATAGGTTTTGAATTCGTGGGCACCTTTCCTCTAAAGATTCTGAAGTTGAGACATATTACGTTAAAAGCAGCATTCTGCCTGAAGAAAAAAGTATCAGTATGTGTTGAAGGGCTCTTTGCTCTTGAAAATTATTTATCTATCCATTCTAGAATGTGATGTGAGGGACATGGCCCTTGTAAAAATGAAAAATGCAAAAAACAGAGAGTCACCAGTCGCATGCTCTCATGGCAGATGTTTCATCTCGACTGAAGGACATTTCCTCTCTTGGTATAAGGTCCTGGAATGGAAGCCTCTTTTGGTTTGGTAAAATGTGAACTTCAATCATTAACCCTTTCGCGACAATTGGCACTCCCGTGTTTCGGCTGCAAACTTGCATTCAGGCACGGACGGCAAAGAAACTTTACCGTAAACGGCAAGTGGCGTGCGCGCGTGCTTTCACATGGAACATTTTAATTTGTCTACTAGATGGCGTTAAATGTCCGTGGAACTAACTTCAATGGATTTTGCAGATACATGACCTTGGCATAAGGAGGATCCAATGAATTATTTCTCCATTTGGAGTGGTGAAACATGATTTTATAATATAAACAGACAGAGCAATTCTCGCAGCATCAACAATTTTATAATTGAGTTTCGGGTTTTGTTTTAATTTCAACTTTGATTTCGTTGGTGAATCATAGGAATATAAGAGAGTATTTTTTTTTGTTTGGGTTTTAGAGGCATTGAAATTATTAGTTTATTTCGGATAAAAGAATGGGAACAACTAACGAGTATTTTGTATTCAGATTTGTATGAAAAATATACATCAAATAGAAAATAAATATTTCTTTTATTCCTGAGAAAAAGTAGATTTGTGTGTTGAACAGGTGATTTTTAGTGAATTTTTTTCGAGAGTTAGGCTTAGCGCAAAAAAATTGCCATCTCCTGGGAACAAACAGTTTGGAAGCGAAGCTCTCCGTCCTTTGGGCCGCGGCAGTTCTGGAATGCCGCTGTCGCGAAAGGGTTAAGGGTGCAGCTTATTAACCATCGTCTTAAATTACTTAATAAGAAGTCAAAAATTAAATTCAAATTCAATGGATAGGGATAATAATATCAGGATTTATTTTGCAGAACCAAAGTTAAACTAAGTGAAAAACACCTTTTTCAGTATATTTAGTTCCCGAAAGGTACGTGTCTATATAGTACTAGTCTTTAAGCAGTTTAATGTAGTGTCTAATTGTAGTATATATTTCTTATAGTGAATAAGTCTTATATTTCTGATTGTGAGGTCTTGTATTTTGATGTTAGTTTTATGATTTTATATCATTAATGGGTAATGTTCCAGCTCCCAGGAGTGTTGCTGTGTCGTAAAGCATGCTTAACTGGGTGTGGGATCCCTCCCCCCCCCCCCCCTCCCAGCGAATTTGTGGTACCTTACTCTTCAATTTGTATTGTATTTCATTTTTTCATTTGGATAGCTGTTAGTATACGATTAAGTTTGGCAGCTTTGCGCAGATAATCAAGTCATATGCACAAGAAGTCAGATAGGTTAATGTGCAGAGAGTACTTTAGTTGCATTTATATATATTCTGTATATATATATATATATATATATATATATACTGCTGGCCATTAAAATTACTACACCAGGAAGGAAATCAAATAACAAAATCTTATTTATTGTACATATACAGTATAATGCGAGGAAGACATGATTAAATTTGCAGGTGGTTTGGGGTACACAGCATGTAGAATTCAGTACACAGAGCTGCCACCTCTGGCAGAAACAACGGCTGTAATCCGGCTGGGCATCGAGTTGAATAGAGCTTGGATGACAGATACGGGTATGTCATTTCATGCGGCTTCATCTCTATGCCAAAGTTCATCAATTGTAGTGGCTGACGACTGGTCACGTGCAAGTCTCTTGGCAACCCATGACCAGATGTTCTCAATGGGTGATAGATCTGGAGAACGTGCTGGCCAGGGCAACAGTCGAACACCCTCTGTATCGAGGAAGGTCAGGACAGCATTGGCAACATGTGGTCATGCATTATCTTGTTGAAAGATGGCATCACGCAGGCCTTAAAGATAGGGCACAGCCATGGGCCTTAACACATCAGAAACGTAACGGCACCTATCCACATTACCAAGTATGCGAACAAGAGGTGACCTGAATGTGTGCTCAATGGCACCCAATACCATCACGCCAGATGCTGGGCCTGTATGACGATGATGAATGCAAGCTGGCAACATTCGTTCTCCTTGGTGCCTCCATACATGGATACGCCCATCATAATTCTGCACGCAGAACCAGAATTTGTCTGAGAAGATGACGTGGTGCTACTCCTGTGTCCAGTGTTGTCATTCGTCATACCACTGTAGGCACACCTGACTCTGCTGCAGCATCAAGAGAAGCCGCAACAATGGTTGCCATGCTGACAGTTCGTGGTGCTGCAAACATCGTCACACTGTCCATGTAGACACTTATCTTCCTGCAAATAAACCAAGATCCTGACCCGGTATGTGATGTGGCTGTACGATCCCGCAAGGCCGAGAGGACATCATGTCTATCGTCTTGGGCGTTAGTGGCCCGGGGCTACTGAGATCCTGCATGGCATTCAGTATGGCCCTGCTGGACCCATCGATACCATATTTACCTGACAGTCATGGGATCCTGACCAATGCGAGCAGCAATGTCGCGGAATGATAAACCGCAGTCCCAATAGGCCATGATCCTACTGCGGTCGGATTTTGACATGTGCTGGTAGGAGTTTCTCCTTCTTGCCTGAGGCATAACATGACCTTCACAGAAACAACCAACGTTCAAATACGATTTCCGAATGAGAAACCTGCTGTGCAATCTTGCCTTTTATACAGAATGTAGATGGCATTACTCATACCTGCTTTGTGCGCATGCCCTGCAATGCTAATCATTTGCATATCCCAGCATGTTGTACCTTTCATGCAAATTTGACACTTGTTGCATGCCGCCTTCATGATGTAGCAATTTTAATGACCAGCAGTGTATATATATATATATATATATATATATATATATATATATACTCACACATATATTATAAATTATATATTCCTTTACTGTATAAAACTTTTAGTTTTAAGTCAAATGAATAAAATTAATTTAGTCAAGTAAGTGATGATATAATAAATCTTATATTATTTTGAATTTTTAATAATCTATATATAAAGAGCAGTATTCTGTAGTTCTACAGGGTTTGTATAAAAAGTATCGGGAAAAATTTTTGAACAATAGATTTATTACAGATATTGCTACAATACCTCAAAAGTCTTCAAAGTACATCCCTTGAGCGTCGACACACTTTTGCCAACAGCTTTTCCATGACTCGAAGGCTCTCTGGTAGGCGGATTCCGGAATGTCCTCAAGGACATGTGTGCAAGCTTTTTTAACAGCACTTAGGGTCCCATGGTGGTGTCCTTTGAGGGAGGATTTCACTTTTGGGAAACAAAAGGAAAAAGTCTGCTGGTGCCAAGTCGGGACTGTAAGGGGATTGGGGAACCGTTGCGATGCCGTTTATTGTCAGGAAGTCGGTCACCTTGGAGCAGGTATGGCTGGTTGCATTGTCGTGATGCAATTTCCAATTTCCGGCGATGGCTGGCCTCACCCGGTTGACCCTTCTCTTCAGTCTTCTTAGCACTTCTAGATAAAAAGCACCATTCACTGTCTGCCCCTCAGGAACAAATTCGTAGTGGACGACCCCCTTTGCGTCGAAGAAAACGATCAGCATGGCTTTCACTCTGGATTTGCTCATTTGAGCCTTTTTTGGACAAGGTGATCCCGCAGTGTGCCATTCTGAACTTTGCCGCTTTGTTTTTGGGTCGTGTTCAAATATCCAAGTCTCGTCTCCCGTGATGACAATGTCCAAAAAGCCGGGGGTTTCTTCAACGCATTGCAGAAGGTCTTCGAAAGCAGACACTCGCCTCTACTTTTGCTCATCCATCAAGAACTTCGGGACGAGTTTAGCTCAGATCTTTTGCATCACCAAATTTTCAGTGATAATGCTGTGCACTGTCATCTTATCAATGCCAATTTCATCTGCAACCATCCGCACACTTAAACGACGGTCTGAATTCAGCACTTCACGCACATGTTGCACATTGTCGTCGGTTCTTGACGTCGACGGCCGTCCAGCGCGAGGCTCGTCCTGCACACACTCTCGGCCATCTTTGAAGAGCTTGTGCCACTTAAAAACCTGCTGTTTGTGACATGCTTTCATCCTTGAACACTTGGCAAATCATGGCCAACGTCTCCGTACCCAATTTCCTCAATCCAACACAAAATTTGATCGCGTACCACTGTTCAATCGTCCTCTGCATTTCGCGCTTGCACCGAGTCACTCGACAGGGGTCCACTAAAAACACGATGTAGCCTGAACGAACGCTCGAAGGCGACTGTCGCTTGGCCCGTCTTGAAGGTCACATTCCCCACTGTTAGGAAAACTTTGGTTGTAAATAAGCATGTACATGAATCGGTCGATGTACGGTCTAAAATCCAAAAGATACTTCGTTATAATTGGCTAATCACTTTCGGATCGCTTGTTAAGAAGTTTTCTCCCCATGGTCTGTGGTCCTGCAAATTGAGACGTCAACTTCCGGTTTATGCTAATTTCTACTTCAGCAGCTGATTAGAGATTAACATACTCTGGAAGGAAAACATTAACTACAACTTCAATGATACTGGGCTATTTAAGCTAGTGCTTGTATCAGTTGATTGTCTATCTTCTCTCTCTATCTCACTTCATCTTCGTGATATAACATCATGATTACTTTTGATCGGTATCTTCATGTACGCCAGTTATGACAATATTAATGGCCGATGTTTGTTAAGCCTGAACTGCTGTTAAGTTTACTGTAATTTTTCAAGACTTGTGTTTAAGCTATTCAACGATTTGCAAATATCTTTTCCAAGTTATGAAAAGTGATATAGTCTTATATTATTTTAATGTTTTGAGTTCGTGAAAAATATATTTCGTTTTTTTTCACGTTGACTATTTTCTGCTTACATCTTCTACAACACTCTGCTGACATCTGGGTTTTTTTTTAATGGATAAAATCCAACAAATTTCAAGTAACCAGCAAGTGGGTTATGGGCCCTAGCAGCCCTTGTATAGCAGCAAACTAGTACCAGCGAAGTAGTTTCAAAACATCAAGTGAAAGACAAACGAGCCCCGAGACGGGGGCCGCAGCAGCAGTGTACGAAAATAGTGACACCGGACATGGAGAAGCTCAGGAAAGATAATTTCTCCACATGGAGTACAGATATAAAGTTCATGTTAATGAACGAAGGACTTTATGGATTTGTCACGGATACAGAGGAAAAACCTGATGCGGAAACGACCAAGAAAGAAAAAGTGGAATATCAAAGACGTAAAGAAGCGCACGCTTTCAACACTCTACTACAGTCTAGATGCTGAGTACCGCAATTTGATTTCATCGGTTTAGGAACCTGTGTCAGCATGGAACATCTTGAAAGACCAATTCGAACCAAAATCCAGGGCTGGACTCATGAGGCTCTTTGGCAACTTCTTCAGTGAGAAACCAGTGCCGGGAGAACCGATTGGACTATTCATCGCAAGAATTAAAAGATGGGTATCCAAGCTGAAAGACGCAGGCCACCCAATGGCTGAGGTCCTGGTAGCTTTCCAAACAATTAGACATCTCGATGAGGATTACCGTGGTATAGTGCAGACCCTTTACAGATTACTGGACGATGCTTTTACACTAAAGCACATTGAGACTGAACTGCTCACGAAGGAGGACCGGATAGCTCAGCAAAAGCATGACGAGCAACAGAACGGAAGTAAGACTTTAGCATTTAATGTATGTAACTCTAAAACTACAAAATTGTTTAAATCTAAAAGTACTTCTTCCAAAAATGTAAATTCTAGTAAAGAAGTAAGCCCTTACCATAAATGCAAGGCATATGGCCATTTAAAAGCTAATTGTAAATCCTATCTTGCTAAATTAAGTGAAATACAGTCTAGTATTTTAAATTGTAATACTGAATCGACCGACAAATTCGGTTGGGTTGTTGATACGGCAGCAACTAAGCATTTTTGCAATAATTTGGAATTGTTCAACAAATTTAAAGAGCTTAAAGGAACGACAATGTCCTTAGCTGCCGGTGATCAAGAAAGCCCAATCGAAGGTGTTGGATCGATCAGTATATATGTTAAAATCAATAATGTGAAAATTTTCATTCATTTGACAAATGTAATGTATTCACCTAGATTGAGGAGAAACTTAATTGCTGCTTCAATTCTAGAAGAGCAACAATGTAGTTTCACCGGGAAAAATGGTTTCCTTACTTTTTACAAGCCTGACGGCAGTAAATGGTTTTATGCCAAAAGACATAACGGCTTGTATTTCCTTCAACCTCAATACGAGACAAAATCTAAAAAGTTTAATATTGAGAAGTCTAAAGGAAATGTAAATGCTAAACCTAAGCCTAAAAATAAAAATTCTAAAAAGTCTAGTGATTTTAAAAGTAAAAATAAAAATGAGTCATCTGTTTGTAAAACTGAAAATAATGATCATGCTTTTAAAAATCAAAGTAACAAAAGTAAGTTTAAAACTTGTAAAGTTGAAGATTGTGATAATGATCAAAGGAATAATGTAAATTGAAAAGCCAGTAAAGTTTTTAAACGTAAAATTGTAAACTCTAATACTAATCTTTTTAAACCTAGCAGGCCTTGTAAGTTTGACGTTTTTAAAAGTTCAAGCAATGTAAAATCACCCATTGAAATCGGGAGAAATACAAGATTGTGGCATAAAAGGTTTTGTCACATCAATTTTGAATATTTGCATCACACATGTAAAGTGTCAGCTGTTAAAGGATTGCCTGAAATCAGTGTTCGGAAAATCAACTGTAAATGTTGTAAATTGACAAAAACAAAAAAAATTTCGTTCAAACCCATAGGCAGAATAAGATCGGAAAAACCATTGGAACTAATCCATATGGACGTATGCGGGCCAATGCCAAAACCATCACGTGAAGGTGCTACATATTTTCTTAGCATAACCGATGATTTTTCACGCAAAGTAGCTGTATCCTATGAAACAAAAATCTGAAGTTTTTGATAAGTTCAAACAATTTCAACATCGAGCAGAGAGATTTCTAAATACCAAGTTTTTAAGTGTCAGGACTGACAACGGTATGGAGTTTTGTAACACTGAGTTTGAAAAGTTTTTAGAAACACAGGGAATCAAAGCGGAAAGAATAAACATGTACACACCCGAACAAAACAAGGTTTCCGAGAGGTTTAACTTAACTGCTTTGGATTGTGTTAGGGCAATGTTAAACGATAGCATTTTAAAGGATGATTTTTGGGCAGCAGCTTTACTCTGTTTTGCATACGTTAAAAATCGGATATGCCACAAGTTTAAGAATCTGACACCGATCGAGTTATACAGCAGCAAAAAGCCATCAGTTGCTCACCTCAGAGCGTTTGGATGCCAAGTTTTTGTAGGCAAGCCTAAACAACTTAGGGGGAAACTTGATATGAGGGCACAAGAGGGCAGTATGATGGGATACGCACTGAAAAATCGGGAGTACAGGATATGACTCTTGAATGAAGGGAAAATAGTGGAAACTAAAAATGTTAGATTTAATGAAGAGTGCAACGCAGAGAAAGGCGGTCTGGGACCCAGTGTAAATCAGAATCCTAAAGAAAATTTTACTTTTTCATCTCACGAACCCACCTATCCAGACTCGTCTGATGAGGAGTATGTGGAGAGGGAAAAAGATGATTCACCAGAGGAAGATAAAGACATTACTGAAAGTAATGAGGAATCGGGGTCCTCTGGTGATGATCGTCAAGTTCCCGATCCAGATACTACTTGGATCAGAAAAGTCATTCCGAGAATGACTGGAACAAGAAAAGATGTTTATTAGTATAAAGGAAAGGGGCCTAGGTTGAGATCACTAAAAGATATAGAAAATTTTTGTGAGAAAAATAAAATAAAATTTGATAAAAAGTTTTTCAATTTTAAGGGGGATCAAGGGAGATCATGGGATCGACCAGAAGCCAACATTGTAGAGGTCCAAATTCCTAGGAATTACAAGGAAGCGGCTAACTCGCCCCAATCCAAAGAATGGAATACAACCATGTCAGACGAATTAGGTGTTATGAAGGAAAGAGGTGTCTGGGACTTAGTGCCTGCACCTGTTTCCGACAAAGTAATCAGTTGCCGTTGGGTGTATACAGTCAAAAGAAACGAAAGAGGTGAAGTTAGCAGATATAAAGCTAGACTTGTAGCTCAGAGATTTAACCAGGAAAAGGGGCAAACTTACGAAGAAGTGTTTAGCCCGGTAATTAACTTTACAATCGTTAGGATGTTTTTTACTATTTTTGTGTGTTTATTAGGGTGGTTCCATACTCAGCTTGACATCAAATGTGCATATTTATATGCCAATCTCAGTGAAAAAATATTCATGAAACAGCCCCCAGGATTTTTTGACAAAAACAAAAGTGGATATGTATGTCAGCTATATAAAGCGATTTATGGCTTGCACCAAAGCGGTAGAGAATGGTATCTTGAGTTAGACCAGGTGCTCAGAAAACTTAACTTCATAAAGTTTAAGTGGTGCAATTGTGCATATATTTTTAACAATAAGGCTTTATTGATTGTTTACGTTGATGACATAATATTATTTGCCAAAAATCTTATGGATCTAAATTCCGTAACTTCATTACTAAAAACTAAATTTGACATTAAAATGTTAGGAAAAACAAAAATGTTATTAGGTATTGAATTTGAGGAAAAACATAATAAGCATTTCATCCATCAAAATCAATACATCACAAAAATTTGTGACAAATTCTCAAAGTTTAAATATTCTATTTCTAGTTTACCCATAGCTAAAGGTATAGTTTTAAGCAAAACAGATTGTCCAGCAAATCATGCAGAAATGGAACAAATGCAGAATATACCTTACAGAAACTTATTAGGTTGTTTATCATTTCTTGCCAGCAGAACTAGACCTGATATTAGCTATGCCGTAAACATCTTATCCCAATTTCAGGAAAACCCAGGCATTAAACACTGGGGTGTTTTACTTGAACTTCTAGGGTATGTAGATAAAACAAGGGATTTTAAACTAA
The DNA here is from genome assembly GCA_951213105.1 of Amaurobius ferox. Classification (NCBI taxonomy): domain Eukaryota; kingdom Metazoa; phylum Arthropoda; class Arachnida; order Araneae; family Amaurobiidae; genus Amaurobius; species Amaurobius ferox. The sequence goes on from OX578133.1 coordinate 47,754,650, forward strand.
ACTTGTCAAACATTCAATCTGTAAATTTAAATTGTTTTACTGATTCTGACTTTGCAGCTAATCGGGATGATAGAGTATCAATGGGAGGCATGATATTTTTTGTAGATAGGGTACCTATTTCATGGAGGACATTTAAACACAAATGTGTAAGTTTATCTATAATGGAGGCTGAATATATCTCATTAACCGAATTGGCAAAGGAAATGGTATGGGTATAGAACATATTACTTGAATATACTAAACTTAGTGTTAAGTTAGGAAATAGTATAATATTCTGTGATAACCAAGCAGCCATAAACTTTTCCAATTCGCCCATTGAGAATCATAGAACCAAACACATTGATGTTATATATCATTTCTTAAGAAATCTAGTGGAAAAGAAGCTCTTTGAGATTAAATTTGTAAATAGCAAAAACAACAAAGCTGACAGTTTTACGAAACCTATCACCAAAGAAACAATCTCTAAATTTTGTGAAATCTTTAGAATTTAAACATCTTAAGAAGCTTTAATGTGAAATCTAATGTAAACAAGTTAAATTCATTCTAAATTGTATAGTTGTATTTTTCAAAAATTAATTTCAACACTTTTTCAAAACCCGTATTTCGTAGTTTAGTTACCAATGTGTTTATACTGTGTGGCGAAGATTTTTAAAGTTTTTGATACATACTAAAAATAACTTATACATTTTTTCAATCTCTCATGTAGTAGCTTAGATGCTTATGAGTTTAAACTGTGTGGCGAAATATTTAAAAGTTTAAGATTTTCAATATAATATACAAACTTTTTACATTCCCTCAACATGTAGTTTAGATACTGTTGAGTTTATACTGCATGATGAAGTATTTAAAAGTTTAAGATTTTCGATGTAATATACAAACTTTTTTTTACATTCCCTCAACATGTAGTTTAGATACTGTTGAGTTTATACTGCGTGGCGATGTATATAAGATTTGAAAATTTGTATCTCTTGTATTTGACACAGAGATATTTTTAAATTTGTTTTCTCATGTAAATTGTATCATGATGTATTTATTTTATACTTTTTTAAACTTTGTCTTGAAAATATAATTATACACTGAAATTTATACATGATATTTTGAAACTCTATAATGTAATATATGTTCAACTGAAATTTAAATTTGATTACTGCTTGTATTTATGTGATTAGATAACTCAATCTGCAGGAGGGGGCCGCTTGTTAGAAAAACTTCAGTTGTAAACAAGTACGTACGTGAATCGGTCGATGTGTGGTCTAAAATCCAAAAGATACTTCGTTATGATTGGCTAATCACTTTCAGATCGCTTGTTAAGAAGTTCCCCCCCCCCCCTCATGATCTGTGGTCCTGCAAATTGAGACGTCAACTTCCGGTTTATGCTAATTTTTACTTCAACTGATTAGAGATTAGCATACTCCAGAAGGAAAACATTAACTACAACTTCAATGATACTGGGCTATTTAAGCTAGTGCGTGTATCAGTTGATTGTCTATCTTCTATCTCTCTATCTTGCTTCATCTTCGTGATATAGCATCATGATTACGTTTGATCGGTATCTTCATGTACCCCAGTTATGACAATATTAATGGCCGATGTTTGTTAGGCCTGAACCGCTGTTAAGTCTACTGTAATTTTTCAAGACTTGTGTTTAAGCTATTCAACGATTTGCAAATATCTTTTCCAAGTTATGGAAAGTAATATAGTCTTATGTTATTTTAATGTTTTGAGTTCGTGAAAATTAAATTTCGGTTTTTTTCACGTTGACTATTTTCTTCTTACATTCTCTACGACACTCTGCTAACATTTGTTTGTTTTTTTTAATGGATAAAATTCAGCAAATTTCAAGTAACCAGCACCCACTACCGAGCATGCACGCTGCGAGCCTGCTATAACGTACACTCACGTCAGGAAAAAATTTTCCCGATTCTTTTTATACAGACCCTGTATGTTGCATATGACATCAGATACTGAAAGCAAACCTGTATATTGGATTCATTTTTATTTATTTATAACAATGGATATTATAATACCCTCTTTTGTGTTGTGGCTACACAGACAGTGATTGAGTATTGTCCTTTATTACAGTAGAAAATATTGTATGATTAAACCAATTTTTTAAATTACTTATGGGCAGACTGCATGCGGACCTCACTAATTAGATATTATTAAGTTTAAATTTTATAATGAAATACACAATAAATGTAATTATATCTTTATAGAAATTGTACAATTTTGCCCAGTACATAATTACTTTTACTTCGCTTTTCCCTGAAAATTTGGTATTTTGTCTTAAAAAGTCCTTGAATAGTTCTTTTTTCTGAGCTGAATTTTTATGAACCCTTTTTTTATTTTCAGTTTATTTAATTCTGCAGTTTGAGCAAATATTTCTTATGAATATTTTTTTCTCAATGTCAGTTCTCGTATCTCAAATCTTTGTTGTTTCAATTTTTCTGTTCTGATGTAATTAGATAAATAAAATGCACTGAAAGTAGTAAGTATTTTCAAAACTTGTTGAATACTGTTACAATTAACGTTACTTTCTTAAAAAAGGTATGACAATCAACTTGCATTACATGAGAGGTGATGGTTTCCTACAATAACATTACTTTTAGGCCTTTTATGGATAGCATATCTGTGTTTATGACTTTATGAAATCTCTTATTAAGAAATTTCTTGCCTTGGAAAGCTTTGTTTTTCATTAAAAAAAAACAAATGAGTTTTTCCTAACTTTTCTTTTTTAGTAAAAAAATCTGAAAGAAATTTTTTACAGTATAGCTCACCCTTCTGTTTTCTGATAAAAGTTGAAAAACAGAGTGATGCAAACTCAAAGACCTAACAGCTAGGAATTGCAATACCTGACATTTTTTACAATTCCAGGATTTCGTGAATATAAATTTTTCAATCCCGGAATCCTGTGAAATTGGGAATTTCATTTTACTTCATTTAATGTAAGCCATGTTTTATGCTCTTGCATTTTAATTTATTTATCTATAGATATTAGTACATGTATTTAAATTACATCACATTGAGATATTCCTGTAATAAGCTTTTGGTAAAAAGAACTTTTAGGTATAGTGAACATTTTCATAAAAGAGGAATATTTTTTTACAAATTGAGTTTATATGGAACACTTACTATGCCATAAAAAAATATTAAAACCACCTTTAGATCCTTTAAAATATTGAAAAATCTGAAATAATATGCCTTTAATTAGGCAATAAAAATGTAGAATAAATGTTTTATTTTAAGTTAAATGTACAACTTTGGGGGGGAAAAATCTCCACCTCTTTTTATTCAAGCACCATTCATTGTAGAGTAAATTTAAAGACACCATTTAATTAGGAATAATGTCTTTTATAAATTTATGTGCATCAAATTTGCATAAGGGACAATCTTCATATATATACATAAAATTTTCAATGGCAACACTCAATTTGACGTCATAAACATATTTTAGGCCCCCAAATTAGTTAAATATAAATTTTCGCACAATTCCTATCTTTATATCCAAGATATATTCAATACAGTATAACGTCCGAAATCTGAATGTCTGAAATTCGAAATTATCCAAAATTTGGACACTAGCACAAATTTTTTTTTTGTGGGCCAGTAACTTGATTATCCAACCATTAACCAATAAACTATGAAATTTAGCTGGACCCTTTTAACACAATAAATAAGGACAAGAACATAAAAAAAATTCACCTCTCTTTGAAAATGCAAAAGAACTAACTGCCCTCTCAAACCTGCTAATTCTATTTATAGAATGAATGGTATCTCCCACCCATAAGCAATAGCTCTTTAACTGTATTGTTCCTTGATGCACTGGAGAGAAAGTAAGAAATACAATGTTCTAGACCAGTGTTTCCCAAACCGTGCGCCGCAAAGTATAGTTGGGTGCGCCGCGAAAGAATTTAAATTATATTAAAAATGAGTAAAATATGAAATAAAACTCTTAATATAAATCATTAATATTAAAATAATATAAAATCTTGCATACTTGTTGTGTAGTGCTTGGTTCAGTACGAATGTTAGTTTCCTTTAAAAAATTATCCTTTAAATATATATATATATGTATGTGTGTGTGTGCCTGTCTGTGTGTGTGTGTGTGCCTGTGTGTATAATAAGTGCGCCGCAAAATTTTCATTTGTTGTAAAGTGCGCCGCGAGTTAAAAAATTTTGGGAAACACTGCTCTAGACATTGACATGATTAAGTACCATATATAGTGTTGGAAATAATCAATACATCGCGATTCACGTTCCCGTGAACGGGCGTTTATGCAAATTTAATATGAACGACTCTTCCCGTTCACCGGCGTGAACCGTGACGTTTTTCAACATGAGGTTTCATGCAAATCAGTTCTCAATGCGTACGCATCTGATTTGCATATCCGGGGGCGTTTCCGGAACTGTCCATTCTCGGATATATAGGGCAGAGGTTTCTTGAAGCAAATGAGAAGGTCGGAGTCGATCGAGATCAGACGTCTGAAGAAGTCAGACGAGATAGACACTGATGGTCTGATGCAGGCAGACAGAAATGTTTTTGACTGAAGTACTGCGGAATATCGTTTGACGACGGTGAATAGTCGAAACGGATGCAGATGTGGTCAGTTTGGACCAGCATGTATTGAACGTTAAATTTACTTACAAACGTTCGGAAGCCGCTTTAAATATTTTCCTGATGTTTTATCCTTTGGTTTCCCTTTGCCAAGTGATAGTGGCTGAAATACACGCAAGTGATAGAGGTAGTATAGTAACTTACTACCAGATGCTTCAAGGAATCTCTGTCTAGTCATTTACAACTAAAAATCTTTTGTACATAGTATATTTTTGATGTTTTACGGCATGGAAAATTACCAGGTACGTGTAATATGCCGAGTTGTGTTTTTCACCAAATAAAGTGAACGAAGTTTTTCTTTAAAACTGGACTTGTGTACTTTCATGACCCAGCCAACACTTATTGACTCTGACAGTGCGTGCTTTGCTATCTTCAAATTTTTAACGTTTCCAACAAGAAACGGTTATGGGCCAGTTCAACGCCCAATAGAGTCATAAGTGCAAGTATCTTTAAAGAAATCGTTCCAGTGTTCAGATGGGGGCCGCACCTGGCACCATTTTGAAGTTCGTGTGAACAACGAAACGCAACAGTGTAAACGTAAACAGTGTACAAGAACTTTTGCTTCTTCAAAACTACGAGTGGCCATGGAGGCAAGTAGAACGGAGTTGCTGACGCGGGACAACTACGTCACCTGGCGTACCGACATCTCATTCGTCCTCAAGGGAGAAGGATGTTTCGGACACGTAGATGGAAGTGCTAAGCCTATCGAAGAAGACGCAACCGCGAGTCGTCGCGACTACGATGATTTTTATCGGAGGAAAGACCGAGCGCTCGCCATCATTTATCAAAGTTTATCCTCGGAATACAAGGAGTTGATAAACGTCACCGACGAACCTAGTCAAGTATGGAATACCTTGAAAGAACATTTTCAAGCGCCTTCCAGAGCCAACCTGGTTAGATTACTAGATGAGTTCTTCGACGTTCGGCCGGAGCCAGACGAGCCTGTTGACATTTTTTGCTCAAGACTGCGGAAGGCCGTGACGAGGCTTAAAGACGCGAAACACCCCATTGAAGACCTGTATGTAGCATTCCAGTCGATTCGGTACCTTCCGGAAGAATTCCGAGGTATCGTTCAAATTATATATCGATGGAATGACTCGGACTTCAAGCTCAGCAAAATACAAGCAGAGCTAGCAGCGGAGGAGAGCCGGCTGAGGCAGCAAGCAAGTGACTTTTCCAAAACTGTGAGTTCAAATTCTGCATATTTTACTTCTAAGAAATTTGTAAATAGAGTAAAAGTGTCTAAACTTCCAAATGTATCTCATAATGTGTCTAATGTAAATACTTCTAGCCATAATGTAAATATTTCTAAAAGTAAAATTAAGTGTAACAAACTAGGTCATACTAAATCTAATTGCAGTAGAAATAATGGATCTAGTATTGTGGAATTTCTTGGGTCTCCACAGATTGAGGCTAATACTGTAATCGATCCTAGCGATAGACTCAGCTGGGTAGTAGACACTGCTGCTACGCGACATTTCTGTAATAACATTAAGTTATTTTCAAAATTTAATGAGTGCAAAGGCACTTCAATGTCGCTAGCAGTAGGGGATGTCGAAAGTCCAGTTGAGGCTATCGGGACGGTGGAAATGTATGTCCAATTTAAGGATAAGCAAAGTATTATCAAATTGGAAAATGTTATGTATTCTCCTAAACTTAGGAGAAATTTATTAGCTGCATCTGTTCTTGAGGAACAAAATTTTAGTTTTAATGGAGCTAATGGGGTTCTATGGTTTTTTACACCTAAAGGGGAGAAATTCTTTTATGCAAAAAGAAAGGATGGGTTATATTTTTTAAAACCTAAGTATAGTACCCAGGAACAACATAACTTAAAAACCCGTCAATCTAAAGATAGGGATCGAGATGGAGACAAGAAACACAAAAAGGATAAGAAATCCAAGGATAGGAATCCTAGTGCTTCCAGAAAAATAGACAAAGTAAAAATAGCACCTAATCTTAAAGAAACTAAATTTAAATCTGACAAAACAAAAACTAAGCAGAATAAAAATGTGAATAGTTCAATATCTAAGCCTAGCAGTTCAGTAACTGAACTTAATAGTACAAACTGTCTTTGGCATAAACGACATTGCCACATAAACGCTGAATATCTCCTCCAAACCAGCAAAGTTTCTGCCGTAAACGGACTTCCTAGGCTTAAATACAAAAAGTTAAATTGTAAATCGTGTAAATTGGCTAAGTCTAGGAGAGTATCATATAAACCCACCGGTAGGATAAGGTCCACTAAACCATTGCAATTGTTACACATGGATGTGTGTGGTCCCTTACCCACAGCCTCATATGGTGGGAACAAGTATGTCTTAACTATAACAGATGATTATAGTAGAAAAGTTTTTGTTTACCTCATGAAACAGAAGTCAGAAGTATTTTCACATTTAAAGAGTTTCAGGCCAGAGAAGAAAGGCAGTTAGGTACTAAAATTCTATGTATCCGGACGGATAATGGGATGGAATTCTGCCATGATAAGTTCAAAAATTACCTGAAGGATATCGGTATTAAGGCTGAGAGGACTAACACATATACCCCACAGCAAAATGGAGTATCAGAGCGATTCAACTTAACCGCATTTGACTGTGTTAGAGCCATGTTGAACGACAGCAAATTACATGACAGATTCTGGGCGGACGCAATATTGTGTTTTGCATACACTAAAAATCGAATATGTCACAAATTTAAGACTAAAACACCACATGAACTCTACAGTGGTAGAAAACCTTCAGTCAAACATCTTAGAACCTTTGGTTGTAGAGCATATGTAGGCAAACCCAGTCAGCTCAGAAAGAAGTTAGACATGAAAGCTACAGAAGGGGTGATGGTAGGCTATGCTACTAAAACTAAGGGCTATAGGATATTTTTGTCAGGAGAGAAACGAACAATTGAGACCTGCAATGTGAGGTTTGATGAGGGTGATGTAGTGGAAGGCATCCTGGACCCAATTTGTCCCAGAAATATCTCCTCAGGGATATCAAGAGATAACCTTTCAGAATACTCCGACGGGGAATATCCGAGAGAGCAGTCTGATGGGGGGGCAGGAGAGAGTGAAGACACTGGTGACGATCAGTCTGAATCCAGTGAGGAAACGGACTCTCCTGCTGACTCCAGTATGACTCCTTGCTCGGATATTGCTTGGCAGCGAAAGACGGTTCCAAGACCCGATGGAAGTAGAACCGATGTTGTTGTTGTTGAAACCCAGACCGTCCGACCTACCAGAAAGGTGTAAGGTAACTGTTTGGACGGTCGGGAAAGTAGAACCGATGTGTATTATTACGCTCAAGGAGATAATAAAAGGCTGAGGTCGCACAATGATGTTAAGAAATATTGTGATAAAAGGAATATACAATTTGATCAGCAACTGTTTAATTTTCGGGAAAATAAAGGTCTTAAAAGGGTCAGAGGCAGACCAGAAGCAAGCAATATTGAAATAAATATACCAAAAGGGTACAACGCTGCTATTAAATCTTCCCAGTCCGAAAAATGGTGTAATGCTATGGATGAAGAAATGGCCGTAATGCAAGAGAGGGGTGTCTGGGAACTAGTTCCTGCATCCACCTCACAAAAGCATATAGGCAGTAGATGGGTCTACACCATTAAGAAAGACGAGAATGGGAAAATCAAGAGGTTTAAAGCTCGTTTGGTAGCCCAGGGGTATGGTCAGAAAAAGGGAGAATCATACGATGAAGTTTTTAGCCCTGTTGTTAACTTCAACTTAATTAGAGCATTCTTCTCAATTTTCGTATGCATGCTTGGCTGGATGCATTTCCAATTAGATATCAAATCTGCCTATCTCTATGCTAAATTGAGTCAAAAGGTATATATGAAACAGCCTCAAGGTTATGTCAATCAGGAACAGCCTGATTATGTTTGTTTGTTGAAGAAAGCCATTTACGGTCTTCATCAAAGTGGAAGAGAATGGTTTAATGAACTTGACACCAAATTAAAAGAATTAAATTTTTTAAAACTTCAATGGTGTAATTGTGCATATATTTACAATAGCAAAGTTCTTATGCTAGTCTATGTGGATGACATAATTCTCTTCTCAAAATATCAAAGGGACATAGACCACATTGTTTCATTACTTAGCATAGAATTTGATATCAAGGTATTAGGAAAAATTAGAAAACTTTTAGGCGTGGAATTTAAAGAGTGTGACAATAAATTTTTTATACATCAAAGTCAGTATATAGATAAAGTATGTCAAATGTTTCAACAGTATAAATATCCAGTTACTTCACTTCCCATTTCTAAAGGGAATATTCTAAGTAAAATAGATTGTCCAAAGACAAGTGAAGAAATAAAGCAAATGCAAAGTTTTCCTTACAGGAGCTTAATTGGGTGTTTGGCTTTTATATCTAGTAGGACTAGACCTGATATTTGTTACGCCATCAATATATTATCTCAATTTCAAGAAAACCCTGGAATTAAGCATTGGGATGCATTGTTAAGACTTTTAGGATATGTTGAAAAGACTAAAAACTATATGTTGAATTTATCTAACATTCAGGAGTTAAAATTGAATTGTTATTCAGATTCTGACTTTGCTGCAAACCGAGATGACCGTGTTTCACTTGGAGGCATGATACTCTTTATTGACAATGTACCTATTTCTTGGCGTACCTTTAAACATAAGTGTGTCAGCTTATCAACCATGGAAGCTGAATACGTATCACTAACTGAAGCCGCTAAGGAAATGGTATGGGTACAAAACATAATTGAAGAATGTCATTTACTTGGGTTAAACTTTAATAAAAGTAACAGTGTTATTTTTAGCGACAACCAAGCAGCCATTAATTTTTCTAACTCTCCAATTGAAAACAATAGAACTAAGCATATTGATGTTAGATATCATTTCCTAAGAAATTTAATAGTCAATGAATCTTTTAATGTTAAATTTGTAAATAGTAAAGATAACTTAGCAGATCACTTTACTAAACCAATGACTAAGGAAATAATACTTAAATTTTGTAATAAAATTTTTAAAAACTAAATCAAAACTTTTTGAGATTAAATGTTTAGTCTAAAGAAATTTTTAAATACTAAATTGAATTTACAACTTGGGAATTTTTTTAAAAGATGTCATATATATACATTATTGTTTATCTTAAACCTCATTGATATAAGATAGTATATCTTGAGTATAAATTTTTGTGATATTGAATCTTTTTCACTTTACACCTTTGTATATACATCCATTTTCCATGACCCGCATGATGCTAAATAATAGCTTATGTGTATAAAATTTTGTATTTTTCAACTTGGTAAAAAGTATGTGTTGAAAGTTTTGATAAAGGAATTTTATTATCTAATTACTTGCATCATGTATTTTTAAATATTTGGTATATCAATGCAGTCTAATAGTATTAATTTTGTATACTTATATTGTGTTAATAGACTAAATTTTTTTAAGCTTTTTGAATTATAGTGTTTATACTCAAATTTAAAGTAAACTTAAATTCTATGCTTATACAAAATCTTAATCTTTTAAAGTTGACTTGTTTAATATAATGTGCTTATACTTAAATTTTGGATACTTATAATTAAATTTAAACTAAAATTTCAATTTTTGAATGCTGATACTTAAGCATTGAAGTTGTGTTGTATATAAATTTCTACTTGATGTGAAATGTTGTTGTTACAATATTGTCGACAATACTTGACTATTTTTCAGATGCTATAAGTACTTATGCATTTTATTTTAAATTTAATAATGATATAATACTTTAAATTTTTTCCTTCATTATATGTTTGATAGGATACTGGGGGCCTTGGTGTTTATTGATATACCTTGGTTTCTCAGAGTAAGTTTTCTTTTGCATATGCATTGAGACTTAAGGATTTGCATGAGGGGGCCGATTGTTGGAAATAATCAATACATCGCGATTCACGTTCCCGTGAACGGGCGTTTATGCAAATTTAATATGAACGACTCTTCCCGTTCACCGGCGTGAACCGTGGCGTTTTTCAACATGAGGTTTCATGCAAATCAGTTCTCAATGCGTACGCATCTGATTTGCATATCCGGGGGCATTTCCGGAACTGTCCATTCTCGGATATATAGGGCAGAGGTTTCTTGAAGCAAATGAGAAGGTCGGAGTCGATCGAGATCAGACGTCTGAAGAAGTCAGACGAGATAGACACTGATGGTCTGATGCAGGCAGACAGAAATGTTTTTGACTGAAGTACTGCGGAATATCGTTTGACGACGGTGAATAGTCGAAACGGATGCAGATGTGGTCAGTTTGGACCAGCATGTATTGAACATTAAATTTACTTACAAACGTTCGGAAGTCGCTTTAAATATTTTCCTGATGTTTTATCCTTTGGTTTCCCTTTGCCAAGTGATAGTGGCTGAAATACACGCAAGTGATAGAGGTAGTATAGTAACTTACTACCAGATGCTTCAAGGAATCTCTGTCTAGTCATTTACAACTAAAAATCTTTTGTACATAGTATATTTTTGATGTTTTACGGCATGGAAAATTACCAGGTACGTGTAATATGCCGAGTTGTGTTTTTCACCAAATAAGGTGAACGAAGTTTTTCTTTAAAACTGGACTTGTGTACTTTCATGACCCAGCCAACACTTATTGACTCTGACAGTGCGTGCTTTGCTATCTTCAAATTTTTAACGTTTCCAACATATAGTTGAATATAAGTCAAGAAATTTGTGACGGAGTCTAAAAAATAATCATAAATTGTCTAAAAGTTAATTTTTCCCGCTAGGCAATCCATCCTAAAATGATGCGGTAGTAATTATGCAATCGTGCACTCAGAATTTCTCTGCACTTCAAAACTCTCCTGTGAGTGATGCTCTCCTGACTACCAGTATATTGAGTCATAAAAAATATATATACAACTATTACATACAACTAGCTTGTTTTCGTTCGATGTTTATGTCTCGCTTCTATGATTACAGCTGATCGTCTGCATAAAAAAATTGCTCTTTTCAAAGCTGCACTCTGTAACACGAATTATGTAAAACTATACTGCACAATTTTAAGTTGAAAGTGTCCCCCCCCCCCCCTCCAGAGAGTATCTAATAACAACTGTGCTGCTTCAAGTCAATTCAGGATTAACGAAAAGTTTCAGCTGAAATAACGGACGGAAACTAGATATTGTTTTGATTTCACTGGGGCCAAGGGCACTTGGAAGAGGAATGCGATACCTGCGGGAAAGTGTCGTGAAATTATTCAAGAAATGTTTCTTTCATAATGAATTTGATGGCATAAATGATGATGGGATTTTTATAAATGATGATGACAGTGATTTTTATGACATGGTCATAGATGGGATTGCTAATATTTAAATGATGCACCAATGGTTTTTTAAACTGTTTGGCAAATTTGACTCAGACTATATGTATTAGACTTGCTTGGAATCAGACTTTAAAGGGTTTTGATGGAGTTTTTGTTATGGAAATTAAAAATTATATATATATATATATATATATATATATATATATATATATATATATAATTTTTTTGTTGTTGTTTTTAAGTGTTTTTGAATAATTTATTGAACATTTTTTTCTCTTTTTGGGATTGACTTATACATGAGTTTTGGATTTTTCTCTCTGAAAGTAGGGGAGTCGACTTATATGTGAGAATATACAGTAAGTGATAATAATTATTGGAAGGGGAGTATCTCAAAGGAGAATACAGGGCAGGGAAGGGCTCGTTCTATCATCTATCTGATTTGCAAACAGTGAAACATGGTTTCAAATCTTTGTCTTGCAGCCTGAGCTGCCCATAGATATATCAGGCCTCCCTCCATATTTGATTTTCTCATATTTTGTGAATTTTTCATGTTTTTTCAGCCCCCAAAAGTAAATTTAGTGGTCCAGGCCCTTCTACTCTAGTGGTGTCCATTTGTCCATTCCCCCTTATGGGTGGCTCTGTTACAATAATAGGAAGATAGTTATGTAGTTAGCAATCGGGACGATGTTGATGTTAATTAAAAGAAGGTTTCTTTGGAAAATTTAGACGGGTTACTGCAGAACGTTATTAAAGAACAGGAATAAAGGAGCTTTGTAACAGAATAAGAACTTATGTCATTAAAATTAAAGAAACGTTACTTTTGGAAAACAAAATTATAATACAATACACCATTATAGAAATATTTTCTAAGAAAAGTTTACATTGTTTAAAGGTGTATGATAGATAAGAATTTTCTGTTCGAGTATTTTTTTTGTTTGTGTGTTTCATGTTTTTACTTAACTGTTCATATTTCCGTTTTGTTGTAGAATTCAGACTGGTCAAATTATAGAAAGGAAGCAGGGGGGGGGGGGGGGAATCCGTACTTTTTTTCAAAACTGACCTAAAATCTGTAAAAGTTCAAAATTTGGGACATTGTACTGTACTTTGAAATGTACAATTTGAATTTATGCAATGAATCCATATTGAAAACCACAATTTGAAGGGCAAGATTTCATTGATAGACCACAACTGTTCTAATAAAATAAGTCATTTGTTATTTTACTGAAAGATGTTATTGGTTTATTCTAATATCTTATATTGCATTTGAGAGCATTAAACCCACTTCAATAATCATCTTATGAGATTTTAAAATGGTTGAATTCATAAACGAAATAAGCAAATGATGGAATCGGCACATTGTAATATCATTCAAATATGTCAAAGTCATGAGATTACACTTATACCCCCGATTTACATGACACTTGTTTTATACGATTTCGCTTTTACACGGTTTATAAATTAACAGATTTCAAAAAATTGATAAAAATGTATATTCCGCTCCATACGCCTATAAAGATTTGATGGCATTTTTGAATTTTATTCCTTTGGTAACACTGATGAAATCAACAGGTGATTCCCGGTGTTGTAAAATATATACATTTAGGGGAATCCCCGTATAGGGAAATCTCCGTAATAGGAGTATCCCCGTATGTATTTCACAACAGTAAAGCTATCTGGTTCATGCAAGTACATAGTGCAGAAACATTTTAGCAGCAAAGTTTATATTATTGTGCGTTTATCTTTTGAACTGGTAAGTTTTCAACATTTATAGTTTTTCTCGCATCTTTATAGTTTGTGTAAATTTGTTAAGGTTCTATAATGTCAAAGGATTTGAAGAAAAATCAAATGAAAAGAAAAGTTATTTCTTTAGAAACTAAAATTCAAATATTAGACAGTCTACGTAATAGAGAAAGAGTAACGGATGTTGCTAAATTTTACTCCATGAATGATGCCACAATAAGGACAATAAGAAAAAATGAAGACGCCATTAGAAAAAGTGTAGCAGCTGGAACCTGCAGTAGTATGAGTACGACTTTATATGTTAGAGATGTTACAATGGAAAATATGGAAAAAGCCTTAGTGATATGCATAGAAGACCATACTCAAAAGCGAATCCCGATCGATACCAATGCTGTTACAAATAAAGCTTTGAAGATTTGTCAATCACTTAAGAACAGTCGCCGACAACTTCGTCCGATGAAAAGAAGGTATCTTTCCCCGCAAGCCATGGGTGGTTCGAGAGATTCAAACAAAGACATTCTTTACATAATCTGAGAATGAAAAGTAAAAGTGCATCTGCTGATTCGGATGCGGCACAACAATATCCGGCAAAACTTGCTGAAATCATTGCCGCTAACTCCTACACTTCTGATGAGGTTTTCAATGCTGACGAGTCCAGATTATTCTGGAAAAAATGCCGGAAAGAACCTTTATAGCCAAAGCTCACAAATCAGCTAGCTAGTGGTCATAAACTAGCGAAAAGTCGTATAACAGTTCTTTTCTGTTGCAATGCTTCTGGTGATTATATGATGAAACCATTGGTGATTAACAAATCAAAATCCATGCGATCATTCAAAGGAATAAATATCAAAAACCTTCCCGTCTATTGGATGGCTAATAGAAAAGCATGGATCACTGCCATAGCTTTCAATGAATGGTTCCATAACTTCTTTGTTCCAGATGTCAAAAATTATTTAACTAAAAAGGGATTGCCTTTTAAGGCTCTTCTATTAATTGATACTGCACCAGGTCATCCTCCAGATTTACAACACGAAAATGTGAAAGTTGTTTTTTTGCCAAAGAATACAACTTCCTTATTACAGCCATTAGATCAAGGGATAATTTTGACTTTTAAAGCACTGTACATCAAGCAAACTTTCAGGTATATCTTAGAACAAATGGAGAATGATGAATCTCTTACTCTGATGGATGCTTGGAAGAAATTTACAATTTTAGATTTTGTTAAGCATGTTGGACTGTCATACACTCAGATCAAACAATCAATGATCAATGCCTGCTGGAAAGCAATATGACCGGATGTTGTTGAAAGTGGAAATGATAAATCACCAATAGAGCATGAATATTCTCAGATCACTGAGTTGGCCCATACTATAGGAGGAGAAGGTTTTGAAGATTTAGCTCAGGCAGATATTGAAGAAATAATGGCTGATGAAGAATTGAATGAAGATGATTTAATTAACATGATTCGTGAAACAAACAAACAAACAAGATGAAGACAATGATTCTGATGAAGAGCAATCTGAACCAGTTGCGTTCACAACAAGAATCATAAGCGTAGGACTTGATCTGGGAAGAAAATTGGGCAACCATTTCTTACAATATGACGCAAATGTTGATCAAGCTCTCCGATTCCAGAAAGACCTTTGTAAATGTTTAAATAAATATGAAGAGGTCTATAAAGATTTAGCAAAAAAACCTACGCAATTTTTAATTACAGATTTCATGACAAAGTCTTGTCAACCCGAGATCTTGCCTAATTCGTCAACCATTGAACCAGAATCGCATCAAGAAAGCTCAAGTGATGAAAGTGACATCATACATCAGAAAGAAAAGACTGATAGTACATGAAAGTGATGACAGTGATTAAACTTATAATTAATTTTTAAGGGTCTTTTTGTATTTTTGTTCTTTGTTCCTAATGTAAAATAAATTAAATATGTTATATTACTACATTCATATGTTTGTTGTTTTATAAACTAAGTATAATTTTAAGTTTTCTAAGATGTCTTACTTTTGTTTTACTTAAATAAATGACTGAATCATGCACATTTTGGGGTTATTTTCGTTTTATACGATTTTACTTAGCAAAATCCAAGATTTCAATTTACACTGTTTTATGCAGAACCTATCTTCAGTGTAAATCGGGGGACAGGTGTAGTTCATCGAATAGATATTTTAATGATTTCTAGCGATTGTTGTTGTAATAACTGTCATACTAAACCGCAAATATACATATTAGTATTTTGGTGCAAAGATGCATCTTTTGGTGATAAGCATCACATAATTTTATTATTTATTATATTTTTATTATCATTTTTGGTATATTTAATTGTTTTTTATAAATATTTTATTATAAATTATAACATAATTTTTATGACCGATTTCAACTGGCATTAATTCCGAAATTATTAATCATAAAGTAATTAATAATACATCATTAAATGGTTTATAGAATCCCATTTATAACAATACAAGTTTCAACCTCTGCACTTCTTTCTTAACCCTTTGATACAGTTGCAGAATTGAGTTGATGAGGTTGGAGGAAATAGCTGAAATTTTGCATACTCATATAAAAGTCCTTGTGAGTCGATTTCCATCAAAATGTGTTAAGTTACCTATTAATATTTTTTTTTAATTTCATAATTCATATTTTATGCAAATTATTAATTAAAAAAAATAAAAATCACATAATTGTGTTTGGGTTGCTTAGTAGTATGTAACACAATACAAAAAATCTTATATGGACATAACATGACTTTCTCTGCAGACTCATATTCACATTCACTTTATTTCTTCAATAATTCAACAAATTGAGTTTAAGTGCACAAAATAACACCCATAATTGTTTTAAATTACACTGCATTTGCACTTTTAATTGAATGTTTGCTTTCATTTGATAACTCGAGTTATTTTCAGAAGTAACATGGCAAAAATGCAAAAAATCTCAAATATCTTGTGAACGACTAGTTCTAGAGTAATGGGGTTAGTTTTATTCTTTTCATCGTCAAAAAATATATATAAAAGTAGCATTTAATGGATATGCTTCAGCATATGTAGTCTTTTATTTTAGATTTTGATGATTTTTGCGAGCCCTTTTACAACAAAGGCAAATTCCTTTTTCTGAATTGTACTAAAATCTAATCAGTACCAGGGTAACCCACAAGTGACTTATCTATCAAATTGTGAAATTTAGTCTATTAGTTTTTCGCAGAAAAAAGCAAGTTCTTTTATTCTAAATTATCTAAATGTAATCAGCATCAAGGTCACTCACACATGATTTATCTATAAAATTTTATGAAATTTGGTTAGTTTTTGGACTTAGAGTAGATACAAACTCTGCACAGACAGACACACACACAGATGTCACGCTAAAAGTAGCTTTTTCATGTTTTTGATGTTCCTAAACACATAGAGCTGTTGAAAACTTGAGTTGCTATTTTTGACAGGATTTCAATACTTTCCTTATACATTACCATGTATTACAGAGAAAGTAAAAATCAGCATAAGAAGATAATTATTGCAAAAGATATGAATAAAAGTCTGAGAAACTAATTTAACATTAAAAGCTCAAAATTTTACATACTTATAACATGGAAATGCTTCATCTAAATGACTTGATATTTTGTATCAGAGGTTGAATTTTGCTCTAGATTCGAAATATGTTGTCAAATTTAGGTGATGCTATTGGACATTTTGAAGCTTGTGTACATTTTAATATGAAGGCAGATCCTTATACAAATTTTATGCACAAGAATTTGTAGAGGATGTAATTCCTAATCGAATGATATCTCAAAATTTGCTCTACATTGAACAATGCTGAGAGGTGGGTTTTTTATTTTTCCACAGCTGTACATGTTTCCATTGACATATACCGAAAAATGTAACTAAATAATGTTGAACAAATTGCATGTAAAATTTATATGTAAAAATATAAGTTAAATAAATATATTTCACTAAGATATCAGATATATGTATATTAATGTAAGGTGCAAAATGTATGATCTATCTAAAGCATTTGTAAAATTTAGTTAACTAACACAATGATAATGGATGTAGACATCAAATCGCCAATTGTACAGCCTAAAGAATAGGCGGCATATAAAAATTTATGATAATTTAATAAAGCCCTTTGCCAAGTCACAAGAAGGTAAACACATGTCAGTAAATCAAAGAATTAACATTTAAGTTCAACAGAGCTAGTTACAAACCAGCTGCAGATCGAAGGTAAAGCATCAATTTAGCCACTGAGAAAGTTCATAACCTGTGGGTAATCTGGAGGTCCACTAAAGAGCACATAGTGTTAAAAAATAGGTTCTCTTCTTATACCAACCAAAAAAACTATCAAAAAGTCTGAAAAAGGTAAAGGCGATTGTTAGAAAAACTCAACATGTTTAATAGGGTGGAATGAAAAAGCCCTTTTTTGCAGACTTTTTGTAATAGGGTAAAAGTTGCCTCCTGATATGTAATGTATGGTTATATCCCCTTTTGTGCCCCCTTGGCTACACTTTTACCAGAAACTGTGTATGCTTAAAATATCTTAACCATACACAGTTTGTCAACAGGGTGTCCCAAAAACATTGACCTCGGCTTTTATTCCTTAAATAGTGATCTTAGACATATATAATAAATTACAAAGTTGCATTTAAAAAGGTACAGAATTTTATGAAATTGATAAAAATTTTCAGGGGATTAAATTTGAAAAAATACAAAATTTAAATTTTTATACGGTCCCTGTACAAAAACATTTCCAATGAGTGAAATGTGCCCCATACACATAATAAGATGATGTACAAAATTTCAGCATTTCATCATAAAAAGTCCCAGAGATATGTTTCAACAAAGTTGGTGAGGGATTAATTACAAATTAAAATGTAAATGTTTACAGCAAGAGTGCAAATGATGCAATGCAGAAATGCATCATAGACAAATAATATCTGCCTCTTATCTTTAGATTTATTTACATTTTTTCAAAAATATGCTTCCTGAAAAATACCTTAAAATTTTACATGATTAATTACAGAATAAAACTTGAAATGGCGTAATCAAAATGAATATTAAAACAACTTAGAAAAGTATGCATATGCAAATATCTGCCTCTGATCGGTGTATCATACAATCGCAACAGATGCATCATCACATAAGAAAGTTGTTTTTGCTCTGTCATTGATCAATCACCTCGCTTATGCCAGCATAGCACGTACAGCCTGTCAGTCTGAGCGACCCTCAAGTATTTCTGATTTCTGCTACATTTTGAGAGTGTAGTTAGCCTGTACGGACAGTATGTTGCAATACAGCAATGAAGAACTTTTTAAAATGCTTTTGCTGTACAGTTTATGCAATCGAAATGCTAACGAAACTGCACGGAAATATCCATGTAGTTTTCCCAATTCTCAACATCCTTCTGGGAAATTTATTTCCCTATTGGTGGAACGAGTGCATGAAAGAGGAAGCGTACATTGTGTAGGTGGACTAGGTAGGCCCAGACTTCACTCAACTGATGTAGAAATTGATATTTTGGCTTACTTTTGCAGCCATCCACATAGTAGTGTTTGTACCGCAGCTTTAGAAATGAACATACCACATGCAACAGTGTGTAGAATACTGAGATGGAATAAATGGCATCAATTTAGCATTCATAGTGTGCAAGATCAGGAGCTAACAGATTATCAACGTTGTCTACATTTTTGTAATTGGGCTCTAAATCAGGAAGATACAAATCCCTCTTTCCTGAAAACATAATTTGGACTAACGAATGCTGTTTTAAACAAAATGGATGCCTAAATTCTCTAAATGAGCACTTCTGGTCTGACATAAATCCATTCGCTGTATGTGATATTCATCATCAGAAGCAATTTTCTGTGAATGTATGGTGTAGTATTTTCAGAAACCGTTTGCTTGGACCCAGAATGTATGATGGCACATTGACGGGTGACAGATATGTTAATGAGATTCTGAATGCAGTTATTCCTGATTTTATGGATGAACTGCCCCTAACAGTACTTCTACATATATGGTTTCAACAGGACGGATCTCCAGCTCACCGTACTACAGTTGTCGAGTGCACTGGTTAAATAACGAGTTTCCAGGCAAGTGGATTGGCTTGTACATACATGCCAGTTGAATTTCTCCCTAGATTGCCTGATTTAATGCCTATGGATTTTTATTTGTGGGATTGTTTACGCACAACTGTTTATCTGTCACCTCCCTTAAATAAAACAGAGTTGCAACAATGCATTCAAGATGGTTGTCGTGACATTACCAATCAAGAACTTTATCGAGTGCACAGAAGTATTATCAGGCGAATGCAGCTCTGTATTGGCATGGATGAAAAACATTCTGTAGAAATAATCTTAATCAACACTGTGTAGAAATAATCTTTGTGTAAAGTTATTATTTCTACACAGTGTAGATACTTTTGTACCAATAAATACAAAGTTATTATTTATTTATGTAATCATTGTTTTCTTTTGTAATTTGTGTATGACCCCTGAAACGCAATCTGCTGACATAATTTTTCCCCTCTGAGAAGCCATGTCAATTGATCGAAAAGTGGTTTAAGTCAGCATTTTTGTCTTTTCATATCTCTGGGACTTTTTATGATTAAATGCTGAAATTTTGTACATCACCTTATTAGTGTATGGGACACATTTTACTCAGTGAAAATGTTTTTGTGTGGGGGCTGTATAAAAATATAAATTTTGTATTTCTGTAAATTTAATTCCCTTGAAAATTTAATTGATTTCATAAAATTCTGTACATTTTTTTACGCAACTTTGTAATTTATTATATATGTCTAAGATCAATATTTAAGGAATAAAAGCCGAGGTCATTGTTTTTGGGACACCCTGTATAATAATTAAATATCTGGAAACTGTTAATATTGTATCCCTAGCACTTTAAAAAATAACTAGGCAGGTGTTTTAACAGTATTTGTTTAGAATACAACTTGTTCTACATATTTTTAACAAGGTGTTTTTCAATTTTATTAAATATTATTTTGAATTAATATAAATGCAAGTTCCTCATTTAGATGCCTGTTCCCCAGTAATAGAGTTTTCATCAGTTATTACATCAATAGAAAATATAAATAACTGGAATAACATGGGGTATTTTAAAAATTACTATTTTATTTTGCAGAAAACCTTTGTAAGAATATGGATATATATATGCAGTATGGAATCATTTATCTATCATCCCAATATACATAAAGCTCCAAAAACTGGAATTTGCGGAAGTTTGTCAAATAGTTTTTTTATCTCCCCAAATAATCAGAAATGCCAATTACTATCGATTTTTCTTAGTTTCTATGGAAAACATCGTCATAACATAGATTAAAGAATTGCCATATTTTCCTACAGAAAATTTCTGCAAACGATGAAAATTGACAGTCATGTATGATGTAAATCTACATTCCCATGGGAATTCATGCTTCTATTTGACATTAATTGATATTACCTTCTCTTGGACCATAGTATGTTTCTTAATAAATTTCAAAAGAGATCATCTGATTATTACCTCTGTTATAACACTTCTTAAATTACGGAGGGGTTACTCTGTTCCCAATTGGATCTGAGAGCTGTGTTTGAGTCTTTCTGTGCCAAAAGAAAATTGAAAGTAATTATTATTAACCAAAAATTTCTTCCAAATGGTTTCATGTTTTCACTATATACTGCATATT
The DNA here is from genome assembly GCA_951213105.1 of Amaurobius ferox. Taxonomy (NCBI): domain Eukaryota; kingdom Metazoa; phylum Arthropoda; class Arachnida; order Araneae; family Amaurobiidae; genus Amaurobius; species Amaurobius ferox. The sequence goes on from OX578133.1 coordinate 47,775,954, forward strand.
TATGCAAATATCTTGAAGAGAACGTAAAAGGTCATTCTTTCGGCATTCATTCAACGCAATTTTCATTGAATATTTTTTTTATTTTTTGTGTTTTGAATATTGAAAATATCACTTTAGAATCACAATTTCCAGAATTAGTTTGAATTACTGTAATAACCTTGAGTTTTCCTTATCTAAAATGCTGAGAAAAAAAAATTAGTGTATGTAAAATGGGATTTAAAACCAACCTCCGATTGACTCTCATGAGACTTCAATTTTTGTGTTTTCTGCCAATCTTCGGGCAATATGCAAAAGTTTTTGTTGTTTAAAAGATTTTAAATAGAAATTATTTTTTTTATTTTAAAAATTAAATCCCATAAATGTCAAAAATAGCTCACTCAGCTAAAACCATGCTCCATTTAGCTCCATATTCTCATTTAGTATGTTGATACGTATTTAATGTGTTAGATTTTATTTATTTGTTGGCAATTTAAAAAAATTCCTCTGAGAATATCATGATCCTCTGTATATTTCATTTTAATGTAAAGACATTTTCTATTTCTGCAATCTGTTTGCATCGACTAAGATTTTCATGATAATTTCAGGTTTTATGTGGCAAGAGTATTTTTCAAACATGTATGTAATGAAATAAAGGAATGTTTTCTAGAAAACTATAAAAAAAAATTTTTTTTAGGCACTTGATTTTTACTTTGCATTTCACAATTGGAACCAAAATTTCTAGAAAATATTTAGAATGTTATTAACCCCTTGCCTGTGGAGTATATTTCAGGAAAATGGGTCAAAAATGGAAAAAAAAATTTATGCTTCAGTTTTGTCTATTATAACATTTAAAAAGGTTAGAAAAATTTTATTTTGTAAAAATATAAATTTTTATATGAAATAACTACTATATTTAATATTTTGACATACATGTGGAAAATTAATGGATTATATTCATATTTTACTCAAAATTGTTTAATTATAGCAAAATAAATCAAATAATCTTTTGAATTTCACAAATCATTTCACAGAATCATTTTTCAGAATTTCACAAATCTTTTATAGTATGATATATACGAAAAATATGACACGGCACACAAGCCGACATCACACTCTTTACAATAAACTCGGTTTATATCCCGCCTAATCAAGCTAGCTGATCCCGCCTACTTCCAAAAAAAATGTGGACAAGTATCGCCATCTATTGGAAAAACAATGAATTATATTGTAAAGTATTTGGTAAGGCAAAACGGACTCAATTCGGGATCAACGGAATAGAAACACTGATTTTTCGCTTGCCCGAAGTCAGTTCGGGCATTCCAAATTTGGCGCAGAGGGGTTGCCCAAACTGGATTCGGGTGGCGCAGGCAAGGGGTTAATTATCCAAATATAAATAAATATTCAGTGACAAAAAGTAAAACTCATAAATATTTTCAGAGACTATAAACGTATCAAAAGACTTATTACAGGAATTGATATAGACGATAAATTATAAAAGATGTACATGCTTGGCAGATCAGATAAAGTGATAAAGGATATTTGAGATAAAGTGTTGTGAACCAACCTTATGGTTAGAAAAGTTGCCTGATAACATAAAAAACATTTTCATGTGAGTGATGACAGTTTTTTTTTTATTACCCAAAATGCCCAGCTCACCCAAAGTGTATAGAGCGAGGAATGTCCGGGAAAAAAGAGTGATGATGGGTTGGAAAAACTCAGCATTAATGGCAAATATAATTGTAGAAATGAACCCTACACCAGAAGTATACTAGTAAGAGTGTTGCTTCAATTGATGATATTTAAGCTAAAATTTCATTTTTAGAGCAACAAATTTCTGAAATGCATATTATTAGTCTGTTAAGATCTGGACATTTTTTATTGTAATCAAAGCCGAAGTGCAAATCGAAATCGTTCTGCGAAACGATTTTATCATAACAAAATATTATTTCTATCATTTTATATTTGGCTCTAATTGTTTTCCCAAAAAGTGTAAGCCTCCTTGTGCTTGGAAAGATGTGGAAAGCTCTAGTGCTGAAGGATTGCATTATTGCTGCAAATTTCATCTATTGCTGAAAGTCAGAAAAACGAGATTATGCTTCCTGGTTGACAGCAGTGCTGATCTTTCTTTGACAACTGCTACACAAAATGATAAAGTATCTAATAGCTATAACTTATACGCTTCTAATGGCGCAAAAATTCTTACCTTTGGGATGAAAATTTTGATTCTTAATATAGGCAGGGTTTGTGTTGCCAGGGTGGCCACTCAACCTGGAAACCGGGAAAAGTCAGGGAATTTTAGAATGGTCAGGGAATTTTGTGAAAATTCTGGAATTTTTTTTTTTACTAGTTGTCCATATAAAAACAGAACTGCGCAGTTTGTACGCCATTTTCGAAAAATTTCGCCAAGTATTACGCTGTACTTGTAACCGTTAAATAAAGGTTGCCATGTGTCCATTTAATTCCGTATAAAAGCAAAAATGCGGAGTTTGTGCGCCATTTTGGACAAATGTCGCCAAATACAGAGATGCCAACTTTTACGGATTTTCCGTAGTTTGTACGGATTTTTACTTTATCTTACGGTTTTACGGACATTACTCCCAAAACTACGGAAAATCCCGTGAAATCCATGCATCCTACCATTCAGTTCATATTCCCTGCTGTGCTGAGAGTTCAAAATTATCAATTTGCATCCATTTTCTTCTTCTATTGATTTCATATCAGAACAATAGACCTAATTTATTTTTATAGTGCCCGTAAAAATAAAGAAATATTTTACTAAACAAATTATATTTCGCTTAAATTATAGGATTGCGCAATTCAGTCCTTTTCGGGCTTTACTGAGAGTACACAATTGTCTTTTTCCATCCATCTCCATCCCCTTATTATTGGCCTTTAACTTGACTAAACTAGCTTATTTTCATATTTTGGTTGATTATAAAGGCTAATTGTTTAATTATTTTCACATAAATAGTACGATCGCGAAATTCAGTTTTATTTTTTTGCGGGCGTTGCCGAGAGTACGCAATTATCCTTTTCCATCGATCTCCATCTCCCTATTGTAGCACATTAACTTGACTAAACTAGTTTCTTTTCATATTTTAGTTGATTATAAAAGCTAATTTTATAATTATTTTCACATAAATAGTACGATCGTGAAAATCAGTTTTTTTTTGCGGGCGTTGCAGAGAAGACGCAATTATCCTTTTCCATCGATCTCCATCTCCCTATTGTAGCATATTAACTTGACTAAACTAGTTTCTTTTCATATTTTGGTTGATTATAAAAGTTATTTTTTAATTATTTTCACATAAATAGGACGATCGTGAAATTCAGTTTTTTTTTGCGGGCGTTGCCGAGAGTACTCAATTATCCTTTTCCATCGATCTCCATCTCACTATTGTAGCACATTAACTTGACTAAACTAGTTTCTTTTCATATTTTGGTTGATTATAAAAGTTAATTTTTTAATTATTTTCACATAAATAGGACGGGACGCGGTAGCCCATTGGTTAGCGCGCTGGAGTTGCACTCGGTAGGCCCGGGTTCGATTCCAGCCGCTGCCAAAACTGCCGCCGTGTTCACGCGGAGTACGATCACGTTAAACATGTGGGTCCGTAAGTCCTTCCGAGAGGTTGGTGGTAGGGGAAGGAGGGTACGGTCCCTGTGGATGCCTCCCCCACTGGGTTCCGGTCTAAATTGGGTGGCACTTCCCGGCCGTCCAAACAGTTACCTTACACCTTTCTGGTAGGTCGGACGGTCTGGGTCTCAACAACAACAACATAAATAGGACGATCGTGAAATTCAGTTTTTTTTTGCGGGCGTTGCCGAGAGTACGCAATTATCCTTTTCCATCGATCTCCATCTCCCTATTGTAGCACATTAACTTGACTTAACTAGTTTCTTTTCATATTTTGGTTGATTATAAAAGTTAATTTTTTAATTATTTTCACATAAATAGTACGATCGTGAAATTCAGTTTTTTTTTTGCGGGCGTTGCCGAGAGTACGCAATCATCCTTTTCCATCGATCTCCATCTCACTATTGTAGCACATTAACTTGACTTAACTAGTTTCTTTTCATATTTTGGTTGATTATAAAAGTTAATTTTTTAATTATTTTCACATAAATAGTACGATCGTGAAATTCAGTTTTTTTTTTTTTTTGCGGGCGTTGCCGAGAGTACGCAATTATCCTTTTCCATCGATCTCCATCTCACTATTGTATCACATTAACTTGACTAAACTAGTTTCTTTTCATATTTTGGTTGATTATAAAAGCTAATTTTTTAATTATTTTCACATAAATAGTACGATCGTGAAATTCAGTTTTTTTTTGCGGGCGTTGCCGAGAGTACGCAATTATCCTTTTCCATCGATCTCCATCTCACTATTGTATCACATTAACTTGACTAAACTAGTTTCTTTTCATATTTTGGTTGATTATAAAAGCTAATTTTTTAATTATTTTCACATAAATAGTACGATCGTGAAATTCAGTTTTTTTTTCGCGGGCGTTGCCGAGAGTTATCCTTTTCCATCGATCTCCATCTCCATATTTTTGTACATTAATTTTACTAAACTAACATATTTTCATATTTTGGTTGATTATAAAGTCTAATATTTTAATTATTTTCATATAAATAGTACGATCGTAAAATTCAGCCCCCCCCCCCCCTCGGGCTCCATCTTCCTATTGCTGTACATTAACATGACTAAACTAGCTTATTTTCATATTTTGGTTAATTATAAAGGTTAATTTCCTAATTATTTTCACATAGTGCCATTCAGTTGTAATTAACTCAGTTAAGTTAGCAAAACTACATTTTGAACTTATTCTAAGGTTTTAAAATATATATTGTCAATATACGTAAAATCTTACTGATGGTCAATGCGGTTTTACTGAAATCTCCTGGTTTTTCTACCAATGAACCCTTGCAGAGGTTGGCATCTCTGTATATTATATACATTTTACTATATTTTTTTCTATTTTAATGGCATTTTTTCGACATTGCTGAATTGACATTTATTCAATGGCTGTGGCTTGTGTAGTTATTGCTTATTCAATGGCTGTGGCTTGTTGTAGTGTAGTTATTGCATATTTTTAATGATCTGTGTCATTGTGAGCAATTTGCAGTGCCCATATTTATAGACATCAGTTTAGACTATTTCTTTTTATTGTTTTCAATAAAAACCATTAAATTCTTTTAAATATTTCAGTAGTCCAATTTTACTGCATTTACATGAATTTTTTATTAAAAATGTCAAAATTTATTTGTAAAAACAAAAAAAATGTGTATTTTTTTCTCCTCATTTAATATAACTTTTTTAGATAGTGGAGTTAAATTGTTAAGATTCTCTAATCAAATATGTAACTAAATAGGGACGTGCGTGCGCACGTTTTATATTAAAATTACTGGTCTGGAATTTCTTTTCAATTCACCTGGAAAAGTCAGGGAATTTCAATATGTCCAAAGAGTGGCCACCCTGGTTGCCCATTGCCATTGTTGCATTTTGTTAAAGAAAATTCAATTTGGCAATTGAAAATTGGTAAAAATGTTAATGATTAGGAATTCTACCAATGTCACAATGATGAATAGGTTAACAAAAGTAATCAAAAATCCAGAGCCAGCCTTCGTCATCAATTCAAATAGCCAATTCCAATTTGTAGCTAAATTTAAGAATAATAATATGCACTGATATTTTAAATCAATTTAACTTATAGTACGTAAAATAAAACTAATTGATGGTAAAACCAAACTGTGGGTTGAGGGTAAAATCACAACAATATCAGATATTTTTTCCTGACTGTCCCCTGTAACTGCTCTACACCTTTTGGGTGAGCTGGAAGGCCTGGGTAATAGATAAATAGACAATAGCAGATAAAAATAGCATAAGTACCATGAATAAGACATCTGAAACCAAATTTATTAGTGAGTAAGGCTAAACATGATATTAAGCGCTATATTACTACTAAAGGACAACCTGTATTTTCTACAGCTGGACAAGTGTATTCTGAAAGGCTGGAAATAGTCAAGAATTCCAATTCATTTTAAACAACAAAATGATAAGACCCCCAATATCAGCATGGACAAATCCACTTCACTTGGTGATCAAGAAATATTGTACATTAAAGCCTTGTGAAGACTATGGAAGATTAAATGATCAAACTATTCCGTCCATTATCCAGTACCAAGAATTGAAAATTTCCACCACATTTTAAAAAGTAAAAGCATTAGCTAAACTTGATTTCTTCAAAGCTTATTACCAGATACCAATTGTGGAAGAAGACAAACCAAAAACTGCTATAATTATACCATTTAGACGTTAAAGATTTAATGTAATGAGTTTTGGATTCCAAAATCCTCCATCTTCATTGCAACGTTTTATCAATGAAGTATTCTGTTGCATTGGATTTTATATTCTCATATCTAGATGACATATTAGTTGCGTCTTCTACAGAGGAAAGCCATCACACTCATTTCAGGGTAGACTCAATAATTAGACTGGATAATTATGGCTTGCATATCAATGTTTCTAAGTCAGTCATTGGAGTTAATGGACTAGAATTTCCTGGCTATCTGATTACTCTAACACAGGGGTGGGTGAACTGTGGCTCTTTGCTTACGTACATGTGGATCTGAAGTAAAATTGAAAATGAAAATAGAATTACCATAGTTTCATTTATAAAATTTTTAAAGGATTTTATTCACATAATAGTGATTTCATTTGTTATAAGTTGTTTTTCATTCAATGTAAATTGAGGAGCCAAATTACAGAATATAACTTGGAATCGTGCCTTAAATAAAAAATGACTAGTTACAAACTGGAAACTTTCTAAGGAAATACAAGCTCTTTGCTCACACTGATTAAAACCAATGAAATTTTTTGTGTGATTATTTCTTCATTTAATAAAGATGAAATTAATATTATAGCTTATTATTATTACTTTAAATTTTCCTTATTTTTAAAAATACATTTATGACTCTCAAATAATTTTTAAATTGTTGTGAGGGACAGGTTTGTTTTTTCCGTCTCAAAAGTTTGCCAACCCCTGCTCTAGAAGGCTTACTTTCTCTTCCTGAAAAGATTCAGGTGATTAAAGATCGCAAACTACCTAAAACAGCCCATGCAGATCGTACTTTCCTTGGTATGATCAATTTTTATCACTGATACTTAAAAGTTTCTGCTCATACTCAAACTATAGACTAGAACAAGGGTGTATTCATAGGGAGGGCGGACACTCCCACCCCCCAAAATGAAATTTGCAAGATATGCTATTATTCACATAATAGTGATTTCATTTGTTATAAGTTGTTTTTCATTCAATGTAAATTGAGGAGCCAAACTACAGAATATAACTTGGAATCGTACCTTAAATTAAAAATGACTAGTTACAAACTGGAAACTTTCTAAGGAAATACAAGCTCATTTGCTCACACTGATTAAAACCAATGAAATTTTTTGTGTGATTTTTTCTTCATTTAATAAAGATGAAATTAATATTATAACTTATTATTATTACTTTAAATTTTCCTTATTTTTAAAAATACATTTAGGACTCTCAAATAATTTTTAAATTGTTGTGAGAGACAAGTTTGTTTCTTCCGTCTCAAAAGTTTGCCAACCCCTGCTCTAGAAGGCTTACTTTCTCTTCCCGAAAAGATTCAAGTGATTAAATATTACAAACTACCTAAAACAGCCCATGCAGATCGTACTTTCCTTGGTATGATCAGTTTTTATCACCAATACTTAAAAGTTGCTGCTCATACTCAAACTCTTGTTTAGAACAAGGGCGTATTCATAGAAGGGGTCCAGACCCCCCCTCCCCCCTGAAATGAAATTTGCAACATATGCATTGTCAACATTTTTTAGTGTTTCTGGCATGCGTTTTTCTCAAAAAAAAATTTTTTTTTCAATCTTTCCCTAGTTTTGCTTGCATAATCATAAAATTTTTAATATTTTTTTTCATTGTACCTGTGCATTTTTTCAATGTGGCCTTTGACTGTGCTGTGGCATACAACAATAAGTTCTAGAGATGCCACAAATTATATTTGAATCACTCATGACTGTATTTTCGATAAGTTAATTTAAAAAAAATGTGCATTTCCTAACACCATTTCCTTGCCGAACTGGTTCAAAAATTGACCACTAGATGGCGAACATCGGGTTAGAATCGCGGATTGTAATATTACTTCAAAATTGCATCATCCCTGTGCTCTCACGTTAAGTCCAATATTAGTTACATAATTAATCATAAAACGAACCCGAATTGATAGTTTTTTCAAGCCGATATGTGGAACATCGTGTCAGCACGATACACCCTGTTCTCGCAGCAGTAAAAGAAAGAAAATTTCTGTCGTTGAAGAAACCAAATTCATCACTTCAGATCCTTCAAATGAAGCTGGCACCACATCACCAGGTAACAGTTTTCACTCTTCACTAACTGTTACGGATATTGGAGGCATAGCAAATAAAATTTTTTCATCGAGTTGCGATACAAAAGAATTAAAAATGCAGTTCTTTAACAATATATTCGTTCCTACTGAAAGCCACATATTCCCTGTGCGTGAAATTAATAAAAAGAATGTAAGATTTCAACATCATTTGTTAAAATGGAGATGGCTGGCATATTTCAAAATTTATGATAGTGCATTTTGTAAATATTGTGTATTTTTTTGTGAAGAAGCTGTAGGAAAAGGATCACAAAGTATTGGCTCTCTTGTTGCTAATCCTTTCATAAAATGGAAAGATGCAATTCAAAAGTTTAATGAGCATCAAAGTGCATCTTATCACAAAAAATGTGAAATTGTAGCTGAAAATTTTTCAAGCATTATGGCAAAAGAGAAAAAAGATATTGCAAGCATAATTGATTGTAATCGCAAAAAAGAAATTGAAAAAATAGAGCTGCTGTAATAACAATAATTCAGTCGCTAATTTTTTGTGGACAACAAGAAATTGCAATTCGTGGAGATGAAGACAGTAATCCTCTAACTTTGGAAAGACCGGAAAATAATGATGGAAATTTTCACGCTCTGTTACGCTTCCGTGCAAATTTAGGAGATGAATTAAAACAACATATATTAAATTGCAAAAAAAATGCATCCTACGGTCCTATTATTCAAAATGAAATACTTGAAATTTATGGGAATATCATTCAAAAAATCATTGTCGACGAAGTCAACAATTCAGGGTATTTTAGCTGACGAAACCTTAGATATCTCTGGTGTTGAACAATTTTCATTGTATGTTAGGTACGTGAATGTAAATAATATATTGTGATCATTTTTTTACCTTCGTTTCAGTGTTCGATTTATCTGCAAAAGGACTGACAAACACTCTTTTAAATCAGTGCAAACATCTGGGACTTAACATAAGCAAACTTGTCGGGCAAGGTTATGATGGCGCGGCCAGTATAAGAGGAGAAATGAAATGGTGTTCAGGCAAATTTAAAAGAAATTTATCCTAAATCTATGTACGTTCATTGTGCCAATCGTCGTTTGAATTTTGCTTTGTCGTCATCTCTATCAATTCCATCTATTAGGAATTGCAATGGTACTATAAGCGAAATATGCAATTTATTTCGAAATAATACTTATGCAGACAATATTTTAAAAAATAGCATTAACCGTTTTCTTCCAGACAGTAGAAAAGGTCAATTACTTAAATTATGTGAAACACTATTTGTGTATAAAGACATGATGCGATTATTGTTTTCGTTGACGTGTTCAATGCAATTGTTCCTAGTTTATAAGAAATAGCCGAATCAAATAAAAGTGTTTCAGCTACTGCAGAACTCTTACTTTCAGCAATTGAAAAAGGCTCATTTTTAGTTTCTCTTTTGGTATGTGAAAAGCTTCTTAATTTTACTTTGCCTTTGTCATTTTATCTTCAAAATCCATCTCATGATTTATAATCGGCTTTAAATTATGCAAAAAGTGTTACGCAAAGTATAAGAAACAAATCCTTTGTCAGTTATTTCAAATATTTAAAGCAGCATCTGTTATAATGAGTAAAAATTTTGATTCTGAGATAGGAGTTCCATGAATTGTTAAAAAGCAAACGGCTCGAGATAATCATCCATTTGATACTCCACAACAGTACTACAGACGTGCGATATTTTTACCATGTTTGGATGAACTAAGTTCGTAATTACAAATCCGATTTGATGAAAATGACAAAATTTTTTCATCTATTGAAATTATTACACCTAAATATGCAACGCCCCAAAAAGTTGATCTACTGGATAATTTTAAAATATACCCTTGATGATATTACTTCAGATTCTGCAATAAAAGCCGAAGTCTTGCTGTGATGTCAAAAATGGGAATGTGTTAAAAAAAAGTTGAAGCCAAAATGTGCAATGAAATGCTCTTGTGTCCTGTGATGAGAATTTTTCCCTAATACAGTCAAACCCCTCTAAACGGTTACCCCGTTTTTACGATGAGTTATAAATTCCCCGGCAGGAAACTCATTCGCAATATGCACTTTGAACCCCCTGATTAGCGGTCACCCTCAGATACGGACGCGGACACTATTTTAATGATTCATTCCATTAGACTAAAACCTCTGTACGGACACAATAAAAATTTGAATTTTCTATACCAAAGATAGATTCCCAAAAAAAATTGCAACTCGCCGGAGTAAGAAAAACACCTGCGCCTACAACAATGGTCATTCTCTAGGGACATTAACAGCAAGCAATTCAAAAGGATGATAAGGACTAACGCGAACTCCCCCACCCATCAGTTACAAAGGAGTGGGATCCACTTCAAGGGAAAAACTCGACTAAAACCACAAAGGGTATGGAAGTGGAGTGTGCATGGTCATTAAATTAACATTTAATGCATTGCTTTTCGAGAATTTGAAGTTACATCGGCGTTGAGGTAGTAGAGTTCATACGTGTATGTATAGTCACCCTTCTTTCGAAATGGCCAGCATTAGTAATCGTCTTGCTCTGTCTCTGAAAGATAAAATTAATGTTGAGTATAATGAAAAACATAAAGTGGGAGTACGTACCCTCACGACTAAATTTAATGTAGGAAGAACCCAAATATGCTGTATTTTGAAAAAGAAAGAATATTGGCGAAACCAATGGTTTAAAAACGGAAATTAAGAAAGAAAAAATAAATTTCCTAAAACACCTGGACTTGCTGTAGATACAGTTGTTTACGATTGTTTTGTTTCTGCAAGAAACAAAAATCTCCCTATTTCCAGGCCAATTCTTCAAGAGAAAGCGAGAGAAGCCGCAGAAGAGTTAGGATTCACAGACTTCAAAGCCTCAAATGGTTGGCCGGATCGATTTTGTGTTCGACATGAAATCGCGTTCAGGAAACTGGTCGGCGAATCTGCTGATGTCGACAACAGTGTGTGTGAAGATTGGGTTGAAAAAATAGCAAAAATTATTGAAGGATATTCAGCAAGGGATATCTAAAACATTGATGAAACTGGACTGTTCTATCAAGCTCTTCCTGATAAAACGCTTTGCTTAAAAAAAGAACATTGCAATGGAGGAAAAATTTCTAAAGAGTGATTGACAATACTGTTAGGAGCAAACATGCAAGATGAAAAGTTGACCCCTTTGGTAATTAGAAAAGCAGCAAAGCCTCGCTGCTTTAAGGGACTGGATATACGTGGCTTACCCGTCAAATGGCACTCTAATAGGAAAGCATGGATGACTTCTGATATCATGTTGAAATATTTGATAAACTTAGCACTTCGTGAAGGAAAAAGAAAAGTCCTGCTGTTTATGGATACTGCCACGTCCCATCCAACAGACGTTTGCCTGAAAAACATAAAGGTAATTTTCCTTCCCCCTACCACAACATCAAAGTGTCAACCACTGGATCTCGGTGTAATCAAATCTTTTAAAGTTCAATACCGCAAACTACTTTTAAAGCATTTGATCTGCAAAATGGAAGAAGCTAAATCAGCCACAGAACTATCTAAGTCGATCAACGTTTTAGATGCAGTTGGATGGATAAAATCCGCATGGAATAGTGTAAAAGAAGAAACGATTTCTTACTGCTATCAAAAAGCTGGTTTTAGGAGGTTTGCAACACTTCCAACTGATTCAGAAGAAGAATCTAAAAGTTTACAGAGCTTGATGGAAAAGGCCGGATTCGTGGGTGTATCGTCTGAAGAATATGCTCCTATGGATGCAGATGTGATAATAGAAGAAAACAACAGAGAAATATCCGATATTGTCAGGGAATTTGCAACAGAATCATCTGAAGAGGAAGAAAGTGAGTAAGAAGAAGTCGAGTGTGAAGAGCAAGGAGTCAGCATCAGAAATTACTCTGAAGTTTTTAAAGTGTTAGACAGATTAAAGACATTTTCCTGTAAGCATAATTATGGAAAGGCATTAAATTTAGTCTCACAACTTAAAATACACTTCGAAAGAGAAAGACTGGTGACTAAAACCCACCAAACATCAATTGATCAGTTCCTTCCCCGAAGATAAATAAATTCAATGTATACTACTGTACATTTTTTGCATATGAGTTTACATATTGTGAATTTAATTGTTTTTATGAAACAAATATGCATGTTCGTCACCAAGATTGCAGGTGGGGGGGGAGTTAACTCCCTGATGAAAGAAAAATTTAACACTGAAAAGGTACAAGGTAAAGATCTAATCACAGGTATAGTATCAAAAACAATGTTCAACCCCCCCCCCCCCCCTCCACCTGAAATCAAATTTCGGCTACGGGTTTGTCCGTTACCTTAAAATTGTTTTATGTTCTCAAAAATAGGCATGTTTCAATATGAGGAATTTAAAATGATTAATGTGTAATATTTGATCTAATTTAGAATGATTCCCTCTTTTACAGTCACCCCTCATTTACGGACAAATTTTTCTGTCCGGAAAGTGACCGTAAATGAGAGGTTCGACTGTATATACAAACTTATTAAAATTTTGTGTACTTTACCAGTTTCCACTGCAAGTGTTGAACGATCGTTTTCAACCATGGAAAGAGTCAAAACATTCCTTTGCAATAGAAGTGATCATGAGAGGTTGACAAATTTAGCATTACATTCAGTGCATAGAAGCATGAGTATAAATGCAGATGAAGTTTTGAACAAGATGGCTTTAAAAGCCAGAAAAATTAATCTATTATTATGAAACAGTGGATAGATGTAAATTACTTAACGTTAAAAATTTCTCGTAGTTACAAAGAGAGAAAAAGCATATTGTATACTGTATATGAGTGCTTACTGGTTATATATCTTTGGTGTTCGATTATGATGAGATTTGTGATACATAAGTTGTTGTTGAAACCCAGACCGTCCGACCTACCAGAAAGGTGTAAGGTAACTGTTGAAAGGTGTAAGGTAACATAAGTGTAAGTGCAATACATAAGAGATTTTGTGGAAAAAATTAAAGAATATGTCATGATGTTAAAACTAAATAATTAACTTTCGAATTTTTTTTAATTTTTTTTTATTTTTTTTATTCTATTCTATTCTACATGCGTAATATATTGTATACTGTGGAAAGCCATAAATCCGGACGCCTACAAATTGAAATGATCTATAATTTGGAATTTTTTTAAAGATGAACAATTCCGATTAATCATTGCAATTTTTGATAATTTCCAGAAAAAGCTATAGGATTATCGATAACTGTCCAGAAAATTTTCAATACTTGTGTGTTTTCAAATTCTCTAAATGAATTTCCACTATATTTCTGTAAGGACATTATGTTTATTTACATTTTTGCATTTTTTGTTTATGATTTCAATAAAAAGTATTTTTCCTGTTTGAAAAAACATGACTCATAATCCAGAAAATTCGAAGTCCCGAGTGTTCTGAATTTCTGGCTCCCGACTGTATATAGGTGTGTGTATGTGTGCATGTGAAATAAACTTTTTTTAGATTGAAAGTTCACTATACATTGGACACCCACCCCCAACGCACCCGAAATAAATTTCTCGATACGTCCTTGGTCTAGAAAGACCAACAAAAAATTTAGTAAGCTGAAAATGCCATACAAAACTTCAAAAATGTAAAGAAGATTTAGTGGATACAGCATTGCTAACTTTTCCTAATTCTGAACGACCACTGTCACTATATACAGATGCTTCAAATTGGACGATTGGTGTTGTACTATAACAGTATGAAGATCATAGTTGGAAAACTATTGCATTTTATTCTAAAAAACTAAATGATACTCAGAAAGTATACAATACCTATGACTTAAAATAATTAAGGATTTATCTTTCTGTAAAACATTTTAAGCAGTTGCTAGAAGGATGGGAATTTATAATACTCACGGATTACAAACCTCTCACATTGACATTCAAGCAAAAAAATGAAAATGCCTCCTGTAGACAGTTCCTACAACTACAATGTATTTCACAATTTTCTATGAATATTCACCATATCAGTGATAAGAACAATATCATTACTGACACATTGCCAAAAATAGTTCCTTCATCTAAAATTCCTATAAAACTTTCTGATGATACTAAACAACCAAATATCAGACCAAAGTCTGCCATGCATCAAAATTTGAAACCTAAGATGCAACTATGATACCCCCTTTGCTGACCCCTGGGTTGGCTGTATGGTCTGGGCCTTTCACCCCCTTTGCTGCGGGGCGCGGTAACCCATTGGTTAGCGCGCTGGAGTTGCACTCAGTAGGCCCAGGTTCGATTCCAGCCACTGCCAAAACTGCCGCCGTGTTCATGCGGAGTACGATCACGTTAAACATGTGGGTCCGAAAGTCCTTCCGAGAGGTTGGTGGTAGGGGAAGGAGGGTATGGTCCCTGTGGATGCCTCCCCCACTGGGTTCCGGTCTAAATTGGGTGGCACTTCCCGACCGTCCAAACAGTTACCTTACACCTTTCTGGTAGGTCGGACGGTCTGGGTTTCAACAACAACAACCCCCTTTGCTGCAAAAAAATAAGGCCATTCCCATCAAAACAATGATAATATCCAAGTTCTCAATTAGTTCATAACTGTGCCACTCAGTGTTATTTTGTAACGCAACTCAGTTACTCACAGGGAAGTGATTTAGTGGCTGCATGAGATAATAAAAATAACAATTTCTCAAAAATATTGATGGCAACATACCAATTTGATTTTTACTAATGCAACTATTAGCTTGTGATTTAAGAAATGACTAGTAAGAGTTTTGTTTTTGTAAAGAACATGTTATAGATCAATTTAAAATATTATGATTAAAATATAAATAAAATTTATATTTATTTGTGAAATACAAACCTTGGTGTGTATAGTACCAAAACAACATAATCTTACCTGTATTAGGATCAAATTTAAGTTAAAATTAGCACTAATTATTTTATTAAAAATTGAAATACATAATTACAAAGAACTGGTCAATAAGTTTACTATTATTTCACAGATAATATACAAATTTAATTGAAACTATTTTTTTAATAAACTATAAACAATAACTATACACTCTGAAATCTTCTTCTTAAATTCATATTATTAACACTAGAACGATGGAAGCGATCACTTTGACCGCATAACTACTTGGAGAAATGATTCCTCCAAAAAGGCTAATCCCAGCCTATTGAAATTTTATGATTTTTCTTATTTTCTTAAAGTTATTAAAACACAGAAGAAAATTATTCTAGGTTTTATAATAAGAGAACAAATCAACGATCTTCTTAGAATGATGGCAGCTGTCAAAATTACCACTAGAGAGATTTCACACGATCATGCAATCTGACAGCGGCGTTGATCTACTGTAAGCCGTAAGAATGATTGCATCAGCTTTTTAGCATTATGCGGCATGTTTCAAGAACGAACAACGACTGTGCCCGTGGTAAATTATTGCATAAAATTTTGGCGCAATGTCTCATTGGAAGCGACTGACTACTGATGAGTGTCTAGCACTTTTGCAGCAACTTAGTGAGAATTGCAGTGATAACGGCGGGGATCGTGATGCAGATTTTGTAGTTTCTGATGAAAATGAAATTGCAGAGCACAGCATCAACTCCTCAGAGGAGCAAAGAGACTCTGACGGTAACGATACATCCAATTCAACTCACTTTCAATGCAATACTTCTACTTTAGCAAATCTTCGTGCTAAAGATGGTACTGAGTGGAAAATATTGGATTAAAGCACCGCTATTTCCAGGAGATTTGGTTCCCAAAACATCGTGGGAAAAAAAAAGCTGACCAAGGTTCATCAAGAACACTTATTGCAAAATATGTATCGAAGAAACATCCTAAATGCTGTAACTATGATGTTTTGGTTTTGAATTAAAGGTATGTTGTATTCTTTCTATGGTGGTCAAATTGACAGCTGCCTGTCATTCTAGGTAGTTCAAAATATCCATCATTCTAGTTTTAACTAATTAGACAACATAATTGAAAGAAAAATATTTATTAGATCTTAAATGCTGTGTTTGTGACCAAATATAATATACTTATTTTGAAACAGCTTTATACAAATTTTAAATGATCTTATTTTATAATGAAAGCTATAAGTAAAAAGAAATTTACAAATTTATTATACAGTGCAACCTCAAAAATCCAGAATTGTCTGAACTTTGTTGATCCTGGATTTTAGAATTTTCCAGATTATAGCTAGTTTGGATAAAATGGAAACTTAGTATTAACTAAATACACTGTTTTTCAATAAATAAAATACACTTTGCGTAAAGGATAAGAAAAACTAGAGCAATGTAAATAAGCACAACACAATAATGCAGCATGCAGCTGTTTTGAGGGTACACTAGATCCTCTTCATCAGTGTAAGAGAACCAACAAACCTGAAGTCCAAATGAGGAATGGATGCTTATTCCTCTTAATATATATATATATACAGGGTGATTCAAAATAATGTCGACAAAATGAAAGGGCAAATCAGACATACATAAACAAACAAAAATCGCTTAGAAACATAAGGCACAAACAACATCCGGAGGCACTAGATGTCCTTTAAAATAATATATAATATAACTTTTAATGTCCTTGAACTGGACATGCATTTCCACCGTCCCGATAGCCTCAACTGGACTTTCGATATCCCCTACTGCTAGCGACATTGAAGTGCCTTTACACTCATTAAATTTAGAGAATAACTTAATGTTATTACAAAAATGTCGTGTAGCAGCAGTATCTACTACCCAGTTGAGCCTATCGTTAGGATCGATAACAGTATTAGCCTCGATACTTGGAGACCTAAAAACTTCAATTATAATTGATCCACTCTGTTTAATTTTAGAACAATTTACTTTTATATGACCTGGCTTTTTACAATAAAAACACTTCTCTTTACTACTTTTAGAAATATTTACAGCATTAACATTACTCTTAGAAACATTTCTAGTACAGTACAGGATATATTATCCGGAATGCTTGGGACTTCAGGCATTCTGGATAAGGGGTTTTTCCGTAATTCGGAACACTTTTTCTAAAACTTACTGGAATGGTCTCAAATGTCATTATAGAAAATTATAATTCATTTTAAAAGCATAAATGTATTAAAAAAAGCTTTTTTACAATCTATATGGGTTAACTAAAATGCAAATTACATGTAATTATAGATAGTATCAAATTTAGTGATTAAGAAAAATTTTGAAAGAAAAAAATGTCTGAAAAATGTTGATTATTCAGGGTAGTTATTAGAAGTCTTTTTTTTTTAACATTTCAACTAAAGTGGGCCCTCACCATATTCATCTAATATTTTGGCAGAAGCACCTTTGTTCATATGTTTCAAAATATTTTAAAGTACTGTTAATAAAATTAAGATGAGAAGGATGTTCATTTTTAATTGAAATGAGTTATTCAACTATGGGTGCAAATATATCAAATTCTAATTTATGCTCTTCAAATGTATTTCTAATAAGCCTTATAATTCTAAATGCCTGAATAAATAAAAAAATTTTAATTTCGTTATCCTAAACATATATCTCATTTTCACCAACAATATGTTTAAAAGATAATATCCCAACATAAAAAGCACAAAAAATAATAAAAATATTAGTGGATGGAAGCAGATTGAAAAAATGGAAAATATTTAAAAATAAAACGAAATATACCAGCGATCGTGTTTAAATAAAAAAATTTCGCGATATTGCTAAACTGTCTTCTATAAATTACTAATTAATAAATGTAACATGGAACGTTTGGCTAGGGTCAATTTCCGGTCCAAAATAGTCATTTTCATCCAAATAATGGGATTCAATTGAAAATAATTTTGATCTTGGAATTCCATCAACTTTTTTTAAATATTGAAGATGTGTATATTTCCATGGAGTTGAAAAAAAAAATGGATTTTCCCGAGAAAATGACAAGTTTATTGCTTAGGTTAAGTATTTAAAGATATCAATTAGAAGGCCCTGAATGACATTTTATAGCTGCTATACTTTTCTCTGCATTTCGGCAAAAGTTAACTCTCATTAATTTCGGGAATTCCTTACTTAAAGTACTTTCTATCCTCTCGTAAATGCGCTGATGACTCCCTTTTTTTTTCATCTTTTCCAATAAATGTTTATTAAATTGTACAAAATAGTGTGAATTCTGCGTGGCACATCGCGTTTGAAGAGCGTAGGATTTCTTTAGCAATATCGGGATATTTCTAGCGAAAAAGTTGGAATACTTTTACCGAAAATCAAAGTCCCGGAACAAAGAGCAGAAAAGAAAATGTAATGAATTCGGATAAATCGAAACCTTTGTGCCTAGTGTGCTCTGCCCTATACCACCCAGAAAAAAATGAAACGCCATTAAAAAAGCACCTTGCCGCGACTTGTCCGTAACTAACTCCTGTATTATACTTATACAGGAGTTAGTTACGGACAAGTCGCAGCTCCTATATACTATACAGGAGACTTATCCGAAACTAGTGAAGAATAGAATGACACGTCTCGCCGTCAATGTGACAGTCTCGCCCGTGCCGGATCGTCACCTCCGAGAGCTACTATCAGGGGTGACGGCCGGATGCAGTCGCTTAGGAAATTTTTGGGAAAAACGGTGCTACTTCGGATGTTTTCCGGAAAAGAGGAATTGTGGAACTTCTCGGAAAAAACATGATCCACGGAATATTTTCATTCGCTTTCGCGAGAATTCCTCGCATTCGTTTTCGAAATTTAAGAAGAATCAGCAGCGGCGAGTGCGCACGGCATTTTTTTCTGCACGGGAATTTTGAATTTCGTGCGCGGCTTGTGCGTCCTATTTCAAACCCTCTAAAATGATAGGTTTCAATGCATTTTTTTTTTGTTGATATTGCTAATTAAAGGAAAAAAGCATTTGGCGGGATTTTAAACAAAAAATCGCTATTTGGTGCAATGTTTAGCAAATAATCGCTTGTTGGCGCAAAATTTGGCATTATTTTGCCGTATTCCGGTTTTGGGAGAGTCCGGATATTGGAACGCCGGATAAGAGGTCGCGTACTGTATTAATGCAATTTCTAGAAGTATTTGTATTTGGCAATTTAAAAATAGACATTTTTACATTATTTACACTACTTTTAGTTGTACAATATGCAGAATTAAAACTTACAGTTTTTGCCATATCTGAGTTCTGTTGACGAAGTTGACTTTCCTCGGCAGACAGCTCTTCCTGGATCTTGCTCAATTTGAAATCGGCATTGCTCCATCTATAGATGATTTGGACCATCCCTTGATATTCTTCAGGCAAACATCGGATCGCTTGAAATGCCACGTACAAATCCTCTATAGGATGTTTGGCGTCTTTAAGTTTCATCACTGCCTTCCGGAGTCTTGCACAGAAGATGTCGATGGGCTCGTCGGGTTCAGGCCGGATTGAAAAGAATTCATCCAGTAGTCTCATGAGATTCGCTCTACTCGGAGCTTCAAAGTGCTGCTTCAAAGTTTCCCAGACTTGACTTGATTCATCAGAAACATTAACAAGTTCTTTGTACTCTGTTGATAAACTTTGATAAATAATAGCGAGAGCTCTGTCTTTTCGATGATAGAAGCCTTCAAAATCACGGCGAGATGCATCTTCTTCGATCAGCTTTACGATTCCCGCTACGTGACTGAAACACCCTTCTCCCCTGAAAACGAATGAAATTTACGTGCTCCATGTGACGTAGTTGTCTCGGGACAGCGGCTCAATTCTATTTGCCTCCATGGCTACTAGTAGTTTTGGTGAAGAAGCAAACCAAAGTCTTTTGCACAATTGTTTACCAATGTACGTAGTTCAAAATGGTGCCAGTCGCGGCCCCCATCTGAATACCTCTATGTTCTGGAAATTTTCTTAACACTTCACTGTGGTTTTTCTGGGCATTAAAAGGGCCATAACCTTTGATGGAAAATTTAATGAATTTGAAATTCTGAGATAGATAAATTTGAAGATGGAAGATTCGAAGAGCTAAACTAACTGCATAGCAGCTTGACAAATTGCAGGGTTGAACACATCAAAACCCCCAGATGAATGTTCGTTTGTAAATTAAGACATACGAAACAAGTTAAGTAAATTCCAGTTTACTTTATTTGTGAATAAACATAAAGCACTTTTAGGCAATTTACAACTTTGTAAAATCTATGCCAAAAACGGTAAACAAAGCTATATACAGAAAGCTTGTAAAGTTGTAAAGACAATTGAGTTCCAAAACTTTCTTGAAGCATTTGTAGTATTTAATAAAGCTTATACTACCTTAATCTCTTGTGTGCTTTTGAAGCCACCACCGTTGGTATCACACATGGCAGAAAAATGAAGCAATGATATACTTTGCTATGAAACTTGAGCACTTAATATCGTGAAATACTGCACGTAACTTTATAAAATGCCATCATATTGCAGAAAAACAAGTCAGTGTTTTAAACTAAACACATCCAACTTAGACTCGCATATCAAACATATCGACTAAGAACTAACTCCGTCATATGCTAACGGTCATCTGCTAACTCATCCTAACAGATCGTCGTAACGGAATGAAAGAGAATGAATCAATTGAAATTGAATTGAATTGAATAATACTACAAGAAAGTTCCATCTTATATATCTGATAATGCACCATTACGGAAACGCCCCCAGATATGCAAATGAGATGCGTATGCATTGAGAATCTGATTTGCATGACACCTCATGATGGAAAAACGTCACGGTTCATGCCTGTGAATGGAAATAGTCATTCACAAGAAATTTGCATAAACGCCCATTCACGGGAAATGTAAATCGCGATGTTTACATTTGACTTTTCCAACATTATTTACACTTTATTTCCAAACAAATTACACATGTAAGAACGAGAGGTGCTCAAGGGAAAGCTAAAAGAAGTGCTCAAAGTTTGGGCCAGATGCACTGACACACATATAACATCAACGTTACATCGAATGCTGTACATTCTCAAAAATTCCAAGTGTATCTCGAATATATCCTGCTGCTACAAAACTCTTTCTAATAAGTCTTTGTCATATAAAACAGAAGTTTCGTACACAAGCCCTTTTAAAAAACCCATTAGAAAAAGTCTATGGGTGACAAATCTGTTGGATCGAGGTGGCCATGCAATTGGTCCACCACGGCCAATTCAGCACCCGGGAAAAGATGCCTACAAATGTGTTCTGACATCTGTGCTGAGATGTGGGGGAGCTATGTCATGCTGAAACCACACATGACGACTCACATACACATGACCAGCATTCAGCATTTCTGGTAGAACCTCTTACAAGAATATTAGATAATTATGCCCATTGAGTCTGGGGAGTAGAGTGAACGGTCCGAGTAAATAGTCTCCTACAATGCCAGCCCAAAGACTGATAGTACATTTATGTTGAGAGGCCTGCGTATGTGTAACATGTGAATTATCATCCACCCAGGCATACATATTATGAACATGCATGACACCCCTAGTGAGAAAGCAGCTTCATCACTGAAGAGAAACACTTGCTGAGAAATTTGGGTCTGCAACAATCTGTTGTAAAAACCACTGTGCAAATTCAATGTGTTTGCTGTAATCTCCAAGTTTCAATGCCTCTGCACATTGCAGATGAAAGGGATGTAGTCCTTCATAATATAAAATGCGCCAGATAGTGGATTGAGAGATATGGATGTTTCACGAAATCACTTGAGTACTTGTCTCCGGATTCCGTTCCATTTCTTGTAAAACACTTTCTTCGTTAGCAAGTGACCACATTGATTGGCGACGACCAGAATCCAGCTTGTGCCCAGTGAAGGTACCTATTTTGTACAATCGTTAATGCAAAGTGGGAAATATTAAACTATCAGGTACTCGTCTGTTGAGATATCTCGCACGATACATTCGAACTGCTTCTCTTCCATTGCAGTTAGCAGCACCATACATAAGATACATATCAGCAAGTTTGTGGTACGTGTAACATTGCATGTTACTCGTGAAAAATCCATGGCTTGACTGAAGCAGGTTTGCTTTGCTCACCTCATGTTCTCATAACAATGCCCTCTAGCACCTCTAAATAGCATTTGCAACCCTATGTTCCTATGTGATTATTGTTTATTTCTGTATGCCTGATTTTCCCTTTCATTTGGTCGATGTCATTTTGAATCACCCTGTATATAGTAATATATATAAATATTATATCTATTTGTGATTTAATCGATTGTAAAAATGGATGACATGAAAGAACTGTAAGTGTGCATTAAATTTTATTACAAACTTGGAAAAACTGTTACAAAAATGCATCAAATGCTTAAGCAAGTATTTGGCAAAAATGCTTTTAGTGAGACGTTAACCTACAGATGGTTTAACCAGTTAAAAAATAGCTGAATGTCGGTTGTAGTTTATGATCGTTCTAGATGTCCCTCAACCAACATAACCCTAGAGAACATTACAAAAGTGCAGGGTGAGGAGTCAGTCACCTTTCTCACCTTTTGTCACCTTTTTTTAAATTGGTCACTTTTTCAGTTTTTATCACCTTTTTCAACCTTTTTTTCACTATATTGGGTGAAAATATACATTTTACCCATATTTGTACATAATTTTCATTTGTTTGGTTGTTGGTTTTCAGTTGTTTCAGTTGTTGTTCACATACAATCACACTTTTGTAGTTGGGATTCAACAATTCAATGAATTTTATTCAATGGATTCATCACAAGATATTCATGATGTTTTTAAGAAAATGTTTCCTGATAGTATCCCTGAACATTTTTCTCTCTCACCTAAGAAAATGCGATACTTAATCACTGATGGACTGGTTCCTTATTTCCAGGAACTCATGTTAGAAGAAGCATGTTCATCCTACTACACATTGAGTTACGATGAAACAACCAATTTTAAAGATAAAAAGGAGCTGCAAATAGCAATCACATTTTGGTCTAATAGAAAATGTGATATAACAACATGGCACCTCAGAACTTTCTTTTTAAGTAAAGCTGATGGTGAAACATTGCATCAAATACTATGTGAAGCACTTTCTGAGGCTAATTTATCACAAAATAGATGTCTAATATTTGGATGAGACGGACCTAATGTTAATAAAAAAGTATTTAGACTTTTCAATAGTAATGTCCAGGAGTACCTGCAACATCCACATAATGCATATGTAAAGGCATTGGAGAGTTTAGGTAAAAAAGCTTCTGAGCTGCTAATCAGAATTTACCATTATTTTGATGGTTGGCCTGCCCGTTGAGAAGAGTTTGAAGAAATCCAATCTAAATTTAATATTCCACACCACAAATTTTTGAAACATGCAACAATAAAATGCCTTACCTTGAGGCTTTCAGCCAACAGGATTTCGGAGCAGTGGGACATTATTTAGTTCTATTTCCTTAAGCACGTGCCTCTGAAAAAAAATTCAACTGTTCTTCAATCTAACTCCTACAAAGCTGTTGTGAGTGCTTTAAAGAAACCTTCGATAAAAGCTGAACTTCATTTCATTATTTCATCAGCAGAACTATTCATAAAGTTCACACGTTTTCAGTGTCAAGCACTCATGATCCACAAATTGCATGAAGAAATAGAGAACATTCTTCAGACCTTCATAGCTTGTGTTTTGAAAACTTCTGTCATTAGAAAAATCACTGAAACACTGATTTTTCTAAAGTTGATCATAATGAACTCTTCACAGTTAGTAATCTACTTCCTCTTTAAGAACTTGTCATTAATAAGGAGGTCACAGACGAACTTTCTAAACTGAAAGAACATGATAAGAGAGAGAGAGAGTTGTTGTTTCTGAAAGAAGCTCGAAATCATTACAGTACTGCCTGTAAGCATGTGATGGAAAAGACTTTCTTATCAAATGGATCACTTAAAAGTTTTTGATTTTGGGACCCAAAAGAAAGAACAAAGGCTAGAAGTTGTATAGACATATTGAATGTTGCAAAAATTATACCATTTCCTGTTCAACTAGATTATTTATTAAATGAGTGGAAAGTTTTACAACTGGAAAAAGATGATACAGAATTGGAAAACAAAACTATTGATGATTACTGGCAACAACACATCTCAAAAAAGGACTCATTATCAAAAGATATTAAGTTTCCGAATGTTTCAAAAGTTAGAAAGGCAGCTCTTACTTTGTCGCATGGAAATTCTGATATAGAGAGAAGATTTTCCATTTCTAAGCATGTATTAGGAGAAGATAAGTCAGCAATGACAGAAAGATTTTTAAATAGTATATTGATAGTGAGGGATGCCGTGAAACAATACTCCCATTTTCTTTTTGTACCCATTGATCCAAAACTTAAGTATAGGCAACAAGCACATTCAAAGTACACTGCCTTTATGGAAGATTGTAAGAGGAAAAAGAAAATTGAATTAGAAGAAAAACAAAAAGAACAAAGAAGAAAGGATGATGAAGAAAATATGAAAAAGATGGAAAAGATAAAAAAGTCAATCGAATGTGAGACTACAGCACTGAATGACAAGAAAAAAGAACACCTGCAAACTAAGGATGCTAGAGAAAAACTCTTTTTTGAAGCTTCAGCTAAACTGAAAATAGCACTTGAAAAAAATGATTTAAAGACAGCAAAATTGCCTCAAGGCATGCTCGAGGGTGTTGAGACCCAGACCGTCCGACCTACCAGAAAGGTGATGCTCGAGGGTGTATAAAGTATGCAAGAGGAAGAAAATGTGCAAGAAAAGGAGGTTGAAAGCATTCAAAGGAATCTTGAGAAACAAAAATCAAATATGATTATGTTATTTTTTGCTAAGATACCTGAAAAACATTAGGCCAGACAGTTTTTTTCTTTAGAATTGTTTTTCTAGAACATTGAAGAGAATATATATCATTAGATTTTCATAATAATTTTGTGTAGATTTTTTGTTTTTATAAATTTGATAAACCTTATGTATAAACTTTTTGTATAATATTTATATGGCCATACCCCATCCAGGATCATAATAAAGAAATCTATTATGATCTTATACAGCCTTTTTTGGTAGGGGAGTATAAAAAAAAATTTTTTTTTCATTTTGTAACCATATTTGTTGTTTCATTCTATTGGCAAGAATTCTATTTTTTAATCACCTTTTAGTCACCTTTTTGAAAAAATTTGTCACCTTTCTCACCTTTTTCAAAGGTCACTTCCGCTCCTCACCCTGAAAGTGCGTGAAATCATATGGAATGATCATTAGCAAGTGATTTATGATGTCTGTGAGGTTGTCGGATTGTCTTACAGCACTTGTCAATGAATTTTATCAGATGAACAGAACATGAGGACAATTGCTGCTGGGTCATTCCATGTCATCATCCAGGCCATGGAACCCACTACCTCAGAGCTTTCTACTTAAGATAGTTTAAAAAATTCAGGTCATTGATAGCTGCTTGAGAATTCAGCAGTGATACTTTGAAAAATCCATTTAATTCACTTATTTTCAAGTCTATTACAATGAAACTTCACTTGTTTATACTGTTGAATATGGAAATTGCAAAAGTAACAGAAAAATTTAATGTATGCTTATTTTAAGTATTTAAAATTAAATGAAAAAAAATATCATGATAAAAATGAATAGCTACAGAACAACTCATACAGCAAAAGGCACAGGTGACTAAAAGTTAAATCTTTTTGCTCCGCAACCCTCATGATGTGAACTAATAGTTCAATTTTTAAAAAATGCATGCACAGTCCTGGACTTTTTTAAGGATAAATCAGAATTACTATTTAGCTAGGCATATAAAATTGAGATTTTTTTTTTTTTTTTACACTCTATAAGCTGGTTTTTATACAAATTTAATCTTGAAAATTATTTTTTAAATAAATTTGTATAAATACTAAATTCAAATTGTTTCTATATCTTTGTATAGAAAATTTTACATTTTCTTCTTGCACTGATCTAAGCTTACACATTCTTAAAAATTACCTGAATAAAAATATTTAAAAGTAGTAAACATATCAAAGAATTCAGAATTGCTCTTCAAGTGACACGATTACAGGGATCACATTTTCCCTAAAATTCCTTATTTTTTTTCTGTTTTACTTAATTTCCTAAAATATTTTTTATATTCCTAAAATTTTCATTAATTTCCTGAAAAAAATTAAAAATTTAATCAGTTGAGATTGAAAGCATATTTCGATAAGTGCAGAAAATTTTTCCACACTGGTTTTTCAATTTGTTTTGTAATGAGTTCGAACAATGGATATTTACTTTTAGTTTCACTCGCATACTGAAAGTTGGCTGATCGTGTGATGCCTAGACTCTTTCATTTATGTATTGACATCAGTGGGGAGGTGCTAGGGTTTATTTTCTTTCATTGATGAGTTTAACATGTTAGATGATGTCACAAATTCTTGGTGGGGGGTGAGGGGGGGGAACTGGGTTGATGGCCTCCACTGCACTACCATGTCGGCATTTTATCTTTGCATTTCATTAACAAGTATTTTTATCTGAACTTATATGACTAAATATCTTTCCAATTACATTTTTTTCCAAACTATTTTGGTACAAAATGCCTGGAGGTAAAACTAAATTTAATATTTCTTGGCTTTCTAAAGAACTTGATGGAATGCTTTTGCTGTTATTGTTTTGGTTTTGCATTTTTCAATAATGTCATAAAAAAGAGCACTGTAATAGAGTAGTGATTCGTGATGTGTTGCAGGATAAGCACTGCTTCACTTAAAGGTATTGGCTGAATGGATTATTATTATTATTAATTGGGGAAATATTTGACTATATTTAGATAATATTTGACAACACTTGTGCCAGTAGCATGATGTGTTTTGATGATGCTCTTTGTCAAGGATGAGTGAGAATCCCTCCACTGAATCGACTTCGTCTATTCCTGAAGTCACGAGCCTCCACTGCCCAGTGGTGACAGTGGATTTATACATGTTGGCACGATAAGCACATATTTGGCATATTTCAAAAGGAATATATTAGTAGTAGATGATTTTATAAACATTAGTGAAAGAAACAACTTTCAGCCCCATGAAATTGGTCATATATTTTACTCTTTTGTTTAGAAAGCTATATATACTATAAATAAGAAATAACTAAATAAGATTGTATTGCAAGAGCTTTGAGCAACAAGGTCATTTCTACTGATTTCAAGTGGAGTCAACATCAGCTGCATTCACAATCACATTTTTATTTTCAGGAGTGGAATTTTTCTTTATAAAAAAGGTTATTTATTTTATCTACTGCAGTATTTTTCACATATTAAGCATTATTTTTTCAAAGCAATCAGCAATGCCAGAAAATAAAACTTTTGAGATTTTGTTTTTCTTTTCGGAGAGGAGGGAGAGTGTCATAGTAAAAATAAATTAACAGGTGTGTGGCTCAATTGGACTTTCTCATACCAAAATCTTTTTTTTTTTTGCAAAATTTGTAAGAATTTTTTTTAAAAATATGTATCATTGGTCTAATTTATTACAATTATAGAATGTTACCCTTCATTTTAAAGGGAACGGAAAAATATTTTGATTAATACCAAGTTTGTACCCCCAGGGGTAACTCCCCCCCCCCCCAGGGTGCTATGACATCACGAACACAAAAATTATATCGCAGTTATTTTTCACTATAATGATTGAAACTGTTAAGTTTTCTGATCATTGAGCCATAATGTGTTTTGTGCATGATTATGTCAACTTTTGTCTTATGCTGCCATAGAAATATAAAATTTCGAAATTTCTGCTCGAATTTAAAAAAAAATCTATCTGGTTCTAGATGTATTAAATAACACTTTTTAATTGGTTGACTTGACTTTTTTTATTATTTTTACTAAAATAATGTTTTATAGTGTATTTAGTTAATATTAAGTTTGAATTTCATGTCTTATCATCAAGCAAAATGGTATCAAAAGAATTAGATTCTACAGCATTACAATGCACCTGTTCATATCTGATGTGCCATGCTGAGATTTTTGGCATCCACAAACATGGCAGTTATCCGCCCCCTCCTCCTTATTCACCAGATTTAGCTCCCTATCACTTCTTTCTCTTCATTAAGAATGTATTGAAGCTAAAAGTGAAGATTTAGCACTCCAAATAAAGTCCGTTGAAAATCGCAGGTGGTT
Source organism: Amaurobius ferox (assembly GCA_951213105.1). Lineage (NCBI taxonomy): Eukaryota > Metazoa > Arthropoda > Arachnida > Araneae > Amaurobiidae > Amaurobius > Amaurobius ferox. Next base: position 47,804,305 of record OX578133.1, read on the forward strand.
CTGAATGCTGTAACAAAAAATGACTGTCAGGAATTTCCGATTGTGGGGAAAATGCTAGAGACGGTGTTTACAATACAATGGAGAATATTTTGAAAGTGATGGGGGAGAATAAGTTGTATGGTACATTAATAAATTTTTATAAAGAAATGTTGCGACGTTTTGGATAGTACCTTTTATGTAAACTCACTTTTGTAAAAATTGCAACACCATGAAGGAATCACACAATTGAGCTGAAACTTACAACAAATACAAATTTGAGTGTGCTATGCAAATGATTAAAATTTCAAAGTCACCGCACATGCGTGGGCTGAGCAACACCCTCTGAACTGCTGTTTTAGCCATATAGAAAGCTGTAGTAGGATGTTGAAAATAGTCTATGGCTGTTTGCTAGCAGTAAACGTTTCATGAGAAGTCACTATGCCTCTACAGTGACAGAGGGTGCCATATGAGCAAGTTACGGAATTTAAACGGGGCAAATGATCGGCCTTTATGAAGGGGGTTAGTCTTATCGTACAATAGCAGCTCGTATGGAGGACAATGTTGTGACAGTACTGTGAGTGTAGAAGCAGTGGACTGAAGAGAACCATATGTGTTACAAATCTGGCAGTGGGCGACAAAATGTTACGTCAGCCCAGGATGATAGACACCTCATCTGCATGGCACTAATGGACCCGTACAGCTGCATCTCAACAGTTGTCAGAATGTTGGAGCATTGCTACAGGTGTGTCACTGTCTGCTCCAGTAATTCGTCAGCGTCTGCTGCACCTTGGACTGTGTTCAATAATTCCTTTGTACAGGATTCCCCAGTTGCAAAACCATCGTCACCTGCGACTACAATGGGCTCATCAGTATACACTTGTGTGCCAATTGGCAACTAGTCATCTTTTCCAATGAATCTAGCTTTAATTTCGGGTACAGTGATGGCCGCATTCACGTTAGACTCTATAGTAGTGAATGCCACCGTTTGGAATGTGTTATCCAACATCATACTGGACAAACGCTAAGCATGATGGTCTGGGTCGCCATTGGGTATCTTTGACAATCTCAGCTGCTAAGAATTGTGGGTAATCTCAACAGCAACCAATGCATTAGAAAAGATCTAGAGCCCAAAGTCGTACCCTTCCTCCAGCACATTCCTGGCGCTGTATTTCAACAGGACAATGCCCATCCACATGTTACTGTGAATGTTCAAGACATCTTTTTAACACAACAGATCAGATACAGCTTCTTCCTTGGCTATCCTATTCACTGGATGTGTTGCTTATTGAACATATCTGAAATTTTGTTGGTTGGCCCATAAAAATTGAGCTATAGCTATACAACTTGGAATGCAAATGTTGTTTTAAGAGTTATAAAAATGATCGAACTATCAGCACCAATGATGTTATAGGGCTCATACAATACACATGAGACCAATACATCATGCAGCATTTAAAATAATGATTGTTTCTCACTCATGGGCAATTGGAACTGGATTTTCTGCTTTGATACTGCACGTTGTATACAAAGATGTCTTTGAGGCGAACTCCTTAACACTATGAACAATTGTCGGATTTAAAAAGAGGTTGCATCGTAGTCCTAAGTAAAGTTGATCCAACAGACGTATTAGTTGTCATCTTGGTCAGAGCAATATGATAGTTGCTTGAGATTGGCAACAGTGGATCAAAGAAGACGCATGTAACCATTGCAGAGGCTCAAGACATCCAGACAGACAACTGCTTGAGAGGATTGTGCAATCAGGAGAGGAACCACATCCACACCAATGGCATCACTATTAACTATTCGGAGGTATTTGCCATCCTTCATGCATTCTGTATGAAGGGATACTTCTCAGTAACGACTGGCAAAAGGTGGGATTAGGTGTTGACTTCCATTAACACTAGAACAACAGAGGAATTTTTGGAGGAATCATTTCTCAATGTAGTTATGTGGTCAAAATGACCGCTTCCATTGTTCTAGTGTTAAGATGCCTATAACTGACTTCTCAACCTAGGCAGAGCCGTCTGGATTGGTGCTGAGCCTGGTCAGCCGGGACAATGTCCGATTGGAGGCATGTTGTATTTAGTTATAAATCCTGCTTCTCTCTTAGTGCTAATGACTGCCGTATACTTGTGTGAAGGAGGACTGGCCAGTGTTCCAATCTCGCATTTGTTATGAAGTAGCACATCCCTAGCCATAACACATAGTGTGCTAGTCTAGGAAGCCATCTCATGGAACAGCTGACTTTCTCTAGTCATGCTGTAAGCCAATTTAATGACTCTCTTATATGTCAACAATATTCTGCAGTCAATTGTTCTTCCTATGTCATCAAGCCACCCATGTTCCATTTTCCAGCAAGACAACACTCGACTACATACTGTATGACTTTCTCAACAACGTCTTTGAGAATTTAGTACCCTTCCATGACCATAAACCTATCACCAATAAAACACATCTAAGACATGCTGGGATAGCAATTGCCGCCTTCTCAGAAAACTACTGAATTAGCTAACCAGTTGCAACATTTGTGGTAGAATTTTCCACAGAGGGACATAAACAACTTAATTAACTCTATTCTGCACCGAATATCAGTTTGTATAGCTGCTAGGGGAGGATTTACCATTTACTAAAATGTTATCTTCTTGTTGCCATCATGTCTTAACCTTTACATTACGGCTCCAAAAATCCATTTTTTCAACTCCATAACGGCAAAATAACTGAAAATTCCACCCCTCTAAATAAACACCTTCAATGACCTTGTCTTTTGTTCGTAACTTGCTCCCCCTTCAGTCAGGAGAAACTTGAAGGAAGAGCTGCAGGCATTCTTCAAGTTTTCAGAAGAAGATTGAGAGTTTCAAGAGAATTTCAGTGGTACAACTGTTGTATCAGCCGTAAGGAAAAGGTTAATAAATGTTTTTGCTCCCAAATTCTAATCATTTCAGTGTTACTTAAGTAAGAGCATTTCAAGAATATTTATAAATATATCAGTTTTGAAAAAGATGAAGCTTTTTACTGAAAATCAGTATAAAAATTTTCAGTTATAAATAAGTATGAAGAAATTACCATGATGTCATTTCAGTAACATTCATAATTATCTCAGTACAAGCTTTTCTTATATAATTGTCTAATTTTGTGATTTATAATCTTGTTCTGGAAGCTCAGAAGTAGTTTTTATTGATGTTTCTAATTAAAGTACTGGAGGGAGGGATAGTTATTATATAATAGCTGATTTTCTGTCAGAAATTGTTGTGAGCCATTTGATGGTCATTGTTTTTTTTCTCTGAAGGTCACAGTTATGTGGTTCATTGATTTCAGGTAAATCATGTTAATCATATTTTTGTGCCTAGAACTAACATAGAAAGGATGTGCAGTATAAAAGAATATTATTCTTTTTCCCTTGTTTTTTCCCCTAATCTAATCTGAGATTCAACAAGTGTTACTTATATAGTATTTTGAAAGCCATATTTTTGTGCCACAGCTTAGGCAATGGTGTCTCATTTCCTACTCGTATGCAAGCAGGCAGCTCCTATAATTCCATGGGCAACACTAATCAAGCCAGGTTAGATTTATCTTCTCTTATTTCTGCTTCATATATTAGATTTCTATATATAAATGTTAATTAGGGCTAGTCCCAGGTACAATTATCTATTGACAAACAAAATTTAATCTATATACTATTGATTAATGAGCCATTTTTAAATATATGATTATTGCTTTGTGCAATTTTATATTGTGGCTTAAAATGCTATGTTAAAATTTCATCAATACAAATCACCTACTAAAAATATTTCATAACATGTAGATAATAATTCAGTAAATTTATTGTATAGTTTAGTTTTTAGTACTTTTTATAACCTTGTTATATGTAGATCCTTAGTGCAAAAGACAACTATAGCAAGTTATTTTGATGCATGAATTAAATTTGTTTTCTACTATGATGTCCTTTACGCAAACTGACTGGAAAAATAAATATGCGGATAGTTTTTGTGAAGAAACACACACAAGTTTTATATATCATTGATCCACATAAAAGACTAAGGCCTTATGTGCTACTAGGTACGATGAGTTATAATGATGATGACATAAAAATCTCATTCCTAATAGTTTCTGAAAAATAGTCTTCACAACCTCAGATAAGAGAATATGCTCAGTGAATAAGAACATATTCATTAAGAGATTTGATAGTTCAAACCCTCAAATGGAAAAATTTTCAAAGAATTTTGAAGGAATACCCTCTGTGTAACCCCCAGATTCACTTGAAACACTTACAACTCATAAGTTTTGTTTCTATCGTATGTAAGTCTTTTTGGTATTCACTTGAAACTTTATGACTTGTTTCTTTGCCACAAAAATTTGTGTCACATAACCGTGTTATGATGGAAATCTACGGCTACCCAGAGCACCCATATAATCCATTCTCACTGTAAATATATCTACCTTCGATTACCAATGTTGACTTTTCTGCTAAATTTGTTTATAGTTTCAAGTAAAAGGAATATAACAGCAGTCTGAGAATGGGATATCGACAACAAGTATCTGATTATTGTTATGCTTCTGTTAAAACCCAATTTATTTTCAAGTGTTAACCATTTTAAACTCCTTATTTCAGTATAAATAAAAATTGCATCGATACATTCGAGTAAAACATCATTGCAGAATAAATATTTTGTGATGCTAATATTTTACTATAATGCGATATTTAAAATTATACATTCTTTGCAGATTTATGATTCGTAAAATTGATAGTTCCATATTTCTTTTACTTTATCATGTTCACAAGCTGGCAATCTGTTGTGAAATTGCTAATTCGCTTTTCAACAACTTAAAAGAATTTGCAAATCTTTCAAATTATTAAAGCTCACTTTTCAGTACACATATAGAAAAGATTAAATAATGGAATATGTTAGATAAGAGTTGTTTAACTTTTACAAGTCATTGAGCTGTATTTTTCTGTTCATGTACCTACATCAGCGATATGGATATTTCACTTGAAACTTTTCATGCTTAGTAATTTCAGTTGTAATATTTTGTTTAACATAAAATAACTTTAATGAACTTTCATCAGAAAGAGAATAAAATGTTTCCTTATTTCAATAAGCTCAATGTCAGTTCTATCATTGCTCGGTGATAGATTTTCAGTGCATCTTTTACAATGTATTATAGTAAAAGTAAATTTAGCATTCATTTTATACCCATCTCCCACTTGAATCAAATAGAATATCTATCAACTCTGAATCAGATAGGATGTTGAAAAAAATTTGCACAGAAAATGGATATATTAAATAATAAAAAAATTATTTTTTTTTATTTATGTAAAATGCATGAATTTATTATCGATTCAATTGCAAGTTAAAATGAATGAAATGTACTTTTGTCTTATGAGTATTTAAAACAGTATCACTTGAAAATGTTGGTTTATCAGTTAGTTTTATTTTAGCTATTTTTTACAGAAGCATAACATTTGCAATCACATGCCTGTTGACAGATTTATTTTCTGGTTCTCAGTAGTATTTGTTATTATTTCTAATACTATGTGTAATAAAGTTTAAAATGTTAAAATATAGTTTACCAAATGCCTGGTCTGGTCAATCAGATACCAGTCATTTGCACTTAGAATCAAAGATTCCCCCCCCCCCTTTTAGAAAATAAGCATACAGCTATCTAAATATCCAGTTATCTAGAAACCAGGTCTGATCACTATGAAATTGTTAACCAATTATAATTTCTCAACAAATACCACTCAACTTGGTCTAAACGCTATTCAATAAAATCATATTTCAAAATGTATTTATTTCACTGAATACCCAGTAACCAGATCGATTGAATTACTAATCATGCAAATCTGATCATTATAAAAAAACTAAAGTATTAATTGTTATAAAAAATAATTGGCCAAGCTTCGGAATTTGAATTAAAAATTAGAAAAATAGTTAAAAGTGTTTGTTAAATTCCTTGAAATTCCTGTTCATCACTTCTAATTATATTAATGATTTTTCATAAAGTATAAAATTTCCTATTCTCAGTATCTAAGTATGCTTGATATAAATCAACTAGGAAAAATTCTAAAAACTGAACAAATTAAACGTTAATAATTATTTTCTATACGTTAACATGTTGAAAAGGAAACAAGTGGCTAGAGGAAAATATCTTCTTAAGATAATTTTTTTTCTTTTAAACAAAGTTTTTCCTATACTCACACATAATCAGTTGATCCACATCATAAGTTTTACAAATATGCATACGGAAAGTGTCCACTAAATTTTACATGATATTTACTATTTTAGCATATATCCTTCCGTGATTCTATTTATATATAAGTGCAAAATATTTAAACTTTTGCATTTCAAAAGTTTTGTATATTTTGAAACATTTCATTATTACCTGGACTTGAAAAAACACTTGTCACAAGTCGATTCAGCAACACAGTTTAATGATTAAATGAAACAACTACCTGACCACCACTTATAGTATGTTATTCGGTATCAACCAGAACTTCTTACATGATTGTTTGTTCATAATACAAGAGGAAATGCAAATATATTTATTGGTTTCTGACTGTGTTATAGTTTTGCTCAAGGAGAAAATGAATGAATTGGCAGTTAAGTAATGATTGTGATGGGGTGCAATGTCCTAAGTGGACAGACACAGTGAATTATATTGCTTTAATTTACAGCATCTATCGTTGGTCATGGCCTTTTTATGCATTGTTTTTTCCATGTACTGGATAACAAAGGCCTTTCCATACGACATGTTACATTAGTACGAAATGTGGTTTCTGTCAGTTCAGTAATTTTCAATGTATTGAAATGTTAAAGTAACATTTTCACTTATTGTCGCAAAATTCCCAAAAAATTGAGTTGTAATTTTTGTTTCTATGAAGCATCCTAACATTGCATAAAATTGAGTTTAGCTGCGTAGTTTCAGTAAAAACAGGATTATATTGATTCGCCAATTGTCCATCCAACCTAGTGGCACATTTATGGATTGTTAAGTACTTTTTCAGATTAAGTACCTTCAAAATGCATATATTTTCAATCTAGCCAAAAAGTGTTCACATTATAAAATCATTGTTTTCAGCAAGTAAAGTAAGCAATTGAAATTTTTAATAAACAATGCCATCTTTGAATTCAGTATAAAAAGAGCTTTTTGGAATGAATTAGTAAAGGTCTACAAGTATCTTCTGCTTTTAACCTTGAAATGGCTGTGAAATTTTTTTAATCTGACCCTGAATGAATTTTCTTCATGACAAAAAATTTTATACAAATAAAATTAGTTATATTTTCCCCACGAAAATTATTTAACCCTGACAATAAAAGAATTTTTATCATGACAAAAAATTTTTATAGAAATAAAATTAGTTATATTTCTCCCACATGAGCTATTTAAACCTGACAATGCAATAAATTTTCGCTATAAAAATTTTTTATAGAAATAAGTTTAGATATTCTCCGCATGAAAATTTTTTTAAATCCAACATCAAAAGAATTTTCAGAACAGCTTTAGTATACGTAATGTTGGCATATTCTGCCATTTTTTGGGTGAACCAAAATGTCGCCAAGGAAGATAGTGTTTGAAAATAGATTATGAATGCCATGTTATGCTTAGTGTGTAAATAATTGAAATATATATAAGTAAAATTCAAAAATACATGACACAACATTAAATATCATACAAAAACAAAAGATAACACATCTACACTATGAAAATTAATAAAATAATGTAGATAAAGAAAATTTACATTGTCAAACAGTTGATCCATAGCAATTCGAACATGGACCTACGACCGCTTCGCAGTCTTACCTCGGTACGCTCGCCTGCTAAAAAGCATCACAAAATCTAGTCCTGCTGCCTGTCAAAGGTCGCATGTAGCAAAAGCTGTTTGTGCAACAGGTGTTCCATTGCTCATAGAGCAGCATAAAAATGTAAACTCAATGAAAATAATTCAAAAATGCAATTCAAATTCAAATATCATACAAAAATAAAAGATAGCACATATCAACACCTTAAAATTGGAAATTTCCAATTTTAAGTTTTTTTAAGTTTTTCATGTGGTTCTGACATATTCCAAAAATTGATTAAAACAATCAATTCCTTTACCCGATAAAACATTCTGAAACTTAGCTATATCATTATTAACTAAAACCGAAACAGAAGCTATGTTTAAATCAAAATCAAAAAATGAAAATTCAATTTTTTATTTAATTAATTTAATGATAAGCCATGCTTAAATCAAAATTATAATTAAATTAATCAAAATACAACAAATAATACAATCTAATTTAATGATATCCAAAACTTTAAAAAACTCCTCACCATGGTTCTATGTGAAAAGAATGCTAGAAGTTCCAAATGGAAAGCTAGAAGGGGTTGCTGTAAATCACCACATCACACAATTCTTCACTTACATTTGGCGAGTGAAATGCAAATTCCTTATACTAAAGCTGTACCAAATTTTCACAATGATGACAATTTTTTTTTAAGAAGTTTTTATTTATCCCAAAAAGGTGAGGGTAACATCTACTATTGGTTACATAACCCAATATCATACATTGTGGCAATCTGATTTCATATTTCATTTCAACTACAAGATCCATATTCACAAGTGGAATTTGAACCCATGACCCTGGTAGTTGAGAAAGCATGAGAAAATGCTTACCTTAAACCTCTTGGCTACCAAGGCTGCTTTATAGGACAAAGTTAGGAAATTTTTCTTAACAAAGGATAATATTAAGTGTTTTTACAAAATGAAAAATAATTCATTGTAAGAAATTGAATTTAGATGCAATAACAAAATTTATAAATGACACAAATTTTCCCTGACAAAAATGCAAAATTGGCCTGATGGGTGCCAGGCCTCCCTTACATAGGGCTCATGCCCACCCACCCTGACTAATGCTATCGTTAATTACAAACAGATTTGAAAAAAGTTCTTGTTTAACATGTTCATTAAAATTGAAAGGATTAAATGTATTTTTAAATGTTTAAAAAGTTACAAAAAGAGAAAAGTAATTGAAAACTGTGATACAAAACTTTAGAAGTAATTGAGTTTGTTAAACTGATTAATTATTTGTCTTGCATATAACATCTAGCTTTTTTGTAAGCATTTCATGCAAATCAAAAAGTTGTTGGGTGATAATTGGTATAGTCATTGAATGCAGTAATTATTCATAATAAAGGTGTTCATTAAAATGATATTCATTTTTCAAATGAGGTCATCAAATTTAAAAAGATGAAAAAGTACCAAAACGATAAAAATGCAAAACAATATTTCCAGATTTTAAAGTAACCCCAAAATAATACCAAGCATTTAAAATTGTCATAAAATCAAGTTGTAAATCAGTTTTGAGAATTTGACAAAATTATTGATTAAAATAAAAATTTCTGATAGTTAAAGTCATAACGCTTACTACACCAAGTGTCAAGTGCACCCAATACGAAGCAGTTACGGAGGCAAGTAACATGTGTTGGTGATCATCAGCTAATAAGGGGGGGGGACAAAGCCCCAAGGGATGGATTATGCCAACAGCAAGCTCCAGCAATTAATGAGCGGCAGCAAACGGAGTGTGAAGCCCTGGTGTGTGGCGAGCATTAGCAACCACAGGACATGTCAGTGATTGTATATGCCGGTTGAGTTGAGAGCTGGCAAATTGAGATCCATGAGTTGGTGAATGTCTGTTAACAATAGATGGTCCTCAATGGGTGTATTATGCCGCGACATAAAAGTGCTTGCTAAGCAAACTCAGCAAGTAGGAGGGGAAACCTCCCAACTTGCAAGGCGAATTATGGAGTTGGTGAGCATAGAAAGCAAGAGATGGAGCTACCTAGTGTGACAAAAATAAATATGTTTTTCTTTGTATGTAAGGAAAAAGTAATTGAAGATAATGATTCTGGTACCAAATCATTTTACAAATTGCTTTTGCATGAGATTTCACATGACTATCCTACATATCTGTCAAATATTCTCCGGAAAAATGTCCCACCTTTTGCAGCATACACGGGTATTTGAAATAAAACAGAACTTGACAAATTATAACCAACCAATTAGCAAATTGCATTCTAAATTAAGATGAAAAGCCTTTAAGTAAAATAAACATTAAATTTACATAATAAACCAATATTTACCATAAATAGTAGTGGCCTATTCTGTCAACAATGCAGTCTTCTTGTAATTAGATAATTTCTTTTTATAATATAATTTTTTTATATAATTCAATAATGTAATTAAATGTTCATAATTAAACCTTGTAATTAGTTAACAGGTTTCCACATTCTTGTGTTTGAGGCCTTGAACTTGTGTATTTTTTTGTGTACATTATACTGTGAAATCAAAATTTGAAAATCAGAGCATTTTTCATTAATTTTACTTCATTTTCTAAAAGCTGTAAGAAAAGGGGTATTAAGTATATGCAAAACATGTTGAGGTACTATAAATGCAAAGGTACTTTGCATTGCTGTAAAATATTTCTTTTGACGTTCATTAAAACCTAATCTTTACAATAAAACTGAAATTTAATAACATTGAAAATTTTAAATTTCTAACAGCATTTAATATGGTCAGCATTACAATTAATGTCAATTTATTTTCCTTTATAATGACTATATACAGTGCTGTTTTAATTCTTTAAAACAACTAACAAGTATTTTTAATACTTTAATGAATCTCGAAACATATTTTAAAAAACATTCATTCACTACGCATTTAGAAATTGGAATTTGCTAATATAATTCAACCTTCATCTACAAAAATGAGATCAGAAACTTATAATTTATTAAAATAACAAATAATCATTTCAGGAATAGTGAATGTTGTGCTAAAATTGAAACAGAAAAGCTGGCAGATAAAAATGTGCATTTTGTGGCAGTGTTTACAAAATACAACTTCAGTTGACACATCGCTTGCTTTGCCACTGTCAATCTTGTGATTGGCCAATCTTTATCACATGACTTACATATCGTAAGTTATCGGCTATTTTTGTCTTTTTATACCCTGTTCCCTATGTCATTACTTATGAAAGTGTCAGAATGTTTCATCTGAATACCGATTTTGTAGAAAATGTTTCCTCTCTCAACCACTTCTCAACTTAGATACTTACGAAAGATACGGGTCGTAGCATGTTTCATCTGAATCTGGCTGTAAAACCCTTCCAAGAGGAATATCCCACCTACAAAACCTCTTCCAGAAGAGATATCCCCTCTAAATGCCTTTTTAATATATGCTTCTGTCAGGGATGTTGTAATTCCCCACCCACCCACACACACTCAGGATCTTGTTCCTAACATTTGTGTATAACTTAAGTTACTTGCTGTGTTAGTAGTATTAAGCGTAATCGATATTTAAAATACTAAATATCAACTCTTCAAAATGGAAGAGGGGTTTAAAAAATATTTAACCTTTTGTAGATGTAAATTTAAAATGATAGTTTTAATAAGCAATTATTGATACATTTATATATTTACTATATCTGTAAAAGATGAAAAAATATTGTTTACCTCAATATATATTTTTCTTATAATTGCATCAAATGTAGTCAAATTAAAATAAATTTTATTTGAGCAAAAAAAATGTGCATACAAATTTTCATTCAAACCATTGTTTGGTGCACTCAATTACCACAGTTTTGATCTTCTCAGGCATCCTAAACAAATTTCTGGCTTCAACCTTGGAAACAGCTGTCCAAAATAATACATTCCAATAGTGCCTATTAAATATAGTGACCTTATAAATTAAATAAGTAGCAATCTGGTCCGTTATAAAATTTATGCTCCTTAAAAATTTATTACTTAGAGGTACCATGAAGTGCAAAATTTTGCACTTCATTTTGAATAGCTGTATTCTTAGAAAATAAATTTATTTTTCTATCATATTATTTGGAAATAGAATAAATTAATACATGCACTTCGTCTATGTTAAATTTTATACCAAATATGTAATCTAAAAAATTTCCTTGGTTTTGAAATTTTCTTGTATCTAATTTTAACAAAAATATATTTTATATCCATATTTCTCTTTAAAATAGAATAAACTAGTGCCTGATTGCTCTCTCTCTCTCTCTCACTCACTCTTACTCTCTCTTTTTCTCTCTCTCTGTTTAATGTATTTGTTTTGTATCCTAGATTCGTGGTAAATTCAAAATTAAAAGCAATTCTTATTTATCACTGAACTTATTCTAAAACCTAAGACTGGCCCTAATTATCAAAGTGCCTCTGATATAAATTCCTACTTTATCAGTTTTTCATATAGCAGTTTTAAACTCAATTATTAATTGTATGACTCTTGGTTCAGGTCAGAGAGTGAACTCCTATCAGCAAGTCATTCACCTGCATAAGAAACCATCAAAAGAAAAAATGTTTATTTATAAAACGCATCTTATGTTTTCATAAATGTTACTTATTTTGTTCATGGATGATGTTTAACATCCTTATGTCTTAAAATTATTTTTATTAGTTGTCTTCAGTTTTTGTACAAAAACATTTTTGCAATTTTTCTCACTCAGAATTTATCAAGCATGTTTTCATTTATTTTTTAATTTTTTTTTTTTTTTCTAAAACTAGTTATCAAATATTTTTAAATGCTTCAATTTTTGAGCTTTCATGATGCAAATTTATCACATGAACAATGGTTTTATACTTTTAATATTTGTAACTATATTATAACTATTGTATACTGTTACTTCAACTGGTAAAATTCAACTTTTTATCTCAGTGTTCAATATACATACATACACATATATATATATAATAGCATTTTTAAAAGCAAAAGATCATTTCTCTGCATCTTTATTATATACTAATTGACATACCCAACATTATCCAATAGTACCCCATTTATCCAAAATTTGGTTGATTTCCTAGTGGCATAATAATTTTAGCATATTAATTTTGGCTCAAAAATACTTTTTCTCAGAATTATGTGTAACTGATAACTTCACCCCTCTGTCTGAAATAGCTTTCTTTTGTGTCTAACTCTTTTTTTTGTCACTAGTGTTGTGCCGAACCTTTCCCATCACAAGGGGACCACATATAAAAACCTAAAATTATCTGGAAAATATTGGAGAAAGACATTTAAACAGCCAAATGAACTTCCAAATGTGGTGTTGCAAGGCATTTTTTAAAAATATTTTTAATCTTCCATTTTCCTTCATAAATTTAAATTTTCTATTATTTATTTAGAAATATTTAGAAAAATAAATTTTTCTCTTGACCTTCTTCCATACCAAACAAAAACATGTAAGATAAAAATTTAGCTTTCCTTCCTCCTAGTTTGGAAAAAATAATATACAGCTAAATATTTTATAATTATTATGATGATGGGTTATATTATTCTATATAATGCCATTTTAAAAAATTCTTCCAAGTTCACAATCAAATCTACATTGTGATTTCTACAGAAAATTTTTGGTTTTATATGAAGTTACAGTCTGTTATCATCCCAATTTATTTTCCTCGGTTATGATATTATTTTAGTGTATGCACTTTTCAAATCATAATATGATTAAAATAATTGACTTATTTTCATTTCTTTGATGTATTTTTTTGTTTATAGTTTCGTCTTTGAATATGTTACTTTGACAGCCCTGCAGCATCCACTTTTATTACCGTATATACTCGCGTATAAGTCAAGAAATTTGTGACAGAAAAACACTTCAAAGTGTGAGGGGGGGGGGGTCGACTTATACGCGTAGTCTAAAAAAAAAATCATAAGTCTATAAGTTATTTTTCCTCGCAAGACAATCAATCCTAAAACAATGCTATAGTAATTACGCAATTGCACACTCTGAATTTCTCTGCATTTCAAAACTCTCCTGTGAGTCACTTTCCTCTCGATGCTCCTGACTGCCAGTGTATCGCATTATAAAAAAATATGTACTTTCGTTCGATGTTTATCACTCACTTCTCGGATACAGCCGATCATTTTCGACAAAAAATGGCTCTTTTTCAGAAATAAATAATTCTGTAACACGGATTGTTTAAAACTATAATGTAGGATGAAACACAAGGACACAACATAAATTAAAATATGAAGGTCATTTATTGAACTTCCTAAAAGACATACAAAATAGTTATAAAAGCCAGAGCACTTTCAAGCATATAAACGTCCTTCATCAGTGGTAACATAAGATGTAAAACATTCAGTCGTTCATATATAGCGACCAGAAACATGGCAAATTTTGCATAAGTAAAATGGTAATGTACAAGGCTAATAATTAATAATAAATCTCTAAAATCCAAATAAACAAACATGCACAGATTATTTAAAGCAGGCCAATTACAAACAAAATACAAATATGACAAAACTGCAAGCCCTAAAATACAAAAACTTTTAAGAAGAAGTCAAAGGTAACTGTGAAGAGGCTTGAATTTCATAGAGTCGAGAATAAGTCGCCAGGCAAAATTTAGTTTGAACGGATCAAATTTAATTGAAAATTTTTGTATTTTCGGGCTTGCAGTTTTGTTGTATTTGTATTTTACTTATAATTGGCCTGCTTTAAATAATCTGTGTATGTTTGTTTATTTGGATTATAGAGATTTATTATTAATTAATAGCCTTGTACATTACCATTTTATTTATGCAAATTTTGCCGTGTTTCTGGTCGCTATACATGAACGATTGAATGTTTTACATCTTATGTTGCCATTGATGAAGGGCGTTTATACGCTTGAAAGCGCTTTGGCTTTTATAACTGTTTTGTATGTCTTTTAGGAAGTTCAATAAATGATCTTCATATTTTGTGTTATGTCCTTGTGTTTTATTCAAGTTTAAATAGACATATTACCCATTGGATTATAATGCAGGATTTTAAGTTAAAATTTTTTTTTTGTTTTATTTATTGAAGAGTATCTAATAACAACTACGTTGAGGGTTAACGGTTGTGCGAATTGGGCGAAAAAAATCAGCTCAAATAGTAAGTGGATGCCAGATATTGTTTTGATTGCATGGTGGGTCAAGAATGCTTGAGAGACAGGAATGCATGGTCTCCCGTCCGTTTTGAGAACGCTGCGTGCTGGGAGTAAAAGAATGCCTGGAGCTTGTCACAAGACAACAAGCATCCCCAAAACAGATGGGAGACAATGCTCATATGTCATAGGCCTACTTGTTTGGAATCAGACTTTAAAGGGTTCCGATGATGTTTTTATTATGGAAATTAAATTTTATTATGTATATATATGTATATATATTTCATTTTCAAGTGTTTTTGAATAATTTATGGGGGGAAAAATTATCTTTTTGGGATCGACTTATATGCGAGTTTTGGATTTTTTCTGATATTTTTCTCTGAAAGCATGCGGTTCGACTAATATGCAAGTATATACGGTACTTCTATTTTTTCGTTTTCTATTAACATTTGATTGTACTATAATTAAAGTATTAAAGAAATAGGTAATTATATCTTTTGCTGCAATTTTTATTGTGAAAATAGTACCTGAGGAAAACAGTTATGAAATTGGTCCAAAAAATGTCATGAAATTGGATACAAAGTTGCGAATTTTAAGATCGGAGTTTTTCCATTATTACATCTGGAAATCCATTTTCCTGTGATTGCAAAATTGGCGCTTGCAATTGGTAATTCCTTCTGTATCACAAGAGAGATGGCCAATATTATCTCACTAGTACTTTTGCAATCTGTTTGCATTGCTTAACATTTTTATAAGTATTATGTGTTATATACGAGAAAGCTATTTTTCAGGGGTATTATTCATTAAATGGACTATATTGCAACAATATCATAAAAAAACTGCATTTCTACATGATCCTCTGTGTATTTCATTTAATTGTGAAAATGTTTTCCACTTATGCCATCAATCTGTTTGCATCGATAATTTTTTTATAATTATTACTTATTGTATAAAAAAACTCATTTTCAAATATATTATTAATGAAATGAAGGATTATTTTGCAGCAATATCGCAAAATACTCTGTACATTTCTTTTAATTGTGAAAGTATTTTCCACTTATGCAATCTGTTTGCATCCACTAAAATTTTAAAGTGATGTTGAATACAAAAACTAACATGATGTTGTATACAAAAATACTGTTTTCAAACATATTTATTATTAATGAAATGAAGGACTATTTTGCAGCAGTATCATTAAAACTGCATTTGTATACAATCCTTTGTATACAATTGTGAAAATATTTTCCACTCATTCAGTCGTTTTGCATCCATTTGAAATTTTTATAATTATTATGTGTTGTTTACAAAAAAGCTATTTTTCAAATGTATTACAGTGGAACCTGTATATCTCAAATCTCTTGGGAACAAGAGAAAGTTCGAGATAGAGATGGTTTTA
This sequence comes from Amaurobius ferox, assembly GCA_951213105.1. Taxonomy (NCBI): domain Eukaryota; kingdom Metazoa; phylum Arthropoda; class Arachnida; order Araneae; family Amaurobiidae; genus Amaurobius; species Amaurobius ferox. The sequence continues at coordinate 47,820,575 of OX578133.1, forward strand.
AGATAGAAAGGTTCCTATATAATAGGTTCAATTGAAGCAATTTTATTAATACAATTTTATGTATTATGTGTAAATAAACATTTTTAACATACCTTAACAAAAAATAGTCTGTCAATAGTTTCTGACACTTGACGTTCCTTGACTAAACAGTTTTCTAAAGGTTAGCAATAGCCACAAGTCTATCCTGACTAATATTGTCCGGAGAGTCACGGAAAATTATCAATATTCCAATAGCCTTCTCTGCTTCTTTTGTGGTACAATCTTCAGGTGAATCTGTCTGCTTCTCTATTTCATCATCATCATCATAAAAAATTCCTGTCATATTGTCTGTGATCTCAACACCTGTTAACATTCCACAAATTGCAAATGCATTGTCTATGTCCAAAAGGTCTTCGAATAAAGTGTTTAGATTATATCTATTCTTAATGATCATCCAGAACTTACTTCATTGGCTTCTACTTCACGCACTGTGTAAACAGTCTTTTGTTATTCCTCCTCTTCCTCGTTTCATCTTTACTTAAATCCTGCTTATAGAAAACCATTCTTGATCAACTTCACCATAATATTCCTCCAGGCATAGTCTATCATGTTCTCCAAAACATTGATGGTAAGAAAGTATTGCCATTGTTAATGGTGTCTAGAGAGTTTCGAAACAGTTATTGTCTGTATCCACTTTTTAACTTTGAATGATCCCTTGAACTTGAAATTGCAGCTTAGAGTGTTTGGAGGCAAAAAACTTTATTGTGATGTTTTTTAGAGTAATGAGGTTGGGATGAGCATTGTAGTTATTGATGAAAAGAACAATTTCCTTTTTATTTTCTTTCAAACCCAAAGATTTGTCGATTCCTATCAACCAGTCACTGAAGATTTCATTTGTCATCCAGGCTTTATTGTTTGCTTTGTATGTTATAGGAAACAATTTCACTTTTGAGAAACATCTGGATCTTGCTGAACAATCAGTTGTCAGTTTTCATTTCCATTTCGGCTAGCTGCTAAGAGTACAGTTACATGTACTTTACTCTGTTTATCACTTCGGCACTCTTCTCCCTTAAATGTCTCTGTTCTATTACATAAACATTGGAAAATGTCCTTTTACTGCTTAATATGCTTAATTACTGTCTCAGTCCCCTGTAATTTTTAATGTTTCTTCCTTTACAAGGATTTGACTATTTTTTCCTCCCTCTATACTCTTTTCTATACTCAATTTTATTTTGCATATAATTTAACGGTTCATATATTTTTTCTCTCTTTTATTTTAAATCTCATATCAGTGCTTAAGATCTCATTTTTAGAACCATCTCCCTCATCTTCATGAGTGATGGAGGGATCCTTTAGCAACCTGTGTTGATATGTTTATAGTTTTTTTTTTTCAGTGGCTGATACCACCTACTACCAAATTTTTGCGTTTCGTGTTCTAGCCCTGTTTAAATTTCTCTTTGCTTACTTCATCGCAGTTTATTCTTAGTAGGTGTTAAAGGCATATTCTGTTCTTTTGGCCTGAAAAGGGAAGCTTATAATGCCCTCGAAACAATTGTCATCATCTCTAACTAACTATATGTCTACTTTCTTCAAGGAAGTTTTGTAAGTTACAGTTTTAAGTGTTTATTACTTTCTCATACTAAATACAAAAAAAATGTTTTCTTTTTTCCAGAAAATTTTTTAACTCTAGGTTTTGATAAAAATTTATATTTTAAAATAATCTTACATTCAACATTTTGACAATCTTTAGAAAATATATTTTTTGTGTATGGATATAATAAATGCAAGAACAAATATACATATTGCTATGACATTTTATATCCAACTAGAAGTCATTAAAAAGTAGAACTAAATAGGTTTTTTTTTTTTTTTTTTTTTTTTTCGTAATTTGCCTGATTATAGCAAATTTATATGATAACATTGTTTCCTGATAAAAAATTATCTAGAGCAAAAGGTTCCACTCTATTTTCTGCATTTATATTACATATATTATTGTTCACGTCCATTTATATCATAATGATTCAAATCACATATAGAAGTTGCCAATCTTCACAATTGCATCACCTCACATTAAGTTTATTTCAAAAGTGATATGGCCTCCTGTATGGAATTGTTTTTAATTGTATTAATCTGCTCTATATCAAAAACAACTGTACCATGTACTGTACTGTAGAACAAATATACAGGGTGTCTGGGAATTTCCTTTTTAATGACCTTTATTTCTGCAACTGTTAGTCGTAGATTGTATTTCCAATTGCAAAAATGTTTCAAATAATGTAACAATTTATTGTATAACAGTTTTAAAGGGAAAAATACATATTTCTAAAATATATGAAATCTACCTTTTTATACAGTACCACAATCCAAAATTTTCCATTTACTAAGATTTTGTTCATGCATTAACATATAAAACTAAAAGAAGTTCAATTCTGTTACAAGCAAAATTTACCAAGACATGAAACATTGAATTTTATTACTTAAATTACTTTCCCCTGTCTGTAAATCCATCATTTCAAGCAAGCATTCAGGGACTGTATAAAACTAAAAAATAAAAATTTCAGAATATTTGTTTTACATTTCATATGATAGCATATCTTTAGGATTTATCAGGGTTTGTCAGAAAATTCTTTAACACCTAATAATTTGTTTAGTAGGAGGACTATAAATATGCATGGTATAAGGTATTTATTTGCTTACAAATTGGCATGACTCACAATTTAATTTGTATACAACCCCCACATTCTCCAGGGAAAAGTGCTAAAACTTTGAACTAATATATCTTGGTCAGTTTTGCTCATAGAAGAATCAAATTTTTTAAGTTTTGCATGTTAATGTATGAATAAAATTTTACTAATTGGAACTTCTGGAACTGAGACACCATATATAAAAAATTACATTTTGTATATTTTAGAAAAATGTATTTTTCGATTTAAAACTGTGGTACGATAAATTGTTACCTCATTTGAAACATTTTTGTAATTGGAAGTATATATCTACAACTAACGGTTGTGAAAATAACGGTCATTAAAGGACTTTCCCAGACACCCTGTATATACCAGTATAATAGACTACAGTACCATATACGGAAATTGTTCTTCGCATTAAAATAGTGAAACATTTTATAAATTTTTGTAAACAAAAAGTGCATGAAAAGTTTTACTATTATTTTTTTATTTTATTTTTAAATATTTAAAAATTTATTTTCAAATTAATTTGCCAAAAGTATAAATATATTACATAAAGCTTTATTTTGCAATCTATATGAAAAGTATACTTAATTAAATAAAATTATATATTATTAAATATAGTATATTTAATTAAAATAGAATCAAATCTAGTGGTTAAGAAAAATTATGGGAAAAGGTCAAAATTTTAAAGAAGTTTATTATTTAGACTTGATAGAGAACAAGTTTCAAATATAATTATTAATTTAATGCCATATTTATAAATGAGAATTCTTCAATTTTTAATATATCCTGTCAAAATGACTGTTTTTCAAGTACCTAATTCATTGTTAAATACATCTTTCTAGAAAATATTCTTCATTTTTTTTTTAACTACATGTTTAAAAAGTAATTTTCCCATATAATACATGAAATTATTATGAAAATCTTAGTCGAAGCAAACAGATTACAAATAGTAAAAACGCTTTTACAGTAAAACAAAGTATAATTAGGATCATATTCAAATATTAATTTTCATGATATTTCCAGAGAATCTTTTTCACATTGTCAACCAATAAATGAAACATGACACATGAAAACATATGAACATACGAAATAAAAATTTTGGGCCAAATGTAAGCCATGAGTTTTAGCTAAGTAAGCTATTTTCGATATATATGCTGCGATCACACTCCTGTGCCAATGTCTGCCAATCCTAAAAAGCTGATGAATTATGATACAAAAGCAAAAAATTTTGTTTTTCTATGCCAAATTAAGGATTTTCTATGTGTATTTCTTTAATGCCCATATTAAATTAAAAGAAATAGCTTTCAATGTTTGAGGGAAACAAAAACTGTGGGTGATTAACGATGTCTTGGTCTTTTAATTATAGATAAGTTTAAAGAGGTTAAAATTTATTTTCCATATATTATTTATTTTTTATAAAACTTTCACAGTGAAATCAAAACATGCTCTTGACTTCATTTCGCTATGAATCCTAAAGATTGTAATCTGTTAGCATCCATGCTCTTTTCTGTTACTATATTGATATTTTTATGAGATATATATTATTTACTATTATAATGGGATTAAAATATATAAATATTTATCTATTTATATTCAACTATTATTATTACCTATTTATTTAACTTTTAATATTGATCTTTTTTCATTCAGTTTCATTTCTCTCTACGCATGTCAAAACCAATAAAAAATAGATTAAAAAATATAAATCTACATTTGCAGAAGCCCCCCCCCCCCCCCCCCCTCCAAAGAATCTAATGCAAGCAGTAACTTTCCCTGCAAATTCAAATTTGTTTCCCTCTCTGCAGAACTGGAATTTATATGCTACCCACACAGCATAGATATCCAGATCTTATTCATATTATATCCCATTGGTCCAAAACACTTCCACACATAAAATAATACATCCAATAGACATAGCCAGAGACAAAATTAAAGAGGGTTTTGAGTGAAATTCAAGGAGGGCTCAACAGTCTTGAAGGAGGGGACTCAAAAATAAAACACAATTAATCATTAGTATTTATAAGCCACAATAGTTGTTACTATTATATATTTTAATCCATGTAAATTTTTAACAAATAATTGCATATTTATATTTGTAAGCTAAAAGTTGTTAATTACAATTGATTTTAATTTAAGCATTAACTGGTAGCAAAAGTGTTAATTAATCGAAGAAAATTTCTGAAAGTTAATGCAAGTTAATGCTTAGCTACTTATCAATTGATTTTGACTCTATAATGTATAACAGTGAACCACGCAATAATACAAAAGTATCAAAATACTATTGTCTTAATTTTTAAATTAAATATGTAAATAAATTAATCATTAGTATAACCACAAATTCAGTGAAATTAAAAATCCTTTAAAATTAAGTAATTTATAAAAAAATAGATCATAAAGAAATTTTTTATATAAAATTTTGATGACTTGTTGAATGAAATTTCATATCACTACTAAACAGTTAATGTTTTTTATCAGAGGGAGGGGGGCTTGGCCACCTCTGTCCCTTACCAGGCTACAGCCATGTCAATAGATATCCATAAGTAGCATAATCTGGATTATCCAAAGTTTGTCTATTTTATGTCCAAAAATTACATGTTATGGATGATATAGTCCATATTGTATCTACCATGGATGAAAAATTTATCAAGACTGTGTTTCTCACCTAATTTAAATGCATAAATTACATGCTCAGGATGAACCAGATTTGACTTCCCCTGCACATAGATGACTTAATATAGACGAAGTACACATCCATATTACATCCATTATGGGTGAAAATTAGATCAATCCTGTGTTCAACAAAATCAAGCTGCGCTATAAAACACTGCACAGCATTTTGCCCGTTACCATGCTGTCATGTTTGCTGTGATTTGTGTTGTAATTTTATTTTTCAAGTTGAATCTGTTTCTCATATATTTTATTCTAAAATTTACAGAATGGCTATTAATGTCATGTTGTGAATAACATACTTGATTTTTATAAGTTTAAGCTTGTTAAAATCAAAGTAATTATCAAGCTAGCAATTTTACTATACTATTACTGAAATTTATTGTGACGTTCATATAGCTGCCAATCCTTTCAATTTACCCCAAAAGTTTCCAATTTTCTAGCATGTTTCTGATCTTCCAATGGAAAACCAATTTCTTCTGATTTTTTGTCCAGAAACCAAAAGTCCCTACTTTTTCCAATTCCGCTACAAAAAATCCCTAATATTTTGACAGGGTGTCTAGATATTCAGAAAACCATAGAAATCCCGAAAATGTCATGAATTTCAAAATGTAGTTTCCCCTTCTTGCATCTAGAAAATTTGTTTTCTCACGATTGCAAAATCATCACTTGCAAGCGCATCAGAGGAAAGATGGCTAATGATTTTTTTTTTTTTTGTCCTATTTTTACAATCTATTTACATCGACTAAAATTTTGATTATTATTTTGTGCTACATACATTAAATCTATTTTTCAGATGTGTTACAGAGGGTGTTCACACATTTTTATAATGATTTTGAAAAAATATACATATAAACAAAGATAACAATTTTATTTTCTAATATGCTCAATCTGATAGCCCTTTTGTTGAACTATCATATTACATCTTGATTTCCAAGATAAAAGAGCTTTTCTTAAAATATAAAATTTTGTTCCAGTCCTCCACCACCATCTTCCAGAGTTCATCCAATGTTTTGGGATGCCGCTTATAAAGAGCTTGTTGTAAAAGTTCAAATGCACAGTAATTTATAGGAGACACAGGTCGGGGGACTTGGGATGCATTTAAACGGAATAGCCTCAATTCTAATTTCAATTCTCATTTTTTCAAAAATATAGCAGTAGATTTAGAGGTATGGCTGGTAGCTTTATCCTGATGGAACTTAACACAGTGAAGATTGTTTGGGTAAAGTGATGAAATTGTTTGTTTTTTTTAAACAGGTGTTAAAACATATTTCTGATAGTAATTCGAGTTAATTTTGGCATTTTTTTCTACTTTCCTTATTTTAAGTTTTCTGTTATAAGATAATCTAGCAATAACCATAAAACCTTTATCAAAACTTTCCTTGTTTTCTCTGAACCAACCTTTGTCGGGTATGCATTTTTTGCCTTTTTCCTAGTCAAATGTAAACTTTGACATTTCTTTCCTTTTTTATTAATTTTGTCACTTAATTTACATATAGAAATATTAAAACCATGCTTTTCACATCTTTTTTAATAATCGAATAAGAGTATTTCTCTCGCAAAAATATATCCTTCAATCCATTGTTTATTTTCCAGCGACATTTTAAAGTAAAGAATATTTTTAATGATGCAGACGATAAATAAACCCTATTCCGACTTGATGCCAGTCAAGTTTTTTTTTATTTATTTGAATTTAATTCATGGAGAAAGTCAAAATCATTACAAAAATGTGTGAACACCCTCTGTATTAACCCTTTCGGGACGGCGGCATTCCGAAACTACCGTGGCCCAAAGGACGAAGCGCTTCGTTTCCGAAATGTGCGTAAAAGACGGCTACTTTTTTGCGCTAAGCCTTACTCTCGAAAAAAATTCACTAAAAATCACCCATTCAACACAGCATTCTACTTTTTTCAGGAAGAAAGGAAATACTTATTTTCTATTTGATGTATATTTTTTATTCAAATTTTCTTTTATCAAAATATTAAAAATTTTAGTGTATATATGTTTTAGGTACAGATGGATAATTCTTTGGCATGTCCTTCCGATTTTTTAAAACTGTACCACATATATGCGTATTCTTAGACAACAAATACTTTGCAAGTACAGGAGAGGTAAAAAATTTATCCAAATACAAAGTATATCCTTTTCCTGAAAGTTCACTTAGAAGTGTTTTCACAACGCGTTCTCCATACCCACTATCAGAGCTTGATAATCCTGTGTCCTTTCCAGTATACACAAGGAAATTCCATTTATGGCCTCATTCCGATTCTGACGATTTATATATTTTTATTCCATATCTGGACCTTTTCGATGGGATATATTAACGAAATCCCAGCCTTCCTTTCCATGAGAACATAAATAACCTAATCATTTCATTGCCGCACATTCCTTTACCCCCCCCCTCCCCCACCCGCTCAAAAAAAACCTCTCTTATATTCCTCTAATTCAACAACCAAATCAATAAAAGACAAAATCAGTACGAGACCCGGAACTCAATTATAAAATTGTTGATGCTACGAGAAGTGATATGTTTACTTTACAGAACCATGTGTTTCACCGCTCCAAATGGAGAAATAATTCATTGGATTCTCCTTGTGCCAAGGTCAAACATCTACAAAATACATTTAAGTTGCTTCCACGGGCATTTAGTGCCATCTAGGAGACAAATACATTCAAACTAAAACGTTCCACATAGAAACACCCATACGTGCCAGTCGTCCTTTAGGGTAAAATTTCCTCCGGCCCGCGGGAGTGCCGTTCGTCCTTGACTGCAACTTCACAGCTGGCGCGTATGCGTGCCACTCGTCGCGAAAGGGTTAATAAAATGAAGAATTATTTTGCAGCAGTATCGCGAAAAATTCCTCACGATCCTCGGTATATTTTGCATAAATGTAAAAATATTTCCATTTAGAAATCTGTTTACATTGACTAAAATTTGCAGACAGCGGTATTGTGGAATAATGCACTTATACGCTATCCTCAGTATATTATCGGTGGTCAGGAAAAAGTTCTGAAATTACACTTAAAACATCCTGCAGACAACCTGATTTCATCCTTTGAAAATTATTAACAAATTCTCTTCACTTCAAGCTAAAACATAAACTGAATAAAACATTTAGTCAAATGCTGAATGTTTACTAAACCAAATTGTTTTTTACATAAATAGTGCGATTGTGCAATTTAGTTTGTATTTTCATGTGTTACCATGAGTCCACTAGTATACTTTTCCATCCATCATGATCCCTTAATTGTTGCACATTAGAATGACTAAACTAGGTTATTTATTTTTATATTTTGGTTAATTATTAAGGGTAATGTTTTAATTATTTTCGCATAAATTGTGAAATTGCGCAATTCACTTGGACTCTCAGCAAAGCACGAGAATACAATTAGTATCTCTTTTAATCCATCTCCATCTTCTAAATATTGCATATTAGATAGACTAAACTAACACATACTCTTATTCTGATTAATTATTAAGGGTTATTTTTTAATTATTTTCACTTAAATTGTGAGATTGCACATTTCACTTTGTATTTTCGTTCTTTGATGGAGTCCACTTGTATATTTTTCCATCCATCTCCATCTTCAAAATATTGCATATTCACTCAAACTGCTACTGTAAGCTCTTGGGTCAGTTGAGTAGTCTGGGTTTTCAATTCCCTTGCTATTCTGTAAAACTAAAGGCATTTTTCTGTTTTAAAAAAATCTGGTTTTGAAATTATAAATTTGTTTTTATTATATTAAAATATGTTTTTTATTTATAATGCATGAAACAATAAATAAAATAGTAATATTAAATTAATGAACACTTTTCATGTCTTAAATCTTTTTATTCTTGCACAGAAAAGTAAATTATGCTTTGATTAATCACTGTTATAGAAAAAAAATTTGTATTTATTGGAACTTCAACATATGAATTTTGCCTAAAACAACAGGAAAAACCAGGAAAACATTGGCAGTTTCATTCAGAAAAATGGGTATAAACCCTGCAAATGTTTTGAAACTGTTTATGATAAAACAAAATAATCTTGTAAAAGCAAGATTTTGTTCAACAGCATTTATAAAAAAAGAGTAAAGAATAATAATAATCCATAAAGTAGAATTGGAAATTACCTTAGATATAAAATTAATTTCTCTTTATTTTAGCTTATTTTTGCTTTTTCCCGACTTGAGCTTCTTTTTTTCTTTTTTTTTAATATGGTGTGAATTCATTTTACGATAATTATTCAGAGTGTTACTAATTTTTCTGTGAGTAAAAATTTACAGATTTTCAGCCATTCAGAGTTGGCAACTATTTGTTCAGATATATTTAATATTTTGTATTGTCTTAGTATGGGGGCAATATAAATTCATATTTTTGTCATTACAGCTAATTTACAAATGTCTGCAGTGGTGAAAGTTTAATAATAACCAAGTAAAGCAATACCTCGCATAGTCTGGATAATAAGTTCTGCCAATATCCCGGACTGTTTAAAACTGGACTAATCGAGGAACTAAACATATACAAAAAAAATGATAATTAGTTCCAAAAAAAAATGTTTTTCTCTGTTTTTCAATAAATAAAACACGATTAATAAATTAAAATGTATTTATTAGAAATAATTTAAAAAAATGCATATTTTTCATAATTCATGTTTTATTCTCTAAAAATTGCAATATCGATGTCTGCACCCTTTTCTTCTTTAGCCTTTTTTCTTCATATATTTCTTTATAACACTGAATTGCATTGTTTATCATTTGGCAGATTATAAGGCTACATTCAATATTAGGATCAACTTCCATAATATGCTCTGACAAGGTTTCACCCATTCCAATAATTTCTTATAGTAGTTCAGCTATTAATTCTCATGCAGGCACGTCAACACAGTCGTCATTGTCTAAGTTGTTCTTCATAAGCCTGTTATTCATCTATGCTATAAGTGTTTCATTATCTAGTTCATTAGTGTTCGATATTCGATTCAATGCACTCATTTATGTTGACAGAATCTAACTCTTTGAAACCAAATTGCTGTCCAATTTCCACTATGTTATTAGTGGCTTCAGCAAAATGAGTTTCAAAACCAATGAAATCATTTGCACAATGTGGTACGATATGTTTCCATACTGCCCTCATATTACTTGCCATTAATTCATGCCATACTTCACCAATATTTTTGACTAGCCGCCTTCGGTGCCAGCCTGTTCGCTACCCTTGAAAATTCTGACCGTGGCAAACTCACTGGTGCGACCTACCAACTATTTGGATGGCCAGGTAGTGCCACCCAATTTAGACTGGAACCCAGTGGGGGAGGCATCCACAGAGACCGTGCCCACCTTCCCCTACCACCAACCTCTCAGAAAGACTTATGGACCCACATGTTTAACGTGATCGTGCTTCTTGTGAACACGGTGGCAGTTTTGGCAGTGGCGGGAATCGAACCTGGGCCTACATAGTGCAATTCCCGCATGCTACTTCGCCCTCCGCGACAATCTCCATAACTTTCTTTTTATTCACCCAATTTAGACCAGAACACAGTGGGAGAGGTATCCACAGGGACCGTACCCTCCTTCCCCTACCACCAACCTCTCGGAAGGACTTACGGACCCACATGTTTAACGTGATCGTACGCCACATGAACACGGCGGCAGTTTTGGCAGTGGCGGGAATCGAACCCGGGCCTACAGAGTGCAATTCCCATGCACTGACCACTGGGCTACCGCACCCTCCATGACAATCTCCATAACTTTCTTTTCATTCACCCAATTTAGTCCGGAACCCAGTGGGGGAGGCATCCACAGCGACCGTATCCTCCTTCCCCTACCACAACCTCTCGGAAAGACTTACGGAACCACATGCTTAACATGATGGTACTCCGCCTAAATTCGACGGCAGTTTTGGCAGTGGCAGGAATTTAACCCGGGCCTACCGAGTGCAATTCCCGCATGCTAATTTAATTTTTATAATGACCATATGCTAAGCTCTTGATTCTTCTGCCATTGTAACCACCTTGGCCGGTTTTTCAATTTTGAAAGTTCCTTTTGAAAATTAATTATTGTTCTGGGGGTGATGAGATCACGCTTTTCCCGACCTTGCAGCTAACCCCTTTAAGCCCATGTTGGCAAGGGGCACAGTCTGGGTCGCGAAAGCTCTTAATTCTATCATCCTCATTCCATCGTTCCATCATTTAAAATATTCATAAAATTAAAATATCCGTTGGTCCATCATTTAAAATATCCATAAAATTAAAATATCCATAAATTAAAATATCCATTTTTAAATTATTTTTAACCATTTTTAATTATTTTTATCCATTATATTTTTATATCCATATTATTTTTATCCATTTTTAAATTATTTTTATGATTTTAATGAATTATTTTTAACTCTCTCGTTGTCTAAATCAAAACCTTACAAACTGCAGATGATGCAATTCCCGCGCGCTAACTTCCTGCGCACAAATTTAAATTTTATAATGACCATATGCTAAGCTCTTAATTCTGTCATCCTCATTCCATCGTTCCATCATTTAAAATATCCATTTAAAAAATCCATCAATCCACCATAATTCAATCATTTAAATTTTATAATGACCATATGCCAAGCTCTTAATTCAATCATTTAAAATATCACTTAATTTTATAACCTGATGCACGATCATTAGCAGAAATTTTCAAACAAAAAAATAAACGCCTTTTCAGTCTGATCCCAAATCTTCGCTTGGGGTAACTAACTTTAACACCATTGCCATTGAAATGCTGCTCGCAGTGCAACTGTACGGGAATGGGAGGAAAATTATTTTGCCAGTTGCGCCCTAAAAATTGAAATTCAGAAAATCTTAAAATCCCAATCCTGCGGCAATTTTTTATTATTTCTTGAACAGATTGGACTTGTAAAAAAACCAGATCTTTGAACTTTCTAAAAATGTAAATTATTAGTCGAAATTATAAGTACTTTTTCCGATACAAGGATTTAAAAACCAAAGTTTGTCTTTTTGATCCGAAAGTGACTTTTGTTTTAATATCTTTAAAAAATAGTAGAAATTGAGATTTGAAATTGATATATTTTTACTCGCAATTGTCTGCTCTTTCCAATGATGTGATTTGTTTTTTCTACGACGTCTGGATGGTGGAGAAAAAACGGTCAAAATCGCATAAAACATTAAATAACAAAAAAAATAATTCAAATTTTAAAAATCTGTTTTCGCGTGTGTCCCCCCCACCCACCCACCCACCCCCGAGTCTCCGATTACCAAATTTCGTAGCTCTCCGCGCAGTCACTGAACCTATAGTGTATAAGACACACACACAGACATTGCCTTTTATTATTTAAGATAATGTTTCTGATGTAGCTCTTCTAACATTCCTTTAAAGTAGCCACATTTTCTCCTGTTGTAGCTTTTATGACTTGTGAAAAAGTATGATGCAAATGATAGGCCTTAAATGTTCTAATGACACCTTGATCCATTGGTTGGATCAGCGGCGTCGTATTTGGTGGAAGAAAAGTTATTTGTACATTTTCATTTAAATCACAGAGACCAGTTGGATGACCTGGGGTATTATCTAAGATTAATAAAATCTTAAAATCTAATCCATTTTCTCTGCAGTAATGTTTTGTTGTAGGGCAAAAATATTTGGTGAACCAATTTTCAAATGAAGCTTTTGTGACCCATGCTTTCTTATTTGAATATCACAACACTGGGAGATTATTTTTTGATAAATTTTTAAGAGTGCTAGGATTTTCTGCACGTACACAGGAATCTGTATTATTTTGAAATCCCCTGCTGCATCTCCACCTAATAGCAGTGTGAGATAGTCTTTTAATATTTTATATCCAGGGCACAATTTTTCATTGACTGCTATAAAAGTGTGTGACGGCAACTTTTTCCAGAATAAACCCATTTAATCAACATTGAATATTTGTTCATCTTTGCCACCTTTATGTTTGATTTCACTTAATTTCTTCGGATATCTTGAAGCAGCTTCTCTATCTGCACTAGCAGATTCACCATAAAATTTTCACTAATTCCCTCACCTTCATTTTCTATATCATCAGGCCCGGTTTAAGGCATGGGCGACGTGGGCAATTGCCCGCGGCGGCCATTTAGAAGTGAAATTAGGGGTACTATGAATGACTTTTGTGGGCGCATTAAAAAAAAAATTTGAAATTAAACCAACTCTGTGCCATTTTAATATAAATGAAATTGATGTAACTTTTTAGAATCGTTTTCTCTCCTGTAATTAGATCTTTTTTGCAGTAATGTATAGTTCACCTGGAAAATACGTGTGCTCAAACACTTAGGAGATTGTTAGATTTTATACAGCTTGCAGCTGGGTGAAGCCTGTAATCCCTAAGGGAGAATTTGTGTACCCCAAATACCGGCTACGAAAAAGCCCGAGGACTATTCTCATGATTTGCTCCTAGTTTCAAACTCAAATTGTAAACACATGGATGCTGTCTCTATCGCACTTCTAAAAGGTTGTAAATTTGGAAGGAGCAGAAAGAAAGGGTATTTGTATGTCATGAAATATGTCGACAGCTGACCGGAGCCCCGGAGCGTCCCATAAGAATAGTTGTTCTTTTGGTCATTTGCCGAAGCTCATTTGGCTTAGCTGGAGGACAGCTAAAGCATTTTCCCACAGCGTATTCTGTACATTTTCCATTCAGATAGCACAGTGGCTAGAAGTGTTCAGAGTAATGTGTTATATCACTGACGTGCTGTTTATATGCCTGTCTTATTTCTTCTTTAGTTGAGAGTCTTCTAACTACTTAGGTAAATTTTTTTTCAATTACTTAAAGTATTTTCCTAAAATTTCTTAGTTGACTGTCTTTTGCTGAATATAGATTTATTATTAGATCAAATATTTTGGTAAGTCTAGATTATGCAATTGACCACAGAATAATATTGATAAACAAAGAAATGTTTTCATGTTCTTAAGTACCAAAATAATACCTATATAATACTTTTGCGAGCACATCTAAAAATTTTTTTAAATTAAACCAATTGACAATTTATTGTACGAGGGAGTAAAATGATCTTCATTTAATAATTTTTTCCAGTTTGATTTACATTAAAAAAAAGATACAAAAGGTTTTTGAGAAGTAAAATATTACCTTATGAGTATTTGCTTAAAAGTGCAAAAGTTGTTCTAAAATTGTTAGAGCTATTTTGCAAATTAATAAATTTATTCTATAGGCACAATAGCTACGAATTTGACAAATTATTTTGCTCATGCATATAAATTTCTGCCTAGATATACATTTAATAATCTGTATATATTATTTTATTTTTGTATAGTTGCAATTTTAGTTATAATTATAATGTAATACACTTTTAGGTAAAGTATTAAGTAAACAGTCTCAGAATTTGTAAAATGCACATTTGATATTGTCATTTTTTTTTTCTACCCAGACAATTTATTATCCTTATGCCTCTGTACACCTTTAGGCGTAGCCAATAACTCGGCAATCGAATGGATGGAGTTAATAGAGCGGGTTTTCGTTTTCCAATATATCTTCTATAGAAAACTAATTTAATATTTTAGCCAATGAGAGAGAGTTGTATATAGAATATGTAATATAGAAAGTGTAAGTCTGTGACCTTGTGTACACGACCATTTTGTGATAAATTGTTTATGATTAGCATTTTTAGTTGAATAATTTGAGGCAACTTATTCGTAGTCATATAACTGCCTTTAGTACATTCAGTACGCCCCCCTCCCCCATTGACTATTCAATTACATTTTTCATATAGGGGCCCTATTGGGACAATCAATTCCTCTCACTTTCACCCAGTGGCGTAGCGTCCATTGAAGCTAAAAAGCTGAGCTTCCCCTGCTTAAAATCTAGTTTAAAAAATTATTTAAACAACATACCAATATTTATTATAATTTTTTAAATAACATTCGAATATATATATACTATTTAGAAAATTTTTTACACGTTTCAAAATATTTTTTCCATTAAAACGCATATTTTATTGTTTTAGAAGCTCAAATCATCCAGCTTTCGCAGTCTATATAAAAAGCTATCTGCAAAATTGGCGTTATTTTTTCTCTAACAAATGGAATTTTTTTAATTTTTAATACGCCCTATTTTTATTACCCCACTTGAAAGTCATATTTTTAATTTCTATCCCCCTCCCCTTTTTTTAATGAATTTGGAAGCATTCCTTGTGTTTCTATTGGGCCCATGTATCTCTAAATTCTTTTCAGATGATTTCGTTTATTATTTTTTCCAAAATTAAAAAAATATTGAGTTTTTTACCGCCTTGCCCTCCAATGATTGCAAATATGACTTTTTTTCCTCTCTTAATTTTGTGATGTGCTTTATCTTTTGACATTAAATAAGAATATTTTTAATTTTTACCCCCCCCCCCCCCCTTCTTTTCTTCCTAATTGTTGTCCCATATTTTTCCTACATTTGGATTAGATTTTGTATCTTCTAACATTTTTTATATTTTTTCATTCACTTGTCACAAACTCAGGGACATTTTAAACATTACATTTCTATCGTCTTCGGCTTCAGTGAATCTATAATAATAAAAAGAAGAATCTGTCTGTTTGTTTATCCAAAATGCCTCGCGATATCCACAGCACTAAATTTTTTCACACAGTCGCATCTATACTTGAACTAATGAATCTCAATGGCCTCTTTTCAAAATTTTAATTAGATTTTTTAACGAATTTTTAAATTCCAAAATCAAATAATTTCCAGCTACCGATATGACCTATCAGCTTTATTCTCAATTTGACAGTTACAGAACCTCCAGCCATCTATATGACTTAACAGCTACTCATACGATTTAATAGCTACCGTAATGATATAATACCAAGTTCATCTCTTAGAGGTTATTAATCTTTCATTCATTTATTTTTTGCATTACAGAGAAGGTGTATTCTCTGTTTGCTTTGCGGATAGCATACGTGGTAATTTGACGCCGGTTTAGTATTTGAAGAAAATTGAGTAATCTGAGATCTGTAAATGTTTTATTTACGTCCTGGTCAACATCGGGGAATTCGTTCCAGTGATACAAGAAAACAAATTTTAAATTTGTCAAGGTGTAAAATTTACTTGTAATTTGACTAGTATTCCATTATTTTGCATCCATTTCCCTGAAGTATTTGAATAAGATTTTAGAGGGCTACAATGGACAGTCACAAACAGCTTCGAAATAGGATTCCAGGTTTTTATCTGCAAAATCAAAAACGTAATAAATTTAAATACTTTTGCGTTTTTAATTTAATATTTAAAGATTAGCTATTTAAATAAATTGCTGATAATAACCGGCAAAATTCTGATTTTACCCGTTATATTATATCTTAGCATTTTAGGGATTGAAATGCTTTTTCTTCATCTTTCACCTTTTCTAATTTATTCATGAGATCATTTGTTTGATTTGTTTATAATGTTTTACTGCTAAGATGTACAAATAATTCATAAAATTTATCCAATTACAAATTCAAATTTTATTAAAAATAATGATGAGGGAAACTTTCATGACACTACATAATGCAGTAAGTTACTTCTGACTCCTGATAAATTCAGAAAAATATAATCGGCAGTGGCTCCAGTCCGATGAAGCCGAAATTGTTTTGCGTGAATGATATTTTGTAAGATAAATATCCAATAATATTCAATGAATTTATTCGATTTTTTCAGACTCATTTGTTTTGTTTACAGGCTTTCAAAGCACGCAAATTATTCGAAAACTATTTATAGCTAGCTTGCGCGCTTTTAGTTTTCACCCCGATTTAATCTGGAAACTCCAACCATAGACTCTATTTTAATATATTCAATTATTTTACCAATATGATTTGCGGTATAAAAATTAAAGTCACTGGCGAGATTTTACATTCTAGTTAATCTATAAACTTGCCTGACGACATATAAATATGTACTTGAATACGTATATTTCCATCTATTCTGTTCAAACCTTACAATCATTAAATATCTTTAGAATTTCCAAGTTCATTTAAATTCCTATTTTTTTTTTTTTAAACAAAATAAAATATCGCGTGCTTATGTGCACCAATATTTCACAAAAGAGTAAGTAACTAGACAGAGCTGCAACAATCGTGGCATTTCAAATATTACAGTTTTCCCACCCATTGGAAAACCCAGGTAAAAATGTTAAAATATCGAAATTATAACCACTATACTTCAAAAACCAGGAAAGTGACGCAAAATCCAATTATATACACTTGTAAGATTTTTAAAGAACAATAACTTTTTGCTTATTGTTTATAGCTATCACTTTTAGCTTTGAAGATAGAAGCATTGCAAGCATGAAAAACTTCTTCCACTTGACAAGACGATTACTTGAAAACTATAAGAACTTTTTTAAATATACATATAGATTTAGAAACTAAATTTTCTTATACATATTTCTGTTGCTTACTAATTATACCTATCTTTTATACTTTCGAGGAAATTTCGAATAAACGTACGAAACATGGAAAAAAAAACTTTTTTTATAGAGTTCTAACCAAAATCTAATTATATACACTTGTAGGGCTTTTAAAGAGCTACAAATTCATGCTTATTGTTCAAAGCTAGATCTTTTAGTTTTTGAGATGAATCATCACAAACTTGAAAATTGTTAAATTTTCAATCTTCTTCAATTTGGCAATACGATTACTTGAGCACTATAAAAGCTTTTTTTTAATAATAAATATTGATTTTGATATCAAATTTCCTAGTACTTATTTTTGTCGTTTACTATTTATATCTATAGTTTATAGTTTAAAATAAAAATCAGAATAAAAAACACTCGCTCGGATAAATACTTTTTATGTTTTCTAAAAAAATAGTTCTAAATATTGAAATTATTTTTATAAGCACCCAAAGGGTTTATATTTTTCTTAACACTCCGTTTTCCCTCCACAGAAACAAACCCCAAACATAGTAAAAACCTAAAATAAAAACCTTGTATCCACGTTCTAGAATTTATTTTACAATATTAGCAGTGCACTAACTAACATAAACAGAAATTTATAGCATTATTGAACAAAACAAAATCAACATGTCTTTTCTCCTGAATAGCATGCGTTATATATATGAGAATGTCGTTAATAAACTTACCGTATAAATACTCTTTTATTAACTTTATGATGCATAGTTTTTGATCCATTTATTTGAAAAAGGTGCTATAGCACGAGAACGGTTCATGCTATCATTCTAAGTAAGTTCCATTTCATTTCTAATGAAAACATGTTTGTTTATTTAACATTTTTGATAGTCGTTTTTTTTATTTATAATTTAAAAGAAGTTTGAAAATGTGTGACCTTTCAAATTATAAATTCCATTCGCTACACTCCATTTGTTCTAGAAATGTCTCTCTAGACTCCTATACACACCCATATATACATTACACTCACATACGTACAGACATTCCTTTAAAAGTAATTGATTCAGGTTAAAGGATATCCAAAACGTATATTAATCAGTGGAAAATTCGAATTAAAAGTTTTCGAATCCATCATAATATTTTCCCTATACATTATTTGTATGTGGGGAAATTACAAATAAAGTTCAAAATAATTCAGTTATGTATTATGAATTAATGCCGCATCATTTATGTATGTATGTAGAACAAGAAAGATCAATCATGCATAAAGCATAGATTTCGAAACACTTTCCAACTTCAATGCAATTTTATTTAAACATTTCTAAAATGCGATACATTCCTCGGTAATATTTTAAAAATTATCAGAATACTACAATTATTTATTATATTTGTAAACTGCATCGAAAACAACTGAAATTTATTCATATGACGTCATCGAAATATAACACGCCTAGCTCTCTCTATAAAAGCAGCATTTCATTCATAAACATTTTTCCATTCAATTCATTCATCACAATACTATAATAATTTATTTTATTTAAAAACTTAAGACCATGGAGATACAAGTAATTAAACTCTATGCTTAAAACTTCATCGAAAAAATCGACCTTCTCTCTGTAAAATCAATTAATATTTCATTCATATCAGCTATATTGCAGACTTCATGAGCAAAATAATTTTGCGTTAAGGAAATGAAGCAATTCTTATACAACTCATTCTACATATTTTGCTGTTTACATTTACCATAAGTGAAAGTAGGCTTCGTTGTAGAAATAATCAAATTTGGATGACCATTTAAACACAACTATATTGTCATTGCGTTGTTTCAGTATGTAGATGCACAGAATTTAAGTAAAAATAAAGCGGTTTTAGGACGGATACAACACTCAATATGAATTAAAAAGAACTTTAAAAATCACAATTTTGACACAAGATGGATGCCCTATTTTATTTTGAAGTGGGTCACGTGATCTCTTCATATAAGGGTCACGTGATCGCTCCATATAAAAGATGTAATTATTATTTTTATTTTTATTTAAAAAACTACTGAATATATTTTGCTGAATTTATTTTTTATATATTTTATGGGATAATTTGAATATTTCCTAAAATTTTTGAAGCAATTTGTGAATTTTAAATCAGCTTAAAAAATGTTTGAACAATTAGGTCCCATAGGGTTCAGTGTATTTCATTTTTTCAACCCGGGTTCCATCCAAAACTAATTGGGTGATATTATTTATTTATATTCCCATAGGTCCCACGGACCGTCTGAACAACATACTAAAATTTTATTTTGATAAAGTCATTTTTACGGCAGTTATTGTGCTAACGGACAGACAGACAGACAGAATGAACAAAGTCATAAACACTTTTCAACTTTGTTGTAAAGTGTTAAAAAAATGCATAGCATTACATTTTCTAAACCGCTAATTAGAGCTCTAGATGAGAATAAAATTTAGATGAGAATAAAATTTGATAGATCATTGAAATAAAATAATATTCGTAAGGTGATGGTGATCCTGTTTTAAGGGGATTTGTCCCCTCTTGATCTTGCCTATCTAAGATGCTTTGCTCTCAGTATCTTTCTCGTGTGTAATCATAAAAAAAAGTTCAGTCCTTTTCCACACGGCATTCATCAGCAATGAGAGAGAAACGGTATTCGTCGCTAAAGACAACATGCCTCCACTCGGACACTGTCCATGTTGACCGAGCTCAACACCAATCCAGACGGCTCTGTCTGTGTTGATGGGTCAATGGTAGACGCGTTAATGGGCGTCGACAACTAATCCCACCTTCTGCCAGTTGTCTCCGAATAATACACATTGATACAGCTTGCAAGGGGATGGCAAATGCCTTCAAATGGCTGATAGCGCCGCCATTGGTGTAGATGTGGCTCCTCTCCTGACTGCACAATCTTCTCGAGCAGTTGTCTGTCTTGGGGGTTCTGGGCCTCTGCGACGGTTACATAGGTCTTCTTTGATCCACTGTTTCCATCACCGAGGAACTACCATATCACTGCCACCAAGATGGCGATTGATTGTTGGACCAAACGATTTCCCTTGGGCATATGATGCGTCTTCTCTCTAAATTCGACAATTGTTTGTAGTGCTGTCGAGTACTTCTCAACGGCATCATGTACACAACTTTCACCATCAAAGCAGAAAATTCAGTTCCAATTACCCATAAGTGAGAACATCGGCCGTTTTAAATGCTGCACGAAACGTCGTTCTCATGCGCGTCGCATGAGTTCTATAACGTCATTGGCGTTGACAGTTTGATTATTTGCTCAACTCTTAAAACGACACATGCATGTCGAGTTTCGTGGATGTAGCTCAATTTTTTTTATGAGTGCATATATTATTTTGCAACAGTATATATATATATAAAGGGCGCCCCAAACTCTTTTGCCCACACACGAAAATATCCTTGAGCAGGCCCTGTATATCATCAATGATCAAGTCATTGTAAAGACTTAATACTTTGGCTTGAATTTCCATTTAACTAAGTGGAACTCGTTTTTGATTTGAGTCTTCAATCCATATGGATAATAGCCTGTCCATGTTTACCATTCGAGTGCTTCTAGTTTTAGTCACTACTTTTGATAAATAAGAAGCAGTAGCCATACCTTGCAATTTATATCGATCTTTTTTGATAAGTTTTCAAACTGATGACTCGTCCATTTCTTTTTCATAGCCTATATTAGCAAATGATGCACCTTCACCTTCTTCATGAAGCTTGATTACATCAAGCTTTTATTCTAAAGTGAACCACTTATGTTTCTTGGTGACAGAATCACTTTCACATTTTCTTTTTGCACTCATTATTATTTATTTTTTTTAAATGGGTATTAAAATTTGAATATCACAAATGAATTTTACTAAATGGATTTGTTAAATGCATATTAAAAACTGATAGACAAATGTTAATTCAACATTAAAGTTCACAAATGTCCACTTCATACTCGTACATAGCTTACACATTAAGGACTGCAGTTGCGATCGCACTGAACTTCAATCAGAGTAGCGTCTTTCATATCAATAATCACCTGACAGTGTCACCATGCCCATCAAGCAGTTGCTGCTAATAGCTGTCTAATTGCTATGTGATACCAGTGCATAAGATGTTGAAAGGGGAACCACCGAAACATAATGCCATTTTTACATTCTTGCTGTGACTAGGTGCATACATATACAATGGGGAACCCCAGAAAAAATTGATATATGTATCATATCACATAACTTTAAAACTGCACAAAAAGAGACTTAACTGTATAAAGGGAAAAATCTGATCATTTATGTACATAAATAATTTTGTGTACTGATTTTTTAGAATTTGTTTTTATTTTGCTCAATTCATACCTGCCAACTTTTACGACTTTTTCGTAATTTTTACGAAAATTCTCTTATTTTACGATTTTACGCGCGTAATCGATTTCTTTACGATTTTTAATATTTTTTACTAATTACGCCTAAAATCGCGCCAATTTGCCGATTTATCGCCAAATTTATATTTTTACACCAAAATGTCGCCAAGCATTTGGATTGCTTGTCACACGAGAACGTTTGCGTTCTCGTGTGACAAGCAATCCAAATGAACGCAGACAATGAACGCGGCAATGAACGCAGACGTTCTCGTGTGACAAGCTCTATTTATTCTGGTACTTCCAGCACGCAGCGTTCAAGAAACGGACGGCAGACAATGCTCGTCTTTCTAACCCGGAAGTGTAGGCATAAAATCCCCCACAGAAAGGAATCAAAAATAAGTTGTAGATTTTTGTCTCCGTAATCACCGTGATGTATGTTATCATATATATCATCAATACATATGTTGTCATTGGACTCAAAGGGGAAACAGAAGAAAAAACTTCGCACAGCATTTGAAAATATTTGTTTTACTTTTATCCCTTTTTGTTGAGAGTCCAAAATTACCAGTTTGCATCCATTTTCTTCTTCTAATGATTTCATATCAGAACAATAGACCTAATTTATTTTTATAGTGTGAATAAAAATAAAGAATTATTTTACTAAACAAATTATATTTCGCTTAAATTTTAAGATGAGCAATTCAGTCTTTTCTTTTCAGGCTTTGCTGAGAGTACATAATTGCCTTTTTCCATCCATCTCCATCCCCTGATTATTACACATTAACTTTACTAAACTAGCTTATTTTTATATTTCAGTTGATTATAAAGGTCACCTTTTTAATTATTTTCATATAAATAGTAATTTTTTTTTTCATCTCTGCAGCGGTTGCCGAGAGAACGCTATTATCCTTTTCCATCGATCTCCATCTCCCTATTGTTGCACATTAACTTGATTAAATTAACTTATTTTCATATTTTGGTTGATTATAAAGGCAAATTTTTTTTATTATTTTCACATAAATAGTACGATCGTGAAATTCAGTTTTTTTTCGCGGGCGTTTCCGAGATTACGCAATTATCCTTTTCCATCGATCTCCTTCTCCTTATTGTTGCACATTAACTGGACTAAAGTAGCTTATTTTCATAGTTTGGATGATTATAAAAGTTAATTTTTTAATTATTTTCATATAAATAGTACGATCATGAAATTCAATCTTTTTCTATCTGAAGCCCTTTCTGCCACATTTTTATGAAAAGATATTTTTGAACAAAATAAACATTTTCTTTAAAATATAGTGCCACCAATTTTTATTTATGTGTAGACACTAGACAATGCACATTTTAATAATACATGATAATTTTATGAATGTGTTTAAAAATATACTGCAGTTTAAGAACAAAAATTTTGTGTCTTCCCAATTGTAAAAAAATTTTTTTTTGTGAAATTAAGTTCATAAATCCTGACTATTGTAATGATTTAATTTCAACAAAACTGACAAAATAAAAGCATGAGTTATTATAGATAACAAAATCATAGTTTAGAATTAATATAAAGGAATGTGTTAAAATTAAATTTGTCCATGTATTTAATCAACCCTGTTCTTAAACGCAATTGTCAAACTTGCATTTTCTAAATATAATAGAATTATATCATTTTTCATCATTACATAACGAATTATATCATCATTACATAACGTAACTTTCTGTCAAAATATTTTGAGAGATGAAGGATACAATGTAAATAATGTACAAATGAACATGCATACAACTGTTACCAAAGAGATCTCAAAACAGTTGTGTGTTTCACATATTTGTGCATTATTTACATTGTGTCCTTTGAAAATCAGATTTATGTCGATTTGTTCTGTAAAACTCATTTTACGCGCTATTCTGATTTTTTTTCAAAAATCTTCTGATTTTTACTCCAAATAAGTTGGCAGCTATGTCAATTAAAATTTAGTTTGTTTTAAAATTTTCAAACCGGACTATAGTGAATCTGGATTGATTGAAGCCAGACTATGCGAGATATTGCTATAACTATTATTGCAATACTTCCAAAAATTAAACTTAGACTGATGAAAAAAAGATCACAAAGTGTAGATTACTAGAAAATATGTCCAGGATTTAAAGCAGAGATTAATTGAATTCATTAATTAAGACATTCGAATGACTTAGTTGCCCACAGCCCAAGCGCTTGTTTAAATTACAAAATATGTGTGAGCATATGCTTACCTTAAATAGCTAATCACACTTTAGACCGTTGCTCTAGTATGTAATATGCCTTGGTCCAAGTGCTGGGCACATCAAACTCTATGCTCTAACATGACTATATTACTCTCGAAATATGCCTATTCCCCTCTACTTGGATTCATAAGCTCTTTTAATGCACCCCTAAATAATCTCTTTTCATACTCCCTGTATAAACTTTTTTGATGCACTATAAATAAGCTTTTTTAATAAGTCCTAAATAAGCTTTTTTATTATGTCTTAAATAAGCTTTTTTGATACTCAATAAGCTCCTTTAATTTGCCCCGAATATGCTCTTTACCTCTATGTGGGTGTTATATGCTTTAAATATACTCTTTTGATGCACCTTATATAAGCTTCTTTGATTCACTTTTCTTGAATTTTCTATTATAGTAAATTAGGTGTGCTTTCAGAACACTGAAAGTCAGTTAAGCTGAGTGATTTATTGAAAATTTAAAACTTTATTGAATATGCATTATTTTTTGGGATTTTGTAACCAGAAGGAATTTTATACCAAAAGTTAAATATAGTAGGAAAGAAAACAATTTCAGAGTTTAATAAGTGAAAAGCAAATTGCCATAGACATAAAACTGAAGTTATTGAGTTCTGAAATCTGCATACATAGCAGTTTTTAATCTTTCAGGTGTGATAAGAATTTCTTTCTTATAATGCTTGCAATCATGCAAATTCGACCTTAATCAAAAATATTTGTTTTTATGGATACCAAGTAGTCGTGATTCTGGGAATATCTTGATCAATAATTCCTCAAATGTGCAAACTTGAGACAGTGCAACACAGCATAAGTAAGGCCAAAGAAAAATTCCTTCTTACCAACTTCTACAATTCACTAGAGGGTTATATTTTAACTTCGAAAAATTAGATATGTGGGATTGCATATTCTAGAATGCATTATTGAATTAACTTTAGCAATTTAATTAACTTTTGATAGAGTATTAGAGCATTTTTAGGAATTATTTTTGTTATAGTCTAGATCCCAGGTAGTAACTGCATAATCAAAATGAAAATAGTTTTAACAGCTCCAGTTATGACCCGCAGAGCCTGATTTTACAAGGTTTCAATAGTTTTACAACACTTTCTGATACTGAAACCAAAATTTCACTACAATAACCCAGAAACAGCTATACATAAAGTTTATAAGTGATATTAAGAGTTCTTTTATTGCATCCCCATTTCATACCGGCTAAGCATTTAAGAATAGAGACTCGTCTTTCTGCTCTACATTTCAAATGCTCCATATGATTTCACCAACTTAGTTTATTGTCCAGTACACAACCCAAATAGGTCGATGGTATTCTTAAACCTAAATGTTTAGTAAATATTATTTTGAATATCTTCTCTGTGTTTAAAATGTTTTTAGCGGCTAATGCTGTTTCGACATTACATCGTTTGAAACTCTGAAATCTACGTAAGTCACTATTCAGTATTGATTTTTTATTTTTTTTATTATTTATTTATTTATTTTTTTTTTTTTATATTATTTTTTTTTTTATTTTTATTTATTTATTTTTTTTTTGTGTGTGTGCATGTGTACTGTTTGCGCACATGGATTATTTTCTAGATAAGTGAATCAAATAACAGCAATGGTTTCAATTTTTCACTTTTGGCCAGTATTGGCATACACTGCATCAGTTTGGCATGTGAGCTGACAAAATATGAACTACTAAAATATCATTGAAACAGTGATTCAGCTTACATGCATCCTACATTTATCCACCAAAAATGTAATCACAAAGATAACAAAGGAAAGTTTAAGCAGTGCATTTTGAAAAATAAGTGACTAGTGGTTTTGCTGTCAAAACAAGGACATTTCTGCATGTTTGTGGGCACAAGTGGTGTCGGGAAATACAAAGCTCAGCCTGGAAAGTGTTTAGTAACAGAGTCTCTTTAAAAGTGTTCAAACATCAAAACTCACATAAAAAGGAATAGTATTTAAAAAAAATAATAATAATACTGAGTAACATAAGAGACACAATAGAATCAGCGCAGATGTTCGTAGGAACATTCATTCTACTAAATGTAGATATCCAGAACCAAATGAGCTTTTCCTGGCAGCAACAAGTTAAAGAGAACAGGACAAGACTGTGTCCAATAATATAAATGATTCTGTTATTTGGCAAACAAGATATTTATTCCACAAGAAGGTCACCAGAGCTAGACATCAATGATGAACCTACCAAGGAACCCTCAGAACCCTTCTCTTTTGAATTGATAGTGGTTGTTGTGTTGTTACTAATCTTAACTGGTCTAGCCAATAGGCTAGACCAGGTCCATGAGACCAAAAACACTCAAAAAGTCCAAGACAAGGAGGGGACTCAGTATCAAATCCTTCTTGACAAGCCCCAGGCAGGACATAAGATGATCAGGGGTGGAATGATTGATGTTACATTTCCTCCTACAAATGGGGATGGTCTTATTGCCCTGATCAAATTTAAGGCATTTCAAGTGACCACTTAAGAGTCTGGACAAAGCAGTCTGCTGGACACAATTGCCTGCAAAAGCAATAGCTCCACCCAGTCGCTTGCCATAATACCAGTCATGTGCTGGAGGAGAACTCCAAGAAGTGGCTGTTGTAGATTTTACTCTTGAGCAGATCTCCAAAAAAGTCAAGATGTTAGAGGTCAAATTCATTGTAGTTCCCTCCTTAGCGAGGGTATCAGCCATCTCATTGCCGCTAAGTCCAATATGCGATGGAATCCACTGCAAATGAATATTATGGCAGTATGAGAGTTCCTGCAGTGAAGTAAGAATAGAGATTGAGGTTCTATCACCAGCACAAGACCAATTATGAAGGTGTTGGATAGAGCTGCGGCTGTCGGTCAAAATCCAGATATCTTTATAGGTGGAGCAGGAAGCTGCAGCCTTTAGACCCTTTTCAATTGCTATTAGCTCTGATCAAAAGATAAAGCAATGGTCTGGATTTCGAATTTTGATAGTGAAGCTACTCGAAGGTGTTTTCACCAAGACTCCACTACCACAATTGTTATACTCATTTTTACTGCCATCTAAAAATTCGAAGGGTATTGGAGGGAATACTGTTAAGCGTTTCCAAAGCAATATGTCGAAGATACTCTGGCAAATCTGTCCTTTTATTGTTAGAAGAAACAAGATCTGTTTTAAAATAAACTCTGGGAAGTCCCTCCAAGGGATTGATAAAAAGTTTCAGAGAGTATCCCTCAACACTAGTTTCAATATAGCCCATCAAATAAGCCAAAGAAAAGGGGCTGTTTCTTTTTAATCTCTGATTCCCTGTCCAGTCTTGGAGAAACACAGAGGTACGATTGTGAGTACCATAACTGTATAGCTTATTGAAGTATTTTGTCAGTCTAACCTTGCGCCTTAGGTTCAGTGGTTGTAAATCACTTTCATAAAGAGCTATTTCACCTGGGTATAGTAATTCTCAATATTATATAAAAGCAATTGGAAAATTCTTCTGCAAATGCAACATTAAAATGCCTTGCAGTGAGTTGATAATCTGCATTGGTGCTGAGATTTTGAAAGCAATTCTGGAAAGAGGTATGGGAATAAAAATATTACAGTATAATATTTACTGAAAACACTAATGAATCTCCTACGCCACAACTCTGTTCATCAATGCGACATGTCTGAAATTGCATTGTAAAAGAAAGTTTTGTAGGTTTCGTGGGTCTTCAAAAAGACATTTGAGATAAGAGGAAGACTGTGCAATTAGAGAAGTTCTATTCTTGGGAAAAGTATTCTTAAATTTATAAAAGAACTGGAACTAGATCTGAATTATTGCATTGCAATTGGTTGTAATAGATAGGGTGACCAACTTTCGGCCATGAATTTAAGAGAGATTTAGTCTCGACAAATTTTTAGCAGCGCGGCACAGTGCAACGAACAGTTGCTCCAGAAAATGTTCATGGAATGAATAATAATAAGCAAAACAATTAATTTACATTGTATGTTATATACAGGACACAATATGGAATACAAATGTACAAATTTGCATGTTTCTTAGTACTAACCTATATGTATTTGTCCACTGATGCTACAGAACTAAGCATTTTGTTATTTTCTTGTGCAAATTTTAGAAACTCTTTATAACTATAGTCATAATTAATTGCTATCATTAGCTCTGACTTAATCAGTTGTAAGCTGCTTTGATTTCTCTTATCAATCCATTTGTTGCTCATCAGCAAAAAAGCTATTTCAATATGGACATTTGAGCCTGGGATGCTTAAAACAAAGCCTAAAATCTTATTAAGGTTTTGCACTTTTATTTGTTTGTTCTTTAAATCAGTAAAAATGATGACCCAACTTTGTTCTACGGTTCCTGTTTTTGCCAAATACTAAGTTTAAAGATGATAAAAATATATATTGTAATTGCACTGTTTCAAAATATAGATGCACAGAAATTAAGCAAATATAAAGCAGTTTTAGGATGGATACAACACTAAATATAAATTTGAAAGAACTTTAAAAATCACTATTTTGACACAAGATGGATACTATATTTTATTTTGAAGTGGGTTACGTGATCTCTTCATATGATATGTATCGGCAGTTATCGTGCGAACAGACAGACAGGCAGAATGAACAAAGTCATAAACACTTTTCAACTATGTTGTAAAGCGTTAACAAAAAGAGATTTGAACAATTTACTGAACTTTGTGATATCAAATAATGTATTAGCTATATAAAAGTTATTTGCATTTATAAATAGAAAGAGTGTGAATAACAGACATGGGCTGCTTATTGATATTGCTGAGAACCATAGTGTTGTATGTTTATAAATTAATAACAGCACTGTATTTGAATGTTTTCATTTAGAAAATGTGCATTGACAAGAGTTCTAAAAAGAAGTTAGGAATAATGATGCAATAAATAAATAGTAGTTCGAAGCAGTTGCTTTTGAAATATTTTTTTGTCTTTAGAATTTCCAGCAGACTAATGAATTATGAGAAGTTAAGCTGCAGGACAGAATTTTAATCTTCCAGTTAGTGTTGACAGGCTATGCATTCTATGCTTTCATTGTTTTGCTAACTATACATAAATACATTACAGTTACCCTTAGTGCATTCTTCATGAAAAGTATTCTTCCCTTTGGACCTTGCCATACCTCACTCTTTACTCTTATCAAGAAACAAATTTCTTCAATGATTTTAAATTTTTCTGGATCTGGAACTGAATTGAAATTGATTTCTAGCATATAATATGTCCATAAATGTTGGGTAATATAGCTGAGTATGAATCAATGACTAGTTTCCTTGTCTCAATTTTTTAATTTAAATAAATTTCATTATGGATAAAGTAACATTACCCTGCCAATTTATCAGTTATTTTTGTTAAGCACTTTTAGAGTCAATTTCTATTAATAATAAAAAGAGCTAGTTTTTGCTTATACAGTACATGATCTATTATCCGGACTGCTTGGGACTTCAGGCAGTCTGGATAAGGGGGTTTTACATAATTCGGAACACTTTTTCTAAAACTTACTGGAATGGTCTAAAATATTATAGAAAATTATAATTCATTTTAAAAACATGTATTAAATACAGATTTTTTACAATCCATATGAAAAGATATACTTGGTTAACTAAAATACAAATTACATGTAATTATAGTATCAAATTTAGTGATTAAGAAAATTTGTGAAAGAAAAAAATGTCTGAAAAAAGTTGATTATTCAGAGTAGTTATTAGAAGTCTTTTTTTAGAACATTTCAACTAAAGTGGGCCCTCACCATATTCATCTAATATTTTAGCAGAAGCACCTTTGTTCATATGTTTCAAAATATTTTAAAGTACTTTTAATAAAATTAAGATGAGAAGGATGTTCATTTTTAATTGAAATGAGAGATTCAACTATGGGTGCAAATATATCAAATTCTAATTTATGCTCTTCAAATGTATTCCTAATAAGCCTTATAATTCTAAATGCCTGAATAAATAAAAAAAATTTAATTTCTTTATCCTAAACATATATCTCAATTCATCAACAATATGTTTAAAAGATAATATCCCAGCATAAAAAGAACAAAAAAATTAAAAATTTTAGTGGATGGAAACAGATTGAAAAAATTGAAAATATTTAAAAAACGAAATATGCTGGCGATCGTATTTAAATAAAAAAATTCCGCGATATTGCTAAACTGTCTTTTATAAATTACTAATTAATAAATGTAACATGTTAAAACCCCCTAAATATACTGTAATGGAACTTTTTGCTAGGGTGAATTTTCAGTTCAAAATAGCCATTTTCATCCAAATAATAGGATTTAATTGAAAATGATTTTGATGTTGGAATTTCATCAACGTTTTTTAAAATATTGAAGATGTGTATAATTCCACGGAGATGAAAAAAAAATCAGGTTTTCCTGAGAAAATGACAAGTTTATTGCTTAGGTTAAGTATTTAAAGAAATCAATCAGAAGGCCCAGAATGACATTTTATAGCTGCTATATTTTTCTTAGCATTTTGGCAGAAGTTGACTCTCATTAATTTCGGGAATTCCTTACTTAAACGTACTTTCTATCATCTCGCAAATGCGCTGATGACTTTTTTTTTTCATCTTTTCCAATAAATGTTTATTAAATGTTGCAAAATAGTGTGAATTCTGTGCGGTACATCGCGTTTGAAGAGCATAGACAAAGCAAATAGGATTTCTTTAGCGATATCGGAATATTTATAACGAAAAAGTTGGAATACTTTTATCAAAAATCAAAGTCCCCGAACAAAGCGCAGAAAAGAAAATGTAACGAATTTGGAAAATTCGAAACCTTTGTGCCTAGTGTGCTCTGCCCTATACACCCAGAAAAAAATGAAACGCCATTAAAAAAGCGCCTTGCCGCAACTTGTCCGTAACTAACGAATAAGGCTCATATATACAGGAGCCTTATCCGTAACTAGTGAAGAGCGGAATGATGCATCTCGCCCATTCCAGATGCAGCCGCTTAGAAAATTTTTGTGAAAAATTGTGCTACTTCAGATGTTTTCCGGAAAAGTGGAGATGCGGAAAAACACGATCCACGGAATATTTTCATTCGCTCTCGTGAGAATTCCTCGCATTCATTTTTGAAATTTAAGAATGATCAGCGGCGGGGAGTGCGCTCGAATTTCCATGTGGCATTTTTCCCTACGCAGTTCGCACATTCTATTTCAAATCCTGGAAAAATGTAGGTTTCAAGGCATTTTTTTTTTATTAATATTGCTAATTAAGACAAAAACGCATTTGGCAGGATTTTAAACAAAAATTCGCTATTTGGTGCAATATTTAGCAAATAATCGCTTGTTGGCACAGAATTTGGCATTATTTTGCCGAATTGCGGTTTTAGGAGCGTCTGGATATTGGGACGTCAGATAAGAGGTCACGTACTATATCACTAAAACTTCCGTACTGTATTACTTTATCTTTTTTATCCATTCTAAGAATGCATTGCTATTGATTGCATTTGTTATTGATTGTGATTGTTATTGATGCATTGTTGATTATGAACTTTTCAAATGTTCTAATCTTAATAATAATATTTGAAGTGTTTTTTGAAAAGCTAAATGAGGAAAAAATTTTGTTTTAAAATTTAAATCATATTACATTGGTTGACGGAATGAGAATAGTTCATAACTTTTTTTGTATATAAAATTAAAGATAATTAAATCACCATATCTCTGTATTTCTTATTTTTTACTAATAGAGATAAATGAAGTAATGACAGACATAATAAATCTACATATTTTCTTTAGCACAATATTATTAATTACTATTTCATTTTAATCTTAAATTCATTTTCCTTGGTTTTTCTGAAAGGTTATTTAAAACTTCCTCTTCAGTTACATGTATATCGTTATGTATATACATTATAGCAATACCATTTAGTCTCTCTTCAACAATGGAATTTCTTAAGTTTGAGAGTTGAAATGAATGTTCGTTACTACATGTAGTCACAGGCAAAGTTGGGCAAAATACACTATAACAAAAAAATCGATGCACCAAGGAATTGTCCGATTGTGGTAAAAATTGGTGGATGTTGAAGAACATACTTAGAAATAGAAACAATTAAAATTTCAGAACAATTTAATGATTTAGAGCTTGACCATATACAAAGGGAGGAAGTCAATAAGGCATTGGTCCACCTTTGGCCTGGATGCAAGATGTCACCTTGTGTGGAATAGACTGATAAAGTTCACGGATGGTGTCCTGCGGAATGTCTTGCCAAATTATCTCCAACTATCAGGCTAAATCGTCAACATTTCGGGATGGTTGCAATCGCCTTCCCATAACGTCCCAAGTGTGCTCTATTGGAGAGAGATCAGGAGACCTAGCTGGCCAAGAAAGTGTTGGACAAGCTTGAAGACAATTCATAGCAACATGTGCCGTGTGCGGCCGGGCATTATCTTGTTGAAAAGTAAGTTCGGAGTGTTGCAAAAGGATTTGTAACACAACCGTGTTGTCTATGTACCACTATGCTGTCAGTATGCCAGAAATGACTACCAAAGACATAAGATATCCACAGTCGAAATGCAAGAGAAATTTTGACCACAGATTCAGAATCGCTCCTTATATACACCTGCTGAATATGCAGTTCCAATGCGCTGGAGCTCCCACGATTTATTCATTGGACACCAAATTTTATTCATTTGCGTATTCACTCGAAATGTCTTTGCATACGAAATTTCATTACAATCAGACAACTCCTTGGTGCTTCGATTTCTTTGTTATAAAGTGTACATTGAAAATGTATTTTTGATATAAAATACATAGGTTTTGGGGCATAAAATACAAAATACTTTTAAAATTTGAAAAATTCCAAATACAAAATACATGTATTTTTTAAAATACATTTAAAAAAATTAACATTACTGTGTATTGAATTGGATTAAATTTTCAACGTAAAGGAACATTCATCTATACATTTTATTGGAAATAAGCAAGCCTCATGTTTGTTAAATATTATCATTGGTATTTGTAAATGATTAGAATGTATTGTCGTTGACGATTGTTTCGCCAATGCTGGGTTAAATATGTATCTTATAATTTCATAATTTATTCATTATCTTAAGATCTTAAATTGCACATTGGCCTAAAAAAAAAGAACTTACGTAAAAAAATACTCTATGTTAACATCTTTTACTGCAATTTATAAATTGATTTAGCAACACAAAATCATAACTATAGTAATCTAAACAAAATAGAAATATTTTATAAAAGACATGTTAATTCATCTTTTCTTTGCACATTTTATAGATAGAGATTTTGTAAATATTTGCATCTAAAAAACAAAGTATACCATGTAAACTTTTAAAGGGTTAAAACAGTAATTCCCAACCTTTTTCATTAGAAGGAACTTTTAAAATATTTAGTAAAATCCCATGGGACCCCTACTTGGCTGACACATATTAAGTTCCACAGTGATAAATTACAAAATAGCTGTGGAAAGCAGTAGAGTTTTTGAATAACTAACTCATACTTTTGAATAAAATATTTCAAGTACATTTATTGGGGTTTTTTCTATTTATTACTTTCCTTATATACATAGTATAATGTATAAGGAAAGTATTCTGACTGGGTCTCGAATTCGAGTTTTTGACGGGAGAGCATGTTTCAAGCATCCCCGAACACTAATCGAATGCTTTTGAGGTGATGTCTGTGTGTATGTGTCTGTGAGGATGATATCTCGCAAATGAATGAAGCAATTCGAACGATATTTGATAAAAAAAATTACAATCCATGAATACTAGAAGCATATTTTTTTTAAACTCAATTGAATGTTCGGAAGACATCCAGAGTTTCGAATGAAATTTTGAGAAAATCATCAAAAAATCAAAACTTTCAATAAAGTTATGTAGATGATCATTTCTTATGTAATTTTTCATTAGAAATCAATTGACATAAACTTTAGAATGCTAGCATAAACTGTTCTCGAGATATTGCACATTTTTGAAATAAATTTATCAAAAAGTCACAAAATTAAAAACAAATATTAACTATTATGAAATATGTTCACTTTCCATATATAACATTGTGCGATAAATTTGTTAATGTTATTCTCGTGGATCTAGCTCGTTCCATTCACAAGAGAATATACTTTGGGTAATACTTTTGTATTTGGATGCCATTACTCATTTATCTACTACAAGAATAACCTATTTCTCCGTCCATAATACTTAGCGAAATTTTGGTGGCGAATCTGGTGGAATATCGCCAACCTGGCGACTTTTTTAAATGTTGCCAAATTGACAAAAATGTCACAGAATTGATTCAAAAGTTGCCAAATTGATAAAAATGACAATTAAAAGTGAACAATTTGACATTGAATTTGACGGGATATGCTAATGGTGAAAGAAGTAGTCATGGTGAAAAAAGTACATTCATTACATTATATAAGGAAAGTCATGTGCTGCCCACATGTTTAATTATCGTTAATAAAAGAAGACAAACATTTTTGTTTTATATCTGACTTACTGACAGTAGCATCCCAAGGTTTTCTGAGGCCCCAAGCGAACTTTTATAAAAAGGCCTCATCTGAACAATACATACAGTAGAACGTCATACACCCAAAAATGGGTAATCTGAAAAATTGATTATCTGACAATGTAATTGTGTTGGTTATACAAGTTCGGAAAAAAATATACGGATTCATCAAAAGACTAACATATACGTTAGTCTTTTCACCATATACCGTCATAATCCATTAATTCCCTTGATACATTTATATCACTACCAGAAGTATCAACCATCTTTTATCATGTCTTAGCAATAATGATAAAAAAAATGCAATATGTAGCAGATCTCGGATTGTCTAAGTTCTGTTTTCACAAAGCATGTAACTTCAAACTCAACAGAAACAATTTTTCTCAAAGGCCTTTGCAAATGCTAACCATTCCGTTTATTAGCAACTTTATAGGCACCAGTTGAAAAAGGATGTTTATATTAACTGTTGGAAATGAATTCAAAGATTAGACAAAAATATAGATTTGTCGTTTTCTCTTTTACGAATCATTGAATTGTGGTTTAAACATGATAGTTTGAAATCTAAAGAAATGTATTTTGAGTATTTTGGAAATACAAAATACTCTAAAAATGTATTTTCAATACATTACCTAATTACTTTAGCTTTTTCAGTTGAAAATACGAAATACAAATTGCAAATGTATTTTGAAAATGTATTATAAATCACAGGTAATGTGGCCAGAATAATTAGAATCTGATGAACTGTCAGGAAACGATTCTCATTACAAAGAGCAAGAGCATCTATGGTACACTGGGTTTTTTCTTTGAAGAAAATAGGAATTGATGCCATAGTGTAATCCCACCTTCAATATTTGATGGCAATGAATAAAATTCTGTTAATGTAACAATATTATCAACAATTTCATCTTTAGCACTATGATCTGATTTACTGACCAGCAACTGAGATGGATTTAATATGTTTTTATGGACTAAAAATTTTGCTTTTAATACATTGACGAATTCATCCAAAAAAGGAATAAAAATTGCCCTTCTAAAGTAATGCTCTTCATTATCTGCTGGAATATTATTTCTCATTGTCTGCCGAATGGCAGTGCGAAGCTTGGAAATGACAATACCCAAGTTTCTGCAGACATTTACAACAGTTTCATATATTTTTAGAAGTATTTCCACGGCTTCTTCTCTCATTTCTTGCAATGATTTTTTTTTTTTTTTTTTTTTTTTTTTTTTTATCACAGATTGCACTACAAGACTCAAATCTAAATTGATAAGTCTGCAAATATTTGCTTAGTGGAAGAGTTAGTTTAAATACAATCAAGGACAAACAAACTTATTAAAAATCACATTTGCATATTGAGTTATAAAGCATTTGAACTTCTGATGACGTTTTGCAGTCATCCCATGCAGATATCTCTTCTAATGAATTTAAAAAATGTTCTAATAACTCAACAAATGCTCTAACAGAGTCAGGTCTTGCAATCCATCTTGTTAAACACAATTGCTTTAAATGACTCACTCTAGGCATTGATTCTAACTTTTAGATTTCAGCTTCTAAGACTCTGCCTTTTTTTAAAGTTAAAGCAATAGGTTTGTATTGTAGTCATGCAATTTCTAATAGGTGGTATATTACAACTACTTGAGACAGCAAGTTTGAGACAATGAGCACTGCAGTGTACATTGAGTGCTTTCGGATGTTTTTCCCAAATTATTGTGCTCCCCTATATGTTCCACTCATGGCACTAACACCATCATAGTCTTGTCCTATAATGTTCATGGAATTCGCACCACAATCAGACAATCCTTTAAGAATTGCATCTGCAAGTTCTTTACCTGTAGTATTTGTTCAAGGAATAAACTGCAAAAATTCCTCTAGTACACTATTATTTTCAGCAAATCTGACACTCAGTGACATTTGTTGAATTCCACTAATGTTCGTGGTTTCATCAGCTAAAACAGAAAAATATTTAGCTTCATTTACTTTTGAAATGATATTTTTCAATAGTATACTGTTGAAAGAAGAAATTATTTCATTTTGGATTTGCCAACTAATATACGTTATATTGGTAGCTATTGTCTGCAAATGGTTCTTTAAAACCTCATCACCAGCATCTGCTCTAAATTTCAACAATGTTCTGAAGTGTCCTTCATCTCTTTTAGGTCCTTCTTCTAGATCAAGGGAGCATAGCTCACGATTCATTCACGGATTCTTAAGTGCTTTTCAATAACTAAGTACTTTTTCAATAATTAAGTACTTTTAAGTACTTTTTTTTTATCTAAACAATTTCCATCTTCAATTTGTTTATGATCTCTATTTTCACTGATGAAACAGCCTTTCACATGATACGGAAAAGTGGCATAAGTTAGATTTTTTCCTTTGTCATAATTCAGTTGATTTTAAAGATACAGATATGCAGGTTTTTTTAATGATCTTGTTGCATTAAAAATAAAAGTTTTCTGATTGACCAGATTTGTCTAAGCAGGTCATATAAAAATTTAAAAAGTGTAACTTTTTGAAAATTAATGAGATGACTATTTCATTAACATAGTTTTATTTCCTACCTTACTTTCAACATTTTCGCAATTTACATTGCCCACTTATCTCCAACAGGTAAAGAATTAAAGTGCATTTCAATCACTTTGGGAGACCCTGTATATATATTGTCCAGAATGTGCGTGCATCATCTGTCATAAATTAGTGAATAGAAAATTAGCTAAGGCTAAAATGTTCAATTTTGTTAGCCTTTAATACCAGAGGTTAGAGGAAAGATCGTACGGTTTCTGTTGTTGCTATCCCCATTTGATTTCAGTCTAAACTGTGTGGTACTGTTCTGGTTACCCAGAGAGGGTTTTTTACCTTACACTTTTGGGTAGATCTGATTATCCGATCTTCGATATTTGGTATGAATAAAAGAAATTTGGAACCATAGAAATTGGACAGGAAATGTGCTTATTTGTCAAAGTCTAGGTATGAAGTGTTTATATCTTTTATTTAAAGGGGTGTGTCACATTGTATATGTATATATATGACCCAGAATGCATCTGCATTATGTGTATGTGAAAAAAATTTTCAAAAAACATCCAACTATATCTATAGTTGAAATGTTCAATTTTCTTGGCACTCAATCTAAGAGGCTTAGGTAAGGATGGTACGGTCTCTA
Organism: Amaurobius ferox; assembly: GCA_951213105.1. NCBI lineage: Eukaryota > Metazoa > Arthropoda > Arachnida > Araneae > Amaurobiidae > Amaurobius > Amaurobius ferox. The sequence goes on from OX578133.1 coordinate 47,858,454, forward strand.
TAGCTGCCATCCCCATGTGATTCCTCTGCTCACCCAAACAGTTGCAAGACATTCCTATCAAAATGAAAAAGAAATGGGTTCAGGAGTTCAGAAAACATGCTTCTTCATTACTCAAAGTTTGGAGTATAAAGTGTTTAGTAGACAATTTTCGTATTCAAAATTTTAATGAAAAGACATATTATAAGGACTCCTGATCATTATAGAAGAACATTCTTACCATTCCATTTAAAGGAAGGGATGTCACATTAATAAATTTATTTTATTCGAGGATGAATTATTTTATATTTTTTCCGGGGTTTGGAGGAGAAAGCCTGTTTTACATAATTTTTCAGAATTTCTAATTGAGGCAAAGAGGGGGGGGGGTCACATTGTATATGTATATATATGACCTAGAGTGTATCTGTGTCATGTGTATGTTAATAAAATTTTCAAAAACATCAAACTGTCTGTGGCTGAAATGTTCACTTTTCTTGGCCCTCAAGTTTGGGGAAGGATGATATAGTCTAAAATTTTAATTCTAAACTTGTAAATTACTAACATTCATTTTTTTTTTTTTTTTTAAATTTGAATTTATGCAAAAATTTGATAGAAGTAAGTGCATGAGTTCTGTAAAGATACTTATCAGTCGATCAAAATCGAAGTATAAGGTATTGTTTTCCGAGATATTTTGTATTTGAGATGTTGGTGAAAAGTTTATGAACTCCTGAACTCATTTCATATGCAGGCTCATGGAAAGTGATTGCAGGCCCTGTGCCTCTCCACCCCCAAACCCCTAAATTGTCCTGGCTTTCCTCTTCTCAGCCCTGTTTGTATCTCTGACCCCATATAATACCATTGTTCATAGATTTATCATTGTTTTCCATAGAAAATAATGCTTTAATTGAATTCTTTAAAATTTTCATTATTTATTTACAAATTATAGTACATTATTATTTTCAGTTATTATGGAATGAATATCAAAATACACTCCCCTCCAAAAATAAACATGAAATGCAAATTCTCAGATCATGAGCAAATGAATTAATTTTATTGGATGAAACTTGCTGTACACTTCGAGTGCAATATGCAAATATGGAAACACATGCATAATAACAATTGACTCCATGCCAAATATGTAAATCAGGGTCTTGGTAAAAGCAGGTGTTTCTTTCTGTGCATCCTTACTTCTACTATGGATGTTAGGGTGAAAATCTGAAATGGGCATTTCATTTGATATGTCCCAAAGAAGGCATTTAAATGATGGTCAGTGTTGGTAAGCCGTGGGCAGGTTAAAATCCAACCAATTTATTAGAGAAGATGCTGAATTCCTCAGAGTCCACTATTCTGTGATTTCATGCTTATAGACCCAATTCCAAAACAGCGGAACAATAAACAGAAGGCCAGGCTTGGTTCGCCCTTGAGTTAAAGCATTTTCTGATGACCGCTATTTAGCATTATTGGTCAGACATAACAGGCAAACAACAGCACCTGCTTAATGTTCTAGCCCTGCTGCAGCTACAGGTAAGCCTGAATCTATTACAACCTGTATAAGGGTGAACATAGGGATCAAGGATTTTGTCATGATATCTTTGGCTAGTCACAGTACCATTGAGGAAGAAATAGAGGTCTGTACATCTGCCGAAGGAAATCCCAGCCCGTACAAGTATACCTCCACCATAAAATGATTGGCACTGGACAATGTACTGTGATACTGTGTGTCAACCTCTCTCCACATAAAAATCTGTCGATCTTCTGACTGCAAAGCGAATCTGAACTCTTCGGTGAATAAGATATTACTCTAATCATCTATGGTCCAACTGATGTGTTCCTGATACCATTGGAGACGGACTGCTCTGTGCCTCACAGACAATAGAACACAAACGGTTGGCCTCTGTGCATAAAAAACAATGTGCTTGCAATCTCTTCACAGTTGTAACAGATACAGGCCTATCTGTAGCTGCTGTGAGGCGAGAACTTAAAGCATGTGCTGTTGCTTGCTTGTTGCATCTGACCAATAACACTAAGTAGCTATCATCAGAAGATATAACTCGTGGGTGACTTGAGCCTGACCTTCTGCTTATTGTTCTGCTGTTTTAGAATTGGGGCCATCAGCATGAAATCACAGAATGGTGGACTCTGATGAATTCAGCAACTTCTCCAATAGATTGGCCAGATTCTAACCTGCCCACAGCTTGCCGTCACTGACCATCATCTAAACGCCTTCTTTGGGACATATTGAATGAAATGGCTATTTCAGATTTATACCCTAACGTCCATAGTAGAAGTAAGGATGCACAGAAAGAAACACCTTCTTTTACCAAGACACTGATTTACGTATTTGGAATGGAACCAATTGCTATTATGCATCTGTTTCTATATTTGCATATTATACTCGAAGTATACAGCAAGTTTCGTCCAATAAAATTCATTTGTTCGCTTGTGATCTGCGAATTTGCATTTTATGCTTATTTTTTGGAGGAAAGTGTATATAGAATTGCATATTTCATGTTTTAATTATTTTAATATATGCGTATTACTATATTCTTTAGTAAGCAACACTGCTAGAAATAAGGAGCTCATAGCATGAACTTCATGAGCCGGACTGAATCCCAAGTTATTTATTCACAAAGGGGTCAAGCGCAGCTATGGGGTCAGGGTAGATAAATTTGTTTCTGAGAATTCTGGGAAAATACGTCACCCCCTCAAGATAGAAACTGGAAGTAATCTTTCAGCACACAGTGAATGTGACTAGGGGTAGATGTAGATAGAAATGACGAATTATCACTCTTAAGTAATTTTGAACCAATTTATCGCCAAATACCTGGCATCATCTAGTAATAGTGAATCAATGCTTAATATACTGAGGAATACTCGTATGGAATGACTCTTTCTACACAATGGGGATAATTTTTTGATATCCAGATAGTCAATCAATCCTAATACATTTCTTCTGCACAAACTTCATAAATTATTGAGGATTATGGCATTGCCATTGAGATGAATATTGCAGCAATTATTTTTTTCACAGTCTGGAGAGATGTCATTAAGTTTCAATTTTCCCGGGTCATTGGTTGGTCACCTGTTGTTTTTTCAACCCACTTGAAATAATGATACATAATCATATATGAGATATGCTAGACCCATCATCAGTATCATTCTTCATTGAGATATGCTTAACTCATCATCAGTATCAGACGTCAATAAGATATACTGGATCCATCATCAACTTCTTTATTAACAAGTCAATCACATATTGTCAAGTAACACAAAAATACTATTATGAAGTTTTGGAGTAACAACTCATCAAGTTTAAGAAGATTGAAAAATTTGTTTTATTACAAGACTAAAAATTACTATTAATAAAAGGCAAGAAAAAACTATTAACAAAGTAAAACTATTAACTAAAAATTAAAACTATTAATTAAAATTATCAACGAAAATCAAGATTCAGGCAAAACCATCTGACTGGAGCTGTTTTCAAGTCAGTAACAATTTATAGCATAATTCATTCACAAAAGAAATTCATGAATTAAGCAATTTTTGTTGGGGGTATGATAGTTTGATTATATTTTTGAGAGACTGTACAATGCCAATTTGGACCAAAGCATTAAAAATAATGCTGTAAAAAACATTTTAGAACTCCCAGTATGGGAAATTTTACTTCAGCTTCTCATTGCCTAACCCTTCCTGATGCACAACAATAACCCCAAAGACATTCTAAGAGAGGACATGCATTGGTGACACATGCGGCATGGTGCAAAATGCAGTTCGTTTTGAACAATGGTTGCTACATACTGTCAATAGACTGAAGACACATAGCTACATGCTACAGTATAGATGCAAAACAACATTTGAAAAACTGGTTTCTAGTGCATATTTGAGCAACATATGAGACGCAGTGCACAGCATACAGTGCATCCTGAATCCTTAATGTGTAGCCTGCCTAAGATGGGTGGTATAATGGTTTGATTGCAGCTCTTTAGACATGCAATGCCTATTTGAAGCAAAAAGTGCCCTTCCACATTTTAATGTTTTTTTTTTTTTCATTCAAGATAACATTGCTGCATATTACCTCTAGTCTAATACCACCACTCATTAGCATATTTATTTTGTATTATGAAAATCTTGTGGTATATCTGACAGGGTTCATGCATCGTATGGAAAGTTGCATTTCTCAAGTGAAAACCTGGAACAATTTATTCTAAATCTCATAAAAGCCCTTATCTTATCATGATTTTTTTACTGCAAATTTTTTATTTTATTTCTTACTGACTACTAAATTTGCATTTTTTTTTCATTTATTAAAATGGTGTAATACAAAGAGAATTTGTAAAAATTTCTCTGGGAAATCACTTAAACTTAAGGAATTTTATTTTCAAGTTTGAATAGGATCCCTGTATTACAATTTAATGAACTGCTCATAATCACAAAATATTTTGTTTATGATTATATGGTGTTGAATGTATGGTTCTTTTACATTGAAAACTGTTCCAAGTAGTTAGTGTTATTAAATTCATTTATAGTCAAACTTTGTAAAATGAATTACTGAAGAACTTATTAAGTTAATCTTAAATCTACTTTTAAAATTCAAAGTAGAAATGTGTTCATTTCTTCATTGCATGTTCAATTACCCAGCTTTTGCATTACAGATGTTAAGAATGTTCAGCTTTATAAAAATTTAATTGTAATTTAAACACACACATACATGTGTGTGTGTATTTGTATGTACACTTATAGCTTGCTATTCTCTGTAATATATACATGTGCCTTAGAATTTAGTTTTAATTTTATTTGAACTGTACATTTAACAATTTTTTTCTCTATTATTAAGAATATTAAATAACATTCCTTTTAAGTGTGTCGGAATTTAAAGATAGTTGGGTATGTTACTAATGTGAATTATGTATGATAACTATAAAATATGTATATGATGTCATGTATTTGATTAATGACTGCAATGTGGTTTCTGTAACTAATGTTTTAAATTTGTTTCAAATTATGTTACTAAAGGTAATTATGTGTACAAACTATAAAAATATTTATGACCTCATGTATTTGAATGATAACAGCCAATGTGTTTGCTGTAACTGTTTGAAATTTGTTTAACCCTCCATTGGGTAACATTCCATTAGACAAGCGTATATCTAACAGATACATGACCAACCCGTATTTTTGTTTAATTCTTCTTATCGTAAAAAAGAATGATCTTGAGCTTTATAGTATCTGCTCTTATGGTCACCTGCTACATAGGAACGTCACTTAAGGGATTTTAATTCCTAAATTAGAGCCCTTTATAGAGTGATTTGTGTTCTGATGTACACCTGTCCCCCGATTTACACGGAAGATAGGTTCTGCACAAAACAGTGTAAATTGAAATCTTGGATTTTGCTAAGTAAAATCATGTAAAACGAAAATAACACCAAAATGTGCATGATTCAGTCATTTATTTAAATAAAACAAAAGTAAGACATCTTAGAAAACTTAAAATTATACTTAGTTTATAAAACAAAAAACATATGAATGTAGTAATATAACATATTTAATTTATTTTACATTAGGAACAAAGAACAAAAAAACAAAAAGACCCTTATAAATTAATTATAAGTTTAATCACTGTCATCACTTTCATGTACTATCAGTCTTTTCTTTCTGATAGGTATGATGTCACTTTCATCACTTGAGCTTTCTTGATGTGATTCTGGCTCAATGGTTGACGAATTTGACAAGATCTCGAGTTGACAAGACTGTCATGAAATCGGTAATTAACAATTGCGTAGGTTTTTTTTCTAAATCTTTAAGACCTCTTCATATTGATTTAAGCATTTATGAAGGTCTCATTGGAATCTGAGAGCTCGATCAACATTTGTGTCATATTGTAAGAAATGGTTGCCCAATTTTCTTCCCAAATCAAGTCCTACACTTATGATTCTTGCTGTGAACGCAACTGGTTCAGATTGCTCTTCATCAGATTCATTGTCTTCATCATGTTAGTTTGTTTCACGAATCATGTTAATTAAATCATCTTCATTCAATTCTTCATCAGCCATTATTTCTTCAATATCTGCCTGAGCTAAATCTTCAAAACCTTCTCCTCCTATAGTATGGGCCAACTCAGTGATCTGATAATATTCATGCTCAATTGATGATTTATCATTTCCACTTTCAACAACATCCGACCATATTGCTTTCCAGCAGGCATTGATCGTTGATTGTTTGATCTGAGTGTATGACAGCCCAACATGCTAAACACAATTTAAAATTGTAAATTTCTTCCAAGTATCCATCAGAGTAAGAGATTCATCATTCTCCATTTGTTCTAAGATATACCTGAAAGTTTGCTTGATGTACAGTGCTTTAAAAGTCAAAATTATCCTTTGATCTAACGGCTGTAATAAGGAAGTTGTATTCTTTGATAAAAAAACAACTTTTACATTTTCGTGTTGTAAATCTGGAGGATGACCTGGTGCATTATCAATTAATAGAAGAGCCTTAAAAGGCAATCCCTTTTTAGTTAAATAATTTTTGACATCTGGAACAAAGAAGTTATGGAACCATTCATTGAAAGCTATGGCAGTGGCCCATGCTTTTCTATTAGCCATCCAATAGACGGGAAGGTTTTTGATATTTATTCCTTTAAATGATCCTGGTGATTTTGATTTGTTAATCACCAATGGTTTCATCATATAATCGCCAGAAGCATTGCAACAGAAAAGAAGTTATACGACTTTTCGTTACTTTATGACCACTAGCTGATTTGTGAGCTTTGGCTATAAAGGTTCTTTCCGGCATTTTTTTCCAGAATAATCCGGACTCATCAGCATTGAAAACCTGATCAGAAGTGTAGGAGTTAGCGCCAATGATTTCAGCAAGTTTTGCCGGATATTGTTGTGCCGCATCCGAATCAGCAGATGCACTTTCACCTTTTATTCTCAGATTATGTAAAGAATGTCTTTATTTGAATCTCTCAAACCCCCCCATGGCTTGCGGAAAAAGATACTTTCTTTTCATCAGAAGAAGTCGACAGCGACTGATTCTTAAGCGATTGATAAATCTTCAAAGCTTTATTTGTAACAGCATTGGTATCGATCAGGATTCGCTTTTGAGTTTGGTCTTCTATTCATATCACTAAGGCTTTTTCCATATTTTCCATTGTAACATCTCTAACATATAAAGTCGTACTCATACTGCTGCAGGTTCCAGCTGCTACACTTTTTCTAATGGAGTCTTCATTTTTTCTTATTGTCCTTATTGTGGCTTCATTCATGGAGTAAAATTTAGCAACATTCGTTACTCTTTCTCTATTATGTAGACGGTCTAATATTTGAATTTTAGTTTCTAAAGAAATAACTTTTCTTTTCATTTGATTTTTCTTCAAATCCTTTGACATTATAGAACTTTAACAAATTTACGCAAACTATAAAGATGCAAGAAAAACTATAAATGTTGAAAACTTACCAGTTCAAAAGATAAACGCACAATAATATAAGCTTTGCTGCTAAAATGCTTCTGCACTATGTACTTGCATAAACCAGATAGCTTTACTGTTGTGAAATACATACGGGGATTCCCCTGTTACGGGGATTCCCCATTATGGGGATTCCCCATTATGGGGATTCCCCTAAATGTATATTTTACAATACCGGGAATCCCCTGTTGTTTTCATCAGTGTTACCAAAGGAATAAAATTCAAAAATGTCATCAAATCTTTGTATGGGCGTATATGGAGCGAAATATACATTTTTATCAATTTTTTGAAATCTGTTAATTTATAAACCGTGTAAAAGCGAAATCGTGTAAAGCAAGTGCCGTGTAAATCAGGGGATAAGTATATTTTTGAAATGCACACTCACGATTTCATTGTTCTTGTTGACAGTTACATTATTTTCTTGATAGTTGAATTTTGAGTTTTTGTATTTCATTTATCATGTCAAGAATGAATCTAAAATGATATTTTGATTTAAGCAGCTCTAAAGACTAAGATAAAGTCCATAATATATTATTTGATGATGGAAATGAAGAATTAGAAATGGAGAAATGTTGATGGTACGGATGATGAAATTGAAAATAATTGAGTAACATAGAATTGTGCATGAAACACATAAAGATAGTCCATGGTAATATTTTATTCCATTTTAATTGTAGCGGCTATAAATTGGTTAACCAAAATTTAAAAAAGATGTGCTGAATATTTGAAAACATTGGTTCGAGAATTGATTGTTGATAAAGTTACAAGCTGCATTTAGAACTTGCAAAAATTGTTATTAAGACATGATCCTCTGATAAAGATAACTTTCAGAGTCAAATATAATGAAAATTAATTGAATATGATATATGATTTTACTTTTATTATTGTAATATCATCCCTTTTATTATTTGTATTACTTATATTCGTTTTCAAGATTTTTTCAATAAAATAGACAAAAAGAAAGGTGTGGAAAGGTCCAGGTATAAGAGAGGTGGGGCTTGGTATAGCAAATTTTTAAATTATTATAATTTAAAAAGAAATAAATGAAAATATATAATTAAAAATGATCATGTATCTGAGCATTCCTTGGTGCTCCTGTTGGAGTGTTAGAATTGTAATATCAGTATATTTAATTTTATTACTGTAGAATTTCAATAATTCTGATCTGATCATATTCTTTGCTGAAAAATTGACAGCTTTACATGTTCCATAAAATTTCCATTTATAACCACCAGCCTCTTACATTTATATCAATTTTCACACTGTCATTAAATTTCTCAGAATTCACAATTTTTTCACCAATTTCTTTGTTGGACTTAAAATCACTACTATTAATTTATAAAACACTATTCCTAAAACTTTGTTCCTAAATTTATCTCTCTCATTTATTTCCCCCTTTTCTCATTTTGAAAGTCTGGATTACAACATTTATTTATGTTAAAAAAATTCCTTTTATAACCACACACACACACACACAAATTCCCACTAATTTTCTTTTTTCCAAAAAATCATTATAACCCCTCTATTTCCTTTTTTCACCTTAAAAACAGAAGAAGGTTATTGATTCAGATTGATTCAATTTTCCTTGGATTGTGGACTAGTTGACATAGGGATTTAATTATTATTTTAAGCAAATGAAGTATTTTTTCTCAGTTATTCAGATTCATGAAATATATTTTCAATGATTTAATTTGAAATACTGTAATTTCCATAAAAAGAGCTGCATTATGTTGAAAAATTAAATTTTTCCTCATGTAGTATTTATGGCAATATAGAATGTTTGGTTTTCTCAGTGATAAAAATCTAAGTGATATGAATCAAAAATCAACTTTTGAACATATAAATATCTCTTCAAAATATCAGCTTTGTTTCCCAATCTTAATAGATATTCATTTTGCTCAACACGATTCGATGTTGGGCAAAGTGAATGTATTTGTTTTAAATGTTTAATTATATATTATATTGTTCCTGCTAACATCTGTGGCATTTCAATTGACTTTTTTCACTGCCACCCTTCCACATATTATGATAGTTAGTAAATATATTTTATTGTATTTGCACATGTAATACAATATTATGTATGTTAGAAAAATATGTATGAGGGTCACACTGAAATTTTTGAGACATGGGCAGACGATATGTACTAGAACAAAATTATTAGTCGAATATTTAAATTTGAACTCTTTTATGTACACAGATGATAATTTGTGGCAACAATTACAATTTTGCTATCTTAGAATAAATTTTGAAAGAAAAGAAAACAGAGTTGACGTGAGAGCATTATCGAGTTATGATTTTCTATGATTTTAAAGTGGGACTAAATCAATAAGAGTATCTTCAATGTCTACAATTAGCATATGAAAATGATGCTCCATCTCGTGCCACTCTATTCAGATGGTTTATAGAGTTTAGAAGAGGTCGAAATTCTCTCCTGGATGAAGAACACACAAGAAGACCTTTGTCAGCTGTAGTCCCAGAACATGTGTCGGCCATTTGAAAAATGCTAATCAATGATAATCGCTGTACCTACAAAATGATGCAGAAGGAACTTAACTTTGGATCTGCAGCTATATATAAAATTATTCAAGAAGAAATGCATATAAAAAAATTAGTTTGATGTTGGATCCCCCATAATTTAACATAACACCAGAAAGCGGAGCATGTCAGAATCAGTAAAGAAACCCTAAAATTACTTAATGATGGTGGACACCATATTATTTCTATAATCATAACCGGGGTTTGAAACTTGCATACCATTTTTGAAGTTCCAACACTTCAAGAAAGTAAAAGTATGGGTCTTTGAAGATTACCCCAAATCAACAATAGTGAAGAAACAACAGGCAATGAAAAAAGTAATGTATGCTGTGTTCTTCAGAAGTACAGGTCTGGTCATAGCCTTAAAGCTAGAGGGACAGAAGACAGTTACAGCTAACTGGTACACTACTAAGTGTCTTCAAGAAATTCTTCAGGAAGTGAATGTTGGGGAACTCATGCTTCACCATGACAATGCATCTTCTCAGAAAGAATGACAGTCGAATTTCTTGAACAAAAAAGCATTGAAGTGATAGAACATCCACCCTATTCTGATCTTGCTATGTGTGACTTTTAGCTATTTTTTAATCTAGAAATAATTTTATATGGCCATCGTTTTCATTCTAAAGATGAGATTGGTGAGACTATAAAAGCATATTTTTCATCGATTTCATGAAATGGATGGCTTGAAGCATTTTAATCTTTGGAAAATTTGCCTACAAAAGTGCATTGATGTTGGGGGGGAGTACTTTGAACACTACTAAGAGTTGGTAAGTTTAACTTGTACCACTTAGCCATATCTCAAAAATTTAAGTGTGACCCTCATATTTAATTATTTTGATTGATAATTCAAGTAATTCGATGCATTTTCAATTTTACTTGTGAAATGTTAAGTAAATCTTGCTCAGTGTTGTATATCTTAATTGAATAAAATTAAAATTCATATTACATGCACTTTTCCTTTTTCTGGTGAACACTGGTGACTTTATAGTGGAGAGGTTTAAATAAGAGAAATTTATAAGGAATCAAAATGAAAAAACTTGTTTTAAATTCAATTACAAACCAAAATTGTTCAGCTCTTGAAGGCACTAGGCGAGAATTGATTCTAGCTGCTTTTATAATTTTATAAAATCAATATTATAAATACTGTAATTTCCGATAAAAAGGTCACTGTGGCATAAATGTTGCAGGTATAATAATGTACTGTTTAGCTTATGTTGACAACATTCCTACTATATACAGGGTATCCCACAAAAAGTGAACAGTGGACGATTTTTTGAACCGTTGGCTGTAGACCCATAGTTCCAAATGCAAAAATGCTTTAAATAAGGTAGGAAATTATAAAATAGTAATTTGAATGCCTTATCATAATTTTGTAGATAGTTAAGAAAATGAACATTTTATGCAGCCCTTCTATCAAAATAAGTCAACAAAAATGTTACTCATACTACATTTAGTACAACCGCAAAATTTGACTGTAATGCGATCCAATTTGACATAGTTATCATTAATTAAATTTTCATTGGGAAATAAGGACGCATCTACAAATCAAATTTGGTTGCAAATAGTTACTAAAACTCTTACCACTTCTTCAGATTTATTTTGTGTAGATATTTCAGTAAAGCTATTATGTCATTAAGTCGATTCAGAGTTTGTATTTAAGCATTCAAGTAACTTCGCTACCTAATTATAATTTGAATAACAACACTGTTCAGTAATGTTAAACTCTGTGAGATGATTTTGATTAACGTCTAATGCAACCGATCTCCTAGTAATACAGTGGGGAAATACTGTCATCATTTTCATACAACCGGCATCATTCTAGAGTTTTTATTCTACGACTGGTATGTTGATTGCAATCAACAGATTCATTTCATCGTCAATATCAATCAGAAAGACAATGAGTACTGATGGAAAATGATAAATGATGAAATAAATATTTTAACCTATTTCTCGTCTTATCCATATGAGAGTGTCCAGGCCGTAAGTACTGAATAGCATCTTTTTCGGTCTACCCAAACCCACCACCAGTCTCTCAAACAAATCACATGCTATACCGCATCAAAGAGTTCTTACTGATTCATCTATAAGAGCTCTCATTCTGGTGGGAAAAGTGCTCTGACAAAAATGTGTTGGGAACTTTCAAAGTCAACTGAAAACAGTGGCTTTAAATAATCCTAGTTGACTTTTAAAATTGAAAGGCATGCTTATTTTTCCATAGATTTTATCAGAAAAATATCTGACATGCCGGCAAAATCACAATAATCTGTTTTATTTACCTTATTTAGTGTGTTAAAATAACTTTTAACCAGTGTCGTCTGCCTGTCTTTAATAGTTTAAAAAATAAACCATTGAAAAATTGTTTTAAAACGTCACTAAATGTTTTCTATGCATCAATTTAATTTGTGAATGGCCCCTTGGATTCATGAATTTTGATGATTAAAAGAGTATCAAAAAATTACAAGAGAGTGGTGTAAGTCAGGCAGTTTGACAGTGTATTTCACCTTACATTTAAACTTTTGAGAACCAATTTTTTCTTTAGTTTGACTATATGAAGTAATGATAACATTTTTGTAATTTAACTTTGTCAATACAGGGGCTGTATAAAAAGTTAATTTTCTTAACTTTTTACAAAAATATGGTACACCACTTAAATTACGATTTCTTAACTTCTTATTTTTACAATTGGAATTATGGATTTACAACTAATGGTTCAAAAAATCTTCCACTGTTCACTTTTTGTGGGACACCCTGTATATGCCTATCATATAATGCTTTATAACAATCTGTAGAGCTCATTTCAAATATAAATGTAAACATTATCATCTCAGTAGCTTAATAAATAAGAATGTCATTTGATCAACTAGATATTGTTGGTTCAACCGATTTTTCAAAAAGAAAAAAAGACTATTACGGTATGAGAAGATTGAGTTGAGCCACACTCCAGTTAATTTTATATAGGATAGCATTCTGTATATTGTGTAATGATATCATTTGATCAACTAGATATTGCTGATACATAAGATCTTTACAATGGAACATGATGAGGAAGTTTAACTTTGCAAGTTAGGTGCAGTAAATGACAGGTCTGAATAATACTGAAATTGGAATCTTTGCTATTCCCTCTGATTTATAGCAGTAGTTTCAATTCATGGAGAGTTACATATACAGAATGCTATCCTATATAAAATTAACTGGAGTGTGGCTCAACTCAATCTTCTCATACCGTAATAGTCTTCTTTTCTTTTTGAAAAATCGGTATTGTGGGTCCAAATGATTACAATTATTGCATATTACTCTTCACTTTAAAGAGCTTGAAGAAATCTTTCGATTGATACCATACTTGACAATGTACCCGGTGTGTGTGTGTTGGGGGGGGGGGGGGTAACTTGCCCCCATAGCGGAATTAATAACATCGCGAACAAAACAAATTGTATTGCAGCTATCTTTTACAATGATGATTGAAATAATTAAGTCTTGTGATTACTGAGCCATAAATGAACCCTTTTATTCATGATTATGTCAAATTTCATCATATGCTGCCATGTTAAAAAAATAGAAAATTTCGAGGTTTTTGCCCGAATTTAAAAAGAATTCTATCTAGTTCTAGATGTTTTAATAGCAAAGTCGAATATAAAGTTTTGTGAAAATCCATTAACATTTGTGGCCGCTATCATGTACACGAGAAATCGATCATAGACAGATGAACATTATTCTAAAAATAGTCAAAACATGTTCAGGAGGTCTTAAAACATATATTGGCATCAAAATCTCAAATTCAAAAATTTTTGGAAACACAATACTTTCTCTATACTATAGTACATAGTATGAGAAAGTAAAACTAAATAAAATAAGAATGGGGAGATCCTACAATCAGAAGTTTTATATTGATCTGAAATCTGACAGAGGAAAATATACGCTCCACTAAAGATGTAGAAGGAAAAATAATCATCTTAATAGCTCAGTACAGAGTATGTGTCATTTGGTCAGTTCAATTCCCTTCTGAGATCTAAGATCTTTAAAAATTCCCCATTAACAGTGGAACCATTATAACTCAACAGGTGAATAATAATTCGCTATCCCAGTAATTCGACATGGTTGGCACAGTACTAATTCCTATGGGAAAAACACAGTACCTTGACACATGTTAACAGAAACCCACTTAAGTCAACTGCAATTTGCACTATTCTATCACAACTAATCTTTATAAATTGTCCGAGAGTTGGCCAATTCTAAGAATTTGATGTCGTTTTCAGGTATTTCAACAATTCTTTGTTTTATTGTTCTCTACATTGTTTGTTCAAAGATTACCCCTTCTTCCTTCTAACCTATGCCCTGGGGTGTCTGCTGAAGCAGTGTCATTCCTGGAATTTGAAGAGGAAGGAGGAAACCCTGATATATTCCAGCTCCTTGGAAATTGCAAAGACCAGACTTTTATAACATCTTTTTGATAACATTCGGGTGAATATTGTCTGCTGTAGAAAGGCTCTGCTATTGACAATGCTCTGCTTTTTAGATTTCTTAGAAAGAGCATGCAAAGGAAGAGAGTGAGGCAACTGATGTTAAACGAGCCACTTGTTTTGTTTCATGATTATCGACTGCCATAAAAACAATGGCTCCACACAAACCCCATACTTTAAAATCAAAACTTGAGATTTAAAAAAAAAACTTAAAATGGATAAAGCATAAACTGATCTTTCCAATGAATATGGAATTGCATGGAACACTGTTTCAACATTTGTCAAAAATAAGGAAAAGTCTTTGTCCACATCTGAATCTTCTTATGAACTAAGCAGAAAACTCATATAAGAAAATTAGACTTCACCGCAATAGAAGAAACAACTTTGTGGTGGTACAAATCAGCTTGAGCTCACTCAATCCCATTATCAGGACCAATAATCCAAGAGAAAGCAAAGAATTTTGCAAGATTTTTAAGTCAAAATGATTTTACCGCAACAATGAATGATTGGCACAATTAAGAAAACAGTGCCTTGACAGTGCCTCTTTAGAATTGTGTATGGAGAAAGTGAATCTGCTTCTCAAACTGTTGAGAATTGAGAAAAAGGATGTCCTTAAACCAATAATGAAAGGTTATAAAGATTCAGATATGTTTTGTTCAATTGTGATGAGACTGGATCATTTTTTCATGGTTTGCTTACAAAACTCCTGTCTTCAAAGGGGAAAAAATCTGATGTGCGCAGCACATGACTTTCTCTATATAATGCAATGAATTTACTTCTGTCACAGTGAAAAAAATGATGTATAATATCCATGGCACAATATTTTTAATATTGAATTGTACATTTGGCTATTTTTTCAGATGATAACATGTAAAATTATTTCGAAGTATCCAATTAACTCATATTTCACGCAATTTTAGATTGACAATCATCAATATTGATAGCATCCACAATAAGCAATATAGTTGATATATTAAAATATTCAAATAATTAATTCATCAATTTTGACGATATTTTTATTAATCTGATACAAAATATCACTAAATTTAGCACCGAGTAATACAGACAATTGGCAAGAACAGCTTTTCTTATATAACTGTTGACGAATTATTAGGAGCCAAAATGCAAAACTATTACCTAAAGTATCTACTCTCATGAATGAAACAAACTAGATCTATGAGAATTATATTAGCAAATTCATTGTATAATATTACTTATGAAAAATGAACATATTTCACAATAGTTAATATTTTTTAATTTTATGTGATTTTTTTTCATAAATGTATTTGAAAAATGTGCAATATCTCTAGAACATTCATGCTAGCATTTTGATGTTTGTGTCTATTGTTTTCTAATAAAAAATTACATAAGAAATGATTATTTATGTAAAATTATTAAAGGATCTGGTTTTTTGATGATTTTTTCAAAATTTCATTAAAAAATTTGTATGTCTTCTGAACATTCAATAGCATTTAAAATCAATAGGCTTCCAATATTCACTGATTATAATTTTTGTACCAACTTTCATTCAAAACACTCCATTCTTTTGTGAGATATTGCCTCCATGGGGGACACACACAGACATCACCTCAAAAATGTTCAATTCAACTTCGGAGAGGCTTGAAATGTGCTTTTCCATCAAAAACTCGAATTCGAATTTTTGACCCCATCACAGTACTTTCCCTATACATTATACTATATATATAAAGTAAAAATCTTTTTACTGTTCTAGCCACAAACTTGAATGATTTTGAAAGACTGAAACTGTCAATAATCAGTAAATCATAAAACCCAAGATGTTAAGACCTTACATGTGGACTATAAAAACATCAGAAAGGCATGGATGATGTCAGAGAATTTTGAGCGATAGTTAAGAAATCTAGATCGAGAATTTTCAAGTTAGAAAAGAAAAGTTTTAATGATTTTGGATAATTGTACTACTCATCCGAAAATAATGGATCTTTCAACATTCAATTTATGCTTTTTATCACCTAACTCTACATCAGTTTTACAACCATTATATCAAGGGATTTTTTTTCTCAATATGAATTTTTTTTGCAGAAAATTGAAAAATTAAATAATTTATTGAATTTGTAGATTATGAAATGAACATAAAAAATCTCTATTTTAGATGCTACTGACATGATAGATTATGACACATGGATATCAGTCACAATTTGGAACTGTTTCCATCATGTTGGTTTTTGTTTTGACTCATTTAATGAAGATTCTTCCCAAGCGGTATGCATTCAAAGCATCAAAAATGCATAACACTTATATGTCACTTTCTACATACTCAGGACAAAGCAGAACATTCTATGAATAAATTTAGTAGTGTTGAAGAATTTTTGTTCTTGTTTCAAAAACAAAAACAATAAAAAAATCCTGGACTATTTTTCATGATGTTCATGAAGTATTTTTCATGAATTTTAATTTTTGATATGTAACATGCCTAACTTAAAACAAGATGGAATTTATTTAACTATACATATTTATTATTTAAATAGCATAATAAACGATATTTCAATACTGTTTGTAAGGGAGTCATAATGTGAAACCTTGGTAAATCGACATTTGCTTAAGTCAAAATGTGTTTTGTTCCTCTTGGGGTATCAAGTTATCAAAGTTCCACTGTACAAAGATACATTTTCTTTCTGGAGTGAATGCTCATCTTAGCTTTCTCATACATTCATTTTCTACGTATATTGTTCATTTTACAATAAAACTATATCTTCCACACTCCATAATTCAGCATGAAATGAATGTCCATATAAGTTTTAAATATGTGTTGCATGTATGAGATTTTTTACTAAACTTAATTTACAATCAGCATTATATAATCACCAACAGTACCATCATACAAAAAATGCTGTTAACATCTTATTTTTTAGATTTGGAAATGAATCAGTCAATTGATAAATTAGATGCATTTAAAATTGATGTTAATAAATACTTTTTAAATTCTCATCATAAAGTCTATTCTATAATTTTTTTTTATGTAAATGATAGCTCACTTAAAAGTGATAGTATAAACTCCTATTACTATCACATTTTCAGGAATTATTGTTTATCAATAGAGAATGTTATCAAAATCTTAAACTTTGAATAACAATTCTAATGTACAGCAGCGAAACATAGGTGGAATCTGGGAATACTGTGTCTACCTAAATAACTCTTTTTCCAGTTGTGCACCATTCGCAATAAGTGTATGGAGTATTTTGAATATGTATAATTAAAGGGGTTTAGTACCGGGTTTTCTGGGTAGATACTGTCTCTTCAGATTCCTTTCATGCTTCGCCACTAATCCTGTACTACAAAATATGTAATCTAGTTCCACTTATTTATACACTGCTGGACAATTGCTAAGGACAGATGACACTATCACCCATAGCAACCACAAAATGAAAGGAAGCAAAATGTGGAAAATTAGAATAAGTGCGGGATACAATAAGAAGAGATGTGCTTATACAAATTTTTCATTTCCATGCCTATTCGTCATGTGATAGCTCTGATAAGAGATTTAAAGGATTTGACGCGCTTGGCCAGTTGTTGTTCCAAGTGAAAGTTTTGCGGGAAAGAGTTAATTGATGAACTTGAAATATTTGGTATGTCTTCCTGATATCACTTAGACGATTTTACGCATGGCCATATTGGAAAGATCGAAGAAGGGTGAAAAATAACAGATGTTGCCAGGGAGTTCGACATTGCCCACAGCGTTGTTTCATGACTGTGGCAAGCATTTAAAACAACTGGAATGTGTAGCAAGCATCACGAGGGAGGTCGTGTTAGAAACAAAGAGAAGGACGATTTTTTTCGATGAAGTTTTAAACATAGATTTTAATTACTTGTAGCTCCATGGTCTTAATTTTTAAATAAAATAAATTATTATAGTATTGGGATGAATGACATGAATGGGAAATTATTTATGAATGAAATGCTGCTTTTATAGAGAGAGCCATGTGTGTTATTTTTTCTATGACGTTATTTGAATGAATTTCAGTTGTTTTCGATGAAGTTTTCAAATATAATAAATTATCGTAGTATTGTGATAATTCTAAAATTATTACCGAGGAATGTATCACATTTTAGAGATGTTTAAACCAGGCAATTAATATTTCAATGCCGTCATTTGAATGAAGTCCATTTTTTTCGATGAAGGTTTAAGTTTTCAAATATAATAAATTAATGTAGTATTGTGATAAGTTTTAAAATATTACCGAGGAATGTATTGCATTTTAGACATGTTTAAATAACATTGCATTGAAGTTGGAAAGTGTTTCATAATCAATGCTTTAAGCATGATTGATCTTTCTTGTTTTTTCTTTTTCATTAACCTGTAAATGCACACACTGTTTCCCATATCACTTTCACTCTAATTGAGTGTTAAAAAAGGTGTATAAAAGCAAATGAAAGACAGAAACAAAAACTTAGTATGATGCTTGTAATGTTGGCTTATGTATAGAACCTTGTTTCGAGATAGAGCTTACCCAAAATACTTGGTATATTTTTAGTATATTTTTCTTTATTTTCATTAAACATAATTGCATGTTTCCTCCAAAATGTAAATAAATAATGAAATCATTTTTTTGTTCAATTATTTTGATGTTTTAATTTGTATATCATTAATATTATTCTTATGATAAGCAACAAATAAAATCAGTCTAATTTTATGTGGAAAAATCAAATAATCCCCTGTAGTTGAAAGGTCTTATAAGTAATTCCAAAATATAATTTTCTTCTGTACTTCATTAATACATTCTGTTGCAGAAAACTATATGCACCCATAAGAAATTTAGCTATAGCCGTTAAACTCGGCATGTGTGTATCATTTGCGGATATATGCAAATGATTAGAATTTGGGAGCAAAAAAATGTTTTATTAGGAAATGATGGCAACAAGATGACATTTTAGTATGTGTTAAATCCTCCCCTTGCAGCTATACAAGTGATATTCGGTGCAGCAAAGAGTCATTTAAGTTGATCATGTCCCTCAGTGGAAGATTTTGTCACAAATGTTACAACTGGTCAGCTAATTCAGTGGTATTCTGAGAAGAATGCAATTGCCATCCCATACTTGGTCTATTGGTGATGATTTATAACTTATGATTTAGAGGTAGGTGGCTCAAAGAGAGCCTAGCACAGCGACTAGAGATCTGTTGTACTGTCCCCAAAAGATGAAACAATCCCTAAGAGAAGAACCCAGTAGCCGAGACAAAGATCAGCAGGCACTTGACAGGAATGTCCTGCAACTCCCAGGCATTTGGATCGACATGTGAATATCACATGTCGACCCAAATGCTGGAACTTATGGGCAGAAAATGCTTCACACTTATAGGGTATGTGTGTAGCAATTTCTTCACTGTGTGTATTGGTGATAGGTCTGGGGACCTGGATGGCCATGGGAGGGTATTAAATCCTCAAAGACATTGTTAAGAACGCCGTGCAATATGTGGTCAAGCATTATTTTGTTGGTGAGTGGAACCTGGGCTGCTCGACAGCATAATCAGAACAATTGGCTGTAGAATATCACAATGTACAAATGAGCTGTCAGATTGGCTTGCAGCATAACTATAGAAGATTAGCTAACCCATGAGATAGCTCTCCAGACTGTCACACTGTGTGTGATGAACATGTGCCACTCCAACAAATGCAGGATTAGCATGCTGGGCTCCTCCACACACATATGTGACGTTCATCAGCACTGAGAGAGAAGCAGGACTCATTGCTAAAGACAATGCGCCTCCAACTGGACACTGTCCAGTCTGACTGAGCTCGATAACAATCCAAACGACTCGGCCTATGTTGAGAGGTCAGTGGTAGGTGCCTTAATTGATGTTGACACCTAATCCCACCTGCCGGTAGTCTCCGAATAGTATTCCTTGGTACAGGATGCATGGAGAATGCAAATGCCTTCAAATGCTGATAGCAATTTCTCATGCTTCAAAAATAATGTTTAAAAAACAGGGGAGACTGGAAAACATTAGATTGAAACCCAAAACCAGTGACGGGAGACACAGGCATAAAAACACTGTGAAGCATGATGACTACTAGAGAGTGAGAGTAATTCCATTTAAATATGTTTTACTTTCTGCTGGTCTGTTAGCATGAGAGAAAGATAAATAAATCCTGTCTTTCAATAAAGAGTGGGCGGGGATCTTGCAAAATTAGTGGATGAGCTATCAACCAGATTTTGGATAGTCGAGATTGAACAAAGCAAGGCTATCACCAATTCAAGGGAAATGCTCCAAACAGTAGAGGTGATCAGGATCATTTATGGAAACTGCAATATTTGTTGCTATTCCCCCCTTTCATTTACTTTTGGAGACTATATAGTAACATCGCTTTATCAATTTTTCTATATATGACATTAAAAACTATGCTTTTCTTTCTGGAAATAGGTTCAGGACTTCTATGAACATCTATATATTCATATGAACATAGAGGGAGATGAAAATAACTATTCCGTCAAGAACTAATAAAAACAGCTAGCTGTTAAAAGTAGGGAGAACAGATTTTTTTTTCAAATCTGACCTGAAATTTGGACAGATGCTGATCCTAAGCTTTTCAGAGAAAAGGTTCAATAACTGTACTAGGGCAATTTATGAAAAATTACATCAAATTTACCTTTTCCACAATCTGTCTAAATATAAAACTTTATGGGAACATATAACCAATCTCTAATTTGAGGGTCTTCCAAGTTTTAAATTTAAAGTACCAAAATGTTTTCCCCTCACTGTTGGAAAAAAAAATTTTTTTTTTAATTTGGTTCAACTTTTTTGCAGAGAAAATAAGTATTCTCTTCTATGTATTTTATCAATACAAGATCAATTTTATATATTAGTTTTTACAAATATATACAGGGTGTCCCATAAATTCCGAATTAGTTTAAAAATTCCTAAAAATTGAAGGAATTGGTATATTTGAATGTGGTTTACGACAAAGTTAGTTTCATGAAGGGAGATTTTTTTGGTAGAGAAAAAAAAATTAGTTCAAAATTTTGTCAATAGAGTGCGCTGCACGCAAGCAATCACGGGAAATGTGCAAATCAGAGTCCTATAAAATGCTGGGTGTATGATTTAAAGCTCATCTCTGAATTTTCCTGTTACTGGCTTTGATTGTGATGTTGACATTGGTGGATAAAGCACTATTGGTTAAGTTGTTTTACCTCAGCCATGAATCGCCGGCTGAAACTTTATGAAGGTTTCGGACACAGAAGAGATTGAAGAAAAGTTCTGGTCCAATCGCTCCTGCCAGACTGGTTTCCCTGGTCCGACATTTCGAAGAAACGGGAAGTTTGTGTAATCGCCCTCGCAGTGGTAGACCACGTTTGTCAGAGGTCCGTACCTTCGCTGTGGCTTCGCAAATGCACACTCTAAGGGAACAGTCAACGATTGCAGCAAGTAGCGCACGAGAGCTGGCAAGAATAAGTGGTATACTAAAGACATCAGTATTCCACATCCTTCAAGGAGTATTAAAATTGTACCCGTACAAGTTGAAATCACCGCACCAGCTCGTACCAAATGACACAGCTATGCGAGTGCAATTTGCAAATTTGGCTTTGTCGAAAATCGACGAAGATCCACAATGGCTGCTCAATATCTTGTGGACAGATGAGGCTCATTTTTCATTGCATATGTGTGTGTGTGTGTGGAACAGTCAATACCCATAACTGTAGAATATGGGCAAAGGAAAACCCACATGCCTACAGTGAGAAGCCCGTACATTCCCCATGTGTTACTGTTTGGTGTGGATTCACTACATCCATTATTGTGGGCCCTTTTTTCTTTGAACAACCCTGTGCAAAATCAGGCTGGCAGACTTGCTCAATTAATGGAACACGCTACTTGCAAATGCTAATGGAGAAAGTGATACAGTGCTTATTAGAACATAATGTCCTTGACACAGTGACATTCATGCAAGACGGGGCACCTCCTCATATCGTAAACAAACTGAAGAAGTTCCTGAGCAGAACCTTTACTGAAGAACGATTAATCAGCCGTCACTATACAATTGAATGGCTCCCTCGCTCACCGGACTTAACATCCCTCTAGGGTTACATTAAGTCCCGAGTGTACCGCAACAGCTCATCTTCTTTAGTGCAGTTAAAGGATGCCATTCGCCACGAAATCTCCTGCATCCATCCGGATATGCTACATGCTGCAGTTAACGATGTTGTCACTTGCTTGCAAACTATCATTTGTGGTGATGGCGGACACATAGAACAAGTACTTTAGTGCTGTGATGTGCTTGTAAACATTTGCCTGCATGCAAATAAATGTAGTTTTCCACAGAATTCTGTGATTGCTTGCGTGCAGCGCCCTCTATTGACAAAATTTTGAACTAATTTTTTTTCCTCTACCAAAGAAATCCCTCTTCATGAGACTAACTTTGTCACAAACCGCATTCAAATATACCAATTCCTTCAATTTTTACGAATTTTTAAACTAATTCGGAATTTATGGAACACTCTGTATATATATTCTCTTTGTTTTTTGATACTTTTGTATTCTCTTCTATAGCAATGTATCGGCTACCGGGAGTGTCATCATGACATAAAGCTTGCTTAATCGGGGAGCGGGGCTCACCCCCTCCCCTGGCCAATTTTTGGTACATTGCTTCCACATTCATTCTCTTCCTTTATGGCTTTCTATTTGAATTCTCTTTATTGTGCTGCTCTGTGCCTTAAAAGTGTGATTTCTGGTTTTAATTTTGTAAGTTTTGGCTTGTAAAGGATATTTATAAGGTATATATATATATTTTTTTTTTTTGTGGCACATAGGGGTATCAAATGCGCTGTTGTTCACAGCAACAGACCATTAAGTGAAATGTGCTACTATGAGGCTGGTGTGTCGTAGATGCCCTCTGAAGATTTTTATTTTACATCAGCTTCATTTCATTGTTTAACATACAGATTTTCTTTTGATTGATATTTTATATTATTTGTGGTTTCCTGATTTTTCTAGTATATGACTGACATTCTCTTGAGTTATTTCTGGTTAGTAATAGAATTCTACTATTTGTTATGGATATATATATATATATATATATATATATACACACACAGTGGTTAGAATTAAAGTATCCCTGTTCAGAGCACTGTAGAAAAAAAACCACTAGTCATAAGAATGCCAAATCTGTGTGGTATGTATTTTAGGGCATGGGGAAACGAGTGACGCAAAAAAATATTAGTTCCAAAAATTACCGATATCAAGAAGAGGCACTGTGAACAGCCCGTAGTAACAACATAATTTAATGAAACCTCTTAGCAATCATGATGTATATTAATTATGAATTATAAGTGGTATAAGCGGCCATCAACTGCCATAAATCTTGAATATATTAAATTTAGGTAAACATTTTGCAAATGTTCCATATGGCATCACAAAAAAAGATGTTGATTTATGCAAATTATTTAAACACAATCTGCTATAGAAACACGTTCAAAGGTAAAATCAAGGACAAAGCATAAAAGCATTTTTAAAAAACGAAAGGTCTTTTATTTAACACATCCTAAAAGACGTACAGAACATATATTAAAAATTGCCAGAGCGCTTTTGGACGTATATACACCCTAAGAAAAGAAATAATACAAATTTTAGAAAAACATCATGCATGATATTCCTGAGAATGACGTCACAAATAACTTTTAAGAGGTTTGAATTGCATAGAGTCGAGAATGAGTCGCCAAGCAAAACTTAAAATTTGAACAGGATCAAAATTGCAAATTGATTCATGGTAAATATAAATAAACAGGAATTCGTAAAGAAGAATACTACGTGGATTGTTACAACGAACCGAAAGGAAAGTTTTTTCAAAAACGGGAAGAAATTTATCATTAACCACAAATTGAGCAAGAGCCATAGAAAGTTTACCAGATTTGACATTGCGAGCATGTTCTGCTAAATGGATGCCAACAGTATGTTTTTTACTACCAATGTAAAATTTATAGTTACCAGCAGGGGATAACAGAGGAATAACTTATACCCCAGCAAAGCTTTAAAAATCATCAAAATTCCCAAGTTTATCGGATCAAATACAATTAAATAAAGTGGTAATATTAAAGTGAGTGAGTTTGAAACCAAATTCATGACAGAAATTGATAAAAGGATGGAAAATCTTAAGATGGTAAGGAACACTAGATTTATGGACTAAACGATCTTTAATAGCAACAAGTTTAGTTTCAAATTAAGTAAATTTAAGGCAAACGTGGGTGAAGATCTTATAAATAAATTCAAAAGAATAAGCAGCCTCACGGCCAAGTTTAAAAATGAAATTAATTTCATCAGTCAAAGCAGGATAGAAGAGCAAACATTAAATGTGCGATTAAAATTCGTGTTAAAAGAAGCTTTTTCAGAGGATACAGAATGGAAAGAATTAGCGGGATACAGAAGTTAGTAAAAGTGGATTTACAGAAAATAGAAGTATGAAAACCAAAATCAGAACGTGTGACCAGAACATCAAGGAAAGGCAAGGAACAGTTAGATTCATGCTCAACAGTAAAATTAATCAAAGGGTAAAAATCATTAACATTATCCAAAAGGTGAAGGAGATCATTTAAATCACTATCCCAGATAATAAAAACATCATCCACATAACAGCACCAAAGAATAAGTTTAATAGTTAAAGAAGGCAAAATCTCATTCTTGAACTCCTGCAAAACAGCCTCAGCCAAAATACCAGATAAAGGGCTACCCATTGATGTTGTTTCCCTTTTCCCTAGTATCTCCATTAACATTGCTATTGATATTATTGCCAAAAAACTTCATAATCACCAATTTAAAAACCCCACTATCGACGCAATCACTTCTGCTTTGAATATTATTGCGGAGACAAATTACTTTGCTTTCTGTGACGCTGTTTTCTTGCAAACTTCTGGCGCCCCTATGGCCAGCCCTTTATCTGATATTTTGGCCGAGGCTGTTTTGCAGGAGCTCAAGAATGAGATTTTGCCTTCTTTAACTATTAAACCTATTATTTGGTGCCGTTATGTGGATGATGTTTTCATTATCTGGGATCATGATTTAAATGATCTCCTTCACCTTTTGGATAAAGTTAATGATTTTTACCCTTCAATTAATTTTACTGTTGAGCATGAATCTAACTGTTCCTTGCCTTTCCTTGATGTTATGGTCACCCGTTCTGATTTTGGTTTTCATACTTCCGTTTTCCGTAAATCCACTTTTACTAACTCCTGTATCCCCGCTAATGCTTTCCATCCTGTATCCGCTAAAAAAGCTTCTTTTAACATGTATTTTAATCATGCATTTAATGTTTGCTCTTCTATTCCTGCTTTGACTGATGAAATTAATTTTATTTTTAAACTTAGCCATGAGGCTGCTTATTCTTTTGAATTTATTTATAAGATCTTCGCCCACTTTCACCTTAAATTTACTCAATTCGAAACTAAACTTGTTGCTATTAAAGATTGTTTAGTCCATAAATCTAGTGTTCCTTACCATCCTAAGATTTTCTGTCATGAATTTGGTTTCAAACCCGTTCACTCTAATATTACCACTTTATTTAATCGTATTTGATCTGATAAACTTGGGAATTTTGATGACTTTAAAAGCTTTGCTGGGGTGTATGTCATTCCCCTGTTATCCCCTGCTGGTGACTATAAATTTTACATTGGTAGTACAAAATTTACTGTTGGCATCTGTTTAGCAGAACATGCTCATGATGTCAAATCTGGTAAAGTTTCTACGGCTCTTGCTCAATTTGTGGTTAATGATAAATTTCTTCCCGTTTTTGAAAAAACATTCCTTTTAGTTCGTTGTAACAATCCACATAGTATTCTTCTTTATGAATCCTTGTTTATTTATATTTACCATGTATCAATTTGTAATTTTGATCCTATTCAAATTTTAAGTTTTGCTTGGCGACTTATTCTCGACTCCATGCAATTCAAACCTCTTAAAAGTTATTTGTGACATCATTCTCAGGAATATCATGCTTGACATTTTTCTAAAATTTGTATTATTCTTTTATTTTAATATTTTAAAAATTCATAAGCATTTAAACTTATTTTATAATTTCTGTGTATATTTCTTGTATTATTTTTAGTAAGTTCATTTAACATTTTATATTTTATGCAAATTTGCTTTAAACTGGTCTCTATAAACATTCCATGTTTTTACTATTCATGTAGCCACTGATGAAGGGCGTATATATGTCCGAAAGCTCTCTGGCAATTTTTAATATATGTTCTGTACGTCTTTTAGGATGTGTTAAATAAAAGACCTTTCATTTTTTAAAACTCTTTGTTGATTTTATCTATTGAAATGCAGACATGATGCCAATCTTGATTACACGTTCAAAGCTTTGTGGAAATATTCGACGATCACTATGGGATTCTCATTGCCTGATCGTGCTTTATTTTTAATGTTGTTTTACAAGAATGATAAAAACGCTGCTAACACTCTTCATAAGTACAGACGTTTGAAATTGTTGCATACAGGTCCTCTGGCAGCATGTGGTGTTCGGAGAATGGTCCAATGCTTTGAAGAGACTGGAAGTTTCTCAGTTTGACCAAGATGAGACCGAAAACCTGTGACAAGGCAAGTTATTGAAGAGGTTGCAATGGCTGTTGTTGAGAAAACCAGTCACAGTAAGGCAGGAATCAGTAATGCTCGAGCTGTAGCAAGATAATTGGATTTATCCTATGCAACAGTACAGAAGTGTTTATGGAAAACTTTAGAAAGTTATCCGTATTAGATCCAGCATCACTAATGTTGGTTGTCGAATTTATCCACATTGATATATTAAATTTTTACGATGTCATGGATCAGCAGAGTATTTATGCAGAAGGTAATGCAGGAAGTGATTCAATTCAAGCAAACAGTGATTGAAATAAAAATTATATTTATTACTCCCTAAAACATAAGATAATCAAAGAATAAGAGCAAGCTTCTTTAACTTTGATGCAGCTCATGAAAGGTTACATTAGACTAAAACATTGCTCTATAAACCAAGGGTAACTGTAACATTTTGGTTATTTGCAGGATAGCATAACACCAGCTATAAATTTAAAGAATATCAAGAACTTCTACAACAAGCTCTACTATCAAAGACAAAGTCAGACCTCACATTCTGCACAAATGCTAAAGCTCAAAGTCAGTCTGAAGTCACACCTGCCATTCCCGGCATCGGACATTTATACTCATTATCTGTTATGATGCTTCTGGAATATTTTCATTTCCAGTGATACAGAAAATTAGCATATTCCAGTAAGCTACAATACAATCTGCAGGAACTCAAATGTAAATCAACTTGGACACTAAACAAACGATCCGAAATCCGATTAGTTAACCGGAAAAATTCAATACTTTTGAAAATTCATAACTTTTGACCGTATCATTATCGCATTACGTCATTTGTTTATGTTATGGTGTCTGACAACCAAGCATTACAAAGTTCTGATGCAGATATCCTTGAAATGTTTGCTTTTACATTCCTTGCACGCATGCAGGTAGACGCCAACTGACCCTGGAGCATCTTGTGAAGTGATGAGACACATTTTTCTCTGTATGGAGCAGTAAACACCTAAAACAACCACTCTGGGAAAATTCTTGCCAGTTTCAATAATTCCCCTTACATTCTTCAAAACTAACCATTTGGATTGGGTGTATCTCAGCTGAGGATACCTCAACTCTACCATATTCCAACAAGATGAAGCGCTTCCCCACATTGGCCGTCCTGTTCAGCAGTTGTTGCGACAACATTTTACATAAAATTGAGTAATCAATCACCTATTCCCATCTTTATGGCCACTCCGTTTGCCAGATCTGAACCCTTGTAATTTTTGACTGTAGGGTTACCTGAAAAGCTAGGTTTATTGGGGAGATATTTGTAACCTTACAGATTTGAAATACAGTGTCATCTTGCACATGTACAACATCACAACAAATCAGTTACGTGCAGCTGTCAAGCAGGCTATCATATTGTACCAGTTGTTGCTTCTTCAACACAGTGGATACTTTTAACACTGTCAATGATTTATCTTTCTACATCCTTCTTCTCTTCTGCATTCTATGTGTAACATGTTCTAGATGTATTAATTAAATTACCATTTGAGTGTTTATGACTATTGTCAGTATCTATTGCATGCTTATACCACTTACAATTCGTAAGTAATATGCATCACAACTGTGAAGTCATTTTATTGAATTATATTTTTACTCGAGACTGTTCGTAGTGCAATCTCTTCTCCTATCAGTCATTTTTGGAACTCGTTTGTGTGTGTGTGTGTGTGTGTGTGTGTGTGTCATTCATTTCCCCATGTTCTGAAATGCATACCACTCAGATCTGGTGTTTTTATGACCACTGGTTTTTTCTCTACAGTGCTCTGAACAGGTTTTCTTTTTTATTCTAACCACCCAGTATGTATATATATATATATATATATATAATCGTAATTCTGACATCCAAAAGGTAAATTCTTGATGTAATTGGGGAGCGGGGGTACAGGTGAATAGCTTGTTAAATCATTCTCTAGCTTGCATGTGAATGTCGCCCATTAAATTCATCACTGCTAAGATTTAACCTTTTTATTCCGGTGTCACATCTTTACTTTCTCTATCATACCTAGTAATATATAGAAAATATATGATAATGAAGTCAAAAATTGGAAAAGTTTTTGGTGTATATGTATTCCTTTTAGACATATTAGAACACAAATTGACTTATTTTAGAATGTTGATGATTTCCCCCATTTTAAAATCACAAAATGTCAAGTATATATTTTATGTGTTATTTTATAAGATAAAATAATATACAAAGCCAGAGAGAAAGATAATATGAATTTATTTATGAAAAATCATGTGCTGTCAAAATCAGATTATTAATTATCCTACAATACATAATAATGCATAGGGAAATAATATATTGGAATGGGATAGAAAATAGAAATTTATGTTTATAGTGTTTAGGGTAGAACAAGAATGAACTAATTTTAATGGGATGTCAATGTGTATATAATGTATTATCAATTTAAGCTCAAAATTATCAGATTAAGTTTAACAAAATTAGATTGTCAAATCACTTATATATCACCCTTGTGCTGATTAGATTTTAGTACAATTGAAAAAAGAAGCTGGTTAATATATAGAATAAATAAATATTTTATAAATAATTTTTAATGATAAAATGCTAAAATTATAGTCATTATGTTAGAATAAACTATTCTCCAGATGTTTCACATTGTTGGTAACTTGCCATTTTAAAATATGATGAATTACTAAGTATAAAAGAAATTACAGTGAAACTCTGAATTGAATATAATTTCAAATACATATCAATTTCATATGTTATTTTATACAATAAAACTCAATGTATGGTGGAGAAAAGAAAACATAATTTATCTGGGAAAATCATGTTACCCACATCATATTTTTTTTATCCTGATTCAAAGCTATATGTATCTGAGCCTAAAATAAATCTGTTTGCTTTTTTACTTTCCCCATCATATGTAGTATAATATATAGAGAATAATGAATGTAATGTCTGTGTGTATTTATTCACTTTAACTGTAAAACTATTAATTTATTTTCATGAAATTTGGCAGTCAAGTAAATCATGCATTACCCTGGTGCTAATTAAAATTTAATACAAATTGGAAAAATTAAACTGGCCCTTTTTATATATAACCTCTAAAAATTAAAAAAGCTGAAATAAAATAATAAATATGCTTAAATATATTAATTAAATACATGTTTAACCCTTTCGCAACGGCGGCATTCCGGAACTGCCGTGGCCCAAAAGACGGAGCGCTTCGCTTCCAAACTGTTCCCAAAGGACAGCAAATTTTTTACTCTAAGCCTAACTCTCGAAAAAAATTCACTAAAAATCACCTATTCAACACAGAAATCTACTTTTTTCAGGAATAAAAGAAATATTTATTTTCTATTTGATGTATATTTTTCATACAAATCTGAATACAAAATACTCGTTAGTTGCTCCCATTCTTTCATCTGAAATAAACAAATAATTTCACTGCCCCCCCCCCCCCCAAAAAAAAAAAATACTCTCTTATATTCCTATGATTCACCAACGAAATCATAACGCTGAAATAAAAACAAAACCCGAAACTCAATTATAAAATTGTTGATGCTGCGAGAATTGCTCTGTCTGTTTATATTACTAAATCATGTCTCACCACTCCAAATGGAGAAATAATTCATTGTAAACTCCTTATTCCAAGGTCATGTATCTGCAAAATATGTTGAAGTTAGTTCCACGGGCATTTAACGCCATCTAGTAGACAAATTAAAATGTTCCACGTGAAGGCACGCATGCGTGCCACTCGCCGCTTACGGTAAAGTTTCCTCCGGCACGAGTGCGTGCCGTCCATCCTTGAATGCAAGTTCGCAGCCGACACGCGGGCGTGCCAGTCATCCCGAAAGGGTTAATACATAATTTTACAACAGAATGAATAAAATATTTTATTAGATCCAGTATACTTTTACTTAATAAATTTATTCTATTATAGTCAGGGTGATGGCATCAGCTTTCCTCAACGAACTACTGATGAGGTTACTGATGGTTTGTTAAATGAACAAGCTAACTGGGTGGATGAAGAAAATGATGAAACTGGAAAAGTAGTTTTTGGAGAACTCTACAAGTCTGGTATGTGTGAATTCCAAGTTGTTTTCAATAACAGTTAAAAATTGAAATTGCAAATGTTTGAATAGAGCATTTCCTAGCTAAATATCTTTATTGGAATATTGTTAGGATTATCTCTAAATAATTTGAACCCCCAAGCATTTTAATGCCAGTGAGATATTTGAATTATTGTAAAATATATAAACTTATTAATTATAATTTTAAGTATTTTTCTTGACATGAAAGCTAAATTATGTTCCCATAAATAAAGAAGGGTCTCAAAATATTGATAGCCCAGGACATAAACCAACACTGGTAAAAATAATGAATATCCTCCTCAAATAGTCAACAGATGGCAGAATGTGTTCATAGCATTAAGCACAATGCAAGGGCAATCTCCTAGCAAAAGTCCAGAGCGTATGCCATTGGTTTGAATTACTGCTCAAAGCCTTGATATAATGTTATATGAGATTACATGCTCTTTGGCAATAACTGTAACTTTCAAATTATTATTCCTCACATGAAATAATCTATATGTTGTCTGAGACATTACAAGGCTTACTTTCTACTCAAAAACGTCAGTAGTACAAATGCTACAATCTGATTCATCTGAATTTACAATTGAAATTTTCAGAAGTAATTTTCATTCTTAGGTTTTAGACACCAGTGTAAATGAAAATGTCTGTTTTATATTAGGACAAGTTGTGAAATTATTGATATAGAATTAATTTCAGAAAATTGTATTATTAACCTTTATTTACAATAATTTCAGAGTACGATAAACTCTAGAAGACACTACTATCAAAAGTTGATATTTGAAATAAGAATTTTCTGCTTCTATTTTAATGCATTTAATACCTGAAGCTGAATGGATTGGAGTTAATTTGAAATAGATTTCTTTTTTGAATACAGGAGTCATTGCTTATTGGGTTTACTAGTTAATTAACTCAACCCCTTATTTAAACCAAAGCTATTCAAAATATAAAGACAGGCAGAAGAAACAGGTTTTCATCATAAAATAGCTGTAAAATTAAATACATTTTCAGAGTATTAAATTGATTAAATATTCTCAATTTATTTATGAGAAATATGATAAAGGAATATATTGCACAAGCAAGGCAAGATTCTTTCTAGAAATCAATATAAGCTTCACTATTATTTTTATCACTTTGTAACTAGAGATCGTCTAATGCAGGGGTGTCCAACCTTTTAGCTTCCCTGGACCACATTGGAAGAAGATGAGTTGTTTTTGAGCCACACATAAAATACACTAACACTAATGATAGCTGATGAGTAAAAAAAACATGGAATATATATATATATATAGATAACATATTTAAGTAATTTTAACTTCATTAATTCATGAATTTTTTTATTATAAAAGTAAAGACAAGACAGCAATATGAAATTAGTGAGATGTTTGACATTGCTTTTGAGACACTAATGCTTTGATATTTGGTTCGATGGATGTAGTTGCAACTCTCAGTGAGTTCTCAAGGTGCTTATCAGATAATATTTTGGTTCTAGTTTTATTCTTCATGTGCTTCATCCTTGAAAATAGCTGCTTCCAAATAGTGATGACATGAATAAGACATGATTGTGAAGTGAGGGATATTTTTCTCTCGGAAGATATATTTTATAGAAGTCCAGTAAAGAAACATGATCAAATTTTTCTTTACTGGAGTTAAATATCAAATTGTAGCTCTATGCATTCCATTTGAAAATTAGCAGGTAATATGTTTATGTCGACTGAAAATGGAGTCCAAATATTACAAAAGATTAATGATTTTTCTGGAAATCTTGAAACGTGTTCTCAAATTCCTGTATCAAATCGAAAAGCAAGGTTGCATATTTTTCATTGTTCACAGGACCGTGTTTAGCCAACGTGTCAAAATACATAAAATTATTTGCCTTAATTTGATATTGCCATAGTTTATTTCATTTCAAACGCTTTTATAGTTTGAAACATTGTATTGATCAGTTGGTTTTCACCTTGAAGATGCACATTTAACTCATTTAAGTGAGCGGTCAAGTCTACTAAAAATGCCAAATCTGTGAGACAGTTTTTATCGTCATGTTCTGACACAAATTTTGTTTTTGATTCCATAAACGACTTGATTTCATTTCTTAAATCATAAAATCTTTTCAACATTTTACCTCGACTTAACCATCTTACTTCTGAAAAGTAAATTATGTCCCCATAGTCAGCATCTATAAATTTAAAGAATTCCTGTAATTGAGGATGTTTCAATCCCTTGGCCCTTATGAAATTTACAGCCTTGATGACAATCTGCATGATGTTATCCATCTTTAAAGCTTTTGCGCATAAATTTTCTTGCTGTACTATGCAGTGATATTTCATCATACATAAATTTTAGGAGGCAATTGCATCATCTTCTATTAATTTTACAAGTCCATCATTTTTACCTATCATCGCTGGAGCACCATCAGTAACTATATACCAGATATATTCATAATGAACAAAGAAATTCACTTTAACATATTTTTCATTGCTTCATATAAATCTCTTGATTTGGTTCTGTCTTTTTATGGCACTAAAGAAGCCATTTCTTCAGTGATATTATATTCTCGCCATCAATACCTCTAATAAACATTGCCAATTGAGTTGTATTAGTAGCATTAGTACTTTTGTCTATTGCCAAAGCATAAAATTTTAAATTAGTAGCTCTATTCTTCAAACCTTTTCGATGGATTTTCCTATTTCATAAATTCGCCTGGTCTAGTTAAACAAGCTGATTTTAGAAAAATCTCCTTTTCTATCAGAGTAAATTATATCTGCCACGCTTTCCATACATTGCTTAATAAACTCACCATCGACATATGGTTTTGATTTTTTTTTGCTATCAGGTTTGCAATCACATAACTAGCTTTTACAATAGAATCTGTTTAAGTTGTTATTTTTCTAAAAAAAACTTTGGATAGTCCCTTTTTCAGGTTTGCTATTTTGTCTTTATGACACATTCCTTGATATGCACGAAATTTTGCAGCATGTTTTTGCATGTAATGCCTTTTCAAATTGTAGTCTTTGAAAACCGGCACAAATTCCCTACAAATTTAGCAGATTGCCTTAGTATTTGCCTCGACAAAAGGTAGTCATCTGTCCACTTTTCGTTGAGCAATCTTCCTTCTTCTATATTTTTTTTCTTTTTTTTTTGAGACGCTATGGAAGCCATGCTGGAATTTTAAAAAAAATAGATTGAAAATTCGAAAGCAAGGTTTAATAATCAAATAAAAATACTTACTATCTTTTAAATAACAAAAAAATCTGTCATTTACAGAGATAGGTAGGAAGAAATATTATTAATAGTCACTGCATTTTACTCATCAAATCTCCACAAACGTACATAACGTCTGCACCTTTCTTCGGTATCAACTCAACTGTTTACAATTGCACATTGAAAGCCATACTAGCATACCCATGTCGCACATAGAGAGACATCTATTGCATGATAAAAGTAGGAAGCAAGACCGCTAGCACACCATTTATTATGTCGAGAAGTAACTACTCACATGGGCAGCAATTTTGAGCAAATACAATTATTTGAGAATGATTTTTATGAATCTCTCATTGCTAAAGAATGTGTTAAATTAAAAAATTCATCTCTTATAAATTAATAGCATGTTAAAATTGTATTTGTAGTATTATTAATGGTATTTTTAGTCACATTCTCACAAAGTTTTTAAGTTTATGATTTTTTGTTGGGCTGCATTCATAGCCATCCTGGGCCATGAGTTGGACAAGCCTGGTCTAATGGATTTGACGTAGGACCATGGTATGGGGTAATGTGTATATTATGCTAGTATATATTATGTATATTAAACTGAGTGTTATGCATTTTCCTGTAATTCACATATTTGACTTAGAATGCTATTGTGATACGATTTTTTACATCATTAATTAAAATTGATATTTTAATGAATCAAAAACACCTATAAGTAGAGATGTGGATTTTCTGAAAAAATTTGAAATTGTTCTCAATATTACATTTTTCAGCAAGAATATTTTCAGTGATTTTTAATAGTGTTTATTCTTATATTGCAGCTACAGTCAAACATATATTACGTAACATAGCTAAAGAAAGGTTTAAATTTAGAAATTTATAAAATGCTAAACATGAAAATTTGTAATATATGTATACTAGAGTTAGCAGCTGCAATTTAATATTTCCCTTAAATACATGTGCTTTTGAAGAGTTATGAAAAATTTCATTTTATCTATAATAAAAAAAAATTTCAAATAGTATGAAAAAATTTAAAATTGTTACACTTATTCAGAAATATAAATAATTTACTGTTTTTATAAATATAAAATGTAAAATTTTTAAATATAATATTATAAGAAAAAATTAAAAATTGACTGGAATTGAATAATACATTATTAAATGTTATATTACATTTTTTTAAAAGGCTGTTGATAATGAAAATGAAAACTTTTTTACTATGTTCTTTAAAAAATAAACAAAAATAAATATAAATTAACCAGATTATTATATGTATAAAAAATAAATTTAAAAAAATGCTTCTAATTGCACACTTTTTAAAAATAATGAGTATCATGGGAAAGACTCAAGGACGGGGGTTAGTGAAGTGCCCAGGAGAGGAAAGAGTCCTCCCTTTAAACTTCAGGCGAAAAGGAAAGAAGACAGAAGAGGAATTACTAAAAGGGAGTTTAAACAACTAAGAGATGCTTGGGGGGGAGGGGGCAGTGACCGAGGTCATGCCCTTCCCCAAGTCTTCAGAAAGGGAAAGAGCTGGGGCCCAAGCAGGTTTCCAGCAGAAGAGAAAAGGAGGGGAGAAGAAGATGTGCGCCCCGAAGGGCGTAGAGCCTTGAGCTTGAGTAATGCCTAGTAGCGAAAAAGGGGAAGGGCATGCCAACAAAGCGCGATTTCCCAAAAGCAAGGGAGGAGTACAGCGGCTAGAGTATGCAACGAAGGAGAGAGCACATAAGACTATGCTGGACGGATCCGCTTTTTAGGGTGGAAGAAGATATCTCGCACTGATCAAGCAGGCAACGACTGGGGGCGCTTACGCGCGCCCGGGTTACCCGGCCGATAGTGCGGGATACTGTCAAGCGTAGGGTTATTTACGCTTCTCAGACCTCTATGAAATTTTAGAGAGAGCTTTTTGACATGTTTCAAAAATGCCCTAATTCTGAGGTCTTTGTGCAAGACTTCTAACTGGACATAGATCGGCAGGTTAGTAAACGAACGCAGGGCGTTATTTTGAATGACTTGAAGCTTCCTAAGGTGAGTCTCCGCTGCGGTGCCCCATATAGGGGCTCCAAACGTCATGATGGGACTCATACAGGACTTGTATAGCAATAACTTATTGTGAATAGACAGGCGGCTATGCCTAGCCAAGAGGGGGCGGAGCTGGGCGAGTAAAGACTTCACTTTCTTGCAAGTCTCAGAAATGCGAAGCTTCCAAGTAAATTAGGATCATGAGAAAGATGAGGCAATTTGCCAGAAAATGAGTTAAGTACATATAGTAGAACCTCCATTATCTGAAACTCTTTTAATCCCAAACCTCTTTTAAGCAAGATCTGTTTTAGAGCCTTCTTTTTTACTGTTTAAAATTATTTTCAAGCAAAACCACTTCAGTTTATCAAAGCTTGTTTCCAAGCCAATATTTTTTTCTCTATGCTTTTAAAGAAGCTCCGTAATATGGCTGTAAAGCAAAGATAATAATCCAATTTATGTCAAATAAAACTTCCATTAAAACTTTTGTGATATGGTCTAAATAAATATCATTTCAAAAAAAAAATTATATATATATTTTTAAATAACATCATTCCTTTCCTGCCAAATGCATACTCCTTATGACTTAGAGGTGGGTGGCTCAAAGAGAGCCTAGCACAGCGACCAGAGGTCTATTATACTTCCCCAAAAGATGAAACAGTCCCTAAGAGAAGAGTGCATACTCCATACAAAAATATGTATGCTTTTAATTAGCACTGTCACTAACCCTCATCTCTAAATTAATTAATGTTCAGTTATTTGAAAATTCTGATTTTCCGTAATATGCTTGGTCCCAACTGATTCGGATAATAGATGTTCTACTGTATATGGTACTATTAAAGCATTTTCTTCAGAAGAACTTGCCAAACATTCCATACTTTTATACGTTTTAGATAACATAACATTGAAAGAATATGCTTATTAAAACTTGTATGCTTTTTTCTGAAAATATGTTGAATGTCACTTGTACTCTTCTGGTTCTCATCCATTCATTTTCTTCAAAATAAAGCATACACACATGCACATTACTCCTACCTCCTCTTCTTCCTCCTTAAAATTAAAAAACTGAATGATCAAATGCTTCTTGTAAAGATATTTGGTTGGGAAAAAAGGTCTGGAAAGAGTATTATATTCTATTTTCAAATTAGGGAAAAAAAGAGTGGAAAATTTTCTTATTTTCAAATTTTTTCTGGCCTACATCCCTATCTAAAATCAGTGTAATTAAAATAAATAGATAAAAAATTAGATAATTTATTGCATAATTCTTATACGCTTTTCTCTCCTTCTAGCCTCAAGATCAAGCATTGCTTCAGATATCAAACTCTTAAATCAATAAATCTTTTGTACCTAAAGATAAAAACTCTGTAATATAATGCAGTGTATAACATTACCTAAGGTAAATTGATATGAAAGGTAAGCCCATCCACTACTCTCATGGCATTAACAGGTGGAATCAGGTATCATTGATGTCAGAGTTGCCACTAGAATGCTTGTTCTGCTATACAAACCTATTGATAACAAGTAAAAGAAAGCTTTAAAATTCTACCTTATTTTTAGCAATTTTAATTTGTTCTATTATTTTTTGGAAATAATTTCATTGTGGATAATGAAGAACATAAGCACTATAATATATATATATATATATATATATATATATATATATATATATATATATATAAAATAATTAAATAGCATGTTTTTATAATAAATAATAGTATTTATATAAATATTACAGCATACAAATAAGTGGATGTTTGCAAATAGTTAAACATAATTATATAAATGTACATTCATTACTCACAGTCGAGTATGAGTTAATATATTCAAGTATGACCATTCATACTCAAGTATGAGCACTTTCAGTGCATTTTTATGCAAATGTAATCAAATATACTTAAGTTATATTTATATAAAATTAATTTTAATTTTCCCATTTTCATCACCAAATGTAAAAGAAAAGCATTGCCATGGAGTCAATCAAATATTTAAATCTCCCAGATATGGATAGATTTGCACATTTCGAGTATCCATGAATATGAATCAACAACATTTTCAATAATGTCTGTGAGTGTGTAACCACGTTATTTCTTGAATAACAAATCAAATGTAATTTGATACAATTATTTCACCCATAAATGGCAGAGGCTTATTGATTTTCAAGATTCTCAGACTAAGGGAAGGCCCTCAAACTGACTATGTATGTGGACACAATAACTCACTAATGAATTGAGAATCATTTTTTTTTTTTAATTATTTTCAGTGATAATCTAATACTGCATTTAAATCTCATAAAAAGAAGGTTTGACTGTAATTGGATGTACAGCTATAAAAAAACAAAACACCCGACCCAATTGCACAATTTACATTGCAAGACAAAAGATATCATTCAATAAGGATTAATGTCTTTTACAAATATCAATATTTAAAATTTGCTTAAGGGGCTGTTTTCATAGTTATTTTGGCACTAACTCCTAAATCTTCAAAGGCAACCCCTATTAATCATTACATATTCAGATTTTATAGAAAATTTCAAGCAAATTTAAAAATAAGTTTACCATTTTTAAAGGATTTTTCATCTATTTGTAGGTATTTTAAATTTGGTGACGAATTTTCTAATTCTTAGTGGGTTTCCCAGTTTTGGGATATATATTTGCGATAAATTAATTTTCTAAAAAAAAAATTATTTTTGCATACTTTTCTATTAAAAAATCCAAATAACATTCATTTAAATTTTAATATCCAAACATATTTGAAATATTTATTACTAATTTTTAAATTAATATTCATAAAAAGTATGAATAGAAACAGCTGTTAATTTTGACTCCATTCGATGCAGCTGTTTCTGAAACATCTGTATACAAAATTTCAGTTTCATCCATGCAATATTAAGTGTGCTATCAAATTTTATTCAAAATTCACTGATTATTGCACTTATCGGGGACCATTCCCAAAGTTATTCGAAGAAAACCTCAGATGTTTGTTTTTTAAAAACCATCAATGATTCGAAACATCAAACACTGCATTCAACTCATTGATGTTTTAAAAATAATGACTACACTAAACAAAAGTATGTAAAAGAGACAGAACATTACATACTGGCAGAATCAGATTATCAGATCGAAATTTGCCCTCTCTGCTGCAGAGTTCAATTTTTAGACTGACCCTTAATGGTTTTTACACATTTTCTTGGTTAATTTTGTGTATTTTCCCATTATTTTTTCTTAATCTACATGAAAGTTTTCGGTGAATCCGAATATTTAATCATCAATTGGGGTTACTCTTGATAATTTCAGAGTTAGTGCCAAAATAACTATGAAGACGGCACCTTATGTAAATTTTAAATATTCATGTTTGTAGAAGACATTAATCCCTATTGAATGATATCTTCCCTTTTGTTCTACAATATGAATTGTATAATTGTGGGCGTGTGTGTCACTGTTTTTTTTACAGCTGTGCATAGAGATTTGAAATCGCTTTAAACTGTAAGTAATAAATGAGTCCTAATATGAACAAATTGACCATTGAGCCTAACAAGTTGAATAAAAATCATAAAAATACATTTGAAAATTGCAGACTGAGCAATGGTTCCATATGGTTGAATTACACTGTTATTACAGATTAAATATAATACTGTTTCGCTGTTATTAGAAATCAGCAGCAGCAAATAACTTATTTTATAACACTGAAACTAAGAATTACACTAGACTGTTTTTCGATTTCAATGCTGTTATTCACAATTATATTCTAGTAAGAGCTAAACTAATTTTATGATAAAAAGCTAAAGAGTAAAATTTTCATCAACACACAGCATAAAACAAATTATATGTCAATCAGTTTTGGAGGACAAAGAACAGTCTTCTTCAAGATACAAAGACAGAGATACCATGCCAACAAAAGTGAGCAGACATCTGCCATCCACAGGCAACAGGCAGCTGCTTATTAGCAATATTGCTCTGTTTTTATATCTTGGAAAATGTGACTGATCTGTCATCCAAATCTGGTTGATACCTTTACTAACTTGTTTTATACGGTATTTCAGTAATAATTTTACTTTTAACTCTTTTATAGCAGTTTGAATGATTTATTTTAATCCTCTGATACTATTCACTGCATTAGGAGTATTATTCAATACTTTTTATTTTAGATAAAAATGAAATCAAAATTATCTTGTTATATTATAATTAATTGATTTTTTTTTTTCATCTACATATGTTAATAATTTTTTGTTAAGATTTTAATATGAGTTAAAATTATTATCTTGATCATAAAGGAAGAATGCCTTCGCATACTTCTGGAAGGATTACTTTTATAGTGAAGAATAATTTGTGAATCACTTTAAATTGCCTATTTGCTATACTATATACTTGCATATAAGTCAAGAAATTTATGACAAAAAAAGCTACTGGGGGGGGGGGGGGTCGACTTATGTGCAGAGTCTACAAAACAAAATCGTAAGTCTAAAAGTTTTTTCCCACAAGGCAATCCATCCTAAAATGATGCGGTAGTAATTACTCAATTACACACTCAGAATTTCTCTGCACTTCAAAACTCTCCTGTGAGTCACTGCCCTCCCGATGCTCTGGACTACCAGTATAGCACGTCATCAAAAAATATACATACAACTCTCTCATTTTTGTTCATTGTTTATCCCTCGCTTCTCCAATTATGGCCTATCGTCTTCGACAAAAAATTGCTCTTTTCAGAACTACACACTCTGTAACATGGATTGTTTAAATCTATAATGCAGGATTTTAAGTTAAGTCTTTTTTTAGAGAGTATCTAAAAACAACTATGCTGCTTCCAGTCGATTCGAGGCTAATGAAAAAATCAGCTCAAATATCAGGTGGAAACCAGATATTGTTTTGATTGTGTGGTGGGTCAAGGACACTTCGGACAGGAATGTGATATTTGTAGGAAATGGTTTTGAAATCATTCAAGAAATGTTGCTTTAGTAAGTGACGGCATAGATAATTATAGGTTTTTTTATAAATGACAACAGTGATTTTTATGACATGGACATAAATGGGATTGCTGATATTTATGACACGCCAATGGTTTTTTGAACTATTTGGTGAGTTTGACTCGGACTGTATGTATTAAGCCTATGACACATGAGCATTGTCTCCTGTCTGCTTTGAGGATACTGCATACTGGGGATAAAAGAGTGCCTGGAGCTGAACATGAGAACAAGTATCCCCAAAACTAATGAGACAACACTCGTATGTCACACACCCTGGAAATTGCATGCTTGGAATCGGACTTTAAAGGTTCCCGATGAAATTTTTATTATGGAAATTAAATTTTATTATCATATGTATAATTTTTTTTTTCATTTTTAAGTGTTTTTGAATAATTTATTGAAAAAAAAAAAATTTTCTCATTTTGGGATCACTTATACATGAATTTTGAATTTTTTCCGATTTTTTTCTCTAAAAGTAGGGGATCGACATATACATGAGTATATATGGTAACTAATTTTCTCGAATATCATACAAATAATTTTTCATTACAAAAATAATGAAATAAATACATCCTGCGTTAGCTGAAATCAATCCTTTCTTTTGTATGTAGGAATGCATGCCATTCGTGATATTTGGTTTTTCCGAATTCCATGAAAATTTGCATCAATAGTATCTTCATTATTAAGGGAATTAGCAATTGCACAGCACAGCACCACACTTTAAATATACCTAGAAAACCATTTTATAATGCTTATAAGAAATATCTCTTCCAGATATTCAGCACATTTAAACTAAACTTTATACATACATTATAAATCACTTCATAAATACTATTATTCTGCTGGTGCAAAGAGAAAGCAAATTTAGATTAATTTATAATTTTTTAAAGAAATATCTGTCATAGAAATTCTGTGTGGTCAAAATAAATAAATCATCCACTCACTACTCTGACATCATAACCTTCCACCCCCCCCCCCCCCCCCCCCCATAAGTGGACTATTCATGCCTTCTTGGATGGGCCAACTTGTTCTTTCAACAAACCTTGTACATTATCAAGTTAAAATTTAGCTTCTGTATTTTTGTATTTGTGAAAATGCCTGCCTGTGTTGATATATTTTTGTTTTTCTTGTCTTCAGTACGGCAATGCACTTAACAAAAAAGTGAGATACATAGAAATTTTTGAATATGTGAAAGGTCTGTCAATTATGCACATTTTGTATCTGGAATACATTAGAAATAATATTGAGCATATTGATACAACTGTATCAAAGTATCAATACATGACCTTATGATACATTGCTATTTCTTATCAATACATTTGTATATGATACTGTGTATCGAGGCAATAGCTTTTGATACATATCGTATCAACACTTTTTCTTAATTTGTGGCTAGATTCTCTTTTTAGTGTTTTAGTGATTTTTTTTTATTTTAGATGCATTTTAAGTTATTGTTATGTTTTGATCATAAAAGCAAAGTAACAAATTAGCTTTTTTTTTTGTTGTTAAAATTCATTTTTGAAGAACTTGCAACTTGTTCTAAAAATGAGAAAAATACTGAAAGTTTTGAAAATAACTGAATCTAGAAAAATATGTTCAAAAAAGCTTGATTAAATATAGAATTGTTTTAACTCTTAACTTTAAATTAATTGAGTCATTTTATCAATATCTGTGAGTAAGAATTACATATTAATATGCATTATGCAATTTACAAATTATTTGGAATTTTGTTTCAGTTTTTTCAGATTATACCCAAATGCTCATACAGTTTGTTAAAATTTTAAATTAGTTTCTAAATTTTTATTTAATCCACCTTAAAATTTTAAAATGAAAGAATCAGAAAGTTCAGTATCAGTACAATAGTGAGCAATATTGATTTGCTGCATCGATGCCTTGCTTAAACTTATCTATCATTAAATAGAAACTGTTGAATCTATTATCAACAATAATTGCATGACGCCTGTGAAAAATTGTCATGCACTTTTTCTTTTTCATACATGTATTCTATTCAAAAGAACTTACTGATATAGATTATTTGTTAAGTGTGAGAGTTGGGGTGTATGCTTAATTAAGAGGGACCAGGCAAAGCGATGTAATCAGGATTCCATTTTCTTTTACTTTTTCTCCTCCCAGTACTCACATGGAGTCAGCTGCTTAGCAGTGGTCCCACCATTTTAAGATTACTGTAGTTGCTCACACTTGAAACAGATACATACTTAAAATTAAAAACTTCAAAATGCATGATTTTGAGTTCTAAAGTTTTATTTTAAATGTTAAACATTCATGATTCAAAATACTGTGCAATAATCAATGGCAGATAATTCTGAAAACTTTAGAACCAGTATTATTCCAGAATGTATAATTTTCAGAATTTTGGATTATTGATAAAACTGCTTACTTTCCTAATGTTTATAAATCACTAATCACTAGAGATTTTTGTAAGTTGGCCAAAATTTGCCTTATACTAGTATTGAATATGTGACTGGAAGAATAGAAAATCATACTTCCCAATTTTTTCACCTGCAGATTTCAAAACTTTAAATTTCAAAGCCAAAAAGTTTTCAGAAAAGTAATTTTTGTTTATAATTGAACTAATTTATATCAAAAGTGAATAATTTCATCTGGAATAAGTCAAATTGCAGCTTTTATCCCACTCTTCAATAACATCAGTCATTAGCTTTA
The DNA here is from genome assembly GCA_951213105.1 of Amaurobius ferox. Lineage (NCBI taxonomy): Eukaryota > Metazoa > Arthropoda > Arachnida > Araneae > Amaurobiidae > Amaurobius > Amaurobius ferox. Next base: position 47,902,388 of record OX578133.1, read on the forward strand.
GTCTGGTCAAACCTATCTTAGCAATTCCATTGTCTATCAATTGACCAGCACATTGTCAAATCACTTGTTCATACAAATCTGAACTCTGAGAATACTGAAATAAATTAATCCCTATTATAGAATGAGTTCTATAAAGAAAAGAGTCCCCCCCCCCCCCCCAAAAAAAAAACCCAAAAAGTGCCCAATAAAAGGTCCAGTAGAGTATTTATATTGTGCTGTCTCATGAAATCTTGGTAGATGATTAATCCCAAAAAATATAAATCAAAAAGTAAAAATGCCTTATGTAAATGAAAATTGATTAGTCATGTATATTATACATCTAAAACTGAATTGTGCAAATTAAAAAAAATAAAATCATTTGAAAAGATTTGAAATGCTGAAATGTTTTCCTTTGCATCAGATGAAAGATGTTTCATATCTAAGTGTTGTTTGTAAATCTGTATCAGGCCACAATCTTAAATAAATGAAAATCTATCTTCCATTTATATTTATTGTATACTGTAAGAGATCACGCCTCAAATAGATGTTGTCATTGTGTTTGCTGTGTTTCATCCGTAATTATTATTTTTTCTTCATTTCCTGTATATGTATGTGACTAATCAAAGATATCTTTTTAAATGAAAAAAAATTATTTAAGTATTTATATTTTGTCATTTTTATATATTTATTATTATTATTAATTTGTTCTTTAATGGGTTATGAAAAAATAGATATAAGATTTTATATACTGCCACAATATTAAATTGAGCTGTTATGCTCCATATCAAGTAATTGTATGCTCTATATCAGGGGTTTCCAACTTACAAGTGCCCGAGGGATGCAGTCGAAACCACATGTCTAGTGGCGGGCCGCAACGTAATCAGGGCCATACCAAGGACATTTTTTTTTGGGGGGGGGGGGTCAATATGAAATTTTTTTGGCGGGAGAGGTATGGAAGCATTGTAATGAATATAAATACATGTATATGGTATGTACTATGAAATTTTTGAAAATTTCGGGGGATAATCCTCCAACCCTTCCAGCTACGACTTGATCGTAATTGGCCAACTTTCATCAAGTTCTACAAAACAAAAACAAGTATTGAATTGTGAATTAAATAAGAGTGGCCATTTTAACACCTTTAATTGCATATTAAAAAAAAATCCAGACTAAAATAATTTTACTTTGATATCAAGTATACAGATATTTAAAATTTACATAAAACCTTAAAAATTACAAAAGGAAAAAAAACTTGCGTAAAAGTCGGTCTGCTGCAACCACCAAAGAACGGATGTCCACCTCAAGCTCTGTTGTTGAGAGTCTCAGGAGATGAAGTAGAGAAGAATCTGTGAGGTGGCTTCTATTGTGGTTCTTGATAAATTTCAATGCAGAAAATACACTTTCACACAAGTATGTACTCCTGAACATTGATGTAATTTTCCGACCAAAATCTCGCAGGTTTGGAAACCTTTCTTTTGGTAATAATTTAAAGAAATCTGCTCCCTTTTCTTCCCTCGTTTGCAAAAATGTATCCGCTTGTTGGTCACATAATTCAAGTTGAAAATGAGTTAGTTGATCTTCAATGTTAGCTCGAAGAGGATTACTAAACAGCAGCATGCTACTTTTTAATGATTCAAAATATTTAAATCTAGTGTCAAACTCCTCTATGATTTCTTGGATATTTGCACCAAATTCAGAAAAATCAAGAGTCTCATTATCTTCAAGTTCTTCAGCTAACTTCCGACAGCTTGAAAAATGGGCCAAATCATTTTTGTTCAAAGAAAGTTTGAAAACTCTTTATTTATTTCGAAACCCATCTACGTTTCCCATTAAATCCGATATCTGCTGGTTTCTTCCCTGGAGATATAGATTCAGTTCATTAAGATGAGTGGTGATGTCGGTGAGGAAAGCCAATTCTTTTAAGAAATCTACACTTTGGAGCTCTTCTTCCAGTTGCGTAGCGTCTGTTGAAAAGAACTTCTTCAGGAATGCTAGGATTTCTCTTCTTATCCCAAAGAATCTATCGAGACACTTTCCAGCACTCAGCCATCTTATATAATTGTAGAGCAGCAAGTCCCCATATTCTGCTTCCATTTTCTCCAAACACTGCTTTAGCTGCCTATGCAAAAGTGCACTATTTCCACCTCTTATTATATTGATAACTTTTATTACAAGTTTGAAAACTTGATTTTGTTTCATCGACTTTCTACACAAAACTCCCTGATGAATAATACAATGAATTGTCGGACAAGTTACTCCATTTTCTCTAAGTAATCCAGTCAGTCCAGATTTCCCCCTACTATCGCTGGTGCACCATCCATCACAATTGCTGAACATTTATTAAAACCTCTGATTTTGTTAACTGCTTTTTTCACAGCTTCATAGATGACCTTTCCTTCCATGGTTCCAGTCATTGGACATATTTCCAATAATTCTTCCTTGGTAGAAAAATCTTCTTGGGTAAGACGTATAAATATTAACAACTGACTCACATCTGTTTGGTCAGTGCTTTCAAGGCAAAGCAAGAAATAGATACTTTTCAACTAAACCAATTAATGATTTTTCTACCTGACCTCCCATATCACTAACTTTCCTCTGTAAAGTTTGGTTAGAAAGCGGCACTGAATCAAATTTCTCGAGTAATTGAGCATACCCAAAAGCCTTTGCAATTTCAATAGCAGATTTTTTTACTAAATTGCCATCAGTAAAGGGTTTCTTTGCTTTAGCAAGCTCAAGAGAAACGACATAAGAAGCATACAAAGCAGATGATTGACTGTGCGATATTTTGGTAAAAATGCCTGTCTGCTGTTTCAGTTTCCTCTTTAACTCTGAAATCAAGATATTTCGAGATTCTTCTCCATATCTCTGATACTTTTCTTCATGCAGTGTTGAATAATGTATTTTCATGTTATATTTCTTAAGCACTGATACCACTTGCATACAAACCAAATACTGGAACTTCCCGTTATTGTTCGTAATTAAATAATCACTTTCCCAACGATCCTTGTAAGCTCTGTTTTCACTTTCAATCTTGTGTTTATTTAAAATTTCACTCATTCTGATATTTAGTATAAAATGAATAATCAGAGAACAGACACACAGTAACGTGTTTTAAGGAAACCCTATCTCATACTAAAAATAACGCTTGTAAACTCTTGGCCACAAAAGAAAGACAGGCACCTGCCTTGACAATATTAAGCTGAATGAAAAGGAAGGTCAGCTACCAGTACGGTAGAATCCACTTGGGTCAGCAGGGGTGAAATAAAACTGGTTAAACGAGTCAACGGACGAGTTCGCGGACATGAAAAGCGACTGGGGAGGGTGAAATAGAACAGAAGTGGATGCACAAATTTTCATAGAAACCGAGGAAAATCAAATTTATTCGCGAATGAACAGCATTTGAAACCAATATGAATTTTCACAAAAACTTTTTTCCTTAAATAAGAGCATCTAATTTGATGTTGCAAATTATTTTCCCAGAAGGCTTCGCGGGCCGCAAAAAAAGGCACCGTGGGCCATCAGTTGGAAACCCCTGCTCTATATCAAGTAACTTAATGCATGCAAAATGCATTTGTCAATATAGGTTTTATTCTACTCTGCAATAGCATCTCTCACATGGTCATAAGCTTTGGTGGAATTTCTTTGGTGGACCATCTTGGCAATTCCATTATCTATCATCTATCATTTGACCAGCACATTATTAAATCATTTGTCCATATAAATCTTAATTCTGTGTATTCTGGAATAAATTAATCCCCATCCCAAAATGAGTTTTATTATAAAGAAAATGTTCTTCCAGTTCAAGAAATTGCCTAATTAAAAGTCTAGTAGAGTATTTAAATTATGCTGCCTTATGAAATCTCAGTAAATGATCAACCCCCAACAAATATCTAAATCGAAGGTAAAAATAGCTTGTTTAAATGAACATTGATTAGTCATGTATGTTATACATCAAGAAATGAATTGTGTAAATTTTGAGAAGTTCCATCAACATTTGAAATGGGAAATGTTTTCATTTGAAAGATGTTTTATATTTAAGTGTTTAAATCTCTGTCAGACCACAATATTAAATAAATGATGGTCGACCTTCTATTTATATTTATTGTATATCATAAGAGTATTTTTCATACCTCAAACAGGTATGACCATTGTGTTAGCTATTTTTCATCTTTAGTGGCTAATTATACATCATTTTCCCAGATGTGTGACTTATTAATTTTTTTTTGTCTTATTTCATTCTATTTTGATTCTTCAATGGGTTGTGAAAACTGTATCTAATTTTTATTCTTGCTGTTCATATTGCCCATACCAAGGCATGACTAACATATATTTAAAAAATGTTTAACTTATTCTGAATTACCACTGTTTTACTCTATCTGCAATCCAAAAGGCTGATTGTGAAAATAGGGTTGTAGGCTATCACTAATCATCTTACATCTACTGTATTCAAAGTAATTTAAATTTGAAAAAATTAGTATGGAAAATTTTTAAAATATTATTCTTAAAGCATATTAGGAATTGATTAAATTAAAAGCATTTTCATAAGACTTGGTGAACCCATGGACAATGATGAACTGAGCTGGGGATCAGTCTGAAAAATTTGATGTGATGTATATTCAAATTGAAATACTTATTAAATACATTTATGCTGTGTAAAAATTATTATAAATTTCAGCAATATTTAAAATAAGCTTAAAATACTTTACATAACTCTGTAGATGCAAAATGGTCTTGTTCTATGGTTTCCAGTACATTTAAAAAACTTTGAATCAGGCTTCTCAAAGCCAGGTTCTACTGTTGAAAGATATGGAATATAGTCCCAAGACTAGAGATTTTTCTGGTCTATACTTGAAAAATCTTTAGTCTAAGTTCCATCCTTTTTATTAATGAGGCATGCTAGATAAGCATATAAAGTTCTTTAAAAACAGTACATGAAATTGCTTATAAATGTTTTTCTTTCATTTTAATAAATGAAAATGTTCAGATGGCTTTCATAGACTGTCCCTTTGAATATGTTCACTGAATCAATGAGCCTGCTTTCCAGAAAATATTTTGCTTTAATATGCATTTATATATTTTTAACCTTTGTGATAATTGGTAGTTTATGTATTTATTTAATAAAATCTAAAATTACAGAAAATATGTTTCTTCAATTCACATTTGACAATGGTCGTTTCCCAGTGGACCAGTTCCACCCTGTACACATTCACAGAGTAATTGTAGTTACACCTTGAACTTCTGTATTCAACTTCCTCATTATGTTTTAATATATGAAAAAAATTTCTAATTTTATTTTATTTTTACTAATACAATGACTAAATGATTATCTTAATATAATGAATAACATTTACTTAAATTTTAGGCATCAATTATAAAGAAAATGTATAAATGAAATTTATATATTTTCATTGTGTCTGTTTCTTAAAATATTTACTAGATAAAGCTATATTTTATAAAATATATTAGCTACTCTCAGAAACAAATGGCTCCACTTAAAATCTATAAAATTTACATTATAATTCACTGTACAGATTGATTACACATTATAAAAATATTTTTTCAGTGGTACTAAAATTAAGTTTTGAGGGTCATTTTACAAGGGCTAACCTCAACCATACCTAAACTTTCTGACAAGATAGTGTCTTGATCTAGTCATGCTAAAAGATAGCCCATATTCTTTATTTAGCTAAAACAACTTATATAGAGTGTAGGACAGTTCAGTGGTCAAGACACGGGAATTGAACTCAGATGACCCCAGTTCAATTCCTGACTCTGCTCAAACTGTCCCTGTGTTCATGTGTAGTATGAATATGTTAAATATGTGAGTCTGTCGGTCCTTCCGGGATGTTTGTGGTAAGGGAAACAGGGTACAGTCCCTGTGGATGCCATCCACACTTGGTTCTAGTCTAAATTGGGTGGCACTGTCCCAGCCATCTAAACAGATACTATACACCTTCTGTTAGGTCGGACGGTCTAGGTTGAACAAGCCAACTTATTTATATGTTCAATATTTATGGCCTCAGAACAACGAATGTAAATTTAAATGCCTCAAAACTGATTTATTCAATATCCAAATCAATACAAGTACATATGAAATATTAAGTACAGAAAATAATGCTCAAATAAAATATTGATAATACAGGGATTTTTCCACTTTGTGTTGTAAATAATAAATTTCATGAAATAACAATTCTAGTGCAGCAGATAGCATTTCTACACCAGTTTCATTCTCATTAAAGCTCATCATCCATGTTTACTGAATGCCAGCAAGAAAATTTAAATGGCTTTTATATTTATAACAAAAAAATATACGTGGCATTGCCCAGGATTTAAAGCAGGGTAGTTATATAAAATAACAGAATAAATAACTTTTATTTATATAAATAACAGTGAAAATTGCACCTAATCCATGTATATCGGCACAACGGTTTTGATATGTCCCCTTCTCAAATCACAAAACGAAATCCATCACTTGTGTAGATTGTACTTCCTATATTAAGGGACACAATTTAAATCTTAATTTCAATGGTTAATGGTTTATTTATGGTTTAAAGGATAATGTATTAGTGAAGAAGAAGAGAAAGTACCACAGTAATACCGTGAAGCCATGGATGATACTAATTTTTAAATAAATTTTATCTAAAATGTACCAAGTCTGCTAACTTGGATCTTGATTTTGCCAACTGTACAGGGATTTCTCGACATTGGGGGAACCCCTTGTCCCCTCCCCCCTTAGCGAGGGGCCCTGACTACCACTCTTGTGCTCTTGACTGGCTTAATAAGTTAAATCATTGGCAAGAAAAAATTTCTCTTCAGAAATGCATAAAAAATAAATAACTCATAAACTACATAAAATGTTGAAAAAAGGGCTCCGTCTTGCAAAAAAAATTTCTTGCTGCCATTGCAGTTAGTTAACGTTTATTTTATGTTGATGAGTGCATAATAAGGGCAAAACTCACCCATGGATACTGTTATCTGCAATGGGAGTGTCTTCCTCATATGGGTACATGCCTACAAAAATTCGTGGTCTTGAAATGGGCTCAGGGAGTTATAAACCGTGCATATCTGAGAAAATCTCAAATATTAACATTTTCGGAAAAACAATATTTTCTCTATACAGTAGCATGGGAAAGTAATTTTTTTTTCTCCTGTGTGACTGTGGGTATAATATATTTCAAACAAATTGACAAGACTGAATAATATTTTGTATGATTTCTGAAATCGATAAACGTCAGATGCCTATTGATTTGGGGAGTGAGTGAAGGGAAGGATCTCAATTTTTTAAACAATTTTTTTTTCAAAAATCATACAGATGTTATAAAAACATAGTTACAAATAAAAATGTTATGAAAATAGATATTTAACATAGATGAGCGATATTGGCAAATACCGAATACTAAAGTATTCGAGATATCGAATATAAGTAAAAGCTTAAAATAATTCGTGAAAAGCTAAAAATAATCTCATGATTAACAGCAGATTCTGGACTTAAAAGCCAGGATGCTCTAGATCTAGAAAAGGAAATTCTAAAGTAACTAGAAGAAAACTTGTTTCCACTAAATGAAAGAAAACATATAAGACATATATAAGAATGATTATATTCAATTCATGTAAATTTTTCTTTGACAGTTTTGATTTAATAATCCGCCATCCTTATAATATGCAACACTTTAAACAAAAGTAATTAATTGAAAACTAAATATTTGAAAAAAAAAATTTTTTTTAAACATAAATAATTTTGTTTTATAGCTAGTTTTGTAATTGTGTATATCAAGCCTCTTTTCTGTGATATTAGTATCACAGAAAAGAGGCTTGACTAGGTAGATATTGCTCAGATGAGGAAAATCCAATGGGCTCTTATGGTTCCTCTTCTTTTGAGTACATCTATCATATATTGTTCCCTGCAGGGATTTCTTTTATAAGAAATTTCATACTACCCAAGTCGGAACCCAAGTTATCAATATGTAAAATGCATAGATATCTTAGATTTTACTAGAATATCTATAATAAGATGCTGTTAGGGGGGGGGGGGGGAGATTTCGTCCTTCCTTAGATAATTTGGCCATGAAATCTAAGCTCAAATGCAGGATTATCCAACTGGCGGTCCTTGAATGAGAAAAATACTTAGGGTCAACATACGTAAAATTAATTACGAATTTTTATTTTAAATGAACACATATTAATACTTAATGAAATATGTAATTATAATAAAATGTGATGCATAACTATTGTTGACATTATATTCAATGGCAGCAAAAATATTTTAATCGACAAATATTACCTTATATTTTATAGAAATCGAATAGCATTGTATAAAACAAAAAATTAGAATGATAAAATATCAAATATATAATGTTTATATTGCTGTTTTTTTTCCTTTTTGGTCATAAATAATTCATCCACACAAAACGTATTCGGCCACTCATCCTGCTGCTCATATCCTAGGGTGGCCTAGATTATGAGCACAGGGAGCCTAGACAGAAACCTAGGCCACCCAAGGATATGAGCAGCCTGGGTCTTCCACACAAAACGTATTGTCCACTTTTCAGTAAATAAAAGGGCTTAACTTACAAGAAAGTTCTTTCAACCCAAACTCTTCAATTTTAATAAAACAATTATGGCCATTAGAATATACAAATTTAATCATTATGATATATAACGGATAAACCCCAAGAGAACAACTGGAAATAATTTTATAAAAAGTCGTGCACTACTGCACGTAAACAAAAGGAGGGGAGGGGGCACTCTCTTGACAACAGGTGATATTGAGGATGGAATCTGGCACCTTATTCGGTTACAAACTGCCTAAATTTTTCATCTTCCCTAAAAGTTTGAATTTCAAAATATCATTAAAAATATTTTATTGAATAAGAGTAAAAGTAATTCAGGTTTGTAATGATTTTAAAAAAAAATTAGGAAACTGCATATTTTTTTTTATAATTGCTCATACCATGGGTATTCAACATTTAATCGATGTAAATATTTGGTTTAAATTTATTTCCTTTATCTTTAACATTTTCAATATATATTTTTTCAATATATATATCTAGATATTTATGTTCATCCTTTGACAATCTTAAATAGTAGTTAGTTTCAGACATTTCAAAACATTTTAATTGTTTTAAGAAATGCGACATGCAATTAGACCAATTGTAATTTATAGATTGGCACAATCAATTATTGTTTTGCAAACTACAGAATTTTTATATTTCCTATTATTCTTTACTTCTCAAACAAGAATTTCCTACAGTATTTCCCTACCATAGTCCCACAACAGTGTTCCTACAAGTACCGCAGCAAGGATAATAGATATAATAATCTTGCCGCAGCAATATGGTATCATTGCTTTCCAATGATGCATAGGATTATATATATACTATTAGTGTGTGCATTCCGCCACCTTCGAATGAACTGACCGACGGTGCATATCTGCGATCACAGAATACTATTATAATATTAGTCTGTGTCTGCGATCTTACAATAAAACTTTACATGCCACACAGGACGAGCACCTAGTCTCGTCAACAAACCCTGCCAAAATAACACATGATAGTGACGCCAGGCGCGAATTTCAGCAGACTCAGCCCTTCCGACAGATTTAGGCCGGGTTTCCACTGACGCGTTCGTCCGTTGCGTTGGCTATCCGTCAGAGGAGCAACGCAGAGCATCGATTTCCACTAATCCGTCAACGCATGGAGTTCTCGAGAGCAAGGGATTCTCCTCTTTTTCCACGCTGTATGAGGCGATGGGGGTACAAATGGTGTGGGAAAGAAGAAATCTTTGTGTGGCTAAACTTGATTGGTTAGGATTTGTTTACTATTTGACAGCAGTTGTTCAATTGATTTTCATATTGTTCTATGATAACATATTCATTTTGAAGTCTGCTGTGGTCTGGTTCATTAGCGCAGATCCGAATTGTCCTGTGAGTCGGGTCGGGCTCAGTATTTAAAAAGTCGGGCCGGGCGTATTTAAGTTTGAAAAAAATGTAAGTAAATTTTAATAGAGTACATGAGATTACTGTGTTGAATTTAGCTATATGTAAATATAAATGTTTGAAAAACTTTTATTTTAGTTTTTGTACAAACACATTTGGATAAAAATCTTTCGATCGTGACTTAAGGGTCTTTGGTCCGGGAACGTGTTCTAAATTATGACGGGCTTCATATTTCAGTTTCCCTTGTGAATATTTCATGTCTTCTCCAGCTTAAAAAAATTACTGGAGGCCTGGGCCTGCCGCTCGAGTGGTGTCCTCTCCCCCGGGCCGGGTAAAGGATGCAATCTCATATTTTCCAGGATATGGCCATATCCCAGTATATATGTAAATCTGTTTTTTCAAATTCTCTATTTAGGGATTTTTCAAATAAAATCCTATTTTGGTAAATTCTTGAATTGAGCTTATGTGTATTTTTGACCACAATTCTCGTTTAATATATATATATATGAGATTATTTATTTGTGAAAGTCTCTCTCTGCCAATATTGCAAAAATCTTAATTATATTTCTTCTTAATTATTTAGTAATTTCGAAATGCACCAATTTACCAGCAATTGAGAATTGATATATTAGCATCTATTACATCTTCAAACTTAATATCTTCCAGTATAAATTTAAATAAACAGCCTGAGTTTATATATATATATAATTGTAAAAATAAAATCGTTTAAATTCCCATTCATTTTCTTATAAAAGAACTCAGATTTTTAATAGTATGTTGGCTGTGAAAAATCACCTAGTTTATGAGATCTTTACCAGATATGTTAGATTTTTTAAAAGTTAAGTTGAACGATACTTACCTTAAATCTAAATGTTATTTTGCTTTCCAAATTTTATAATTTTTGATCAAAAGGCTTCATGAACCTTGTGCACTACTTAAGAGGTTTTAGTGCATATGTTGGTAGATATACCATTTTGCAAATTTTGGGTGCTTCTTAATGACAATTTCGTGCCCATTCTGCTATACATATTTATTTTACATAATATTTTGTGTCTTTTGTATATTCATCAGTGTTTGTTAAAGTATTGTTTGGCTACCAAGGTATACTATTTACAAAATACCTAGATTTTCTTGATATTTTAAGTTTTACAACGTAGACAGTGAAAATTATTATCAAAACACAAAAAATTTAATCTACTTTTTTAAGCAATAAATTAATTTCATATCTGATACAACTTAAGCTAAACCTGTCTCCTGATGTGGAACAATCAAATATTAACATGATTTAGCTTTAACTGACTTTACAATTATATTCTGCAACTGTCAGCAAATAATATTGAAATAGACAAATGTGATTAATAAGCCACTGACCACAGTTAATGAGAATAGTGTTAAAAAATTATTAAATCAGATGTCAGCATTTTGTGTGAAGTATAAATATAATCCAACAAGACAAATGCTTATTTCTCTCACATAAACCAATGCTCTTCCTACGTAATATCTTCAATAAAACAATGCACATTACTACAAATTCTTTTCGCTTCTTATTATAATTTGATCTTTGAAATATTAAATTGCTTCAACAGATTAAACTTGGTAAGCTGAAGTTTATGGAAGAAAAATTGACATTTTAAAAAAATTGCAGTAACTTCTTTCTTATAATATATATTTTACCTAACTTATTCTTCAAAGTAAAAAGAAGGAAATCTGAGTGATACAAATAGCCAATAAAGCACCAGTAAGCTTCCCAATATATTAGGAGTAAAATCAGCTTGCCTTTATAAATAAAACTAATTATACTGTACTACTATATTGCCTTTATAAATAATATATTTTCCTATAATATTGTAACTTTTTTCCACTTGCATTTATAATTTTTTTTTTTCCTATTTCTTTAATCAGTTTAGAATGCTAGGCCAACAACTCTATAATACCAGCCAATGGCAAAAATTTTAGATAACCTCACTCAATTTCAAGCAGGATTTTACTGGGTATTTCACACTACTTCATGAAGAATACAAAATAGATAAAAAGGAATAATCCACATTGTCGTGTATTTTAAAATTATGTCGGTTTGAGAGCAATCAAAACAGACTGTTTGTTGAAAACCCAGACCAGCCGAGTACATATAGCAGCTGGTTGAGAAGCTGGTAACAAGCTATTTGTTGCAATATCATTATATTTATATAGTTTAATTAAATAAATAGTATTTATAAATATAAATAAAATTCTCATCATTGATGATACAGCTTCATCAGGCCATCTTATAGGTTTTCTCTGTAGTTCCTCTTTGTGGCTACTTCGCCAGTTTTGCTTTTCCCATCGAAATCAAACCATCAAAATAATATGCAAATTATATTTAACAATGAAAAAAATTTAATCCAATTGGACTTCCAGAATTTAGTTAAAAAAATAAAATGTGCTCATTTAGTTAGAATTTGAGTTGTGATAATTTTTACATTTGTTTAAAATGTCAAAGCTGAGTTCAATAATTGACATGCTCACAAAAACACATTTTGATTTTATTAACAAGATTTTAATAATGCTTTTTCAACTTTCAAACCTGTAATGTTATATTTTTTATATTAATATAATAAAACTAGCTTATAACCATTGAAAATTAATGATGTAAGATACCGTATGTGCTTGTATAATTTTTTTTCAGATATTGTTTTTACGTCCACTCAAACCAGAAAAATACTGAATAATGAAAAAAGAAAACGAAGAAATAAATTATCATTAAAGGAGAAAAATAATTATTTTTTATTAATGTATTAACATTAATTGAATGGAAATGAAAAACAGATGTTTCTTATAATAAATCTAATAGAATATTTCAGTATAAACCACATATTTTATAAATTTTTTTAGCAAATTAACTGAAATCCACATTTGAATCCAAACTAAAAAGCAATATAACTAACTGTGAATCCAGTTTTGAAAACATATCTAAAGAATTCCAAATTTGTTGATCAACTGCCCATTGCTGAAATATTTTTCCTCTATACAGAAAAGTGTTGAACTGTATCTTACAGCACTTTTAGTTAGGTGACAGTTTGCTTACAACAATGGTAATATGAATAGCCGTTGTTATAACATAGTTTCAGCTTCGCTTCTACAGAGAACATTTTAATAAGAACAGTGTAGCTGAATATTGGACTTGTCTTATTCAATATTTTTCACCAGATACTGGGGCCAGGATACCCCTCCAAAAAACTTTGCATCATGATTACTCGTGAACCCTTTTGGAGTAAGAATTAAATACTTACCAAATTTCAGCTTCCTAGACCTAACGGTTTTGAGACATTTTTGTCTCAACATTGAATCCCACATATATGGATAAATTCAAAACATACTAATTAACAATAAAATCAAATACATAAATTTAATTTGTTTATTTTTCAAAAGTATACAGCTAAAATTCTTAGATATAAGAAATACAATATTTTATAACAGATTATGTTCAACAAATATGAATATTTTTTTAAAACAAAACTAGATCCAGTCAAACTTTCTTTAAAATCTCTAGTCCATACTTCAATTCAGAAAAACCTGTAAAAAATAAAATGTATACAGTTTTAAAGAATTCTCATTTTTAAATATTTTACAAAATTAAATGAATAGAATATCAGCAAAGGCCTGACATAAACCACACATGTCTTCATTTTTTTTCTGTTAGGAATACTTTTTTTTAAACTTTAAAATTATATTTGAAATTTATGCATTTGGATTGATATATACCATAAAGCAGTAGATTTTGATCACAAAAGTGAGGTTTTCAGTTCTATCGTTAGTCGTACCTGATAAAAAAAGTAACCACTGGCTGTCGGCTAGTTATACAAAAATGCAATTTTCTACAACCAAATATGACTTTTATGCAGGAGAAGCTGATTAAAAATAGTGTTGCTATCTTAGCTTGAAAATTTTCAAAAAATAATGTTTCATGGATAAAGAAAATGCTTATAAAATATTGGAATGATATGAAGCTTTAACTTTAGTGGCAACAAGTTGCTAAATCTTAATCCCCATTAGCATGGCATATTTCACGTTATGTTTTGCGCCAACGGCCCTACAGTGCTGAAAACACCGGTTCTTGTTAGATCACCGAAGTCAAGCAGCATCGGGGGCAGTTAGTACTTGGTTGGGTGACCACCTGGGAACACCGCGTGCTGTTTGCACATTTCGAGCACGGTAGCCCGGTGGTTTGCGCTGGATTTGCATGCTGCAACAACTGCCGCTGTGTTCATGCGGAGTACAATCACGTTAAACATGTGGGTCCGAAAGTCCTTTCGAGAGGTTGGTGGTAGGGAAGGAGGGTACGGTCTCTGTGGACGCCCCCCCCCCCCCCCCCACTGGGTTCCGGTCTAAATTGTGTGGCACTTCCCGACTATCCAAACAGTTACCATACACCTTTCTGGTACCGGCCGTCTAATTAGTTGCTCATGTTCTCTGGATGAGTCGGACGGTCTGGGTCTCAACAACATGTTATGTTTCTATATATATAATGGTCATTAGCAATTCTTTTTATGCAATATGTTTACAAACTGATCATTGTGAACACTCAGGGCTGTGCAGTCGTTAGTAAAAATATACAGATACTGACTCCTAAATTAAACTATGTAAAAGTAATTTTATCTTGGAATATTAAATTTTTTATTAGTCAAAATAGTTTTAAAAAATCATTAAATATTTACCAATTAAAAAACTAATGAATTAAAAAATTAAAAATTGCTATCTATGACAGTCACTGTTTTAGCAATAACTTTTATAAACAAATAATATGTGAGCACTGTTTTATTTAGATATAAGTTGCTATACTACACTGCCTAAAAATAAAATGTGACCTGTGCAAACTAAATATATACACCCCCTATTCAGTAGAATAGGCTGTGCTAACAAAGAAAATATTAAAATGCAGCTTATCCATATTAAAAATATGGCATGTGCTACTACTTGGTATCATAGCCTGCATATGTCCTAAATAAACACCTTGTGTGTGGGCTATAAATGTACTTGATATGTTGATGCATAGTGGTGGTGTCCCAAGCTAGCAGTAACTTTTTAAGACAAATGAGTTATGTATTACATGTGCAATATATGAAACAGATTAAATCCGTCTTACGATGAATGCAGTTTAAATTCAATTTGATCCTTTTCACAATAGTTGCAATTTAATTTGAAACAGGTCATTTTCACAAGATACAGTTTAAATCTAAAACCAGTAACCTTTACAGATGATTTCAAATTGTTTAGCTTGCTTATATAAAACTGAAAATCAGAATAAAATTAGCATTTATTCTAAGAAGTTTTAGTTGACTAGATTAATTATTGTACGATTTAAATCTAAAACCAGTAACTTTTACAGCTGATTTCAAATTGTTTAGCTTGCTTATATAAAACTGAAAATCAGAATAAAAATAGCATTTATTCTAAGAAATTTTAGTTGACTAGATTGATTATTGTAATGAAAATTAAAATTTTCAAAACTTTAATTTCAAAATTGCTAAATTAAATTTCTTGAATATATGTTTTTACTTAGTGAGCTGCTTGCATGCCTACTGCGCAGGTCAGGTGTTTCCAAACGATCATCGGAAAGTCCTTGAAAATGAAATGACTAACCCACATGTGTGTGTTTAAGAGACTGATAACCAAATCACGAGAATTCAAATTGCAGATTATGAATTAAAATGACTACAGCAAGATAGCATTTATATGATAGATGTGTTTGTCATTATAAAAATTTACTTAGCATATATTATAAATATGGAACAGTTTACCCCACAAAGTCCTATATACAAGTATTTGACTTTTAACAGCATAGCAACATCAAACGTTTACTTAAATTCATCCATTTTACACTTTTTAATCACCAATTAAGGAATTTCTAATTTACACTATATCAACTAGGAATAGTAAATGCCAAGCACTGAAATTAATGTGACAAAAACATACCGTAACTTCTTCACAATCTTAAGGGATCAGAGCAGAGATGTCTGCTGACATCAGCAATAGATTTTTCAGTTCCTTCAAGAAATAGAGGGCTCTTTCTACACACTTAAATTCCTGTAACAAATTAAATCAGAATTAGTATAACTTTATAACCCTTGGTAAAAAAAAAACACATCAAAACTGCTTGTACTCAACTATTAGAATGAATATTTTTAAATTATGGTATCTAGCTGTAGATAAAAATTCATGGTAATAAACATCAGACTTGAAGGTACTTACGTATTATCGCAACCATGACAAAACGTAATTGATGTATCGTCCAATAAAGGTCCCGATCGATTCCAAGGACAACATGCAACAAAGTGATCTGTATGAGGACCCACGTTCGAGCGGGCTCGAACTGGTTGGGGGACGTACGCACCGCTGGGACTGTGTCGTCAGACAGGCCGGCTTCGCCGGACCAAGTCACAGAGCATACTAGACTCGCTTCTGGGTTTTTCTCAAGCAGTTCGACGTGGGTCCTCATACAGATCACTTGGCTGCATGTTGTCACGGTCCTTGCGCCGTGCGCCGGTCCCAGAAGCGAGTCTAGTATGCTCTGTGACTTGGTCCGGCGAAGCCGGCCTGTCTGACGACACAGTCCCAGCGGTGCGTACGTCCCCCAACCAGTTCGAGCCTGCTCGAACGTGGGTCCTCATACAGATCACTTTGTTGCATGTTGTCCTTGGAATCGATCGGGACCTTTATTGGACGATACATCAATTACGTTTTGTCATGGTTGCGATAATACGTAAGTACCGACTTGAATACCACACGCACCTTGAAAAATATTTCTAAATAGATTTTCTATCAATATTTCTGTTTATCAATATTGATGGAAAATATATAAAAACACGTATCCATCATTTCAAATGAGAATTTGTAAAAAAAAATTAAAACTTCAGAATCCAAATTTGTGGAAACATGAAAGAAAAAAAAAGGTCAAATAATACTATTTATTTTACCTGTTAAGTTTTTACTACAATTAAAATACAAATGACTGTTAATTTTTTACGATGATTAAAATATACATTTATAAAAAAATATGCACAGAAACTTTTGTAAACTGGAATTAAACTATCTAGTGGTATAACAACAACACATATTAAGCACCCCACCCCACAGAAAAGATGTGATCTCACAGTACACAGCTATGTACTTCAGTAATGTATGATATGAGTGTCCCACCATCGAAACCTGTAGATTATTACTTCAAAACAAAATTATGAAAGTTTATTTCACGACCAAAAACAGTCTACTTTTTCAGCTAATCCAGCAATCCGACTTGAAATATGGTACACCCCATCCTAGTCAAGCTGATCAGATATACAACTCAATACCAATTTTACTTCTTTAGACCGGTCTTGGCCATGTCAAATTTTTCAATTTGATGTAGATTTGGGCTAGTCTAAATTTTCTAATTTAATACAGGCTTGGGCTGGGCTTAATTTTTAAAATTTTTTGGGTCTGGTCAGGCCTTAAAACTTTTGTTCTGGACTTATTTTTTTAAAAGTAAAGTAAAATAAATTATTTTAATATATAAAACATTCCCCATTGTATTATGTTAAATAACAACTTTCACATAAGTATTAAATATGCACAAATTCTGTATTCACACAAGTTAGCAAAATGAAAACATGACAAATCTAATTGTAATGCTGCATAATATGCTATAACATTCTGCTAATAACGAGTGAATAATTCAGGATAAGAAATTTCAGCTCAGAGTTCATTCACCAAAAGTTTTTCACATACCAGAATCATATAAATATAATAGCTGTGCTTAACTCTTTTGGCATTTTTTCTCGAAAAAAAAAATAATAATTGCAGTAAAATTTATAGAAAATTATGTAAAAAAATTAACATAAATATATACATAACATATCAACGATTAAGATGTTGCTTACAGATGTAATGGACAAGATGTTGTTAAACAAATATTGATTTACAATTGCAAAATCTGCAAGTCCCTATTTTCAAGATTCCCGGAATATACACGTAAAATGCGAGTAAGTACAAACCGCCTGTTACACAAAAGTGTATTGGCACTCAGTCACTGGATAGAAGAGAACATACATTTCATATTAACAGTGGCGAATCATGGGAGAATGTGGCCCCGGCAATCTTTTCTGAAGAGCTCCCCTCCCCTAACAGCCAGTTTGAAAAAAAAAAGAAAAGTACTTAAAAATAAACACGTTGAATCTCGTTATATACAAATCTTGCTACGCTTTTCTTTTCATCTAATAAACATACTTGAAATATTTGCACCCAAAAGTTTAAACAGAAATTAAATTAAAATGAGAATAATAATATTTTATGAAAATATTAAATGACACAAGTGTTTAAATATTATAATTTTTTTTTTTTTTAAACTGTGCGGTAAATATTGATATTACAGCACAATACTAAGGAAAGAGTTAAAACTTCTTAGAGTACTTTAAACTGGACGTTTTCTGGCTTTCGCTGCAACAAAGTGTCAATAACATATAAAATCTAACGTTTTAACAAGGTCATTTTCAATGCTAAGAATTGACAGATGATTTAGCCTCTTTTCAGTCCTTATGCTTCTTAAGTTGTTTCTGATTAGTTTTAATTTAGAGAATGACCTTTCCCCACTAGCGTTGGATATCATCAAACACAGAAGTACTATTACGAAGAAGAAGTACAGTATGAAGTACTATTTCAACATTTGGAAACGCTTGAATTATGTTTTCTCCACATAAATACGAATACAAACACTTTAAATCCACTTTTTGGGATTCATTTTCAAGTTCGTCCTTATTTCCTTCTTCACTATTAAAAATCTTTAAGAAAATTTTTTTTCTTAAAGATTTTTTACTTTTATTTTTCGATCAAAATGAGGCCCTCCTCTGAAATGAGGTCCCTGGCATTCGCCAGTATGTTAATTCACCACTGCATCTTAACTACTATTACTATTTTGCACGAAACAAACAAATATATAGTTACAGCCTGCATATCGTGTTAACTGATATTTCACTATCGTATTAAGTAGTCTCAATAGTATATACTATCACAACCTTCATAGTTTGGACGAGGACTCTGTGTTGAAGTTGATAGATGCTAATATAAATGCCAGAATAAATTGTGCAATAAAAAAAATTACGGAAGTGTATAAGATTCCCAAATTTGCATGCCACATAACAAATATGCTATATGTGAAGTCTGCAACAAAATATGGTTTGGGTTGTTCACTTTATTCACATAAGAATACAAAATATGGAATGCTTAAAAACTACACACAACATTACACTTAGGACTCAAAAACATACAAAACACATTATACAAATAATAATTATTTAAACCATTGTTTTCGGATATTAATTTAATCATAATTTATTGAAAAACTGTTATATCTAAAGGGAATTTCAACAATTTATAAATAGCATCACATACACATCCTGACAGATTCTTCATGAAAACTATGTGAAAAAGTATGACATCGCAAAACTTGAAATGCCGATAAAGTCCGGAAGGGATAGAAATATTTAATATGGTCATAATGAATTACTTGGTGCGATTATACGTTATGTTTCTATAAAATATTTGCAATAAATTTTACTCAAACATCCATTCATTGAGAGCGTACTAGTTTACATTGTTTAACATTAGAAATGGGGAAATTACTTTAATCACAGATATACATTTTTAAATTGGATCCAGTCAGGTCATTTTGTACAGTTCTAAATTAGTAAATTGGGCGATCGGTATACATTAAAATAAAATTTTATGACCACACGTTCAAATGAACAAGTGATCACACAAGTAATTTATCTAATGATCGTCAAACTGGTATATATTTAAGAGTAAACTTGCCATGTTTCTTTTAAACAAACAAATCATAACTCACCAATCGGAATATTTTTCATATTGTCTGCTGTATATCCGAAATCATTGGGAAATCAATCCTCTGCTCGAAGTGACGGCCATCTTGTTTCAAACGAAGCTTTTTCATTGGTGTCCTTTTCAGCGGTAACGCATCACGTGACCAACGCATCCGTTAAACGTGAACTTGAGCCATGTTCAACGGATGAACGCACGGTCGTGCGTTCGAGCCTGTGATTGGTTGACGTACAGCTCCCAACGGATGGGCAACGTACCAACGCGTCAGTGGAAACCGAGCCTTTCACTTTTTCTTTTCTTTTTGTCTTTTTGTGTAACGCCCGTAAATGTGTGGCCGCAGATGAAGGAATAGAGAGAGTTCTTTAGTTTCTTCATGCGGGAATTTACAGTTCAATTAGTCTATGCGCGATTTTGATATTGAAAATATAGACACACACATATATAAGGTGCGTCTCAAAAGTTTATGCACTTTAGTATAAGCAATAGATATCAGAAGAAGAAGAAAATAAGAAATGCAATTTCATCGCTATATATTTAATAACGACTAATCTAAATAATAAAAGGCAATGTCTGTGTGTCTGTCTTATACACTTCAGCGACCGCGCGTCGAAGAGCTACGAAATTTGGCAATCGGAGACCCAGGGGGGTGGGAAGGGGACACGTGAAAACCGATTTTTTAAATTTTAATTATTTTTTTTTTGTTATTTAATGTTTTATGCGATTTCGACCGTTTTTTGCCATTTCTGCCCTTTTTTCTCCATGATCCGGACATCGTAGAAAAAAACAAATCACACCACCGGAAAGAGCAGACAATTGCGAGTAAAAATATATCAATTGCAACTCTCAATTTTGATTTCTAATATTTTTTAAAGATTTTAAAACAAAAGTCACTTTTGGCTCAAAAAATCAATTTTTTGTTTTTAAATTCTCGCATCGTGAAAAGTACTCATAATTTCGTCTAATAATTTACATTTTCAGAAAGCTGAAATATCTGGCATTCTTACAAGTCCAATCTGGTCCAAAAATAATGAAAATTGCCCTCAGGATCGCAATTTTAAAGACGTCATAGTTTTAAATTCCTCGGCAATCCGCTCAGTTTTCAACAGCATTTCTTCCCCATCTGTAGTTATTTCTTTCCCGTCTCCATGGAGACCGCGCTTTCGGTTTCAAATGAATGAGTGTAGCATAAGTGTTGTATACGTCGGGTGAAATTATTATATTTATATGATATTTTAAATGGATATTTTAAATGATTGAATTATGGTGGTTTGAATTGTGGTGATGTATTTGAAATTATTATATTTATGGATTGGTGGAACGATATGGATGATTTTTTTATTTTAAATGGATATTTTAATTTATGGATATTTTAATTTATTGATATTTTAAAAGGACATTTTAATTTTATGGATATTTTAAATGATGGAACGAGGATGGGGGAATTAAGAGCCTAGCATATGGTCATTATAAAATTTAAATTAGCGCGCGGGAAGTTAGCTCGCGAGAATTGCACTCGGTAGGCCTGGGTTCGATTCCCGCCACTGACGCGGAGTACGATCACTTTAAACATATGGGTCGATAAGTCCTTCCGAGAGGTTGGTGGTAAGGGAAGGAGAGTACGGTCCCTATGGATGCCTCCCCCACTGGGTTCTGGTTCAAATTGGGTGAATAAAAAGAAAGTTATGGAGATTGTCGCGGAGGGCGCGGTTGCCCAGTGGTTAGCGTGCGGGAATTTCATTCGGTAGGCGCGGGTTCGATTCCCGCCACTACCAAAACTGCTGCCGTGTTCACGCGGAGTACGATCACGTTAAACATGTGTGTCCGTAAGTCCTTCCGAGAAGTTGGTGGTAGGGGAAGGAGGGTACGGTCGCTGTGGATGCCTCCCCCACTGGGTTCCGGTCTAAATTGGGTGACACTTCCTGGCCGTCCAAACAGTTACCTTACACCTTTCTGGTAGGTCGCGCCAACGAGTTTGCCACGGTCAGAATTTTCAAGCGTAGCGAACAGGCTGGTCGCCAAAGGCGGCTAGTAAACAATATAAGACCATGAACATGCCCGTTTGATTTGCAGATTTCAATAAACGAGGTAAACACGAAAAAAGCATCAAAAAACTTGTTTCAAAAGTTTATACACAAGTAACAAAAAACGTGAGAAATGAAAATAAAGTATGCAAATAAGGTAGTAATTTGCATAAAACAGTTCTGCAGACGTTTGCCCACTGCTGCGTTTCACCTCTCACCATTCAGTACAATGCAGGGTGTGAAACAGTTTACAAAGGACAAAATGTGTGAAAATTGGAGATTAAAAGCTTATGGAAAGTCTTTTCTTGATATCGCGCAAATATTAAATCGATCAAAATGAGGCATTTATGCTGTGCTACAAAAAGAGCGCGATTATAAAGTAAAAGATAGATCAGGCCATCCAAAATGTACCTGTTCTCGAGATGACAGAAAACTTTTTCGTCTAGAATTGACTCAAGAACTACCGTTATCTGAAATACAAAGTGAATCAGGTTTAAAAGTATCTATATCTACTCTTCACAGACGTTTACAAAGTAATTGCAATATAATGCTCGCGCATATGAAGCGAATTCCGAGTTTAACTAAAAATCATAAATTACGTCGTATGGAATGGGCTCGGGAATATATGAACTGGGACGACGAATGGATAACTGCTATATTTAGTGATGAAAAGAAATGGGATACTGATGGCTCAGATGGATGGACATCATACCGGCATGAACTGCGCAAAAAACCGAGAGTTTTTTTCAGTAGATAAAGCAAAATGCTCTAAATTTCCAGAAGCTGCGAATGTAGCAGGACCAAACTTCTATTTTCAGCACGATGATGCTCCCATTCATACGACAAAATCAACGAATCTTTGGTTGCAGTGTAATAACATTATGATTATGGATTGGCCGGCCAAAAGTTCCGACTTGAATCCCATAGAAAACCTTTGGGGGATCCTACCCGGAAGAGTTTATGCGAATAGGTGACAGTTTTCGTCTTTGGTCGAATTAAAGTGTGAAATTGAAAACTGCTGGTATAATTTAGACCCATAAATTCTTCCTTCTCTTATTCTGTCAATGCCAGATCGTGTTTGTACATCATTTCGTGAAATGAATATCACATTCGTTAAATAACTTCATTTTTTGTTACTTGTGCATAAACTTTTGAAACAAGTTTTTTGATGCTTTTTTTGCTTTTACTTCGTTTATTGAAATCTTCAAATCAAACAGATATGTTCATGGTTTTATATTGTTTATCAGTCGTTATTAAATATATAGCGATGAAATTGCATTTCTTATTTTCTTCTTCTGATATCTATTGCTTATACTAAAGTGCATAAACTTTTGAGACGCACCTTATATATATATAATGTCAGTAATATTTATAAAGTCAAATACTAATGTAAAAAATATTTATAATATATATATAATGTCAAAAATATTGTACGATCAAAAAACATAGTGTGGTAATTGCAGGAGGGAGTCGACCTTGATTGAAAGAAGTAGGATTAAAGGATGCTAAAAAAGACTTTTTCCTGCGGTGGTCAAACTCAAGAATGAAACGTAAAAAATTGTCTAGCTTAATGTTTACATTTGTGACCTTAAACTTCCAGGGGAGGGTAAATACCCCCCTTGCACTCCCCTATGGGCGCCCATGGCAAAGCACAAATAGAATTTTTCTAGAGGTGCAAACTATATGATGATACCTACAATATCGACTAGCTTGAAATCTACATTTGTGATCTTGAATGTCCTAGGGGAGAACAAGTGCACTCCTTGTCCTCTCCTATGGGCGCCCATAGAGCTTTTTTCATGGTGACAAACTGAAGTATGAGGCGTTCAATATCGATTAGCTAACACGTCTAATGAGTCATCTATGGGAGAGCAAGTGTCCTCCTTGCCCTCCTCTATGGGTGCCCATGTAACATTTTTCAATAGGGCAAAATCAAGGATGAGGAGTTCAATATCTACTAGCTTGAAGACTACATTTGTAACCTTAAACGTCCACAGTAGGGAAAGTTTTCCCTTGCGTTCCCTTATGGGCGCTCATGGAAAGGACACCCATAGAACTAATTCCATCGGCGATAAACTCAAGAATAAGGCGTTCAATATCGACTAGATTGAGATTTACATGTCTAACCTTGAACGTCTATGGGACAGCAAGTGTCATCCTTTCCTTCCACTATGGGCGCCCATGTAACATTTTCCAGAAGGGAACTCAAGAATGACGCATTTAATATCGACTAGTTGGTAACCTACATTTGTAACCTTGAATATCCAGTTGAGAATAAGTGCTCCCTTGCCGTGCTCTATGGCCGCCCATTGGATAGGCTACCTGCTTATACTATTGCTCGCAGGATAGAACCTAACGGAGCTGGAGTTTCTTTTTCCTCAAGGGTGGTAAAAAGTTTTTCCAGACCCTCTAAAAGTCTGTGTGACATAAAAGGCTGAAACATTTCGACACTTGCCATGGGCGTCCATAGGGGATGTTGAACGTCACGAATATCAAGCTAATGAATACTGTATGTCTCGTCCTTGAGATTGTCACAGTTGGAAAAAGTTCTATTGACGTCCTTGCCATGGGCGTCTTTAAGGGAGCGTAAGGGAGCACTTTCCTTCCTGTGAATATTCAAGGTCACAAATGTAGGTGTTAAACTAGTAGATATTGTACGTCTCATCCTTGAGTACGCTCTTCTTTCTTCTTGGAAAAAGTGCTATGAACGCCCTCGCCATGGGAGCCCATAAAATTTTTAAAGCCACAAGTGTAGGTATCAAGCTAATCGATATTGTACGTCTTGTCCTTGAGTTTGCCTCGGCTTTAATAAATTCTATGGTCACCTTTGCCATGGGTGCCCATAGAGGAAAGCAAGGGGGCGTTTGCCCTCCCTTGGACGTTCACGGTCGCAAAGTAAGTATCAAGCTAGTCGATATTTACAACTCATCCTTTAGTTTTCCCCTTTGAAAAAATTCTATGTGTGCCCTTGCCATGGGCGCCCATAGGAAGCGGGAGGGGCACTTGCTCTACCGTGGACTGTCAAGGTCACAAATGTAGGTATCAAGCTAGTACGTAATTACGTCTGATCCTTGAGTTTGGCCATCCCAGGAAAAAGTTTTATGTTCGCCCTTGAATCCTACTCCTTCGAAACACGGTCGACCCCTTCCTGCAGTTACAGCACTATATTTTGATCGCACTATATTTTTGAAACGCACACACACACTCTCTCTTATTCGTGCTCTAATCACGTTAATTATAAAATGATATACCTAATTCTGATTTTTTTCAGAATGCATCTACATATAGAATTTCATGGCTATACGTACTATCTCTATCTCTCTCTCCCTCTCTCCCCCTCTCTCTCTCTTTATTTCTTTCTTTCTTTTGTAAAATCTCTAATTTTGAATAATCAGTGTTTTAATCACATTGATTTCAAAATATTCTACCATTCTGTAGAAAATTAGAAACAGTTAATTAAAACACGAATAATTCGAAATTAGATATTTTAAGAGAGAGAGTACGTATAGCCATGAAATTCTATATGCATATGCATTCTGTAAAAAAATGGAATTAGGTAGAACATTTTGCAATTAACGTGATTAGAACTCGGATGAGAGAAAGAATGTCAAAATATAGTGCTGTAATTGCAGGAGGGGGTCGACCTTTTTCAAAAGGAGTGGGATTCAAGGGCGTTCATAAAACTTTTCCTGGAATGTCCAAATTCAAGGATGAGAGATAAATATATCTAGTATCTTGATACCTACATTTGAGACCTAACGTCCACGGGAGGACAAGTGCCCCTCGCGCTCCCCTATGGGCGTCCATGGCAAGAGGGCCTATAGAACTTATTCCAGCGGGGGGCAAACTCAAGGACGAGACGTAAAATATCGACTGGCTTGATACCTACATTTGTGACTTTCAACATCCCCTATGGGTGCTCATGCAAGGTCGTCCATAGAACTTTTTCCCAAGGACATACTCAAGAATGTGACTGTGACGTACAATATCTACTAGCTTGATACCTATATTTGTGATGTTGAATATCCAAAGGAGGGAAAATGCTGCATCGAGTTCCCATATGAACGTTCAGAACTGAAAATTTATTCAGCGGAGACAAACAGAAGGATGTGACGTACAGTATTGATTAGATTGATACTATTTGAGACGTTCTACGTTCCCTATGGGCGTCCATGGCATGTGTGCAATGTTTCGGCCTTTTCATGTTACAGAGACTTTTGGAGGATTTTGAAAGACTATTTTCCACCGCAAGGGAAACTCGAAACTTCGGCTCCTTTCTGTCCCGAGGTCAATTGTATAAGCAAAGAGTCCTTGCAATGGGCACCCATAGGGGAAGGCAAGGAGGAACTTATACGTCCCCCTGGACATTCAAGGTCTCAAATGTAGGTTGTTGAGACCCAGACCGTCCGACCTACCTCTCAAATGTAGGTATCAAAGTAGTCGATGTTGTATGTATCATTCATGGGTTTGCTCCCTGGCAAAGTGCTATGGGCGCCCATGCTTATAGCATCAACAACGGGACAGAACCTAACAGAGGTGGATACTCCTATTTTTCTCCCAAGGGTAGACAAGATGTGTGGGAGTGCAAAAAGTCTTTGCAAATCCTACAAAAGTCTCCAAGATATAGGAAACTGAAACTGAACACCTGCTATCATGGGCGCTCATAGGGAGCAAAAGGGTGCAGTTTCTCTCCCTGGACATTCAAGTTCACAAATGTAGTTATCTAGTCGATATTGTATGTCTCATTTTTATGTTTGCAATCTTCGGAAAAGTTGAAGTTGCATGGGCGTTCATAGGAGAGGGCAAAGGAGCACATACTCTTCTCTGGACTTTTAAGGTCACAAATCTAGGTCACATATCTAGATTAGTCAATACTGTAAGTCTCATACTTGAGTTTGTCGTCGTTGGAATTAGTGTATGGGTGCCCTTGCAATAGGCGCACATAAGGGAACACAAAAGGAAACTTGCCCTCCTTGGATATTTAAAGTTAAAAATGTAGTTCCAAGCTAGTCAATATTGAACGCCTTATCCTGGAGTTTGTCGCCGATGGAATTCGTTCAATGGGTGTGTGTGCCATGGGCGCCCATACGGGAATGCAAGGGGAAACTTGCCCTCTCATGGAAGTTTAAGGTTACAAATGTAGGTTACCAACTAGTCGATATTGAACGCCTCATCCTTGAGTTGGTCGCCGATGGAATTAGTTCTATGGGTGTCCTTACCATGGGCTCCCATAAGGGAAAGCAAGGGAAAACTTTCTCTACCATGGACGTTTAATGTTACAAGTGTAGATTACTTACAAGTCGACGTGGAACGCCTCATCCTTGAGTTTGTCGCCCTTGGAAATAGTTCTATGGGCGTCCTTGCCATGGACTCCAATAATAGAACACAAGGGAAACTTGCCCGCCCATGGACGTTTAAAGTTACAAATGTAGTCTACAAGCTAATAGATATTGAACTCCTCATCCTTGAGTTTGCCCTATTGGAAAATGTTATATGGCCGCCCATAGTGGAGGGCAGGGAGGACACTTACCCTCCCATAGACGACTCATTAGACATGTTAGCTAGTCGATATTGAACGCCTCAATCTTCAGTTTGTACCCCATGAAAAAAGGTTTATGGGCGCCCTAAGGAGAGGGCAAGGGGGTGCACTTGCTCTCCCCTGGGACATTTAAGATCACAAACGTAGATTAGAAGCTAGTCGATATTGTAGGTATCATATAGTTTGCACCCCTAGAAATATTCTATTTGCGTTTTGCCATAGGCGCCCATAGAGAAACTCAAGGGGGGGACTCATACCCTCCCCTCCCTGGACGTTCAAAGTCACAAATGCAGACATTAATCTAGTCGATTTTTTACGTCTCGTTCTTTAATTTGACGACCCCAGGAAAAAGTTTTTAAGGTCGACCCCCTCCTGCAATTACCACATTATGTTTTTGATTGTACAATATTTTTGACACTCTCTCATCCATGTTCTAATCAGGTTAATTGCAAAATGTCCTTCCTAATTCTAATTTTTCACAGAATGCATCTACATATAGAACTTCGTGGCTATACGTAACCGAGACTTCGGCACCTGTAAATTCTGTCCCTAGGTCAATAGTATAAACAGAGTGTCCTTGCAATGGGCACCCATAGGGGAGGCCAAGGGGGAACTTATACGCTTCCCTGGACATTCAAGGTCTCAAATGTAGGTATAAAGGTAGTCGATATTGTACGTATCATTCTTGGGTTTACCTCTTGGAAAAGTGCTATGGGCGTCCATGCTTATAGCATCGACAAAAGGCACAGAATCTAACAGAGGTGGCTACTTTTATTTCTCTTCCAAGGGCAGACAAAATGTGTGGGGTGCAAAAATTCTTTCCAAACCCTACAGAAGTCTCCGCGGCATAGAAAGCTAAAACTTTGCACACGTACTATCATCTCCTTCCCGGCCGTCCTCTTGGTTGCTCAAGTCCTCGGATGAGTCGGACGGCTTGGGTCTTCAACACGTACTATCATCCGGGCCAACGGCCCTACCGTGCAGAAAACACCGGTTCTCGTTAGATCACCGAAGTCAAGCAGCATGGGGCGCGATTAGTACTTGGGTGGGTGACCACCTGGGACCACCGCGTGCTGTTGGCACATATCGGGTGCGGTAGCCCGGTGGTTTGCGCGCTGGATTTGCACGCTGCCACAACTGCCGCCGTGTTCATGCGGAGTACGATCACGTTAAACATGTGGGTCCGTAAGTCCTTCCGAGAGGTTGGTGGTAGGGGAAGGAGGGTACGGTCTCTGTGGATGCCTCCCACACTGGGTTTCGGTCTAAATTAAGTGGCACTTCCCGGCCGTTCAAACAGTTACCTTACACCTTTCTGGTAAGTCGGACGGTCTGGGTCTCAACAACAACAACCCGTACTATCATCCGGTCGTCCAAATAGTTTCTCAAGTCCTCAGACGAGTCGGACGGTCTGGACCTTCAACACGTACTATCATGACACCCATAGGGGAGAGCAAGGGTGTAGTTACTCTCCCTGGGCATTCAAGGTTACAAATGTAGTTATCAAGCTAGTCGATATTGTATGTCTCATCCTTAAGTGGGCAACCCCCGGAAAAGTTAAAGTTGCATGGCGTCATAGGGGAGAGCAAGGGGGCACTTGCCTTCTCTGGACTTTCAAGGTCACAAATCTAGGTCTTAAGCTAGTCAATATCGTAAGCTAGTCAAACTCATCCTTGAGTTTGTCGCCGCTGGAATTTGTTCTATGGGTGTCCTTGCCATGGGCGCCCATAAGGGAACACAAAAGGAACTTGCCCTCCCTTGGACATTTAAAGTTACAAATGTATTTCAAGCTAGTCGATATTGAACGCTTCGTCCTGAGTTTGTCGCTGCTGGAATTAGTTCTCTGGGTGTGTGTGCCATGGGCTCCCATAAGGGAACACAAGGGGAAACTCGCCAAGTCAAATACTTGTATATACGACTTTATGGGGTAAACTGTTCCATATTTATAATATATGCTAAGTAAATTTTTATAATGACAAACACATCTATCATATAAATACTATCTTGCTGTAGTCATTTAATTCATAATCTGCAATTTGAATCCTCGTGATTTGTTTATCAGTCTCTTAAACACACATATGTGGGTTAGTCATTTCATTTTCAAAGACTTTCCGATGATCGTTTGGAAACACCTGACCTGTGCATGCAAGCACTAAGTAAAGAAATGTATTCAAGAAATTTAATTTAGCATTTTTGAAATTAAAGTTTTGAAAATTAAAATTTTAACTTTCATTACAATAATCAATCTAGTCAACTAAAATTTCTTAGAATAAATGCTAATTTTATTCTGATTTTCAGTTTTATATAAACAAGCTAAACAATTTGAAATCAGCTGTAAAAGTTACTGGTTTTAGATTTAAATTGTACAATAATCAATCTAGTCAACTAAAATTTCTTAGAATAAATGTTAATTTTATTCTGATTTTCAGTTTTATGTAAGCAAGCTAAACAATTTGAAATCAGCTGTGAAAGTTACTGGTTTTAGATTTAAATTGTATCTTGTGAAAATGGCCTGTTTCAAATTAAATTGCAACTATTGTGAAAAGGATCAAATTCAATTTAAACTGCATTCAATCTGTTTCATATATTGCACATGTAATACATAACTCATTTGTCTTAAAAAGTTACTGCTAGCTTGGGATACCACCACTATGCATCAACATATCAAGTACATTTATTGCCCACGCCGAAGGTGTTTATTTAGGACATATGCAGGCTATGATGCCAAGTAGTAGCACATGCCACACTGTAGCAGGCATATATTTTTAATATGCATAAGCTGCATTTTAATATTTTCTTTGTTAGCACAGCCTATTCCACTGAATAATGGGTGCATATATTTAGTTTGCACAGGTCACATTTTATTTTTAGGTAATGTAGTATAGCAACTTATATCTAAATAAAATAGTGCTCACATATTATTTGTTTATAAAAGTTATTACTAAAACAGTGGCTGTCATAGATGGTAATTTTTAATATTTCAATTCATTAGTTTTTTAATTGGTAAACATTTAATGATTTTTTAAAACTATTTTGACTAATAAAAGAATCTAATATTCCAAGATAAAATTACTTTTACATAGTTTAATTTAGGAGTCAGAGTCTGTATATTTTTACTAACGACTGCACAGCCCTGAGTGTTCACAATGATCAGTTTGTAAACATATGATGAAAATATTGCATAAAAGGAAGAATTGCTAATGACCATTATATATATAGAAACATAACATGTTGTTGAGACCCAGACCGTCCGACCTACCAGAAAGGTGTTGAAGACCCAGACCGTCCGACTCATCCAGAGGACATGAGCAACTAATTGGACGGCCGGTACCAGAAAGGTGTATGGTAACTGTTTGGACAGTCGGGAAGTGCCACATAATTTAGATCGGAACCCAGTGGGGGAGGCATCCACAGAGACCGTACCCTCCTTCCCTACCACCAACCTCTCGGAAGGACTTTCGGACCCACATGTTTAACGTGATTGTACTCCGCATGAACACGGCGGCAGTTGTTGCAGCTTGCAAATCCAGCGCAAACCACCGGACTACCGCGCCCGAAATGTGCCAACAGCACGCGGTGTTCCCAGGTGGTCACCCACCCAAGTACTAGCCGCGCCCGATGCTGCTTGACTTCGGTGATCTAACGAGAACCTGTGTTTTCAGCACGGTAGGGCCGTTGGCGCAAAACATAACATGTGAAATATGCCATGCTAATGGGCATTAAGATTTAGCAACTTGTTGCCACTAAAGTTCAAGCTTCATATCATTCCAATATTTTAGAAGCATTTTCATTTTTCATGAAACATTATTTTTTGAAAATGTTTCATATAAGCTAAGACAGCAACACTATTTTTAATCAGCTTCTCCTGCATAAAAGTCATATTTGGTTGTAGAAAATTGCATTTTTGTATAACTAGCCGACAGCCAGTGGCAACTTTTTTTTTTATCAGGTACGACTAACGATAGAACTGAAAACCTCACTTTTGTGATCAAAATCTACTGCTTTATGGTATATATCAATTCAAATGCATTAATTTCAAATATAATTTTAAAGTTTAAAAAAAGTATTCCTAACAGAAAAAAAATGAAGACATGTGTGGTTTATGTCAGGCCTTTGCTGATATTCTATACATTTAATTTTGTAAAATAGTTAAAAATGAGAATTCTTTAAAACTGTATACATTTTATGTTTTACAGGTTTTTCTGAATTCAAGTATGGACTAGAGATTTTAAAGAAAGTTTGACTGGATTTAGTTTTGTTTTAAAAAAATATTCATATTTGTTGAACATTATCTGTTATAAAATATTGTATTGCTTATATCTAAGAATTTTAGCAGTATACTTCTGAAAAATAAACAAATTAAATTTATGTATTTGATTTTATTGTTAATTAGTATGTTTTGAGTTTATCCATATGTGCAGGGCCCCCACAAAGGGGGGGTCAGTTGGGGTTGTGGTACCGGGGCCCGGCGAACGATAGGGGCCCGTGAAAAAATATTTTTTCAACATTATTTGTGCATATGAATTTGTAATAAAAAATATTTTATGATATAATATCGCATATTTTACGCAAGTTCTTTAAAACAATAAAAAAAATCCAAAGAATTGTAAAAATTAAGCACATGATACGTTAAGCAACATGTGACACGTTTTATTTCTTTGATTCCACGTGTTTCAAAAAAAGGGAAAAAAAAAGACATCGTCCGTAACGTACAAAGAATACGCTATCCCATCAACAAAGGATCAGAAAATCCGGTAAGAAAATGATAGATAATATTACTCCACATAAATTGCCCAGCTTTGAAGGGTTGGCTACAAAGCATTTCCCAGGGTAATAAAAGTAACTTTTTTCTATTTAGCTTCGAAAATTTGCAAGCATTGAACTGATAAAATAAATGCCTTTACAACAAGAAAAGAAAAGCCTTCCACATAGAGTCATCTCCTTGCGTAGAGGGAGTCTTTTTCACTCCCATACAGATGAGATAAGATCATGTGAATGGCCAGTTCACCTAAAGCAATTAACACATCAGGGGGTCCAGGTCCAGTCTACAGTCTACCGACAATATCCGCGCTCTTTTGTAGCAGAAAATTCTGGGTATTTGGCAATGGATCGGATGACCCTATTTCCAGCTCTCAAGTTCTGTAGTAGATGCCTGAAGGAAGAGTGTTGTATTTCATCCTGGGGAAACCAAGTGGTTAGCATTGAAGACCTTTTGTCTAGAAAATGTCCCTAAGCAATGTAGCAATGTTCATCTGAGTGGATCCTCTAGAAATGAAACCTCGGCCTAATCCGATGAAACTGTGTTTTCATTTGTAAGATTTTGTAACTCGTATAAATTCTTCAATATTTGTAATTACTGGAAAAAATTTTTGCACAGGGGTCTGATATTAAGGTTTGTTTGAATTCTTATATTTTTTTCAATATTAGTTTTAATTGCCTTAAAAATATTGATCTTAGAATTAACGTTATTTATTTTATCAGAATACTATATAGTTCTGTAAAATTAATCTATACATTTAAAATTTGTATAAAACTTTTAGATGAATTTACTCATTGAGAATATCCCTGAAAACGTACAAACCAGTAATTTATTAATATATATGAGTACAACACGGATTGAAATAATGAATCAGAATGTCGTAGGATTATTTCAATCGTGTAAATAATCAGAATTCTATTAATTTTCAGTGAGGTCGGACCGGGAGAAGGCTTTTTCAATTATTTATTCTTAAAATTGAAAAGACATGCAAAATATTCATGTTTCCAATATATGTGCAGAAAGGGCCGTTTAATATGGAATTTATTTTTATATAAAAATGCAAATGACATCATTTATAGGATGTTCCATCATCCAGATATTGCATGTTTTCTTTATCTAAGTTTAAAAAATTATAAAAATGTTAAATATGGTATTTATTACCAATTGGGTGGTTAATTTAAGTACTTTTAACCAGAAATGAATTGAAAATATATTTAGGATTTATCCTAAACCACTTTTGAGGTATTAGAAATATTACTTTTTCTACAACGAGCGTGATATCTCTCAAAATAATTGGATAATTCCCATGCGATTAGGTATACTTATTTTAATCAGTGTCAGCATAAGACCTATTTATTTTCAACGAGTTTGCGTCATAAAGAAGTGCTGTTTTTTTATTGTTTATGGATATCATAATATTTTCATTGGCTGAGAAGTTTTTTGCTAGATACATCAGATGTTTTAGTTACTGGGGCTGTGCATAATTTTTTTGTTCTCTGAGTAGTAAATAATACAATTAAAATTTACAGAAAATTTGTAGATTCTTTCAAATTATCAAATAACTCAAGAAATTTTTTGCAACTGATGTATTGTTGAACGTGTTATACTACTGTAGAGGGCAGGAAGAATGAAAATTAATCATACCAAAAGGCCGTAAGATGCAGATAGGTCACTTTTCTTTGCCCATGCACATTTATATAGTACTACAAATAATTACTCAGAGTTGCCCGGGTCCTAGATAAGCTTCCGCTAGTTAAATAATACATGCAGATAAAAACCACTCAATTTGCAAATCGCTTCCTTCTTTTGTTCCGCAACCGTGGAAAGCAGAGAAAATAAATAAATAAAAGAAACAAAATGAAATCATTTCTCTAGGCGAGAAGACTTAAACATCGTGAGTTCCAAGGCTTTGAGGGGCATGCTCACAAATGTCCACCGGGGAGAAAAATAGTATACACATTTCATTAACGATATCTATAATTTTAAATTTTATGCGTTTGTAAAAACTCACAGCAAATAAAATAATGTAGTAATTAAAAATATTTCCGTTAGAATACGAGGATATACACACATATTTAAGTATCAAATATTCTAAAATATACAAATTTCGATGTATTTATAAAAAATCCAATGTGGGCAGCACATGACTTTCCTTATATAATGCAATAAATTTACTACTTTTACAGTAAAAAAAATAGATTATTATTATAGTAGATATTTATATTCTTTCCAAGATATTGAATTTTCGTCAATGAGTCATCATTTTCATTGATTTAGTGTCATTTTTATCCATTTGGCAAGTTTTTCGTTAATTTAGCAACATTGAAGAAAGTCGCCAAGTTAGCGACATCTCACCAAATTCGTCGCCAAGGTCTTTCCAAGCGTTATGGACAGATAAAGAAGTTATTCTTACAGCAGATAAATGACGATTGGCGTTCAAATACAAAAGTATTACTCAAAGTATCTTTTTTCATGAATGAAACGAGCTAGATCCACGAGAATGATGTCACAAATTTATCGCATGGTATTACATATGAAAAGTGAACATGTTTCTCAATAAGAAATATTTTGTTTTTATTTTATATGATTTTTTGATATTTTTTTTTGAAAAATCTGCAATATCTCGAGAACGGTTCATGTTAGCGTTCTAAAATTTATGTCAATCGTTTTCTAATGAAAAATTACATACGAAATGTTTCTTTGCGTAACTTTATTAGAGGATTTGAGTTTTTGACGATTTTTTTAATATTTCACTCGAAAATTTAGGGGGGTTCTGAATATTCAATTGCGTATAAAAACAATAGATTTCCAGTGTTTACGGATTGTAATTTTTGTACCAAATTTCATTCGAATCGGTCCATTCGTTCGTCAGTTATCATCTCCACAGACTCACTGACACACACACACACATCACTTCAAAAATGTTCGATTCGTGATAAGGGATGCTTGAAACGTGCTCTTCCGTTATAAACTTGAATTCGAATTTTCGACCCCGTCACAATACTTTCCTTATATAGTATTGTATATAAGGAAAGTAATAAAATAAATTTAAAGGAATTGTCCTACTGATTCGGTTCAAACATTGTTAGAAAAAACGTTTTGCGATCTTTGCGATGGTGTCAAAATAGAAACTCTGCAATAACATTTTCGATCGCTAAGGAACCGATTTTTGTGGAAATCGCTCAAAATCGTGATTCAATATAAAATAACTAAAAACTAATATAAATTAAAAACAATTCATTGAGGAGAATTCGTCGAAACGTCCTGAAGCGCCTCTGTACCATATTCCATCGCTGTCCGCAGCTTAGATTTCTCGCTACAGACTACACACATGCTTTCTTATATTAAGTAAACTTAATTTTGTCGTACCCTATGGAGTGCTGATTTGAAGAAAATTAGAGATCAACTGATTTAGAAGATCCAAGCTACTATTACACATTATTAAAAAATCATTTATTGCAACAAGTATATTTTCATATATGAGATTTTGATATGAAAAATCGATTGATACAGAAGATCAAGAGTGTTTTATCTGCATATCCCGCTTTGTTAAGAGTGTGGCAATAGGAATAGAAGTTGATCAAATAACGATTATGGAAGTTATTTTGGATAGATCTTTTTTTACTTTATTGATGAATATATATTTACATTTTCACTTCACTACAAGATTGTATTTATTACTTTCCTTATATACATAATGTATAAGGAAAGTATTGCGATGTGGTCGAAAATTCGAATTCGAGTTTTCGACGGGAGAGTACGTTTCAAGCATCCCTGATCACGAATCGAACATTTTTGAAGTGATGTCTGTGTGTGTGTGTGTCAGTGAGTCTGTGGAGACGATAACTGACGAACGAATGGACCAATTCGAACAAAATTTGGTACAAAAATCACAATCCGTAAACACTGGAAGCCAATTGTTTTTATACGCAATCGAATGTTCAGAACCCCCTAAATTTTCGAATGAAATTTTGAAAAAATCGTCAAAAAATCAAAATCGCTAATAAAGTTACGCAAATAGACATTTCTTATGTAATTTTTCATTAGAAAACGATTGACATAAATTTTAGCATGCTAACATGAAACGTTATCGAGATATTGTACATTTTTCAAAAAAAATTATCAAAAAGTCATATAAAAAAAAAATACTTCCTATTGAAAAACATGTTCACTTTTCATATGTAATACCATGCGATAAATTGGGTAACATCATTCTCGTGGATCTAGCTTGTTCCATTCATAAATAAAGATACTTTGAGTAATACTTTTGTATTTGAACGCCAATAGTCATTTATCTGCTGTAAGAATAACTTATTTCTTCGTCCATAACGCTTGGCGAGATTTTGGCGACGAATTCGCCGGAATGTCGCCAATTTGGCGACTTTTTAAATGTTGCCAAATTAACGAAAATCTCACCAAATGGATAAAAATGACGCTAAATCAATGAAAATGACGACTAATTGTCGAAAATTCAATATCTTGGAAAGAATATTGGTATCTACTATAAGAAAAACCTATTTTTTTTACTGTAAAAGTAGTAAATTCATTACATTATATAAGGAAAGTCATGTTTTGCCTACATCAGATTTTTTCTACTGTGTTTTACTATTTTGTAACTAAAGAATTCAACTTTAAATTATTTACAAAGACTGAGCAAAAATTACTTTAAAGTTAACTTTGGCGAAAATATGTTGGATACATGGAGGGGGGGGGGGGAATCACTCCCTTCATATACATGGGGCCCGCGTCACTTCTTGGTACCCTGTCTCACAATTTGATGTGGGGGGCCTGCATATGTGTGGGATTCAATGTTGAGACAAAAATATCTCAAAAACTGTTAGACCTAGGAAGCTGAAATTTGGTAGGCAATCAGTTCTTGCCCCAAAAGTTGTTGTGAATACCTTAGAAATTTTCTCGAGGGAGTGTGCTATCTTTTGAGTTGGGTTTCTCTGTCGGCCCCAAAACATCTCAAATACCATAATGTATAGGAAGCTAAAATTTGGTTAGTATTTAATTCTTACTCCAAAAGGGTGCCCGAATAATCATGATGCAAAATTTTTTGGAGGGGTATCCTGGCCCCAGTATCTGGTGAAAAATATTGAATAAGACAAGTCCAATATTCAGCTACGCTGTTCTTATTAAAATATTCTCTGTAGAAGCGAAGCTGAATATTAGACTCTTTTTTAACTATATTATAACAACGGCTATTCATATTACCATTGTTGTAAGCAAACTGTCACCTAACTAAAAGGGCTTGCAGATATTTAAAATATGGAAACTAATATGGTTACACATAAATGAAGAAGTATCTCTATGATGAAAAATTTATCAGACTATGGTAAGACCCAATAAGTTCAACACTTTTCTGTATAGAGGAAAATTATTTCAGCAATGGGCAGTTGATCAACAGATTTGGAATTCTTTAGATATGTTTTCTAAACTGGATTCACAGTTAGTTATATTGGTTTTTAGTTTGGATTCAAATGTGGATTTCAGTTAATTTGCTAAAAAAAAAAATAAAAAAAAAAAATATGTGGTTTATACTGAAATATTCTATTAGATTTATTATAAGAAACATCTGTTTTTCATTTCCATTCAATTAATGTTAATACATTAATAAAAAATAATTATTCTTCTCCTTTAATGATAATTTATTTCTTCGTTTTCTTTTTTAACACTTTACAACAAAGTTGAAAAGTGTTTATAGCTTTGTTTATTCTGTCTGTCTGTCTGTCCGTTAGCACGATACCTGCCGTAAAAATGACTTAATCAAAATGAAATTTTAGTATGTTGTCCAGACGGTCTGTAGGACCTATGGGAATATAAATGAATAATATCATCCAATTAGTTTTGGATTGAACCCGGGTTGAAAAAATGAAATACATTGAGCCCTATGGAACCTAATTTTTCAAACATTTTTTAAGCGGATTTAAAATTCACAAATTGCTTCGAAAAGTTTAGGTAATATTCAAATTGTTCCATAAAATATATAAAAAAAAAATTCAGCAAAATATATTCAATAATTTTTTAAATAAAAATTAAAATAATAATAACAACTCTTATATGAAGCGATCACGTGACCATGATATGAAAAGATCACGTGACCCACTCCAAAATGATATATGGCATCCATCTTGTCTCGAAATCGTGATTTTTAAAGTTCTTTTTAATTCATATTGAGAGTTGTATCTGTCTTAAAACCACTCTATTTTTGCTTAAATTCTGTGCATCTACATACTGAAACAGCGAAATTACAATATATTTGAGTTTAAATGCTCATCCAAATTTGATTATTTCTACAACGAAGCCTATTTTTCACCTATGTAAAATGTAAACAGCAAAATATGTAGAATGAGTTGTATTAGAATTGCTGTATTTCTTTAACTCAAAATCATTTAGTTCATGGAGTCTGCGTAGCTGATATGAATGCAATATTCATTGATTTTACAAAGAGAAGAACGATTGTTTTCGATGAAATTTAACGCATAGAGTTTAATTACATGTAGCTCCATGGTCTTAATTTTTAAATAAAATAAATTATTATAGTATTGTGATGAATGACTTGAATGAGAAATTATTTATGAATGAAATGCTGCTTTTATAGAGAGAGCCAGGCGTGTTATTTTTTCTATGACGTCATTTGAATGAATTTCGGTTGTTTTCGGTGAAGTTTTCAAATATAATAAATTACCGTAGTATTATGATAATTCTAAAATTATTACCGAGGAATGTATCACATTTTAGAGATGTTTAAACCAGGCAATTTATATTTCAATGCCGTCATTTGAATGAAGTTCATTTTTTTCGATGAAGGTTTAAGTTTTCAAATATAATAAATTAATGTAGTATTGTGATAAGTTTTAAAATATTACCGAGGAATGTATTGCATTTTAGACATGTTTAAATAAAATTGCATTGAAGTTGGAAAGTGTTTCATAATCAATGCTTTGAGCATGATTGATCTTTCTTGTTCATTATTCAGTATTTTTCTGGTTTGAGTGGAAGTAAAAACAATATCTGAAAAATTTTATATAAGCACATACGGTAACTTGCATCATTGATTTTCAATGGTTATAAGCTAGTTTTATTATATTAATATAAATAATATAACATTACAGGTTTGAAAGTTGAGAAAGCATTATTAAAATCATGTTAATAAAATCAAAATGTGTTTTTGTGAGCATGTCAATTACTGAACTCAGCTTTGACACTTTAAACAAATGTAAAAATTATCACAACTCAAATTCTAACTAAATGAGCACATTTTATTTTTTTTACTAAATGTTAATTCTGGAAGTCCAATTGGATTAAATTTTTTTCATTGTTGAATATAATTTGCATATTATTTTGATGGTTTGATTTCGATGGGAAAAGCAAAACTGGCGAAGTAGCCACAAAGAGGAACTACAGAGAAAACCTATAAGATGGCCTGATAAAGCTGTATCATCAATGATGAGAATTTCATTTATATTTATAAATACTATTTATTTAATTAAACTATATAAATATAATGATATTGCAACAAACAGCTTATTACCAGCTTCTCAACCAGCTGCTATATGTACTCGGCTGTTCTGTGTTTTCAATAAACAGCCTGTTTTGATTGCTCTCAAACCGACATAATTTTAAAATACACGACAATGTGGATTATTC
Source organism: Amaurobius ferox (assembly GCA_951213105.1). Classification (NCBI taxonomy): domain Eukaryota; kingdom Metazoa; phylum Arthropoda; class Arachnida; order Araneae; family Amaurobiidae; genus Amaurobius; species Amaurobius ferox. The sequence continues at coordinate 47,942,119 of OX578133.1, forward strand.
CTTTTATCTATTTTGTATTCTCCATGAAGTAATGTGAAATACTCAGTAAAATCCTACTTGAAATTGAGTGAGGTTATCAAAAATTTTGGCCATTGGCTGGTATTATAAAGTTGTTGGCCTAGCATTTTAAACTGATTAAAGGAATAGAAGAAAAAAACAATTATAAATGCAAGTGGAAAAAAGTTGGAATATTATGGGAAAATAGTTTTATTTATAAAGGTAAGCTGATTTCACTGCTAAAATATATTGAAAAGCTTACTGGTGCTTTATTGGCTATTTGTATCACTCAGATTTCCTTCTTTTTACTTTGAAGAATAATTTAGGTAAAAATATATATTATAAGAAAGCAGTTACTGCAATTTTTTTAAAATGTCAATTTTTTTCTTCCATAAACTTCAGCTTACCAAGTTTAATCTGTTGAAGCAATTTAATATTTCAAAGATCAAATAATAATAATAAGAAGCGAAAAAAATTTGTAGTAATGTGCATTGTTTTATTGAAGATATTAGGTAGAAAGAAAATTGGTTTATGTGACAGAAATAAGCATTTGTCATGTCGGATTATATTTATACTTCACACAAAATGCTGACATCTGATTTAATAATTTTTTAGCACTATTCTCATTAACTGTGAGTCAGTGGCTTATTGGTCACATTTGTCTATTTCAATATTATTTGCTGACAGTTGCAGAATATAATTGTAAAGTCAGTTAAAGCTAAATCATGTTAATATTTGATTGTTCCACATCAGAAAACAGGATTAGCTTAAGTTGGATCAGATATGAAATTAATTTACTGCTTAAAGAAGTAGATTAAATTTTTTGTGTTTGGATAATACACTTTTCACTGTCTAAATAGTAAAACTTGAAATATCAAGAAAGTCTAGGTATTTTGTAAATAGTATACCTTGGTAGCCAAACAATACTTTAACAAACACTGATGAATATACAAAAGACTCAAAATATTATGTAAAATAAATATGTATAGCAGAATGGGCACAAAATTGTCATTAAGAAGCACCCAAAATTTGCAAAATGGTATATCTACCAACATATGCACTAAAAGATTTAAGTAGTGCACAAGGTTCATGAAGCCTTTTAGTCAAAAATTATAAAATTTGCAAAGCAAAATAACATTTATATTTAAGGTAAGTATCGTTCAACCTTACTTTTAAAAAATGTAACATATCTGGTAAAGATCTCATAAACTAGGTGATTTTTCAAAGCCAACATACTATTAAAAATTTGAGTTCTTTTATAAGAAAATGAATGGGAATTCAAAAGATTTTATTTTTACAAATATATATACAGTCAAACCTGTCTATAACGATACACTAGGGACCGAGAAAAATATCGTTATAGACAGGGCTGAACTTGCTACACTCTATAATGGAAGTTATTTAACATGGGTGTGACGTTATTATAATAATATATGTTGAACTTGCATGACTGAATAATACTACATTATTATGTTGAACTTACATTTTTAATGAATGTATTACAGATTAGGAAAAAAATATAAAACATATGTAGTATCTTAGGAACCTAAATCATAAGATTCAAATTGCAGTTCGAAAATGTAACACTGCGTATATTTTAACTACATTTCTTTTATGCAATTACAAAATGAATAATTATAATGATAAAAATAAAATCAGAGTTATATTTTTAATTCAAAAATCAAGAATGCGTCGAAACGGAAATGAAATACGTACCGTACACAATTCGAATCCTTAAATAGGACAAAGGAAAATTTAACGTGCGAAGTAATCCGATATTTTCGTTTGCTTGGATTTTGCAGATATTTCAACCGTCATACACATAGTTTCTAAACCTTCTAGCGAATTCAAATACACATCTGGAACATTTGGTAAAGTAGGAATAAAATTCTGTAATGTTTCGATCATTTTAACAGCATCTTCAGCTGTTGTGTTGGGTGGTTATTCCGTTCCACACTTCTCATCTTCCACTTCACTAACATCATCATTTTCTTTCAGTTTTGCAATTATGTCCTCATCGGTGCTCCCACTGAACACTAATAAACCTTCATCCAAATTCAAATAGTCTTCTAGGTTTATTGAAGAGTGCATATTCGTGGAAACTTTGAATGCATTCAAAGAATTACTTAGGTGCAGCACACAATTTTCTTCTTCCGAAAGATTTTGCTGAGAATTCTCATCGCTGTCAGACTGTTCTTCATCACTGCACGAGCTGAAATTAAAACCTGCCTTCCGCCAACAATTTCGTATGGTAGATGACTGCACAGAACTCCAACTGCCAGAGATCATATCACATGCTTGTTTAACATTTATGTCAAAGGATTTGGTAATTTTGAACAGTAGAGAGTAGTTTGGTAATCTTGAACAGATCTTAGTAGGTAAATAGAACATTATCCCCCTTTAGGATGAACTGCCTTTGTGTTAAGTTTGCCATTGTAAAAATCTTGGTCCGAAGTCCAAAAAGTCTTGGACATAACACAGGGAAAAAGTTTGAAATACTCAAAATTATCGTTATACACAGGTTCACTCAAAAGCAAATTATTGTTATAGACAAGTTTGTTATATACTAAAACTATAGAAAATCCGCCGGGACCGTGGAAAATATCGTTATAGACAGGTTTCACTGTATATATATATAAGCTCAGGCTGTTTATTTAAATTTATACTGGCAGATATTAATTCTGAAGATGTAATAGATGCTAATATATCAATTCTCAATTGTTGGTAAATTGGTGCATTTCGAAATTACTAAATAATTAAGAAGAAATATAATTAAGATTTTTGCAATATCGTCAGAGAGAGACTTTCACAAATAAATAATCTCATATATATATATATTAAAGGATAGTTGTGGTCAAAAATACACATAAGCTCAATTCAAGAATTTACCAAAATAGGATTTTATTTGAAAAATCCCTAAATAGAGAATTTGAAAAAAACAGATTTACATATATACTGGGATATGGCCATATCCTGGAAAATATGAGATTGCATCCTTTACCCGGCCCGGGGGGAGGGGACACCACTCGAGGGGCTGGCCCAGGCCTCCAGTAATTTTTTTTAAGCTGGAGAAGACATGAAATATTCACAAGGGAAACTGAAATATGAAGCCCGTCATAATTTAGAACACGTTCTCGGACCGAAGACCCGATCGAAATTATTTCTATCCAAATGTGTTTGTACAAAAAACTAAAATAAAAAATTTTCAAACATTTATATTTACATATAGCTAAATTCAACAAAATAATCTCATGTACTCTATTAAAATTTACTTAAATTTTTTTCAAATTTAAATACGCCCAGTCCGACTTTTTAAATACTGAGCCCGACCCGACTCACAGGACAATTCGGGCCTGCGCTAATGAACCAGACCACAGCAGACTTCAATATGAATATGTTATCATAGAACAATATGACAATCAATCGAACAGCTGCTGTCAAATAGTAAACAAATCCTAACCAATCAAGTTCAGCCCCACAAAGATTTCTTCTTTCCCACACCATATGCACCCCCCATCGCCTCATACAGCGTGGAAAAAGAGGAGAATCCCTTGCTCTCCATGAACCCAGAACTCCATGCATGATTATCCCAGAACTCCATGCATTGACGGATTAGTGGAAATCGATGCTCTGCGTTGCTCCTCTGACGGATAGCCAATGCAACGGACGAACGCGTCAGTGGAAACCCGGCCTAAGGTAACTCCGTTGTATCGAAAAGTCATGAGGCACCTGACGCCGAATTTCCTCGATTTCCTCTTTTACTTGTGCTGAATCTGTGACATTAGCTGAGTTGTCGTGGGTCTGTCCATAAGAGCACCCCAGATGGGCGGAGCGTCAGTTGGGTCCTGAAAAGGGACTGACGATGGCACTTGTTGGCGATGGCACCGTGACGGTGGCACGTGTTGAAGAAGATGCACGTGGTATTGGTGGAAATATTCTGATCAACTTGCTGCTGGCTCTGAATACACTAATTCTGGGGGGCTGGGGTTTTTGATATCTGCGACCATCTTAATGATGCAAAAAAGTTTTGCCATGGGAACATCTTCAGAGGTTATGATTTTAAGGATGTTGTTTAATAAGTCCTGCAGGTTACTCAGATCGAAGCGTTTTTCTACCTCCTTAAAAAATTTAAGGAAGTCAAGAAATGCGTTCGAAGTCTGAGGGGGGGGGGGGGGGGGGCGTCAATTCCAGTGTCAGGTCGTGCCTGGGCAGAGTGCTCTCCGGTTTTTCCTGAGACCGTCTCAGCACTCGCCTGCACTTCCTGAACAGGGAGGATGCTTTTAGAAGGGTGGTGGGGGGGGGGGGGAGTTTTCACCCAATTTAGACTGGAACCCAGTGGGGAGGCATTCACAGGGACCGTACTCTCCTTCTCCTACCACCAACCTCTCGGAAGGACTTACGGACCCACATGTTTAACGTGATCGTACTCCGCATGAACACGGCGGGAGTTGGGAAGTGTGCTGATATTTTATAAACAGCAAAAACTTCATTGTGTTCATTTAGCCTTTCAGACATTTAGCAAAACATGACTCTTTTAACGTGTACTTTTATACACGATTGATAAGAATTTGATATTTTTGTAAATAATACTTGAATTTGATATAAAACAATCTTGAAATGCTGTCAGATTATTGTTAAAAGGAAATCTGCGTTGTTATACATATTAAAATATAACACTTACTTGATTGATACTTCGTTAAAAGATCATATCCAGCATAATAACCATAATAGCATTATAGGCATATATTGAGGGCCGATCCCACCAACGTCTGTTAAAATAGTGCTAATGTCTGATTAACTAATCAGTCACTAAATTTAACGGCCCACTAAAGTATACTTAAAAACCATCCTGTCCCACCAAGCTATTCAACTGTTAAAAACGTTCCGGTTAGTTAATCAATGATTAAACCGATTTTTAGATGATACGAGTTCTCTGATTGGTCCGTTATTTCTATCTCGAAAATACAACTTCAACTTCTACATGTTTACGTTCTTACTTCTCGTAAGGGAGCAATTTATTTATTTTCGTGTTATATCAAATTTGTTCTACAGGAATAATATAAATATCATTCACGTTTACACAAATATATATACATTATGAGAAAAGATTTTGTTATAATTTAGCGGGAATTCTTTCCTTTTTAAGGAAATACGTATTTGAAATTAATGCATATATTTCTAATTTAAGAAGTTACCCAATTAAAAAAAATCTCTCTTTTTAATTGTATTACGATCAGTATATATAGTTTCTTTAATTCGCAGTATAAATACTATTTCAATGTGGTAGATTTGTATGAATGGTACTGCCAAAAATGTAGAGAAATGTGTGTGTGTGGAATGGAAACAACCATAAATGTAATTTTATAACTTGGGTTGGGAACCAGTGATTAGTATGCTCTGCTATGTAACACAATGGTGCTATTAGATCATGATGCAAATCCATAAAAAAATATGCACAAAATTGAAAGAAAAATATATTCCTAATAACAAACTTTAAAGTATATTATGCTTTTGTTTCATGTATAACCCTACAATAGGATAGGTATGAATTAAATAAGCCCTATCCAAGAACCAGGTGGTGGTTCAGTTAATTTGGATGAGCAAAATACATACTAGCAGGTTTGTGAAGTCAGTAACTCAAACCGTGGACTTCAACTCCTCTTTTTTTTTCTACTGTCTGACACAGACTCCTCCTATTTTCTAATATCAGACTCCAATACTGATATAAATAGCAATTAGTTATATATATTTTTATATCAATAGTTTTTTAATTGTTAAACGTTGGATGTTTTCTTAATTTATTCCCTAAAAATCTCTATATTAAAAAAAAAGTAGCTGACTCCACCACTGTTTGACAAATTTCTCGAGATTCTTTGCTTTGTACTGCAAAAACTATTGCGTATAAAAATATGAAATTTGGTACACTTGTTGAAAAAGCTTTGGGAAATACGCTGAAATAAATTGTTTTTTGATATATATATTGTAGTTTAAGAAATATTTAATATCGAAGTCAAGACAAAATATTTGTGCTGCGAGTTCACGTCCTGGATAGACTAACTATAGCAAGACCACAAATTTTTGCAGGCAGGTACCTACATGGGTGAATTTTTCCCCTTCTTTTAATTTTGATGTAGTTTTTGAAATATTTTACTTTTTATGATGCACTTCTGAAGTGAACTTTTTTTTTCGTATCGGCACGTCTAGTGATATCTCTGTCTCGTACTGTAAAAACTATAATATACCAAAATATGAAATTTGAATTTGTATACCAAAATTTGAAAAATATGAATTAATGTAACATACCATCTAAAGTTTAGATTTGAAATTTTTTATGTACACACAAGTTTTCAGTTTGACTTAACGTACAGAGTTTTTTTAAAAAAAAGAGAGGGGTTGGGAGCAGGAGTTCGATGCTCGAATAGATTTAAAATGTTTTATTAAATTGATTTCAATTGGATTTTAAGAACAGGTGTCATATTATCCTTTTTTCTGCGATTTTTACCTTGGTGACATAGAAATGCCACCAAGTCTGTCGGACAGCATGGCTGCCATAACCGAAATACATAAAAATATAAAATTAATATTGATTTAATACAATTATAGAAATTTTGATTAAATAAAAGAAGAGCAGTCTGATTTGTAGCAATTTGAACATGAACCTATGCCTGCTATGCGAGTTTCACTCGCCCACTAAAAAAACATCACAGAAAACAGTTCTACTGGCTGTCGGAGATTGCACGTAGCAACAGATATTCCATGGCACATAAAGTACAGTTAGGTCCATACAGTGGATGTAACATGAAAATTAGAAAATTTAAAAAACATTAAAATGACAAATATACAAAAGAAAGCAAATGTCAACAACTTAATTTTTTAAATACAATGTAAACCCATTAAAGTGATATTTTGAATTCATTCCTCACAATGTATACAAAATATAAAATTAACTGCAAAATTGAAAAATAAAAATCCTATTAGCCACCTCCATTGTGCTCAAAGTTAGCCTACCACACACTAGCTATAATAAATATTTTTTTTATTAAAAGATTTAATTTAACTTATTGGGCATCTACTGTTATTTGAAATACGTATTTTCAAAAATACGTATATAAATAAAAATATTTAAAAGTACGTATAAAAATACATATTTTATACGTATTTTTAAAAATACGTATAAAAAATTGTAAAATAAAATACTCCTTGCACAGGCGTAGTTAATTTCCAGCATGAACTATAACTTAGAATTTAATATTCTAAACTATCTAATAATGCGAATTACTAGACGAGATCGTATTCTAAACTAACATCTCTGTGCACAGGCGCAGTTCTCTGAAGCTCCTTAGCAATCACTTAAAGATCAGGGCACTACACTATCTGAGGAATTATACAGTGCATTGAAAATTCGCATAGAGGAAAGTCATAGTGAACTAGAAAATATTTTAAGGTATTTACAAAATTATAACGACTTTAAAAAAGAAAATGAAAATGAAGAAAAGAAGCTAACAAAGTCAAATTTAATTAAGTTCGTCGTAAATTTCCACAAAAACATTTATGAAAAGTAAACACAAACCTATCCAGAGAAATTCGTTGAAGATGATGATGTTAATATCGGAAAAGAATTGTCTCTCGAGAAGAAATTACAATTAGCTATAAATAAAAAAATTGCCACAAACAATAATACAAAAAATAGATTTATCCAAAACCATCAGATGACAGACCGAGTTGTTAGAAGGTGAAGGACTTGGAGGCGAATATTTAGAGAAAGTATATCACTCATTATTAATCATCAAAACTTAACCAAAAATTACTTCGAATTGAATTCATGGATAATGCATTTTAAAATGGTTACAAATAACAAAATATAAATATAAAATTATTTGAAAACTGCAAATTACATGTAATTTCAAATAAATATACTTACTTGAAGCCAATAAAACTCATAAATGTATATAAATAAGGAAAAAAACTTAAATTAAATTAGAATACTACAAAAATAGCTTTAAAGTAAAATCTCATTAAAAATACAGCATAAAACAAATTTCAACGATATTAATCAGTTCAGCGATACATGACTGAGGTGGTGATTTTAATCTCTTTGTGTTTTGTCTTAACTTGTGTGAGGAAAACTGATTTACGAATAAACAAACTTTGTTACATTTTAATTAACGAACTGAAATAAAATTAAAGGTGTTTTACATTGAACTTCTCAAATACTTTACATCAAACAGGGGTCCAGCATAATATTTCAAGTTTGACGGAGATCTATTTGTAAAATTTCAAAGTTTTTTCACATTAATTGAAACTTAGTATGAACTGTTTTGTATAAAATGAGCAACAGTACATTGAAATGTATATATATACAGTATCCACTCTGTATAAATAATTCTGTTTACAGTTAAATCTTGCTATACAACTAGACTCAAAATCAATAATTTACAGGTTACAATTATATCCTAATCTTTTACATAATATGTAACTTCCCAATCACAATCTGTCATGCATTTCAAAAGGCTGATATTGCAGCATTTCTATGACAAACATTTATATTCATCATAGAAAAAATTTCTGAAAATTCTATACATAGCAAGATTAGAAATTTTAGCTCAGAATTTACTCGCCGAAAGATTCTTTTACGTCTCAGTACCATATAAATAACATTGCATAACATTTGCCATTTCTTATACATTGAAGAAATAAACCCATATGTAGATTTTTTTGCTATTCAGATGAAAACGTCTACTTCTCATGTACAATTGAAATTTTTGTACCCTGTACATTGTGTAATCAAACTTCAGCGAACTCATGTATGAGAAGCGAACTCATGTATAAGAAAACTTCACGATAAAATACTATGAACTAAATTCTTATATATCGCATTTTAAAATGTTTCCAAATAACAAAATATGAAAAAATTATTTAAAAATTGTGAGTTCAATCTAATTTTAAATAAATATCCATTTTTGGTGGTGATAAAACTAATAGAAATGTATATAAATTAAGAAATTATTTAAATTAAAACAATATGCTATAGTAAAACTGTCACTAAAACTACAATATGTAAAAAATTTGTAATGGTATCAACCAGCTTGGAACAAGCTCCTTCTTTAAAATAAAAAAAAACAAAGCATCCATGTCAAGAAAAGCAAAGAGACAGACATAAAAACCTTCTTGCCCTTGGTGTAATTGCTATGTCTTTTTATCCTGAAAAATTAGATGTTTCTTGTTTCCGAAACCGGTTGATATTGATACTATTTGTTATATGCTGTAATTGTAAAGAAGCTTTTACTTTAAGGATAATAGCATATGTGATTTGTAGACTATCCGGCAAGTTATGCCTAATCATAAATAAAGAAAATAATATTCTAATTATTATTAAGGCCACATTTGATATTATGCGACTGCTTCTGCATATCATGTGACCACATAATCAAGGTAACCGGGGAAAGTTTTTGGTCAATCTGGTTATAATCGTACTGTCACTGAAGTGAATTTTCAAACGGCAGTGGTTATAAACAAGATCCCCAAAACTTGTGTTACCTTACCAGTAAAATAAACTATCCTTTTGCTGCCATGAAAAAGTTTGAATTGTAGTAACATTCGAATATAATTATTCAAATTAATCAGATTTTACTGTATTAAAACATGAGCTTGACATGTAGGGGGAAGTCAGTAGAATGCAAATTTGTAAAGCGAAAAGAAGAGTTTCATTTAACCAATATTATGAACTATTTATTACCAGTTATAAATCATCTTTGCGCAAGTACTACTATAAACAAAATCAAATTTTTATGTTGTTTTATAATATTGTGTTTAGGCGAACAATCATTGTTCAAACTATTGAAGTACATGGTATAAATAAATCAAGCTATTGCTACATCAATACCGTTGTGCATCAATTAAAAGATAAAATAAAATATTGGGGCAAATATCTAGTGTATATAACAGAAAACAAAGTACTTCAAAAATCACTTCACATTTGTTATATATCCATTGAAGCATTTTAATATATAACACTTACCAAACTTGACAGCAAAAAAAAAATTCATTTATTTTATGACATAAAAACCGAGCTGAAGGTATATACGCAACAATTTTACAAATTGTCTAGGGAGCAAAGTTGATCAAAATCCAACAAAAATATTTAACATACGGTATACAGTGGTGAATTCTAGTCTAGAAAGCAGGTCATGCAAAAGTGCATATTACATTCCAATCCCTGTGTTCTCAATAGCACCACAATACTCAAGGGATATAATGACAATAATAGCAATGATAATAATGTTACTGCTATTTTGTTATATATTTTAACCTAGAGAAGGGTTTTTGTCGATAAATTTGGTATAGTAGTGCCATACCAAATTCAACGACAGTATTCGTTACTGATAAGATAACGTCATTTATTGACTTATATAGGTAAATAAAGTTATTTTTAAAACAATTGTAGTGTGTTGAAATTTGAAAGTGAATTTTGATCACTTATTTTTGATATTAGTTATTAATTTGTGAAGACACATTTCACTTTATTTCCTATATAACATAGAAATTAATTAAAGAATATGACTTTCCGCACAATCAATATAATAAACTAGAACACAATATAAAATGCAAGGTAAATAAATATACGTATGCTCTATTTTTTTTGCTGCATTTTATATTGTTATCCAGTTTATTATTAACATAGAAATTATCCTATCCTATTTTCAAAGATTTCTTTTACTAGTATTGTCATTAGAATCATTCATAAAATAATTAACATTTCATGGAATAAGAGAGACTTTTGCAAAAACAATTTTAAATATGTTAAACTTTTAGTATATAAAGTATGTGTGATACAAAATGTCTTGCTCAAAAGAGCGAACTCAATAAAAGTCAATTCAGGAGAAATTATCACAGCATACAATGGCAAGATACTTTAGAATACTACATTGAAATTTGAAAAAGGTCCTTTCTATAAGGTACCAACTAAACATAGAAGCAAGTCCATGGAAGCATTCCAATTCAGACAGGAAATATTAAAAAGAAACATCAGACATTTAATGGAAATGCAATTTTTATCTTTGGGAAATACAATAGGGATTACCATTCACACCATGCTGAATACATATACATTTAAATCTAATAACTAACTATTGATAAATTCATTTATACCCATACATAAATTATGTTTGTTACAGACAATGCTTATTTTTCAGTTTGGCTTTGTAAATAAACAGTACAGCATGCATAACTTCAAGTAAATTGAAGTTTTGAAAATATAATTTCTGAGATTATATGCAAATAAATGTAAAAATGTTATTCTAAACAAGAAAAAAATTACGGACAACATATGAAATTTTTAAATCAGACCATATAGGACAATTTCTATAACTGGTTCAACAATAAAACAGCCTATCTGATATAATAAACAGATCGGCCGAAATATTGCAGTACAAGATTAATTCTCTTCCAAGACTTGAAATTCTGTAATTTTACCATAATTCAAAAGTGTACATTATGGTTTAAGAAGTTAAGAAACTTGTAGCGTAATATAAACGAAATATATGCATTACATACCTGAGTAGTGTATTGTAAATACTAAGTGTCTTTCAAACTTTCACCGACTTCGATAAATAAGCAAAATCGGCTTTATTTTCCCCTATGTTGTAAAAACTTTCAAACACTCTTTTTTCAGAAAAGAAATATAAAAGAATTCAATCTTAAATAAAATTTCATCTTGAAATATCGAACGATACAGAAATTGCCGCCATCTTGTTCGACTTTTAATCAACTGTTAAATATTTAAGTGGCCAAAATCGGCCACTTAAATTAACAGCACTTTAGTGAGCTCTTTAATACCATAAACGTGTTGGTGGGACGCAAAATAGTGCTAATCAACCGTTAAACCTCTGCTATATTTTAACGGTTGTTGGTGGGATCGGCCCTGAGACAAGAAAGAAAATAGGACGCAAGGAAAGAGAAGTGACGTTTGGCTTGTACGTCACAATGGCCAGCCCCCTGTATGATGGGACGGAGGCGGAGCCGTAGAATGTAGTAATTTGAATACTCCGTTTCAATATAAGCATTGTAAGTATCATAGAATGGTTGCTATGCTGTTGCGAGGGCTAAAGTCAAGTGAATACTCATATATTTGACAACAAACATGGATACCGTGCATTGGGATCACGAACGTGACGTCACATGAAAGTCATCTATTCCGGCTGTGTAGTTGTCCCCTGTGTTGTCAAATTCGACAGCCAATAAACGCACACAACACGTAATGCCCAACCTATAGTATAAAAGAAACTTGGGCGTCCCGCAGTACATGGATATTTGTTTACAAATTTCAAACTGATTGACTTTTGAATATTTGTGTATATCTCTAGTCTTCTAAATTTTACTGCGGTGTGCAATGCGAAATTGATATACATATTTTTATAGAAATACAAAAGTATGGTAATAGGATGGATACGGAACAGTATGTGCTTTATAATTTTTCTTACTTTGTTACACTTTTGTTCCGAATATTATTCATCGATCTCAAGGTTTGGACTATGTTTTACTCAAAAAATTTGGTGCATTTCTTTTTCTTAAGAAAAACTTTGAGATACTTAAAATCCATATATTTTGGGATAAGAAGACCTAAAATAAACTGTCAATTAAACGAAACTAATTGTAGTGTCACCTAGTAATAGAATGTTTTTAATAGCGGGTACCAATTCAGTGTGTCGTACAGTGTCATATTGTATATTAATATTACATCTTAGTTTTATTTGTAAGATAGGATGTCATCAAGAGGTGATCAAGGACTCAATTAGATGTTATAATTTATAATCCATTGTTACCTTGCTTTAAAAATAAGCAAATTTGCCCGTCTGACATAAAGAAAACATATATTTTATTATTCAGGTCATATTTGTACTTAACATAAACATTTATCTTATAGTGTGCTTTTAAAGTAGTGGATACACAGATTTTCTAACTTTAATAAATAATAAAAATTAATTTCTCAAAATAGATTTTAAAATATTGCTGTTCGTTTATCTGCAGGAACTTTAGCTAGTAAATATATTTAATATGAATCCACTTTTGTTTACGGTAATATTTTTTAACACGTCCCTTTGGCACTTATCGTAATGACACCCTCCTCATATCTTAAAGAACTAAGATGGTAGCACATATTTTCTATCTATTGCCAAGCAGAACTATGAACCCAAATCATACTGTTTTGGCCTAATTGTCGATTTATTTACACAACTTGTATAAAATATTGTATTTTAGTGTTTTAGGGATAGGAAGTAATATGTTTTTCGGCATTATCACAAAGACCGGTACGGTTTCTAATTTGGTGACTTCTTTGTTTCCAATTCTCTTACGGCAATCGATGTTTTTGAGAGCATGAGCACGAACGTAAACAACTTGCGTAGTAGAATGCGCAGAAACGTAAGTGCAAAGGGATATTGTTTTTACCATAGTGCATAATGGTAAACTGACAATGATGTCAAATAAATATTGAAATTAAACCCATTAAACATCGAATTTATCTCTATGATGAACATTAGTTATTTAGAATACATTAATAACAATATATATTTAAAGATTTCATTTGCTAAAGTGCATTTTAAGTGAATATACACTAGTATTCATTTTTACCATAGTCACTAAGTAGCGTTCAGATGTATACATTTCCTAGCAAATTCTGCAATGTATATACAAGTGAGGGGAAATATATATAACGATTTTTCGTAAAAAAACTCGTGTATATATTTTAATGAAAGTTAATATTTTATCTTCCAGGTAATTAAAAATATCCATCAAAGAAGATAAATTTAGATATATCCTACTAAAATTAGAAGTTAAACGAATGTAAGTTCCTAAAGTAATGTATATGTCGTGTATATATATATGTATGTATATATCGTAATTTAATGTATATGTCGGAGGTCGTACATAGCAACAGCTGTTTGTGCAACGGGTGTTCTGTGGTTCATAGAGTGATGTAGCAATTAGAGCATGTCTACGCCCGCTGAAAAAACATTACAGAATCCGGACCCGCTGGCTGTCGGAGGTCGCACTTGGCAACAGGTGTTCTGTGGCTTATATAGTGATGTAGCAATTAGAACATGGATCTACGCCCGCTTCACAAGCTAATCTCGCTACACTCGCCTGCTAAAAAAAATCACAAAAACTTGTCCCGCTGGCTGTCAGAGGTCGCATATAGCAACAGCTATTTGTGCAACAGGCGTTCCATAGCTCATTGAGTGATTTTCATGGTACGTCTGCCGTGCGGACGTAAGCCTATGCTCTATGAACCATAGAACACCTATTGCACAAACAGATTTTGCTACGGGCGAACTTCAACATTCAGCGGGGCTGGATTCTGTGTTTTTTCAACGGGAAAGGTAAAACCGCGAAGCGGTCGTGGATCCATGCTCGAATTGCTATGGACCAACTGTTGCACACACATCTATTGCCATATTGTGGCCAAATCTGACTATCGCCTTGTTAACCAAGAAATACCAAACTTTGATTAAAAAACAATACCACGTTAAGGTACCGAAATTTGATAAAAAAAAAAGGTACCGAAATTTGATAAAAAACGATACTTAGAAATTGGATAAAACACTTCTCACTTTCTACTTTTCCCCTCTTTTTTTTTAAGGCGTCTTTCCTCTTCTTTTGCTCTTCAGGAAGTGGATCCATCATGTCAGGAGGATAAATTTTTATTATAGCCTCCAAAAATGATTTAAATAACTTGTGATAATTTCCTTTGTGGTAACGATGCCACATGAAATCGGCCAGGTAGGAATCAAACTGATCCTATCCCACACAATGCCGGTTACCACGCTGCTGTCATTTAATCCAACTCGACGTTCTTTCGATAGTATTTGTGTGTGCCCCTGTTAATGGGTCCTTAACCCTTTCGCGACGGCGGTATTTCGGAACTGCTGCGGCCCAAAGGACGGAGCGCTTCGCTTCCGAACTGTTCCCAGGAGATGGCAATTTTTTTGCACTAAGCCTAACTCTTGAAAAAAATTCACTAAAAATCACCTATTCAACACAGAAATCTGCTTTTTTCAGGAATAAAAGAAATATTTATTTTCTATTTGATGTATATTTTTCATACAAATCTGAATACAAAATACTCCTTAGTTGCTCCCATTCTTTTATCCGAAATAAACGAATAATTTCACTGCCTCTAAACCCCTCCCCGCCAAAAAAAATACTCTCTTATATTCCTATGATTCACCAACGAAATCATAAAGCTGAAATTAAAACAAAACCCAAACTCAATTATAAAATTGTTGATGCTGTGAGAATTGCTCTGTCTGTTTATATTACAAAATCATGTTTCACCACTCCAAATGGAGAAGTAATTCATTGTATCCTCCTTATGCCAAGGTCATGTATCCATACCTGCCAAATCTCCCGATTTTTCCGGGAGTCTCCCGAATTTTGATGCAATCTCCCGAACTCCCGAAAAATTCCTAAATCTCCCGAATGTTTACAATAATTAGAAAAAATCCCTACAAAAGAGATTTTCCTAAAAAAAATCCCTATGCAGACGTGCCAACTCTCCGGATTTTGGTCGGAGACTCCGGATTTTTCATTACTTCTCCGGCCTCCGGATTACTAACGAAATTCTCCGGCTTTTTTTTGTTGGAAATTTATCAATTAACCAGACATGGTATAATTCCTCGAAAACACCAATTTTCCGCATTTTTAGCACTGATTTTTATCATTTCCGGGATCGTAGCAAATCCATAATACAATGCAGGGTAATGCCAATCAAATTAAAGGAGATTTACGGCCGCGTGTATTGTATATTAAGATCTCGATCGCTTATTTTATGAAAGTAATAAACATACTTCTTCAAAGGTTATTGAGCATAAATCACTAAAATGTTATTTTGTTCATTAATTTCGCATAAACACTGCGATTGCGCAATTCAGTTTGTTCTCATGAATCGCCGAGAATACAATAGTATCTTTTTCCATCCATCTCAATCTTCTAAATATTGCATTTTTGATTGACTAAACTAGCTTATTTTCATATTCTGATTAATTATTATGGTTAATTTCTTAATTATTTTCGCATAAATAATGCGATTGCGCAATTCAGTTGCTTCGCGTGAATTGCCGAGAGTACGTGAGTATCTTTATCCATCCATCTCCATCATTTAAATGTTGCATATTAGATCAACTAAACTAGCTTATTTTCATATTCTGATTAATTATTATGGTTAATTTCTTAATTATTTTCGCATAAATAGTGCGATTGCGCAATTCAGTTACTTCGCGCGAATTACTGAGAGTACGTTAGTATCTTTTTCCATCCATCTCCATCATTTAAATGTTGCATATTAGATTGACTAAACTAGCTTATTTTCATATTATGGCTAATCATTAAGGTTAATTTTTTAATTATATTTGTATAATACAAATTTTTCTAAAAAAATATTTTTCTGAAAAATCGGTATGAGCTCTGTGAAGGGATATTGAAAAAGAATTTAGTAAGGAGTTCTTAAAAAAAGCAAAAAGAGCTACTACTTTATCTTTTACATGCTGTATTTTTACTTACCAAAATATTTCTTTCATTCTATATTTTATCTGCAGAGAAGTGTTTCTGTGTCAAAGACATGTGAATGATTATTAAACAGTAACCAATGACATTTTTCTTTATGCATCATATTCAGTGTAATGAACATTGTTATAGACTCTGATGAGAATAACTCTAACGAATGTGCTTATTTTTTAAAAGATGTTTTAATTATTTTGTATTCGTTGAAATTAAATTGTGTTTATAGATACAATACAGATTGTTTATCATATTTGTCTATTTTTTATGGTGCAGTTTTGTAGTAGAGGGGGAAAAAATCCCTATTCTGTCTTGAAAATTCCCTTTTATGCTTTCTGTAAAAAAAGAAATTGTTATCGCGCTGTGCGATTTTTTGACTTTTGTCGCGAATTGCAGATATTTAAAAATCTCCCTAATTTTCATTTTCCAAGGTTGGCAGCTATGATGTATCTGCAAAATGCATTGAAGTTGTTTCCACGGGCATCTAATTCCATCTAGTAGACAAATCAAAACGTTCCATGTGAAAAAACGCATGCATGCCACTCGCCGTTTACGGTAAAGTTTCCTCTGTCACGATTGCGTGCCATCCGACCTTGAATGCAAGTTCGCAGCCGACACACGGGCATGCCGATCGTCGCGAAAGGGTTAAACGTCAGACTATAATTTACTGACTGGTGCACGAATCCTTCATCTGAAAGGCAATCATACGCCTTCCAGCAGTCTGATATTATTGTTGTCCCTGGTTCAACATACTTTTTTATAACATTCAACAACACATCATTACTTCTGTTTTCAACTACTTCAAAAAAACAACTCACAGACCCCCTTTCAGTTCCTCCAAACACCCAATTACCTTTCACTTGCTTGCCCCTATGATACTTTCTTTTGCCAAACATGCTCTCATCAATCTCAACAATCTTACCAGGTTCACCAAGCATTCTACTTTCACTCACAACCACTTCCACACACACCTCCCTACAAAAGCTCTTTCAATCCGTTATTGTGTTTTTAGACATATTCATCTCATCCACCATCCATTCATGCGGAGTCTTTTTCACACACAGCCATTTCATTTTTAAAATCTCAATCAAACTCAATCTGGAATAATCAAACCACGTACCATTCCTTATACTCCTCTTAACATAATGCGTATTCGCTCCAAAAACATGGCAAACCTGCGTATAACCATCACACTCTTCTGTACTATCATTTCTCTCACACAATTGCATCTGCGATTTGCATTTAGGACATTCGTACCCACTTGCAATCAACCCCTGATTCATGCACCATTTAATCACATTCATTTTACCACTATCTATCAAACGATCAAACAAAACAATACTATATCTTTCACTCTTCACAGCCATTTAGCACACACAAAGCAAATCAAAGAAACTTCACCAATACTTGTACCAATTCCTTCAAATTGCGCCACCTCTGAGATCAGCAGCACCATATTAATGAAATAAATATAGAAAAAGTTCCAATCCATCCAAATTATGTACTTTTAAAAGATCAGCAGATTTATAAAATAACAATAGAATAAATTCCAATTAGACATCCAATTCTAAACATCCAATTTTAAAAGACCAGCATAAGAATTAAGTAAGCATAGAATAACACAAGTTTAGACAGTTGCCATAGTAACCAACTCGCAAGGTTACCATGATTATGAAGAGTTAAAGCGTTCACACAATATAGCACTCCGCTTATCGCCGATTTGGCGCGATAAAAAAACCCGACCGTACCGGTTTCTGGGATATAGCCTGTTTTTCATTTAATATAAATAGAGGAAGTTTTTCTTACCCAGACTAGTGCTCTACCAAATGAATGAAATGGAGGCATCTATCCCTGGATGCCAATCAATGGAGGCTCTGAAATAGAGTTAGATATGTAGTAAATTTCGGCTGAAAATTCTATATCTAAATGAAAAGGACACTCCTGTTTGAAAAGTCAACATTTATGTACTTACAGTAAACTCAATAATTGGTAATTGTTGAGATTAATGGTTCCACCAGTTAGTGAGATTGGCAAATTATCAGGCAGTTATTTAAATTTCAATGAAAACATTTAGAAATTATAATTTTCTTATCGTATTGTAAGTTATATTGCATATATTGACTATTTTTTGCAACATGTTTAAAATTCCGTATATATATATATACATATATACAGGGTGAATTGCACCTAATCTGCCAAATGAAAGGGGGATCATAGAAGAGCCCATAGGCAGTATAAAACACCATAGCAACCATGTCCTATCTCTAACCGTTTCCGAGTTATGGTGGATAGAAAGAAAGTGCATTCAGTCTGAAAAAACCCAAATTTGTGAGGTTTCTGAAAGGTATACATGCAAAATAAGCACATAATTTGAAAGAGCAGAAAAAATCCTATAAGATGACACCATTTCCATCAGGATATCTGGATTTAACGGCAAACTACAAGAGTTGAAACATTGGCGAAGTGTAAAATCGAAATGTTGCCAAAATCTATAACCGGCTATATCGCAAAAACCCTTCTAGCTACAATCGGTCAAATTTATCAAAAACTTTTCCATTCCACTAGCTTTCGAATGAGACTACTATACACCATATCAGTGTTTTAGTTCAGGAGAAATTTAGCTTTCTGTTTGCAATACATCACTGAAATTGTCATTCGTCAAAGTAGACATTCGCGCGACGAACATGCGACAAACAAAACTATAGTGCATAAATGGAACACATGGAAAAATCCATACGTTCCATTTATGGCAACATTATGGCTATTACAACCAGATTTTGACAACATTTCGATTTTGCACTTCTCCAATATTTCAGTGCTTGTAGCTCGCCGTTAAATCCAGATATCCTGATGGAAATGGTGTCATCTTGTAGGATTTTTTCTGCTCTTTCTAATTATGTGCTTATTTTGCATGTAGACCTTTCAGAAACCTCACAAATTTGAGTTTTTTCAGACTTGACACATTTTCCTTCTATCCACCATAACTCGGAAACAGTTAGAGATGGAACAGGGTTGTTATGGTGTTTTATACTGCACATGGGCTCTTCTATCACCCTCTTTTGTTTGTCAGATTAGGTGTAATTCACCATGTATATAGGGCGCCAAGTTAGTAGTGGATATTCTTCTAGTACTAGACACCTATTTACTGTATGGCTGAATTTCTGATAATTGTCAATTTTGTGTTCCTTGAGTTTAAAAAGAAAAAATTTAAATAAGATATATATTTTTGGTAGCATTTGTTGAGAATTTAATTTGTTCTACATGGTTTTCAACAAAAAAATATTTTTCAAAACATCAAATATGGTTTTGACTTCATAAAACTGTAAATTTGTCATTTCTGTCATTGTCCCCCCAGTGATGAGTTGAATTTTCATGTCTTAATTACAACAGTAACAGGGTTCATTCTAGGATTTTAAAAGGGCAGGGTGCTAACTTTAATAAAAGGGCACATTTCATACGAAAGGGCACAATTATATATTTTAGCTAAAGAATGCATTGCATAATGTGGCCCACATGTAAAATGTAAAAAAGATACAGATAATTTATCTATTTCAAAACTTAAATTCAAAGCATATAAATAATAAATAAAACAAATTTGTAAATATACAGAAAATTTTATAATTACATATCTCGTACTTTAAAATATATTCTTTATAAATTTATTTTTCTCACTGCACAAATTGAAGATAGTAGTTAGAATCCTCATAATTTAGACTGCTTACTGAAGATCAGAAAAGTAGATAGTACTTATGCATCATTTTATATACAGAAAGATAAATTTTTATAATATGGGGGGGGGGGGGGGGCATATTTATAAGGGGTTCATAAAAGAACAATGATGGTTATTCGTAAGTTATTTCCTAATCTGTGTGGGAATGGTGCTTAATAACCCTGCTTTAAATAAATATTCATGTGTCATGCAAGTGCTAATACACTTTTTATTGATAGGAAACAATAAGGAATATTAATTAAAGGGAAGGAATAAAACCCATTGTAAACAATGCCTCGGCTCAAAGCAGTCAGTCACTGGTTGGTAGGTTCATGATGAGACCAATTGTTGACAACTAAAAAAAAATGTGCGATTTCTTTTTTTTTTTCCAACTTGTTTGATGTTATGCAAAATTGTGTTTAAATATTTTATATAATAATTAAAATATTTACAGATATATTACCCATACTTATTTACAGGTTTATTATATGGTAGACATAAGTCAAACAACCGATCCTTCTCTCCATACCTTGATCTGGCAAGTATCAGTTAGGTGCAAGACACTACTATGTCTGTTAACAAGGAACACTTTCCTTAGGAGATATACTTTTGTAAGATCTATTATTTGGCGAAGGGGATGGAGTAAAAGTTTGGGGAAATTTAAAAGATTGGCAAAATACAAAACTTACATTTTCTGATAACACAAATGTACAAATATATTTTTATTTTTTAATGAGTAATATTGTTAACATGCATTTATTGCTAACTTCTCATTTTTGATATTGAATACATTTTCAAAACTTGTTTTAGATGCTTTTTCTAAATCTAAGTTTTCTGCAAGTCACTGTCAGTATCCCCATCTTTTCCATTTCTTAAAAGTTTTCAAAATTTTGATCTTTCATTTATCCATTTTCTGAATATTTTAAACATTTATTGTCACTCATTTTTTTAACCTTATTTTAAATCTTGCCAAAGTTTTTTATTATAGGTCTTTCTTTCTCAGTGTTTTATAATTGTTTCCAAAGTCATCTAAAAAAATTCATTTTCCATGAAGCATTCAAATACTTTTGGGGGGCAATTTTAAATTTCTCTTTTCCCATAACACTTTACGTATTCAACATTTTTTCAGCTTTAATTTTTTGCCAAAATTACAGATTATTTCTGAATATGCCAGTTTCTTAAGTTTTTAAATTCTCTTATCTTGATCTTTTTTTTTCATATCTGATGAAGCATTTACTATTAATATTTATGCCTTTTTTATTAAGAAAGCCGGCCATTACTATTTCTTTAATTTATGGGATTTTACCAATGAGTTTCGGCGATTTTTAAATAATCTATATTCTTGTTTCTACCTTTTGATCACTTACTCTGTAACTTTTAAATCATCGCGGTCCCGATATTTTGGTCATTTTTCCCATTATATTATCAGACATTATAAACTTAGCAACCATTTTTATTGTAAAATTTCCCCAATATGTTTATTTTATAGCAACTAATTCTTTATCCTTTTGAAGAAATTTGATTTTATTTAATATTTTGACGTTTCTGAATTTAAAAAATATCAGTTTGTATCTCTAAAAACATAGGCCGTTTTATTGCTTTACTCGAATTTTTCAATTAACGGGGTGGGGCATGAACCAACTTTGGCCGCGGATAAGTTGAAAATCGAGCCGATTTAACTTTGAATTAATAATAATTGTTTGCCATTGGCACTACTGAAAACACAACTAAGCTGTAAATAGTTTAAGAATACAAACATTTTTAGTTTTTTACATCATCGATGACAGATTAATAACTTAAAACAGGGTATCATCTATAACAAGAAATATGAAATTTCTCTGATCGAGAAAATATTACGCTCCGAAACTTTAACAATTGCGAAATTCTTGCGATCTATAGTATCTAGGCAGCATAGAAGCCTCCAAACGCGCTATTTTAGCCATCGTCGTGTTACTGTATGATAGTTTATGGACCGTTAATATGCAAGTTGAAATACAACAATATATAACATCGCAATATTGGCAATTTACCTCCGAAAAACATCCCCAAGGTTGACGTCCTTTATTAGCACCTGGTATCCCCAGCTACAGCGTATACCCAAAACATTTGCACATAGATTAATTTTTTTAATTTATCATGATGCAAAATATGTTATGAATATTTAACCAATAAATAAATTTACAAGCCGAAAATAGCGGGTGCATTTTTCGCACACCATTTTTATTTTAATGCGCGATTTTAATTCTGTTTACGCATCCGCTTTCGGAAACCGTTTAAAACTTGAGGCAGGTGTAAAATTGATGAAAGCCCTATTAGTACAGTATGTAAAAGTGGGGGTACTCCGAATTTTGGTAAGGCGCTGATGCGGTCAATTGATAGACTGCGCTGCGCCCAGGTGTGTCTCAAAAGTAAACATATCTGTGATCACGGGACGGAAGATAGGAATGTGGATTGCACTCATTCTCGGCTGCAAGTGCAAAAAATTAACAGCCGTAGCAGTATTATGGTGATTTTTGACAGATTTTTCTCGCTCCTCAGAGGATTGTTTAGGAAAAGAGTTATTTTAGACTATCGCAGTTAGACCGATCTTGATTTCATTAATCGCTCGTTTAAGTTGAATCTCCATGAGCAAGTGGGAATTTTAACTGCTGGATTGGGGAGAAATAGATAGGATATCTACGGATTATTCACCGGACGGGAGAGGGGGATAATGAAAAACCATTTATGATAACAAGGCGTGTGTCACCTACTTGAGTGGTCAAGCTTAGTAGGATACGATTTCATCCTGAGGGGAGGAGGCTGCTGACAAAGGGCGAAGGATGCCTTAGAAAAAGTTCAGTTTGGTCATTGCCTACGTAATAATAAAGGCCAGGAAATTTTGCGTATTTTCGATAAAAAACGGCCGACAGCTCAGTTCACTAAAGTGTCCGCTAGGATCGCTTTTATTTCCTGTTTTTTTTCGTGGGTTTTCAATGTAAACAATGATGCACTCTTTAGGGTTTGTTTAAGTTTTTGTTTTTGGTAAAGCTTTTTTTTTATAATTTTATATTTGTTATTGTTTATTAAATTATACTGATTTTTATAGCATTAATATAACAATATTGTACAAAAATAATTCAGTAAAAATGGTAAATTGTTGTGTATCATATTGCAATTCTGATTGCACTCTGAGAGAAAATGTTGGTTTTCACAGTTTTCTCAAAGATGGAACATGTGTTCTGCTTGCTGGGTTGGTGATTTTTTTTATTTAAAAAAAAAATCAAATAAATTGGATTTTCCTTATTTAAATTAGATTTTTTTTGTTTCAAATTGGATTTTTATTTAAATTGGGCTTGCTTGATTTTTCTCACAACCACTAGAAACTTCTTTATGAATACTATATAACAAAAAATGTATTTCATATAATTTAAATAAATAATTAAAATATACACATTATCTTCATTATATAGAATTTAGTGGTTTAGTATATTAAAATATATTACAATTTTACAACCTATTGCACTAAATATTGCTTTGTATATTCACATTTAATGAACATTGCTAGTGGGAATTGCAAAAATAATTAGAAATTAAGCTGCTGGCTGTGAAGTTTAAATAGTTAAATTTATATTATCAAAACAAATTTAAATCTACAAGATTAAAAATCATACATAGTAAATGGCTTTAACGTTGAGAATCAAAATCGAGGAAATTCAAGTTATACTCGATTGCGAATGTAAAGAAAAATAAATTGAAATATAAATATTTCTTCATTAATATAATCATGATTTAAATCAGAATATCTGCAAAAGCTGTAAAAAGGGGATAAGGAGAAATTTTAATTCTGAAAAAAATAAGAAAATACACCTGTCCCTCGATTTACACGGAAGATAAGTTCTGCACAAAACCGTGTAAATTGAAATCTTGGATTTTGCTAAGTAAAGTCGTGTAAAACGAAAATAACCCCAAAATGTGCATGATTCAGTCATTTATTTAAGTAAAACAAAAGTAAGACATCTTAGAAAACTTAAAATTAGACATAATTTATAAAACAACAAACATATGAATGTAGTAATATAACATATTTAATTTATTTTACATTAGGAACAAAGAACAAAAAGACCCTTAAAAATTAATTATAAGTTTAATCACTGTCATCACTTTCATATACTATCAGTCTTTTCTTTCTGATAGGTATGATGTCACTTTCATCACTTGAGCTTTCTTGATGCGATTCTGGCTCAATGGTTGACGAATTAGGCAAGATCTCGGGTTGACAAGACTTTATCATGAAATCGGTAATTAACAATTGCGTAGGTTTTTTTGCTAAATCTTTATAGACCTCTTCATATTGATTTAAGCATTTACGAAGGTCTCGCTGGAATCGGAGAGCTCGATCAACATTTGTGTCATATTGTAAGAAATGGTTGCCCAATTTTCTTCCCAAATCAAGTCCTACGCTTATGATTCTTGCTGTGAACGCAACTGGTTCAGATTGCTCTTTGTCAGAATCATTGTCTTCATCATGTTTATTTGTTTCACGAATCATGTTAATTAAATCATCTTCATTCAATTCTTCATCAGCCATTATTTCTTCAATATCTGCCTGAGCTAAATCTTCAAAACCTTCTCCTCCTATAGTATGGGCCAACTCAGTGATCTGAGAATATTCATGCTCTATTGGTGATTTATCATTTCAACTTTCAACAACATCCGGCCATATTGCCTTCCAGCAGGCATTGATCGTTGATTGTTTGATCTGAGTGTATGACAGTCCAACATACTTAACACAATCTAAAATTGTAAATTTCTTCCAAGCATCCATCAGAGTAAGAGATTCATCATTCTCCATTTGTTTAAAGATATACCTGAAAGTTGCTTGATATACAGTGCTTTAAAGTCAAAATTATCCCTTGATCAGACTGTAATAAGGAAGTTGTATTCTTTGGTAAAAAAACAACTTTTACATTTTCGTGTTGTAAATCTGGAGGATGACCTGGTGCATTATCAATTAATAGAAGAGCCTTAAAAGGCAATCCCTTTTTAGTTAAATAATTTTTGACATCTGGAACAAAGAAGTTATGGAACCATTCATTGAAAGCTATGGCAGTGACCCATGCTTTTCTATTAGCCATCCAATAGACGGGAAGATTTTTGATATTTATTCCTTTGAATGATCATGGTGATTTTGATTTGTTAATCACCAATGGTTTCATCATATAATCGCCAGAAGCATTGCAACAGAAAAGAACTGTTATACGACTTTTCGCTACTTTATGACCAGTATCTGATTTGTGAGCTTTGGCTATAAAGGTTCTTTTCGGCATTTTTTTCCAAAATAATCCGGACTCGTCAGCATTGAAAACCTGATCATAAGTGTAGGAGTTAGCGGCAATGATTTCAGCAAGTTTTTCCGGATATTGTTGTGCCACATCTGAATCAGCAGATGCACTTTCACCTTTCATTCTCAGATTATGTAAAGAATGTCTTTGTTTGAATATCTCAAACCACCCATGGCTTGCGGGAAAAGATACCTTCTTTTCATCGGACGAAGTCGACGGCAACTGATTTTTAAGTGATTGATAAATCTTCAAAGCTTTATTTGTAACAGCATTGGTATCGATCGGGATTCGCTTTTGAGTTTGGTCTCCTATCCATATCACTAAAGCCTTTTCCATATTTTCCATTGTAACATCTCTAACATATGAAGTCGTACTCATACTGCTGCAGGTTCCAGCTGCTACACTTTTTCTAATGGAGTCTCCATTTTTTCTTATTGTCCTTATTGTGACTTCATTCATAGAGTAAAATTTAGCAACATCCGTTACTCTTTCTCTATTACGTAGACGGTCTAATATTTGAATTTTAGTTTCTAAAGAAATAACTTTTCTTTCCATTTTATTTTTCTTCAAATCCTTTGACATTATAGAACCTTAACAAATTTATGCAAATTATAAAGATGCAAGAAAAACTATAAATGTTGAAAACTTACCAGTTCAAAAGATGAATGCACAATAATATAAGCTTTGCTGCTAAAATGTTTCTGCACTATGTACTTGCATGAACCAGATAGCTTTACTGTTGTGAAATACATACAGGGATTCCCCCATTATGGGGATTTCCCTATACAGGGATTCCCCATTACGGGGATTCCCCTAAATGTATATATTTTACAACACCGGGAATCCCCTGTTGTTTTCATCAGTGTTACCAAAGGAATAAAATTCAAAAATGTCATCAAATCTTTGTATAGGCGTATATAGAGCAAAATATACATTTTTATCAATTTTTTGAAATCTGTTAATTTATAAACCGTGTAAAAGCGAAATCGTGTAAAACAAGTGCCGTGTAAATCGGGGGATAAGTGTATTTGTAAGGAATTACACGAATTTATGAAAAAAATTTGAATTATTTCTTAAAGCTATTTTCTTTAACAAATTTTAATATAATAAATACATATCCTAATTTATATAATTTGTTAGGTCTGTATGTCTGTCCCGCTATTTAGTCGCCAAATATCTCACCAAATTTTCGCCAAACCTTCTATCCCAAATAACTCAATTTCCCTGTCATTATTGATGGACAAACCATTATTATGTAATAATTTAATAAGCATTATTATTTTATATAACCCAAACTTATAAATGTGAAATAAATTAATGCATGTTCATGTTGTTTAAAATCAATTAATTAAACATGTCATCGATTTTAATGAATAATTTAAAAAAAAAGAATTAGCAATTTAAATCAATGATTTTTTTTTTAAATCAAGTAATTTAAATCAATCTACCCTGTTGATCTCCCCCCTCCAATTTTTTTAAATTATACAACACCCCCCCCCAGTTTATGAATCCTGGAGAACTCCCTGGCGGGAGGGGGGGAGGTACTTTATGGCATGTTAATGAAAAATTGGATTTAAAAAAATTAATAATATTTTAATAATTTTTATTTAATATAATTTATAAAACTTAATTTTTATTTAATAATAACTAAAATAAAAAATTGTAATTTTTAAAATCATTAAAAAAAACTTGTTAATAAAAAAATTTTGCTTTTAAATTGAAAAAAAAAATTTGCTTCTGACATCCCCCTATGGAAATTTCTGGCTTTTCACATATTTACAGGTATATTTCCTTCTTCCTGTAAAAAATTATTTTAATAATTAATTTAATAATAATTAATAACGTTTCCCTTTTTTAATTTACTAAACGATAAAGCATATTAAAGACATTAATTTTGTACCATTTTATTATTTACAAAACTTAAAATGTTCTAGGTTAAATAAAAAATAACTATATTTATTAAACAAATAATATGCAAACAGATGCAGATTTTAAATTTTTAGATAATGTAAAGAAATCTAAAAATGCAAGGATTATAAGAACTTTGACAGTAATAAATTAGCTCTTACAGGACATGACAATGCCATCTACCAATAGTTCTGGAACTACACATTCCCCTCTTTCTAAATCGAAATTTTCCGGCCTTTATTATTATGTAGGCAATGGTTTGGTACACTCCTCATTCTTTGTAAATAATGCTGTGACATTTGTGTGGGAAAAACTGTGCGCCTTTCTCGATGTTCTGATATTTTGAGAATGCATGGTAAGATGTCATTTTGAAAGGGGGCCTCCGGGGTGGTATTTTTCGATGTAAGGGCAGGATTTTTAATTCTTGAGAGCAGCGGGGCGGGCCGCCCCGTGAAAAACGCCTAGGATGAACCCTGCAGTAAAAAATATAAATGATGAAAATAAATAGGTGATATTTAAGAAATTACAATTTAATGTAAGGCTAAGTCTATATCAATTCAGGCAGGCAAACAAAAAATATATCTTACCTTCATAGTCTCAGATGTTTTTGAATTTAACATATGTTAAAATTCAGGAAAAAGTAAGAAACCCGTATTTTTTTGTTTTGTTGAAAAAAATTCCTGGCCCGAGATACAGGCCGGACGCCATGTCTCACTTGCGATTTTCAGCAAAATTTTAAACTGCTCTATCTCTGGAACGGTTCAAGATATTTTGTTGCATATTTTTTTATTTGAAATATAATATTTTTCTGATTAAAATGACATCCTCTGTTTGGAAATATGTGTCCAAGTTCTCTTGCTGTAGCCTTCTGAATTTTTTTTTGAAAAATTAAAAATAATTTTTTTTTTCGAAAATGCTAATCCCAAAAATTTTTGATTTTTTGACTGTTGATCAGTACCATAGAGTACTACATTTCCTGAAAAGGAGAATTTCCACTTTTGAGTTTAACACGTTTTATAAGCAATTAAGAATTTGGCCTTACATTAAACCAGTTTCCGTTACCACATACTCGTCACATATTGGTCTCATGAAATCAAAATCTAGTCTTATTTGACATGGCATTTTAATTTTTAATAAAGATAAGTAACAGACACAGCTTTCAAAACATATTAAAGCTTCCAAAATATATGTGCAAGTTCCAAAACATATCACAGGTTCCACAGTATATCACTTCTGTGCTCTCTGCTTAGAACTGAAATTAGCAATTCAATGAACTAAAAATTTGTTCAAGTGCATTAGTATCTTCCTTTGATATTGAGCGATGCCTTCCTGTTGAGCCAATAGGAACTGGGGCACCCACAATCTTTAAAGCATCACAAATTGGAAGCGAGTACAGGTGGTGGTGTTGCTGTCTTGCAGCTGGAAATCTATATGCAGCTGGTCCATGTGGTAGCATAAAGTTCACAACCATTTCATTTATCTCACAACTGATATCTATAACCACTGCAATCCACCAGTCACAGTCATACACACATCTCACAAACATCCCTCTTTGTAGGTTGTGAATCTGAATATTCTGTCATTTCTGAGATCTTGGTTGTACAATGAAATTTATTCATTCTTGCTCTTTAAAGTTTGTGCAATATAGGTTCGCCCATCACTGTGAGTCCACACATGTGTCTTCTGAATTCCTTTTGCAGGGGCAGTTTGGTTTGACCATTCTTCTTTTTTCTGTTAGCGGAATTCTTCA
This sequence comes from Amaurobius ferox, assembly GCA_951213105.1. Taxonomy (NCBI): domain Eukaryota; kingdom Metazoa; phylum Arthropoda; class Arachnida; order Araneae; family Amaurobiidae; genus Amaurobius; species Amaurobius ferox. Next base: position 47,971,358 of record OX578133.1, read on the forward strand.
ACTTCCTCTTTTGGCAACAGGATGAGGGCTGTTGATGTATATGACTTCACCACTCATGTAAAATCCTACGTATTCTGAATATATATACTGCTGTACTTGGGCAGGAAAGCTTGTTTTGTAGCTTGGTGCTTCAGCAGGCCTTCTACACTATTGCAAGGCCCTCAAGGCCCCCTTCCCATGATCAGTAGTGATGTATACCCACTCCATTGGCACAAGTGACTTAGTCACTTTAAACAGTTGGTAATGATTTTTGAAGTGACTAGGGGCACCGTCAGAAATAATGATCTTTTTTCTGGCTGTGATTGCAGCTGTTATTAAATTTTGTGTATTGCCAACAATGTATGGCTGAGTTATGTCCTCTGTCATCACTTATAACTGCAACCCTTGTGGTCTTCTTCTGAAAATATGTGACTCCTGTAAAAATTGAAACTTAGTTATTACTCCAGTGATACTCTTGTACTTCTTGTGGCAGAATCACAGACCAGTTCTCAGCAAAATCACAATGAAGCACTAAACATAGTTGTTCTGCCTCTACATGTCCCTTCACTTCTGCAATGTGTTGTTGCCATGTCTTCAGATGTTGGTGTGTTACTGCTTTTACTGTCCATTTCCCAAGTTCGTCAATGAAGGTATCAATGGCAACAGTTTTCTTAATGAGTTGATTTTCCTTCCATGTTGCATATGTAACTTCAGAAGAGTCTTCTGCTATGTTTTCTAGACCAAGTGTCTGTAAGGAGAGTCCCCCCTTTCCAGGGCTGTCATCACATTCCTAAAACAAACTGGTCTCTCACTCTACATCACAGACTATACTAACCACTTTACACGTCCAACCAAGGTGTAATATGTCACGCCTTCAAGTAAGTTCTTCAAAGTTACCATGCAAAGTTTGAAATTGGCAGAATACACACATAAACGGACATCTCTAGGTGGGTGTGGAACCACCCACTTAGGTCGTAGTACATAAAATTTTGATCTTCTAATGTGGAATACAGGATGTTCCTTCTTATATATGGCGAAAGTTTATTTAATACTGTGGGTCATGTATCTTTTCACTTTCACCACTTTTTCTCCTGCAACTGTTATAGTGATAGTGTCTTTTTTGTTGGCACTCTGGCGAGAACAGTCCTATTTATCTTCCAGATAAAATGACTGTGCAATTTAGTCACAGGATGACCATAATAGGGATCCGGTTTTCCAAACACTCCTTTTGCAGACCTCACATTTCTTGTTTTGTCCACCATGTATTTTGTTGCAAATGGAATGTGGTGCAAAATTTGTACCTTTGAAAAGGACACTGGGATAATTGTTAGAACTTGCACCTTTGCATTGTAGAATTCACACGATTCAACAGCTGAATTGATGTTTGATATAAATTCTCGGCAAGTTTCACAGTAAGCTTCTTTAGGTTCATTTTCTTCTGAAGATGGAATTTCTATGTTGAATAGTTCGGTCAGTTTTCTTTTGGTGTACTCACCCACAGCTTCAGTAATTTCTCTGCATTTTCTTGATGCATACAGCTTATGACTTGACTTCACTGACCATCGTTTCCTAACAGAACTAACACCAACCTCTACAGCTGACTGAATCAGGGAATCTAATTCTTCTGCAGATACAAAATCTGCATCATCCACACCATAGGAGACTTCTTCTTGTTTAGTTAGTGTCATTTTTGATATTCTGCCAAAGCATTTAGAACACAGAAAGTCATCACTGGAAATATCTTGACTTTGAAACAGAGTCTTGAAGTGAGCACTCTTATTCCCAACCTGAAGAAAGTCTGTTTTTTTTTTTGCTAGTCTTATATATCACTATTTTATGGATATGCAAATAGTCAGCACACTTCACTCTCCTGTGCCCTCAGTCAGAAGACATTTCAAACTCAGTCCTTTCCACAAAACACAATACAACTCAATCAGCAGAATCCTCACAAAAGCTTACTTAAGTGCTGTTGGACCACACATTTGGTGAACTGCCTTCTTTGTTTGCCTGTTGACAACTAAACTGTGAATTCATGTAGCCTCCCTTTTATATGCTAGGCCAAACACACAGAATTATCCGGATGGTTCCAGATTGTTCTAAAAGGCTCTGTTACATTCTGAAATTATCTGGAAGCTTCCAGATTGTTCTAGAAGGTTCTGTTACATTCTGGAATTATCTGTATGGTTCCAGATTGTTCTAGAAGGTTCTGTTACATTCTGGAATTATCTGAAAGCTTCCAGATTGTTCTAGAAGCTTCTGTTACATTCTGGAATTATCTGGATGGCTCCAGATTGTTCTAGAAGGTTCTGTTACATTCTGGAATTATCTGAAAGCTTCCAGATTGTTCTAGAAGCTTCTGTTACATTCTGGAATTATCCTAGAAGGTTCTGTTACATTCTGGAATTATCCTAGAAGGTTCTGTTACATTCTGGAATTATCTGGAAGCTTCCACATTGTTCCAGAAGAAGAAAAACATTTCACCAGTTCCAACTTTGTTTAATTTATCATTTTTATTCCATCACATTGAGCGCATTGGTCTAAAAATGGATTTCTTAAAAAAACAAAATTATGAAAAATTCCAAAACCAAAGTGGCATGCATGTTCTCCTTTTCAGAAAGGTGTTTTTGAAAAAAAAAATTAAAAAAAAAATGCATAAAGAAATTAGCCACGGAAGCTAAAACATGAAAATTGTTTGTAAAACCTGTTAAACTCAAAAGTGGAAGTTCTCCTTTTCAGAGAATGTAGTACTCTATGGTGCTGATCAACAGTCAAAGAATCAAAATTTTTAGGATTGGAATTTTTGAAAAAAAAAATTGTTTTTGATTTTTCAAAAAAAAAATTCAGAAGGCTACAGCAAGAGAACTTGGACACATATTTCCAAACGGAGGATATCATTTTAATCAGAAAAATATTATATTTTAAATAAAAAACACAACAAAATATCTTGAACCATTCCAGAGATAGAGCGTTTTAAAATTTTGCCGAAAATCGCAAGTGAGAAATGGCGCCATCTTTGGCAGCCTGTATCTCTGGCCAGGAATTTTTCTGAACAAAACAAAAAAATACGGGTTTCTTACTTTTTCCTGAATTTTGACATATGTTAAATTCAAAAACATCTGAGACTATGAAGGTAACCCCCCCCTGCCTGAATTGATATGGACTATACCGTAAAAAAAAAAACCCCTTTTTTGTAAAAATTCTAACTATATTTTTTTGCAAAATTGCTTTTACATGCTTATCCCTGAGAATCAGCAATAGTATAACGTTGTTGGAAAAATCATCTTTTTTATCTACTAAATTGCAACAGCAACAATTTTGAGCAAGTAACGAACATAATTTAGAATTTTTTTCCATTTTTCTTTGAATTTTTAGAACATTTCGATTAATAGGTAAGTGAAAAAAACAATTTTATTATTCATTTATGATGCATATATTTATTGCCCATCATTCCTGTCACGCTTATAATTATTGCTAACCTGAATGAAATTTTAAAAATAAGATGTCATTTAATAGCATATAAAAGCAAGTTTTGTATAGTGTATATCTTGTGCTTCTTTTGATGGAGGAAAGTATCCTGGGGATGCTTTCTTTGATACTAGATCACAGCTTAATCTTATTATTTTTATTTATTTTTTGTCGGGAAATAACACATGTGGAGTGGAATACATTGCTATCTTAACAAAATGCTAAGCAGGGCATTTTTATCATCACCAAAAGACAAGGAGGGTACTGTTCTCATAATAAAAAGGCAGTCAGGGCACTGCACCCCTCTAAAACAGCCTGGGGCAGGGTCACTCATATAGATTACGTGCCCCCTGCCCCTTTCAAATATTTATCATGAGCCCCCCCCCCCTGATCCTTAATATTTAATTTTCACCTTTTTGTGAATTTTTCATGTCTTCTCCTCCTACCCAAAACGAGAAATATATTGGAGGTCTATCCCCCTCCCCATACTTGAGTGGTGCATATATAAGGTCTATGGAGCGGTGTCCACATATCCCCACACCCTATGGACAGTCTTACTTGGGCAAAACTCTGCAGGAGTAATAGTGGCAATGTTTAATTTCCCTATCCTATGTTCTAGTCTTTAGGCTGTAATGTTGTGTTAAAGAATTTTTATCATTTCTTGTAAAATATTTTAGTTAATTTGTGGTGTAACAAAATAAAAGTTATTTTTCAATGATTCAATGTAATAATGCTGATTAATTAGCCCTCTCATATAAACAGTCATTTTGACGACGCTGTGTCATTCAGGTGACATTAATATTTTCCTTCATAAAAAAATGTATTAAATTATTAGAATTTTAAGAAACTCTGAAAAGATCAACCAGAATGATGTTATCTATTTGCAAAAATGAGGCCAATAAAATCCATTTACACAAAAGCTATGACTTATGACTTATAGGTAAGTGACTCAGAAGGAACCTAGAACAGCGACTAGAGATTTATTGTCACACAAAAGCTATGATAAAGTTATCTCTAACAATTTACACCTACAGCAAAATTTCATTAAAAAGAATTATATTTTTGAAAAATAATTACCCAATATTTACACATTGTACATTAGAAATGATATGTTTGTATTGTTTACTTCAATTAGTGTGCAAATTAAAAAAAAAAATCTAGTTTTTTTATATTTTGTCCATTTTTGACACAAATAAACATGCTTCGCCTAAATGATGTTTTTATCAAGTTTATATTCAAAATATACATTAAAATTTCATTAAATCTTGCTAAACAGCTCAGTCATCTAACAGAAATCTTAAAAACATTATCAAGAACTTATTTCAAGCAAAAGTTTCTAGAAACTATAAAGCTAAAAAAATGTTTTTTAGAACCTGAAAATTGACTGTGCAGAAATTCAGCCATAAATCACTTTTATCTCAAAATAAATCAGGTAGTTTTTTAATGTTGCAGCTTAATATTGCATCATAATCTTATTTATAAGACAGGAGATGATCAGGGCCAATAAATTGTTATGTTTTTTATAATTTAATGTTACCTCACTTCAAAATTTGAGAAAGCTTTCTTCCTGTCATTAAGCCTCTAGTTTTCTTATTTTTGTATTCAATTTACTCTTGTATAGTGTTTATAATACTCCATCTCTTGTTTTATATCTTAAAAGATAATTTTACATTTTTATTTATTTATTTTTGTTCCCACTCCTGCACAAGGAGTTAAGTTGTCATGACTGTTCAAATTGTAAATTAATTTTATAAATTTGCATTTTTTTTATTAGTACATATTTTTTCAAGATTTTCGACATTTTATATGCATATGTATAGGGGGCATCAATTTTATGTCTTGGTCTCGGGTGTCATTAATTGTAGTTGTGCTACTGCCATACCTTGAAGGGATCCTTACATTCTTTTTCACCTAATTTGAGACTAAGGCTCCTTCATCTCAACAGACAAACCTTATTTATTTTTTTTCTCTTTCTTTCACTCTGTCTTCTTTATTGTCTTCTGTATTGCTATTTATATGGTGTAAACAACACCTTCTAGGCATCCGTAAGAAATTTTGCCCCCAAAAGATCTTGAAATTCTGATTTCTTATCTAAAGACAAGCATTTCACCAACTGAGCTGTTTCATCTTTGGAGCACATCTCAAATACCTCTGAGTGCTAAAAGCATTAAAGTGTTGCAAACACTAAAAGCACTGGGTTGGTTTGGGATACCAGTTTTTCTCTATTTCTGCCTTATAACTGTGTTGTATAATAAGAATGCCAAAGCCAGTAGAAGTTCAAACTAACTAGGCTAATTTGGCTGTTCCAGATCTGCCCTGATTATTGACTTTCTGGGTAATTCTACAGAAAACCTGCACTTTATGTTGCAGAACAGTATATTAGAAATTATTTGTATTATCTGTCATTTTTCAAAGTAACAGATTAAAATACAATATTTTGTTAGTTTGTATAATATTTTGGGGAAAATTTTATGAAATTGATAAAATAATGTTGTCCACAGAAGGTAATTTCTCACTTTCGTGGACTGTCACAAGCTAGAGTTAAACAACTTTCAAAGATCACAGCTGCTGTATTTTGTAATATTTTTTTAAAAAATATATAAGTATAGTACCTAGTGCCCCTGTATCCATGAATTTCATACATACCTGTAGGAATTTCATTCCCCTGTTCCACCACGGTTACGCAAAACTGGTAATAATACCGAACCTTATATATAATTTAATATTCGTGCAACATACATAAATATAGTAAATTTTAATTGATAAATTATGCACACTAAGATGTTATCAATATTAAATAAAATAATAATAAAGTGTACATTCTGTGCACTACATTGTACATTTACAATCTACTTTTTTCTCTCTTGTACGTATGAAAATAAATGATTTTGATGTTTTAATCTAATCCTCAAGAGATGGTAGAGAAATGAAAAAATACAGTATACTTGTACTGTACAGTATCATATATGCAGTTTTTACAAATAAAAATCATTCATTTCCATTAAAGTGCTACATCAGCAATGAAAAAATGTGATATTGTCACACATTTTATAATAGATATCAAACGATTTGAAAACAATGAACCTTTTGTTTTAATTTACTTTTTTTAGAGCCGTAATAAACTGCAGACTACTGAATCAGCTTATACGGGGCACAACTGTATTGCTAAATCAGATAACACTTTAATTTAACACAATGTCCAGCGAAAATTATTTTTATGTATTAATTAATATATAAAATGTATTTATTAATATGTGTATTAATATATGTATTATTAATAAATGTATTTATTAATATATGTATTAATTAATATAATATATAAAACTGCATGAAACATTTTGTTAATTCTAAAGGAATTAAAGATGTGTTGAAATCATGACATGCTTATAGATCAATTTTCCCATAGTTTATTATGCTTAAAAACATCTTTTTTAATTTGTATCATCTACAATTTTGATGTTAAAACAGATCTATTTACCATGTATGAATTTATGCCAAAAGTACGACTAGATTCTTTGAATTTGTATAGAAAGCAACATTACTTACCATATATGGTGAATTTGTGCCGAACTGTCGGGTTTTGGAAAACAGACAAATGCAGATTTTCAGCATTTGCTAGATATAAGGGAAATCTTGTCCCAGACAGAACAGCTTCTGGTAGCCCACATCCCACTTTTATAAACAATTTCACTTAAATCATTTTACTTTTTTTAATTGTTTGTCATCTTTTGAAGCATTTTGGGTCACTGCATTACAGCTGTTTTTCAGGATCTTATGGTTTTGTGGACTGCAAATGCAAAAATTGTTTTACTTGAAGCATAAGCACACTCTGTTACAAGAAATTTTGGTGAGGGGTATATACAAGGCTCTCACTAACACGTGGGCATGTGGGGAAGCTGCCCTGGGCCTCCACATTAAAGGGGTCCTAAATTAAACAATTGCATCATTGAAAATTAATGACTGCTTCCTGAAGACAATTATTCCATCAGAATAAGTTTGTCCAGTAAAAAGATTCGTTTTGGGGATTATATAAGATCACACCAATGCAAGATATAGTGTATGTTGGCTTCTTGGCTATGAGAGAAAGTTGGCAAAAATTTAAATTTCATTAAATATATGCAAGCTTCACTTTTTATACCTTTTTCTAGAATGCTGTTATGTTTTTGAAAAAATATTTTTGTTCATTTCATTTATATCTAAAGGTGGAGGGGCCCCAGAGTAATGTCTGTCCCGGGCCCTGGGTATGAAATTTATTTGTAAAAATGTCAGGTTCTTTGTTTTAGTTGGGGGGACCTGCCCCCTTCCTTTCCAATGCTTTGCCTATGACTGGTTACATCAAGTCTGAAAACTATCAGTTGTGCTATCCTAGTCTTTGAATCTACAGTATAACAATTTTTAATCTTTTTCATTGCAATACTGTTTTACCTTCCATTTTAAAGGGTATTTTATATTTTAAAGTACAACTGGCATTTAGATACAACTTTGTGTATTTCTCATTAATATATATATATCTATATATATATATATATACTATATATATATATATATATATATATATATATATTATATATAATTATTTATTAATTATATAAATAAATAAAAATGAAAAATAATAAACGAAGTCAAAAAAATTAGAAAAATCAAAAAATTAGAAAATAAGATGCATTAACATTAATGTTTTGAATTTTATTTTCGCAAAAAAATTGTAACTTTTGCCAGTATTGAAACTACGATTTGAGTGCCCTTATAATGGTGTATAGTGGCATTCTCGTTTATCCAGTTTTCCTACGAATTACTTGTTTAGTAAGAATTTTCATCTTTGATTCATGTTCATATTCAGGATTGCATATATGGGATGTTCATATTCTGAATTGCTTGTCCGGTCTCCAGCTTAGACTCACTGGACGGGTCTGGGAGTATTACTGTGAACGTTCGTACTGTCTCCCTGGTAGATTTTCGACTTGTTCATTCCGGTGCTTCTAGATAATTAAGCTGTTGAGGTTGATCGTGTATACACGTGGTGGAAGAAGAAGGGTTCATGCCGCATGGTAATACAAATTTTGTTAATGTATCCTATTTTCATTTTTTCATGCCTGTAGTCTGGGTTGGAGTATTTATAGTAATGTACTATTGCTCTATCTGAAACAGACATGTGTTTGGGTTAGTTAGAGTTAAATACTCAGACCTGAGGAGGAATTTAACTCTGACTAATCATCGAATTTGGGCTGGTGCTGTTTGTTCTCTTCCCTTATCGGCATTATGGCCGTGAATTTGCTTCTTTGGTGATGTTAATATTACTTGAATTTTTTTTTATTATTATTACATAATTTGTTTTTATTATTACATATTTCTAATATATATATATATATATATATATATATATATATGTGTGTATACTATATATATATATATATTCTATCATTGAATTTTCATATTATATTTTTATTATATATATATATATATATATGTATACTATATATATATATATATATTCTATCATTGAATTTTCATATTATATTTTTATTATATATATATATACATATATGTATACTATATATATATATATATATATATTCTATCATTGAATTTTCATATTATATTTTTATTATATATATATATATATATATATGTATTATGTAAATCTTTATTTTCAAGGATTCCTGCTTCAAGTGATTTATGGTATGCCTCTGAAAAATTTAAATTGCACTTTCAGCCCAGATGTGATTTTAAATGGTTGAAAATTGATTTGCAGGTAATGAATTTTTTTTTTTAAATATTAACTCCAGAACTTAATTAGCAGGTTTGGCTGTATTCTATGTTATATATTATAAACTTTATGACTTCTTGAGGTTCACAATATTGCAAGTGGTGATTTCACATATAGGAAATATACAATTCAAATGTTCTAAACCAGAGGTTCTCAACCGAGGTTCAAAATTAGCAGTTGCTAGTCATATTTTGCACTTATAAGTATTGTTTTGATGACTGAGATTTTAGACCCAGTCATAATTTTTTATGCCTAATTTTTCCACTTTTTTTGCATGTACCATGTAATGTCCTACTGATCAATCATTTATTCTTCCTTCTGACCTGACAAATGGAAATTGCATGTGCTTGTGCTGCGGGTCAAAGATAGGGCCGCTAATAAAAGGTGACTTATTTTGTAAGCTGCATAATGTAAACAAAAATAAATAATTTGAACTTGCACCCAAGTTGAATATTTTGGTAACTGAGGAAAAATAGATTGGTGCCATTGACACCTGATTTTCTGTACCTAAATTTTAACCCTTTTCGCAGCCTCTGCTTGAGCACTGTGTTAAGTACCATAATGCTTATGTGTATGTTCCATCATGTAATATACTGTACTATTTGATGCTCTTCTATGCACATGGTTGCCAGTAGTTAGAGGTTGTGAACCCTACTCTAACAAATGACAATTAATTTCTACATGGACATGTTTTCAGATTTTTTTTTATCACTAACATCCCTTAAATTAATCTGCCTGGAAGCCAGATGCAAAGATTTATAACTAGTTTGTTTATTCAAGGGGAAAGAAAATCAGATAAAGCATAAGAACTTTTGATGATTGTTTTGTTGTATTCGGTTTTGAGGCTGATAGTTTTATAAATTGAATAAATTTTTATATTATAGATACTTATCATTTTTACAAAAATAGCCACAAACTGCTTGTTAATTCCTAAAAGTGAAAACTGAAGAAAAAAGTTGTATCTTCTTGAAAGAATCTACCTGTAGGATATTACAAAGCCAGTTCTCAATGGCGAGAATGTAGGCCTTTATTATAAGGATCTGTGACAGAGATTCTGAAATTTTTTAAATATTGAATAATACATGATTTTAAACTAAATGTTGCATTATTAGCAGGGTATATGACCTGAAAATCAAGCTGAGTTGTTTTTAACAATTGTTTTAATAAACATAATGTTTAGGATGTTGTTATATATAATTGAAGTTGTTATATGCAATAGTTAGAATGTTGTTATATACAATAGAAGCATATCCCAAACTTTGGGATTGCCTTCTATTAGGTTCAGTGACTATGGTCTTGATCCCTGCTATCTTGTGCAGTCTCAGCTAATTTTGAAAAAAATTGAAGCTGACTGCATAGGATTGAATTTGTTGGTTCCCATTGGGGTTCACAAAATTGTGGTATATAGCAAGTTCCTTGCAGATATAAACTGTTCTATGGTTATGAGCGCATAATAAGTGTGAAACCAGTTCTTAGATGCTTTTATCAGCAATGTGAGTATATTTCTAGCTTTTATACTAATTCAATTATTCTAATAATTGCATATTATACTAATTTGATTAATCAAATTCATCTAAATTAGTAGCAAATCTTGGTCTAAAACTGGCCATGCGGAAATGTATCCTGCATCCCACCCGCCATGTTATCAATTGAACCACAATACTCAAGGGATTTAACGACAAAAATAATTAATGATAATTAATAGTGTTACTACTGTTGTGTTAAATATTATAACTAGGGCTGGGTTTTTGTCGTGAATTTGGTATGGCAATGCTATACCAAATACTACAGCAGCATTCACCACTGATTTAAATACCTTTCAGAATGTTTTAAATTTGATACTTACATAAGCAATTATATATGGACTGTTTGTATTAACAAAGCTTTAAACTGCTTTTTTTTTAGCAGCCTACATGAAATTGAAACATGTTAATATTTTTGGCTCCTTTATGTTCCATATTTGGCGGGTCTTACTGTACATACATAATTTTCATTTTTGCTGTGTTCTTTTATATAGTGTAAACAAATAAAAATATAATATTTTGACCTGGCAAAAATCTGCACCCCAGTATAGGGGACAGAATTTTTCTGTTCATACTTGTTAACTATATCATATTTTTCTTACTTTATTAATTCCTAGGATTACTGGGGAGAAAATGGCACTTTTAAACAAAACATTAAATTAAAATTTTACTGTTTTGTCTTTTTATTTTATACTAGCCGCCTTTGGCGACCAGCCTGTTCGCTACCCTTGAAAATTCTGACCGTGGCAAACTCGTTGGCGCGACCTACCAGAAAGGTGTAAAGTAACTGCTTGGAAGGCCAGGAAGTGCCACACAATTTAGACCGGAACCCAATGGGGGAGGCATCCAAAGAGACCGTACCCTCCTTCCCCTACCACAAACCTCTCGGAAGGACTTGCAGTCCCACACGTTTAACGTGATCGTACTCCGCGTGAACACGGCTGAAGTTTTGGCAATGGCGGGAATCGAACCCGGGCCTACCGAGTGAAATTCCCGCGCGCTAACCACTGGGCTACCGTGCCATCCGCGACAATCTCCATAAGTTTATTTTTATTCGGCAATTTTGGGAATCGAACCCGGGCCTACCAAGTGCAAATCCCGCGCACTAACCACTGGGGTACTTCACCCTCCGCGATATTCTTCATAACTTTCTTTTTATTCACCCAATTTAGACCGGAACCAAGTGGGAGAAGCATCCACAGGGACCGTACCCTTCTTCCCCTACCACCAACCTCTCGGAAGGACTTACAGACCCACATGTTTAACGTGATCGTACTCCGCGTAAACACGGCGGCAATTTTGGGAATCGAACCCGGGCCTACCGAGTGCAATTTCCGCGCGCTAACCATTGGGCTACTTTGCCCTACGCGACAATCTCCATAACTTTCTTTTTATTCATCCAATTTAGACCGTACCCTCCTTCCCCTACCACCAACTTCTCGGAAGGACTCACGGACCCACATGTTTAACGTGCTCGTACTCCGCGTAAACACGGCGGCAATTTTGGGAATCGAACCCGGGCCTACTGAGTGCAATTCCCGCGCGCTAACCACTGGGCTTCTTCGCCCCCAGCGACTATCTCCATAACATTCTTTTTATTTACCCAATTTAGAACGGAACCCAGTGGGAGAGGCATCCACAGGGACCGTACCCTCCTTCCCCTACCACCAACCTCTCGGAAGGACTTCCGGACCCACATGTTTATCGTGATCGTACTCCGCGTGAACACGGCGGCAGTTTTGGAAGTGGCGGGAATCGAACCCGGGCCTACCGAGTGCAATTCCTGAGCGCTAACCACTGGGCTGCCTCGCCCTCCGCAACTTTCTTTATATTCACCCAATTTAGACGGGAACCCTGTGAGGGAGGCATCCACAGGGACCGTACCCTCCTTCCCCTACCACCAACCTCTCGGAAGGACTTCCGGACCCACATGTTTATCGTGATCGTACTCCGCGTGAACACGGCGGCAGTTTTGGAAGTGGCGGGAATCGAACCCGGGCCTACCGAGTGCAATTCCTGAGCGCTAACCACTGGGCTGCCTCGCCCTCCGCAACTTTCTTTATATTCACCCAATTTAGACGGGAACCCTGTGAAGGAGGCATCCACAGGGACCGTACCCTCCTTCCCCTACCACCAACCTCTCGGAAGGACTTACGGGCCCACATGTTTAACGTGATCGTATTCCGCGTGAACACTTCGGCAGTTTTGGCAGGGGCGGGAATCGTACCCGGGCCTACCGCTAACTTCCCGCGCGCTAATTTACAATTTAAAATGACCATATGCTCTCTAAGCTCTTAATTCCATCATCCTCATTCCATCATTTAAAATATCCATAAAATTTAAATATCCATCGTTCCATCATTTAAAATATCCATAAAATTAAAATATCCATCGTTCCATCATTTAAAATATCCATAAAATTAAAATATCCATTTAAAAAATCCATATCGTTCCATCATTTAAAATATAAATATAATAATTTCTACAGTGCATATGTTAAGCTCTTATTTCATTTAAATTCAGAACCGTGACGTCACCTCCACCTTGACGTCCCCACCCACCACCTTCCCTAATTCAGCGGGGGAGAAACGAAGCGACACGCCGAGCGGAACGGCGAGAAATTGAAATTCGGAAACTTTTAAAATCCCGATCCTGTGGGCAATACGGAATATTTCCTGACCAGATTGGACTTGTAAGAATGCCAGATGTTTGACCTTTCTAAAAATGTAAATTATTAGTCGAAATTATGAGTACTTTTTACTATGCGAGAATTTAAAAACCAAAAATCGTTTTTTTGAGTCAAAAGTGACTTTTGCTTTAAAATCATAAAAAAATATTAGAATTTATCTCTGAGATTTGAAATTGATATATTTTTACTCGAAATTCTCTGCTCTTTCCGATGGTGTGATTTGTTTTTTCCTACGATGTCCGGATCGTGGAAAAAAAAGGGCAAAAATGGCAAAAAACGGTCGAAATCGCATAAAACATTAAATAACAAAAAAAATAATTAAAATTTTAAAAATCGGTTTTCACGTGTCCCCTTCCCCCCCCCCCCCCCCCCCCCCCGGGTCTCCGATTGCAAAATTTCGTAGCTCTCCGACGCGCGGTCGCTGAACGTATAGTGTATAAGACAGACAGACACACACACAGACATTGCCTTTTATTATATAGATTTGTTGACTATTGTGTGTAAAGATTTAAATTTTTTCAAAATGTATTAATTTTTTTATATTGCTAACTGTTGTAAAATGTTTTTATATTTTCATATAATTTAATATTTATTAATATATTCCCCACCAGAATGTATTTTCACCTACTGGCCTATCTGATTTATGGAATGAAATTGTAAAAGAGAAAGAAATATTGTTTCCCAAAACAGGTTGGTTATATTTAGCTGTCATTAATCATAGTCATTATGAAATAATATCTTCATATTTTTTCTATTATGAATAAATAAGATTGTATATTTGAGTGTTTCCAAAAAAGTTTTAACACGGTTTTTTGCTAATCTATATAAATAAAATTGAAAATCTGTCTGTTTGTTTGTCCCATCCAGTGTTAGAAATTAAAAATTTGATCCAGGCGCCATTTGACGCCCATAGTTTTGACTCTAGGTGCTAAATAGACATGGCTAGTTGCCATTTTTACATCTCTAACAATAATAACTATTTTTTAAATGTCCATTTTTGTTAAAGGTATAAGCAAAGAATAATTCAGATTTTTGTATTAAAAATTGTTTTAAATTTTTTTAAAATTTAAAATAAACTGATAAGAAGATAATAATAATAAAAAAAAACTGATAAGAATTTAAAATAAACTGATAAAAAAAACCAAGAGAAAATAAATAGAAAAATTGTTAGTTTGTTTTTACTTGGCAAAAAGGACATAAAAAACAACAAATTAAAAAAAAAACTTCTATTTAACAATTTTCAATTATGGTCATTTTGTACAATCATTGCCCCAATACCCCTTCATTTCATGCTTGAAAATTAATTTTCCTGAGTTAAAATCGCAATTAATATAAAAGTTTTAGTTGATGAAAACAAATTGCAAAAATGGAAAATACGTGATAATAAAATGGGATAAACCGATAATCACGTATAAATGCACATTTTAGTGACATTTCCATATAATCTTTCTTATATTACTTACAAATATAAGAATAAAATACATTTAAAATTAAAATATTATAAGGGAATCTTGAGCGAAATTTAGTCACTTTTTGTGGCCAAATTCGTCAAAGTATGGAATTTTATTTTAAAATCTGTTTACTATATTCATCTTAAAAGTTAAAAAAAAAAAGGGGGAGGGGAATTTGCATATTTGTCCGGAGATCGGCAGTCAACGCAAATATCGGAGCTTCACGAAGAAATGCAGAGTTGGCAGCTAGGGTTCAGTATTTGCAAGTCAATAATAAGTTTTTGTTTTATAGTTGCTACTCTCTTTCTTGTCGCTTTGACAAAATATAAATCATACTTTTGAAACTCATCTACACCCGAGCTAGACAGCCTGGGTAATAATAAAAAAAAGTATGAATCACATTAATTTCAGGGATTGATATAAAAAATGCATTGATATAAAAAATGCATTTTTAAACGACCTACTAGAAAGAAAGATAGGAACATATTGCACAAGGAAAAATCGCGCACTAGTACCGTTTTTCCCCATATTGCTGCAAAATAGCCTTCTATTTTATTAATAATACATTTGAAAAATAGTTTTTCTATATAATATACAAAATAATTATAAACATTTTAAACGATGCAAACAAATTGTAACAGTGGAAAAATACTTTCAAAATAAAACAAAATTTAGAGGATCGCTTACAAATGCCATTTATCATGATACTGCTGCAAAATAGCCTTTCATGTCATTAAAAATATGCTTGAAAAATAGTCTTTCTGTATAATATAGTATATACGAAATAATTACAAACATTTTAGACGATGCAAACAGATTGCAGAAGTGGAAAAGTATTTTCACAATAAAACAAAATATAAAGAAGATCGCAGATAAATGCCATTTATCGCGGTACCAGGTACTCGTGCAATATAGTTCTTCATTTTTTTAATAATACGTCTGAAAAATAGTTTTCTTGTATATAACATGAAATAATTATAAAAATTTTAGTCAATGCAAATGTTTCTCTCCCACATTAATTAAAAACAGATGCAATCACGTGGAAATGGATTTTTAGATGAAAAAACGGGAAAACCTCGATCTTAAAATTCCTGACTTTGTTTCTCATTTCGTGACCTACTTCCAATTTCATGACTTGTATTTACTCTTATGCAGATTTGCATACAATAAAATATAAATGTTATGGAAAAGAAAGATTGGACTACTGTGGAACCAAATCGGATTCTCGGAACAAGACTGAAAAAACAGAACAAGTACATAAAAATCGAAACACTTGGCAGCTATAAAAACGTCATTTTCAATGTCTGATAACAAAATATTAGCTAACCAAATTTGCAAGACGCTGGAACGATTTAATCTGGAACGCAGTGTGTTCTATAATAGTAAGCAATTAGAATGTAAAGACTCTGCAGGATCACTCACTTTTCTTCCAAGTGGGATACGTAGATCTACAAGGAGATAAAGGGGAGGGGAGCAATAGAAACTCATTAAATTCCCCGAGTCTCGGACATTGGAATGTCTGAGGATAAAGCAAACAAATAAATTCTTCAGAAGTGCAATTTCAGGTTTTGAAGGGTAGGGGTGAGATGAAGTACAATAGAGATCCCAATGTTTCCTTCCCTGAATAGACAGAGGGGGATTTTACTGTCTGTGTACCACCTGCAGATTTATCACTGCCAGTGTGTATAAAATGACCCTTTTTTTCGACCGCTGTCCAGTCTTCTACCAGGGATCGTAATTTAGTCAAAGGGAAAGGGAAGACTGGTATTTAACAATAGCAATATTAGTCGTCAAATTTGACGACCAGGTTGAAGAATCTGGTCTACAAATTAAAATTTCTGGTCTCAAATTACGACTAATGACCGATAATTTCGAACACTGGTCCTATCATCATGGGAGAATGGCTGAACCGAATTTGATGAAATTTTGTGGATAGCCTTGAAATAGCTCCACTTAAAATTTAGTCTAAGTTTCGATTTTCTAAGACTAGTGGTTCTCGAGTTTTAGTGAAAAATGAAACTTTCCTTTGTCTCATCATAACGGGAGAACGGCTGAATCGAATTTAATAAAATTTTGTGGGTAGCCTCAAAATAGCCCCAATTAATTTTAGCCCAAGTTTCGAGTTTCTAAGACCAGGGGTTGTTGAGATATTAATAAAAAATGAAACTTTATCCTAGTTGTTCTACTCTCTAACTCCCTGGTTCCTCCACACAAAAGGTTGAAAATCGTAACTTAAAACTTTAACTCTGAGTTTGGTGGGAGATTTTTTTGCTCTAATTAGTCACTTTCTGAAAGCATGAATTGTTTGAAACATGAATTTAAATGGAAAAGCTATCACCATGGTTTATTTTTCACAAGCTTTTACTCAATGAAAAGTATTAAGAAATCAAAATGGTTATTTTATTATTAGCATTTTATGAGAAAGATTATATCTTATATCATGTTGCTCAGCAACACAATTAAATTAAATGTGTTTGTTAATGTTTATTATTATTTTTTTGATTTGAATAATAAATAAATCGATATTAAAATATATCTTATAAATGAATGGTTTGATTTTCTTATAATTATATTAATTGCAGACTGTGTACATCACTTCCATTTATTTTGGCAAAGAGTTTTCAAGCTTATATAATGTGTTTAGCTAATGAACTCATATATTGTGTTTTTAGCCAATAAATTAATTCAGCCGATTTTTGAAACAGAAAAAGAGTAGAATGGGTATATCTTCTAATACAATTTTAGTGTTTTCATTTAGTATATACAAATGGGATCAGGATGTTTTATTCAGGTCTGCAAATCCAGAGCAACGAATTTGGTGGGATATCGTTAACTTGGCAGTTTTTCTTAAATGTTGCCAAATTGACGGAAATGTCGCAAATTGTTAAAAACGACGCAAACCAATAAAATTTATTTTGTTTTGTTAGAAGAGAGTACTGAAATTATGCTTTGTTAGCATTTGTCTATCAGTCCAACTGTCCAACTTAGTAACACATTTAGCGAATTTTTAAATGTCACCAAATTGATAAAAATGTTTGTAAATCCATAAAAATATCTTGAAATTGACAAAATTACACTAAATAAATGAAATGAATTGTGTTTTGTTAGGGGATAGTATTGTGATAATGTTTCATCAATTTGTCGCCAAGTCACTTCTACAGTCCCACTAGGCGATAAATTTGGCAATTTTTTAAAATGTCGCCAAACCTTCCATGGAGATAGATGATATTCGGGCGATATTTTTTTCCACCAATTTATTTGAAAGAAATAATATTATGTCACTTATCAAAGGATTTAAATCCAGTGTGTTTATACAGCAGACGATTTTTATTAAATCTTTTCCGATTTGAATAATGAAGATATGTACATAAAATAAATTTCATTGCCATTGTATTTTGGACTGGATAATATCAATTAGGGTCTTCAGGCTTAAATATTATTATTATTGATATTTTTGGGGATTATTGATTCAGAGATTATTGATATTTTCAAGTTATTATGCCATTGTTTTATTTCGGCAAAAATTGTTGAAACTCATATATTGTACATTAAATGCCCGGATATATCTTCTAATCTACGAGAATATAAGGAGTACAGGTATATTGGCATATATTTTGACATATATTGGCATATATTGGAATCAGGTACGGCCTTCTGGTATTAAGATTATGGAGATTATTGATATTTTCAATATATTATGTCATCTGTTTTATTTTGGCAAAGATTTTTGAGACTCATATTATAATACAGGTAATCTTCTACTAATGCAAGGACATGTCTTCTAATCTATGATATTATAAGTAGAATGGGTATATCTTCCCATATAATTTTAGCACTTTTATTTTGGCATATATTAAAATCAATTACTGCCTTCAGGTTTAAAGGTTACGGGTTTATTGATATTTCAATTTATACATGTAATCTACTAATACTGGTTATACCTTCTAATATTCGCGTATATAAGTAGTACGGGTTCCATACAATTTTAACACATTTATTTTGCATATATTGATTCAATTCCATATTTTTTGTAAATTTGCTTACAAAAGGGACTACAATGTTTTATTCTTCAGATCTGCTTATGAAGATAATTTTTTATAGCGAGAACAGAGATTCTTAAACTTCTTTTTAGGAGCATTACATTAAATATTTTAACAGAGTATTTTGATTAAAAATGTCATTTAGTATACTGCAGAAAATGTTGATCCTGTTTGTATATACTAAATCCTGTATACTTGATCCTGTTTGTATATACTAAATGAAAACACTAAAATTGTATTAGAAGATATACCCGTTCTACTTTTTTTCTGTTTCAACAATCGGCTGAATGAATTAAATACAATATATGAGTTAAGCTTGAAAACTCTTTGCCAAAATAAATGAAAGTGATGTACTCAGTCCGCAATTAATATAATTAAAAGAAAAATCAAACCATTCATTTATAAGATATATTTTTATATCCATTTATTTATTATTCAAATCGAAAAAATAATAATACACATTAACGAACATATTTAATTTAATGGCATTGCCGAGCAACATGATATAATATAGAATCTTCCTCATAAAATGCTAATAATTAAATAACCATTTTGATTTCTTAATACTTTTCATTGTTGAGTAAAATCTTGGGAAAATAAACCATGGTAATAGATTTTCCATTTAAATTCATGTCTCAAACATTCATAGTTTCAAACAATTCATGTTTTCAGAAAGTGACTAATTAGCACAAAAATCTTCCACCAAATTAAGAGATAAAGTTTTAATTCACTTTCGCGTTTTAAACAAACGATTTCCAACCTTTTAGTTTGGAGGAACCATGGAGTTAGAGAGTAGAACTCCTAGGAATAAGTTTCATTTTTCATTAATATCTCGAAAACCCCTGGTCTTAGAAACTCGAAACTTGGACTAAATTTAAGGGGGGGGGGGGGGCTATTTCAAAGCTACCCACAAAATTTCATTAAATTTAGTTCAGCCGTTCTCCCATGATGATGAGACAAATAAAATTTCATTTTTTCACTAATATCTCGAGAACCACTGGTTATAGAAACTCGAAACATGGACTAAATTTTAAATGGGGCTATATCAAGGTTTCTTACAAAATTTCATCAAATTCAGTTCAGCCATTCTCCCACCATAATGGGACAGTCCGACAGATTTTCAATTTTATTTATATAGATTTGTTCAGTATAATTTTTGATCGATGAACATGTTTTACCTCAAAGGCATTCATGGAATACTGCAGTGAAAGAAAAATTATACATGCATTAATTTGCAGTCAACTATCTCAAGCAAATGGCCAAGTCAAACGAGTAAATAAAATGTTGATATCTGCCGCTACTGCCAGTTGTAAGAAAGGTAACCAAAAGGATTGGGACAAATTTATAACAGTAGTCCAATGTTAAATGAACTGGACACCAAACAAATCCACTGGCAAATCTGCTTTCGAGTTGCTGTACGGTTATGTACCAGAAATAACTAATGATTTTCCAATTGACCTGTTATTGGAAGAAGGAAGATATTATGAACCAAAATTCCTACAGATAAAAGCAAAATATACTATTTTTGAGTCTCAAGCTAAAATGATGAAAAGTTGTAATAAACGACACTCTCCTTCTTTTAAGTATGAAGTCAGCAATGTTGTCCTTATGATGCATTTGCCAGAGCATATTGGTAGCAGTACAAAACTACAAGTATGATACCATGGACCCTTAGTGTTAGAAACTGTTTTATCCTCTGACACATATAGAGTGTGCGATCTGCGGAATGTTGGACAAGGACAAAGTCAAGTTATGAAACTACTGCACATGCTTTGCAATTGAAGTTGTTCAAATTAGTGAATGACAAGGAACATTACGACTTTTATAATATAGATGAATGAATGATATGAAAGTGGATGGCTCCAGAAGAGCCCAGCACTTCGACCAGAGGTCTATAGTACTACCCCAAAAGAGAAAGATCTCTAAGAAAAGAGACCAGTAGCCGATGCGAAAATAAGCAGGCACTTGACAGGTATGTCGTTCAGCTCCCAGGGTTCAATCACATGACAACCACTGTGTTCGAATCTGTGAGCAGAGTAAACCTCACATTCACAGAGAATGTGAGCAGCAGTTTCTTCGCTATAATTGCAGCCTCTGCAAAACGAATCTTTAATGACACCCATAATGTTAAGGTGTCTCTTGAGGGTGCAGTGCCCAGTAAGGAGCCCAACAGCCCTCCTGATGCCAGTTCTGCTGAGCTTGAAAAGTTCTTTTTGACGTGTACTAGGGCAATTGCAGTTGAGAATTTTCGCTTGCCTTTGTCCCTTAGTATTACGCCAGTTCTTACATTGAAGCTTCCTGAAGACGTCATAGACAGTTCTTCTAACAAGGTCATTAGGGATACCCAACCCTGACTCAGGGCCCACAAAAGGAGTACTTGAGCCTTTCCTAGCAAGTTCATCTGCCAATTCATTGCCAGGAATGCCCGAATGACCAGGCACCCAGTAAAGAATGACGTTGTTATTGCTAGCAATTTCACAGAGTGCATTGTAGCATTCCTAAACAAGGGAAGAAGTCATAGTGAACTTCCCAAGAGCCATAAGAGCAGCCTGACTGTCAGAACAGATGAAAATCTAGTTATTCTTATACTTCCTGTCATAGTAAATTCTACAACACATAAGGATGGCAAGGACTTCGGCCTGAAAGACAGTAGCAAAATTGCCAAGCGGATAAGACAGCTCAGTACCATCATCAGGGCAGCACACACCAGCACCAGTGCTTGTGCCAATCTTCGAGCCATCCGTGTACCATACAATACAGTTCCGTTTATTGTAGGTTGGAGTCCTCTTCCAGTCGTCCCGCGAGGGGACCTGAATTTCATAAGGCTTGTCAAACGTGTATTTGACATGAATGCCATCAGGTGGCATACAGAAATAAGGATGACTAGCAACATTACTGTTAAGTACACCCCAAGATAGATACCTTGAGTAATCTTTCCAGTATTTCCGATATTTAAGTCTGTTCATGCAGATAAGTGCTTCTGCTTCAATACACGTGTAGAGGGGATGCAAACTGAGTAAAAGTTCTAGAGTTGCAGTAGGAGTAGTTTTCATGCATCCAGATATTGCAATGCACACCATCCTTTGAAGCTTAACTAGTTCTAGTTTAGCTGTTTCACATCCAATTCTGGACAACCAAACAATGGATCCATAGGAAATGATAGGACAGATTACCATCGAGTAAATCCAATGGATAGCCTTAGGATTTAAGCCCCAGGTTTTCCCAATGGTATTCCTACAAGACCAGAAGATTCTTCTGGCTTTAGTCGTGCAATAATCCAAGTGTCTCTTCCAGTTGAGTCCCTTGTCAAAGTAAATTCCCAAGAATTTAACCTCCTTGGAGCAGATAAGCATCTGCCCAAAAAAGCGATTGTCCCCAAGATTAAGTATGCGTTTCCTAGTAAACGCAACCAAAGCAGTCTTATGTAGATTAACAGTAAGACCTGCATTTTTACACCATGTCTCAACCCTCCTAAGAGCAGTAGATATCATGTCAGAGACAGTGTTGCCAAATTTGCCCCTGGCAATGATGACAACATCGTTTGCATAACCAACGCAGGAAACGCCAGAAATGTTGATACTCTCCAAAAGAGAGTCCACAACTATACACCAAAGAATTTACGAAAGCACACCTCCTTGCGGACGGCCCGCAAGTGCATGCACAGTCATACTATCACCAAGTAAAGATGCACATATATACCTATTAGATGACAGGTTCTTGATCCAATAAGAGATCGTGATATCAACACCTTTTCTATCAAGAACATCAAGGATGGTGTCGATGGGTACCTTATTAAAGGCACCTTCAATGTCGAGAAAGGTGGCAAGAGCAACTTCCCTGGCATTGAAGTTTGTCTCCAAAATAAAGGAGAAACTGTAAAGGGCAGTGTCCGTGGATTTGCCCAGTTGATAGGCATGTTGAGAGCTTGACAGGGCTTAGAAGCCAGAATCACTTCTCTTAAGTACCTATCAATAAGCTTCTCAATAGTCTTTAAAAGAACAGACGTAAGGCTAATAGGCCTAAGGGATTTGGCCTCTTAATAATTATCCTTTCCAATCTTTGGAATGAAGATTACTTTAGTATGCCTCCATGCATTTAGTACATGACCTAAGGCAGTACAGGCTCTTGTAGATACTGCAGAGAATGGGAGCTAGCACCTCAATTTCCTCCTGGAGAAGAATTGGAATGATGCCATCAGTCCCCGGAGTTTTATAGGATTTATGGGAATTAATTGCACATTTAACTCTATTAAGAGTAAGCATACTCCTGGCAATGCTCCAACTTTTGTCATCAGAAGTAGACGTGGAGCAGGCATTAACATTGTCACAATGATCATAAGGATAACAAACTGGAAAGTGGACCCTGAACAGCTCAGTCAGGGTCTCTTCACCAGTAACAGTAAAGTCACCATTTGACTTCTTGACAGTGTTCAAATTACAATATCTGTCCCTTGCCATCAGCTTAACAAGTTTTGCCATGGTAGGGACATCTTTAATACTTACGCAGTATGTTCTCCAAGAATTTCTCTTGGAGTCCCTGACTGCCTTATTATAGGAGGTAAGAGCAAATTTATAAACCTGCCATTCACCATTCTTTTTAGCTCTGTTAAAAAGCTTCCTGTATTTTCCACGCAACCGGCTGAGCTCATTAGACCACCAAGGAACAATCCTTGGGGAGTCAGCGTTTGTGGTTCTGCAGTTACTATGGAAGGTTTGGATAATGGCCTGTTGCATGGAGTCAACAGCCATATCCAGGTTTTCAATAGAGGAATACTCACCATTGTGGCTAGCCAAACTGGCCCTGAGATCATCTTTGTAGGAACCCCAATTAGTTCTTCTAGGGTTCCTGCCCTTGTCAGTTGCAGGTTTTACAGGACCTTTAATAGAAAAAGAGATTATTTGGTGGTCAGAAAGAGATGTATCATCTAAGACCTTCCAATTTATCACATTCTCATAAGCATTACTATTGCTTATGCTAATGTCTATCACTTCGCGATGCTTTGCAGTCACGAAGGTAGGAGAATTACCCTTATTAAGTACAAAAAGGTTGAAGAGCAGGATCTGTTCTAGAAGATCATCACCCCTACGGTTGCAATCACTACTACCCCAAACAGTATTATGGGCATTCGCATCACAACCAATAATCATTTTTTTGCCATTACAATACTCAATAAGATTAATAATGACATTAGAAAAGGTTTCCTTATCTTCATAAGGAAGATAGGCCGAAGCAAAGATGTATTCTATCTTATGCTCATTAGTTTTAAGATTCACATTGATGGCAACATTGTCACCATCGAGGAATTTAACAAGATGAACAGCATTGAGCTTGTTGCTAACAGCAATACAGGCTCTAGGTCTGATACAGGATGTATCATAAAAGACATTGAATCCCTTGATCCCCAGACCCAAAAATTTTCCATTGCAGATCCAGGGTTCCTGGATGAGAGCAATATGAGCTCTACCATTTAATAGCCTTTTGCTAAGAATAGCAGAGGCAGAACGACTGTGATGCAGATTTATTTGCACAACGTTAAAACAGCCCATAAGCAAGGACAAAAAAAGAGGGCAGAGAAAACCTAGGAGAGAGAGGCCCTCCTAGTAACATGACAATGATCAGCGTTAAGCACATTTTCATTGTCAAAATCCTGCATGCGTTTTTCCAGCTCATCATCAGAAATCAAAGGGTTAGCATGTAGTGTAATATCAGAATCAGAAGTAATTTCTAGATCATTAAGTTTAGGTATCATAGTCTCAAGACTAATGATACTTACCTGAGAGGAGGTCGCCTGATCTTCTGGCTATTCCTCTATCTCCAACTTCCCTTTGGGCTTTTCGTTTGGGTCCCGAAGAATCTTAGAGACTCCGCGGTCCAAACCGGTGAAAGCACCAAGGTCAGCTTTGCGTATTGCATCCGCAGCCTCCGAATCCACCTCGAAGATCCATCTTACGGAGAGGTGTTCCACAAAATTTTGCGGAACACGCCACTCCTCAGACTTCAACTCCGGGTTGAAACGGTTCAGCCATTTCAGCAAAATGCTCGACTCCTTGGTGTAAACATCTCTGGTCTTAAAGGCTACCTTGCCTGGTTTGGGAAGGTCATTGGCACTCAAGACTTTAAGTTCCTCCCCCAGAACCTGACTGTTATTATGGAAGGTTTTCTTAACCCATTCCACAGTATTTGCATCATTGCACTGAAGAATCAAGGCTCCAGCGTTTAAGCTAAAGCCATGAATCTTCGGAAGTTGCTCACCAGTGAGGGTCTCATCTATTTTATCGAGAGTCACCACCTGGATGATGTCAACCTCTTCCTTGCTCAGCTTACTTGAAGGGAAGGAATTCTTGACAATTACCATCTTGATAACCTGGACTGCCTGAGCATATGTTCCAGGTTGGATGTCTGTCCTTGATCTTTTCTTATCGACCAGATCTCTTGGAGAAGGTGTGGCTCCTTCCAACCTAAGTCGTTTGGTACCTCCAACCATCTCTTTGACAGCACCAGCTTTTGCAAGCCTCTGATCCAGCTGCCTAGGTATGCGCCTCCTCCTGCGCCTCTGTGCTTTAGTGAGTATATCCTGCGTCACAGCCATGGTTTCAGTGTGTCGGTCACCAAGGCTCGTGACTCCACTTCCTTCCACAGCCGGACTGCAGGTTTCCTCCTTTTTGCCAAGATCCAACCCCAGAGGGGTTGTTTCAGTGGCTGATTGGGATTCACCCAAAGATGAACCCAATCTTTTAACACTTTCTCTATGGCAGAATGGGGAACTAGGGAATGGTACATCTAATTGCTCCATGCTGTAACCACTATTGAGAAGAACCACGGATTACTTCCAGTTCGATCGGAGCCCCCTCTAGGCTCCGTCTCCCTACACTTTTCTGATGTGAAAAGTGTAACCGCCGGAATCATTCGCAAAGCTAGATGATAAGGAGCGGGCCATAACGTGCACCAGGTACACAGGGCCCAAGGATCCAAGGGGGATTTCTCGATATGAAACGTTCCCCACCATCCAACCAACGCAACCAAGGGACTCGACCTCTGGAACCGTTTATTACAAACGTTTCTTGAAAGCAAAACTACAGATGCACGCCGCTTTGCCCTTTTTGCAACACAACTGGATTTGTTCCCGAGCCCAAACGGTATACCTTACGGCAGAGGCCGAAGAGTGGTACTAAGGCCCATAAGGCAGAAGTGAAGTTTACTAGGGGTTTAGCATTGATGCAATCTGCAGCTAGAAGAAAAAGTTTGCTCGAGTACCTCGGGATAGCAACACCCGTATCCACAAAAGAAATGGATCTCTGAGGATTTTACAGAGTGGGACTAGGTGCCTCACTTCCAATCCCCAACCTGGAGAACCAGGATGCCTCATTTGGTCAGGAACCTCACCTTCGACCTGTCCGGCAAGGGAGACCCTACCAGTAGCCGAAGCTACCGCCGGCATAGCTCTTAGGATCATCGGAACACGCAAGCTCCACCACCACGTCAAGGCACAGGCATCATTTAGTGGAGTAATATAGATGGTAAGACTACTGTAGATTCCCAATAGATGAGGACACCTATTTAGCAGGATGATCGATTGTAAATGTGAACCTGGAACTATTTTCTTTTCTTTTGTGGCTTTGTGCTAGCAGCATGATTGAGTCACATGATGTTCTACGAAATTGTACTTTGATGCTCAATGTGATGCAATATATATATTCGATGTGACTTTTAATTTTTTGATGCAATGCTCTTCTATTTAATAAAAATTTTCTTTGCTTATGCTATAATTTATTTAACTGCAATTCTTCTGCCTTATATATCCTTACATTAGGAATTAAAAGAAAATATTAGATATAAAAAAATACAAATGCACATATTAGGGATGCCATTCTAAATGACAACTATCCATTTTTTGAAATAACTTTGCAAAAAAATTGAATTTTTAAGATTAGAAGTATTTTCCAGAAATTCCTGTTTTACGGACTTTTAGAAATATAGTTTGTGCAGTAGATTATCAGAAAATCTGATGGAGGGGGTGGGGGTAAAATGTGACATTAAGGGACCAGGCTGCATAAACAGTATATATAAAAAGGTTAATAATTCGTAAAATATAATTTGCTTTCTTACAGTCTTATTTGCATTCTTCTGGGAAAAGGAATTTCACCACCATGTGCAATTGTGCAATTAAAAAGTTATTGAACACCAGGTTTCGAGCAAGTACAAATGGCATTTAAAAAAATTGCAGAAGAGATTTAAATTTTAACTACTTTTCGAAGTCAGAATAGCATATGAGAAGAAGCATTTTGATTATAAAAATCAAAAGATGAAGCTCCTTCTGATCCAATACAAAAATTTAAATTGAGTTTTTTAACTTTCTGATAGATATTGCAATGAATTCATTGGATGATAAATTTTGGGCAATTAATTCCCATAGTGACATATTTAATGTACTATATGATAAGCTGCAAGGATATGAATTTTAAAGAACTTGAAAAACGTGTAATGATATTCATATAGTGCTGAAAGATGGAGATGATATGGCCATCGACGATGACATTTTTTCTATTTTTCCAAATGTTAATCCTTTAAAAATTTGTTTAACATTACCAATGATAGTTGTCAGCGGTGAAAGAAGTTCTTTTAAGCTTAAACTAATAAAAAATCACCTTCAGGCAACTATGATACAAGAACGATTGACTAATTTAGCTGTACTTTCAATCGAAGCTGACATCGCCAATATATTATTGAAGAAAAAATTAGTGTATTTGCAAAATTAAAAGCTTAATGAGTATTTATTTAACAATAAATACACTAATGTCCAAAAGTTAAGCAACAAAGAACGGATGAAAAAAATTATTTATTCGAATTCATTGAAACTTTTGCAGATCATGGGGTATCACAAAAGACACTAGCATAGGGAAATGCAAAGAAAATTATCAATAAATAATTAAATAATAGATATAAGCAAAAACATAAGTTCATTGGTGGAGGTCTGTCAATATGGAATGTGATGACCTCTGCTGGAAACATATGCTCGATAGCATCAATTTATGCCAAGAATAAGATCATCTATGGCAGTTTGGGATATATATGCCCATTCACCAAGCAGACATGATCTTAGCTCGTAAAGGTTCCAGGGAGGGTCATGGAGAGGATTTAAACGTCTCCTAAGCATGTCCCATACATACTTAATGGGATTCAAAGGTCAGGTGATCTCGATTACTTTTCCATATGAAGCAGTGTTTCCAATTTAAAGTACTGGTCAACAATGCGAACCCTGTGAACTTGCATGTTATCGTTCATATAAATGGCATCAGAGCCCATGGCCACAAGAAATGGTCAAACATATTGGAACAAAGATGGCATCTCTATGCTGCACTGTAGTGATTATAACATCAGGGAAGATGTGGAAATCAGTGCGGGTGCGACAGCAATTCATACCCAAATCATCAAACCAACACCTGTATGCATGCATTTCGTGAATGTTACTGGTGTGATAGCAAGTTTCAGGCATTCTTCAGACCAATAATCATCAGAAATTACTCTGTACACCAAACCATGATTCATCCTTGAAGAGCACAGTATCCCATTGTTATAGAGTCCAGTTGAGGTGATCTTGAGGCCAGTTCAAGTGAGCCCCTCTGTGCGAGGGTGCCAGTGGAATGCAAACTACTGGTCGCTTTACATATGGCTGACCTGCATGTAGCCGTCTGTAAACAGTTTGCCGAGATACTGCTCTTCCTACTAATGTTGCAAGGTCGGAAGCAAGCTGATGGGCAGTGATTGACCTGTGAATTCATACTTGCAGATACACCCAACTCTTTTTTTACATGAATTTGAAGTTACACGGTTCAAAAAAGTCTTCTTTTTTGAAAAAATATTTGATCTAACACGATTTCAAAGTCATTGTCTTATACTTATGTATACTTGTTTTTTACACGAATTTCTGAAGAACATATCTACTGTGTAAAAAAAGAGTTGGGTTACAGAAAATGATCATCTTGAGTGGTTTTGATCCTTGGGTGTCCCATTACTGGTCTTTGTGACATTGTTCTTCTCTTTGATACCTGTTTCACAGGTGGCAAATGATAGAACGATTGACATTTAGGACTCAAGCTACTTCCGACTGTCGCTGGCCCTTCTTTAGACCCCCCCTTTTACCTCCCATTGCCTGACATCATTCAGATGATGTTGTCTATTCATTTTTCAAAATTTTGCTATTTCGATTTTCCTTCTGGAATCTATAGCTTGCACAAAACAGGCTATTTTTATACCCAATACGTTCCCTTGATAGAACTGTTAGTAAGCAAAATGTGTTCTGCGGGCTAATTTCCGTATGCATGTGCCTGTCATATATGCAAATTTTGTGGCTACATGTTTCACCAAATGTGCTAATTTTCCCGTTTGTTGTTTAACTTTTGGACATGAATATATCTCAGTATACATATGGTAAATCCTTGATTTAAAGCAAAAATAAAATTTTACAACACAATATGTGTGGAAGACCCAGACCACACGACTGACCCGAAGGCTTACAGTAGCTTTTTGTGTGGCCGGAACACAATATGTGTGTATACATTACCCTCCATTATCTTGAAAACATTAGAAACTATCATTTGCATTTATATTATCATAAATAAGTACACCATCATTTAGTAGAGTCAAAGAAGATGGTATACTTTAATTAATTATAGCTATCGTTTGAAAGCAGGTGCCTGGAAGTTTGAAAAGAGGTAGATGTTAGTTGTGATATGTGTTGTTGTTGAGACCCAGACCGTCCGACCTACCAGAAAGGTGTAAGGTAACTGTTTGGATGGTTGGGAAGTGCTACCCAATGTAGACTGGAACCCAGTGGGGGAGGCATCCACAGGGACCTTATCCTCCTTCCCCTACCACCAACCTCTCGGAAGGACTTATGGACACACATATTTAATGTGATTGTACTCCACGTGAACACGGCAGCAGTTGTGGTATGTGTGTAAAAGGGGACACTTCTTTGACCCAGACCGTCTGACCTATCCGAAGGTGTAAGGTATCTGGAAGCTGGGAAATGCCACTCAATTTAGACCAGAATCCAATGGTGGCAGCATCCATAATCGTACCCTCCTTTCCATTCCACTAATCTCTCGGAAGAACTTATAGATCTACATATTTAACGTGCCTGTACTCCACAGGGACAGTTTGGGCAGAGCCAGGAATCAAACTCGGATTGTCTGAGTGCAATTCCCGCACACTAACCACTGGGCTATCCCACTCCCCTATAAGGGCGCTTATATTAAATTTCATCTCAGGTGTCAAAATGACTAGTCACAGGGGTAGACACCATCATTGTTTTTCTAATGTGGCTCTTGAAAACTTGTTTGCTTCATTGACTATTCCTTGTCCATCACTTGAATTCGGATTAAAGAATTAATTTCCTTTAATGAAGTTTTGAACTGTTTATATTTGGTCCAGAGTTCAGAAAATTGAATAGATGGCAGATCTTCGACTTTTGAACTCTAATTATCTGTATAAAAATATTAACATCATCACACATATCGATGTATTTGAAATAAATTTTCACACTAAAGTGCAATCAACTATTTCACTTTATTCACTTATATTATTATAAGATTTATTAATCAATTGTGAAATCTCGCTTTCGGAAAAATATTTCACACTTTTCACGTCCCGGCCGTCCAAATGGTTGCTCAAGTCCTTGTTGACGAGCCGGACGGTCTGGGTCTTCAACACTTTTCACGTCGACCGTCCAAGTAGATACTCAAGTCCTCAGGACGAGTCGGACGGTCTGAGTCTTCAACACTTTTTGCCATTTTTAGCCACACAAAAAGCTACTGTATGCTTTCGGGTCAGTCGTGTGGTCTGGGTCTTCCACACTTTTGCCATTTGCACTCGTTAGGCCCGGGTTCGATTCCCGCCACTGCCGAAACTTCTGCCGTGTTCATGCGGAGTATGATCACATTAAACACACTTTTTGCCATAGGACACGGTAGCCCAGTGGTTAGTGTGCGGGAATTGTGGGCGGTTCGATTCCCTCCACAGCTAAAACTGCCACTGTGTTTATGTGGAGTACGATCACTTTAAACATGTGGGTCCGTAAGTCCTTCCGAGAAGTTGGTGGTAGGGGAAGGAGGGTGCGGTCCCTGTGGATGCCTCCCCCACTGGATTCCGGTCTAAATTGAATGGCTCTTCCTGGCCATCCAAACAGTTACCTTGCACCTTTCTGGTTGGTCGGACGGTCTGGTTCTCGGCAACAACAGCACTTTTTGCCATGATTATTATAATTCTTCTGACTAAATTCTTATTAGCTCATACCCACTCCCCCTAAATACCAGCAATAAGAATTCCTAGCCCTAATCTTCTTCTGATTGTACCACGCAAGACCTCTTTGTTAATATAAACACAGAATAACTGCCATGAAAGAAACCATCCATTTAAACTAGTCAACATGCCTTTTAATTCAGCAATTTTAGCTGATTCAGCAATTTTAGCCACAGCAGCTTTTATGTGCATTTGTTTACGCTATCAACTTAGTCAGCATTCTAATGAAAAACAAAAACTGAAACTAAAATATGTAGGTCAATGTTCTAAGTAACTAACTTTGCAAAAATTACTGGATTATAGTGCCATCTAGTGTTATTTAAAAATTTTGAGCAAAATATTCCAGTGTCCTGATGCTTATACGTATCAATGGGCCATACTGAGCATCTCACATTCATAGTGCATACACAATTGTGGGCCGAGGAAGGATAAAGCTGTCCATAGCATGGTCTTTTATGGGTTAAGCATTAAAACTCTTAGGTGCCAACAAGTCGTTTTTACCCCATACCTAAATTGCATATTGTTTGAGGAGCAAATCCCTATTGGACATATTATTTGATATTTGTATGTCCCCATCGACGATAATAGTAAGTTTCACCCAATAAAATCCATGCATGCATTCGCTATTTGAAAATTTGCATGGCTTAATTAAATTTTTAAAGACAGTGTAATTTCTCAAATTCTATTTTTTGCTAGATATTCCTTGCTCAAGTGTGTCCGATTTCTGTATATATCCAAGTGACTGTGGCTGTTGGATGTGTGTCAATTCTGGACGAGCCACAATTATTACTAAAGAAGAAAAAGCACAAGATTCTGATTCAAAGTGCAGTTCATCACAGGCTTTTATTAAATCATGGATATGGGATCAAGATATTGGTAAAATTATAACTATATCATTAAATATCCTCTGCAGCAAAGTTTGTTATAGATAAATACAAATTTGTAAAATTATTCAATAAATTAATCATTTCAAAATTTTTATAACAGTGAAATGTTACATAAGAATAATTATTATGTATTAATTATTATTTAACTATATCAGAAAAACAAGTTTACTTCTGACAAAAGAGCCTTTTCTGTGTAGGTTAACCATACCAACTATTCATTAGCCAAGAAGCATAACAAAACTCCAGTTTTTAAAGCTAAATATCAAAGGTAATACAGCCATGTGAAGTAAATGTTTAATGGTCTAGTGGCCAAATGACCGGCATTTGTCAGCAACACCTTGAAGTATTTGAACATTAGGCACCTAGACACAGAATTCACTTAAAATAAAATTCTATGCCCAAGCAGTTTTCACAAATATGTACTACAGTGCATATTTTATGCATTAAAGCTCCAATTGATGCAATGGAATTTAGGCTGTGCAAAATTTTATATTATGATATAAACATTGCCTACATACCATCGGCAATTGCCTTTTCTAACTTGAAAATTTGGTCAAAAAATGGAGGCAGAGGCAAGCAATAAATCTAGTTAAAACACAAAAAAGATTATTATTATTTTTTTTAAAGTATCAAGATGTTTTAAAAGCAGCATTAGTTTTTTAACTATCTTAGATAGTTTTCAAAATATCAGTTTTTATTCTGTTATGGGTTAAGTTTGATAATTTTTCTATTTGCTGAATCAAAAAGTAGAACCTTTCTATTCAAACATTTAGCAATATTAGTGATATTACTGATTTGTAAGTAAATTTTATTTAAGAATTATTGTAATTAAAAAGTATAAAATAATTGTTTTTCATTGTTTTACAGTAAAATAGTATTTGTACTATATTTTAGGGGGAAAAATAATAATAATACCAGTTGGCTTTCAACAATACCCCTTGAAATTATTTTAATGGCCATTTTAACCCCTAGGAATATTTTTTTCTTGCAAATACTGTTTCTATGCGAGCAAAATACAGATATTATATACCTGTATGTGTGAAAACATGTATGCCTGTGTAATCGTTGATCTAAAAATGCTCATTAACCTATTACCTATACATTTATTAATCTTAAACATTTATTAATCGTAAGTAAACACTGCATTTTATTGATTAGGTAGCAAATTTATTTTATTAACAATCTACTATTATATCATAATTTGATATACAAGAAACAATTTTCTTTCTAAAAGCTATTAATATCTTTCCAACATTTTAGCATCTATGGGCACATTCAAGTTGTTAACTTTTGGCTTTAGATTCAATTCATTTTTATATTCATATGGCATAAAAAATCATATACTTTGAATAGAATTCATCAATTGAATATATTTATCTCTTTTAAAATATGCATATTTTTATAAATTTTATCATATCTTAATATGTTCATATCAATAAAAAATAAACAATACTCAAACTTCACTGTTCAACGCAAATTACTTAAGCATATCTTAATCCACCTTATTCCAAATATATACCTTAAATATACATCTGAATGTTAAATATACGTCCAAATATATGTCTGAAATTACAGGTTGTAATCTGTTGTATAAGTTCTGATCTAGACAATTGAAACTTTTGGTGAGTTATAAGTCACATTTAGCTCAAGCCACTTTTGGTTACCTAGGCCTAGTGGGCCTGGATGTGAGAATGGTCAACCTCCTACCTTGTAAAATTACATTACTTGCTCTTTGCTTGGAGAGAATTTGAAATGATGTAGGCATTAAGATCTAAGTTTTTTTTCTCTGCATTACCACTTTTGAAATATACAGGAATATTAAAAAATACTGATACAGGATTTTATTGCAGAGTTCATTTTTTATTTTCACAGCATATTATTATTATTTAGGTCTAATGTCTCCTACATAGAATTAACATTAATTAAAGATGTCTTATGAATGAGTTAATACAAAATTTATCATGACAAGTTATTATAAATAATTATACACTTTTCTATGTGTGGGCTATAAAATGAACAAGAGACATGCTCCTCTTATCTTTTCAATTCTCCAAGCTAGGAACCTGATATTTTACAGGATATTTCTCATGGGTAATAGGAAAATATATAGAAAGGATATGTCCATAATTCATCATTAAAGGAGTGGAGTGGATTGCATGAAATGTATGACCCCAGTATTTCACAAACCCCTCAAAGTAGGAATATGAAAATTTTCAAGGACATTCATCATGAATCATAAGTAAAAAGTAAGAAAATACACTCTGTTGCAAAGAAATATATGCACCCATAAAAAATTGAGATACTGAAAAGAAACTTGGCATGCAAATAAATGGCTTTTTTAGAGTTATTCAAATGATCAAACTGTTAGCATCAATAATGTTATAGGGCTCATGTAATGCGCAAGAGAATGTCTCATTGTACAGCATTTAAAATGAACAGTGTTCTCACGCATGGGCAATTGGAACTGGATTTTCTGCTTTACCGTAAGTTGTGTACAAAGATGCTTTTGAGACGTGCTCGACGGCGCTATGAACAATTGTTGGATTTAGAGACATGTCACATCGTAGGCCTAAGGGTAGCTGGTTCATCCAATAGGCATATTAGTTGCCATCTTGGCCAGAGCAATATGGTAGTTGCTCAGTGTTAGTAACAATGAATCAGAGAAGGCACATATAACCATCACAGAGGCTCAGGATGTTCCAGACAGACAACTGCTTGCTTGAGAGGAACATGCAGTCAGGAGAGGAGCCATGTCCACACAAATGATGTTGCTATCAGCCATTTGAAGACATTTGCCATCCTACATACATCCTGTATCAAGGAATACTATTTAGAGACTACTGGCAGAAGGTGGGATTAGGTGTTGATGTCCATTATGGCGCCGACCACTGACCCTTCATCATAGGCAGAGCCATCTGGATTCGTGCCAAGCTCGACCAGCCTGGACAGTGTCTGATTGGTAACATGTTGTCTTTAGCAACTAATCATACTTCTCTCTCAGTGCTGATGACTGCTGTATACATATGTGGAGCAGCACACACCCATCGCATGTGGTGTGACAGTCATTGCATGGGACAGCCAGTCTCCTCCAGTTGTGCTGCAAGCCTGTCTAATGGCTTACTTGTACATCGACAATATTCTGCAGCTGATTGTTCTGCCTATGCTGTCAAGTCACCCAGGTTCCATTTACCAACAAGACAATGCACGACCACATACTGCATGACTTTCTCAACAATGTCTTTGAGGATTTAATACCTTCCCATGGCCATCCAGGTTTCCAGACCTATCAACAATAGAATATGCCTGGGATTGGCTGGGATGGATTTAATACTTACTAAAATGCCATTTTGTTGCCACCATTTCTTAATAAAATGTAGTTTTGCTCCCAAATTCTAATCATTTGCATATATCCTCAAATGTATACATACATGCCAAGTTTTGCAGCTTTAGCTCAATCAAATAAAATTTGGCATCACGTCTGATTTTAACCAGCAGAAACAACAAGATCACAACTGTAATAGAAGGTCTTTATTTCACTTCTTTAAGACGTACAAAACTTTAAAAGGCCAGAGCGCTTTCGAGCGTAAATACGCTCTTCATCAGTGGCTACATGGAAATAGAACTGATCGTTCATATATAGACCAGAAAAGGTGACAAATTTGCATAAATACAATTATCAATAAACTTATGTTTATCTAAGGAGAATCCAAAAATACAAAACATTTTGCAAAAAATCGAGCATAAATTACGAAAAGAACAGTAAAAATTTTACCATCCTAATTTTACCATACCGTACCATCCTAGGATTTTCCATCTCTTTATTCAGTTCTGCTCTGAATTTGGTTTCAGGCCTGCTCACTCTAATGTTTCTTCTTTATTTAACCGGATTCGGTCTGATAAGCTGGGTGATAAGGATGACTTTAAAAGCTTTGCTGGGGTGTATGTGGTTCCCCTGTTGTCTATCGATGGTATTTTTAAATTTTATATTGGCAGTACAAAACGTACTATTGGTATCCGTTTGGCAGAACATGCTAGGGATGTCAAAGGTGGTAAACTTTCTACGGCCTTTGCTCATTTTGTTGTTAAAGAAAATTTCCGGCCCATTTTTGAAAGAGCTTTCCTTCTTATGCGTTGTAATAACCCTCGTAATATTCTCCTTTTTGAGTCCCTCTTTATTTATGTTTACCGCGAGTCAATTTGTAATTTTGACCCCGTTCAGATTTTATTATATAGTTATGCTTGGCGACTCATTCTCGACTCCATGCAATTCAACTCTCTTCATAGTTATCTTTGACGTCATCTTCTCGGGGATTGGACCTGATTGCCCCCATTTTTAAAAATTTTTTTTTAAATTTTTTGAATTTGAAAATTCTGTATAAAATTGTAAAATTTTTACTGTTCTTTTCGTGATTTATGCTCGATTTTTTGCATAATGTTTTGTATTTTTGGATTCTCCTTAGATAAACGTAAGTTTATTGATAATTGTATTTATGCAAATTTGTCACCTTTTCTGGTCTATATGAACGATCAGTCCTATTTCCATGTAGCCACTGATGAAGAGCGTATTTGCACTCGAAAGCGCTCTGGCCTTTTAAAGTTTTGTACGTTTTAAAGAAGTGAAATAAAGACCTTCTATTACAGTTGTGATCTTGTTGTTTTAGCTCAATTTCTTATAGGTACATGTGTTTTTATTCAACAGAGTGTATATTTCTGTAATCATGAGGAAGTGAGAAAGGGTGCGACGGTATGATTGAGCAGCATGATTGTTGTATCTCTCTAACTCTTTGCTGTTGGAATTTGAAATATTTCTGGGATGCTTCCCTTGTGTCATAAAGTTTTCAATAACACTTCTATATAGAGATAAGAAAGGACACCCCTCTTTGACATCCCTCTAGGAACCTGAAATTATACAGTGTTGATTTTCAAGAGTGCTACATGAATACTAAGGCTTGGCATTTTGCAACTTGCATCTAAGGGGGTAAGAAGGGCATGATCACTGTTTCTTCCACCATGATCACTATCTTTACAAACATTTGAGCTAGAAACCTGATTTTTTGCTTTATTGGTCACAGGTAAACACTAAAAGTAGATATTTACATAACCCATACAGACGGATATGAGAGGAAGGTGATATGAATTAGGGACAAAAATTATGGGAACTGATTAGCTGATGGTAGCAGTTTAATAAAGTTTGACTGAATATTGTTTATTCCATCTACACTATTGAAACATGTCTGACCAGGTATGTTAGTATATATGTATGTATGTATGTTGATTTAAAATGCTAATTAGAAAGTCACTCTTTTTTAAATGGGAAGTATAGATTGTAGCATTTACTCCAAATATTAGAAAATTAAAAGATGTGTAATCATTTACCAAAATGGGATCATTATAACCCAAACATTTGGTGTGTGCCCAATTTTTTTAAGTCAGTTTCCTCAGAATAAAATTTGTATACAGTGTGATTGAATGCCAGACAGGGGGACATGTCTGCAATAGATATTCAAGTCTGTAGGAATTAGGATTTAGTTTCCAATATAGTTTATTGCTGCCATTTCATTTTGTAGAAAGTTAGTTAAGGGAGCCTTATGAGACTTTTAATTAAATTTTGTGCTGTACCTGGGTGTGTACATATGTATTTTCAGATATACTTTATCATTATGATTTTGTTTTTTGGAAAGTTAGTTGAACGAGGTGCTCTGTGACAGTTAATTATATTTTGTATTGCATGTAGCACTGTGAAATTATGTAACAAAATGTATATATCCAGGGTGTCCCAAAAATATTGACTTCGGCTTTTATTCCTTAACCCTTTTGCGATGGCAGCATTCCGGAACTGCCGCAGCCCAAAGGACAGAGCGCTTTGCTTCCGAAAGGTTCCCAGGGGACGGCAATTTTTTTGCGCTAAGCCTAACTCTCGAAAAAATTCACTAAAAATCACCTATTCAACACAGAAATCTACTTTTTTTTCAGGAATAAAAGAAATATTTATTTTCTATTTGATGTATATTTTTCATACAAATCTGAATACAAAATACTCGTTAGTTGCTCCCATTCTTTTATCCGAAATAAAGGAATAATTTCACTGCCTCTAAAACCCAAACAAAAAAAAATACTCTGTTATATTCCTATGATTCACCAACGAAATCATAAAGCTGAAATCAAAACAAGACCCGAAACTCAATTATAAAATTGTTAATGCTGCGAGAAGTGCTCTGTTTATATTACAAAACTATGTTTCACCGGAGAAATAATTATGGAGAAATAATTCATTGGATCCTCCTTATGCCAAGATCAATTATCTGCAAAATATATTGAAGTTGTTTCCACGGACATTTAACGCCATCTAGTAGACAAATTAAAACGTTCCATGTGAAAACACGCATACGTGCCACTTGCCGTTTAGGGTAAAATTTTCTCCATCACGAATGCGTGGCGTCCGTCATTGAATGCAAGTTCGCAGCCAACACGCAGGCGTGCTAACCGTCATGAAAGGGTTAAATATTGAACTTAGACATATATAATAAATTACAAAGTTGCGTAAAAAAAGGTACAAAATTTTATGAAATTTATTAAAATTTTCAAAAGAATTAAATTTTAAGAAATACAAAATTTAAATTAAAAAGGTACAGAATTTTATGAAATCTATTAAAATTTTCAAGGGAATTAAATTTTAAGAAATACAATTTTTTTTTTATACAGCCCCCATACAAAAACATTTCCAATGAGTAAAATGTGTCCCATACACTAATAAGGTGATGTACAAAATTTCAGCATTTTATCATAAAACGTCCCAGAGATATGAAAAGACAAAAATGCTGACTTAAACCACTTTTTGATGCATCGACATGGATTCTCAGAGAGGAAAAATTATGTCAGCAGATCGCGTTTCAGGGGTCATACACAAATTATGAAAGAAAACAATGATTACATAAATAAATAATAATTTTGCTATTTATTGGTACAAAAGTATCTACACTGTGTAGGAATAATAACTGTACATAAAGATTACAAAGCTTGTTCAAAATGTTTTCCCCATCCATGCCAATACAGAGCTGCATTCGCCTGATAACACTTCTGTACACTCTATCAAGTTCTTGTTTGGTGATGTCACGACAACCATCTTGAATGCGTTGTTACAACTCTGCTTTATTTAAGGAAGGTGACAGATAAACAGTTGTGCGTAAAGGACCTCACAAATAAAAATCTATAGGCATTAAATCAGGCAATCTAGGGGGAAATTCGACTGGCCCATGCAAGCCAATCCACTTGTCTGGAAACTCGTTATTTAACCTGTGTTTCACAACTGTAGTATGGTGAGCTGGAGATCCATCCTGTTGAAACCATACATGTGGAAGTACTGTTAGGGGCAGTTCATCCATAAAATCAGGAATAACAACATTCAGAATCTCATTAACATATCTGTCACCCGTCAACGTACCATCATATAGTATGGCTCCAAGCAAACAGTTTCTGAAAATACTACACCATACATTCACAGAAAATTACTTCTGATGATGAATGTTTTGTACCATGAATGGATTTGTGTAATACCAGAAGTGTTCATTTTGAGGATTTATACATCCATCTTGTTTAAAACAGCATTCGTCAGTCCAAATTACATTTTTCAGGAATGAGGGATTTGCATCTTCCTGATTTAGAGCCCAATTACAAAAATCTAGATGACATTGATAATCTGTTGGCTCCTGTCCTTGCACACCATGAATGTTAAAAGGATGCCATTTATTCCATCTCAGCACGACAATTAATCAATGGCAGAGCAAAAACAACTTTCTCATGTGTTGATGCGTCTGTTGCGATTGTGTAAATCACCACCGATCAGAGGCAAATATTTGCATATGCATACATTTATAAGTTGTTTTAATGTTCATTTTGATTGTGCCATTTTCAAGTTTTATTCTGTAATTAATCATGTAAAGTTTTAAGGTATTTTTTAAGAAGCATATTTTTGAAGAATTGTGTATAAATCTAAAGATAAGAGGCAGATATTATTTGCCTATGATACATTTCTGTGTTGCGTCATTTGCACTCTTGCTGTAAACATTTACATTTTAATTTGTGATTAATCCCTCGCCAACTTTGTTTAAACATATCTCTGGGACTTTTTATGATAAAATGCTGAAATTTTGTACATCACCTTATTAGTGTATGGGTCATATTTTACTCATTGGAAATGTTTTTGTATGGGGACAGTATAAAAGTTTAAATTTTATATTTCTTTAAATTTATTCCTCTGAAAATTTTTATCGATTTCATAAAATTCTGTACCTTTTTTTATGCAACTTTGTAATTTATTATACATGTCTAAGATCAATATTTAAGGCGACGCTTCAGTTAGCTTTCATGCCCATGTTAACCTATGGGGGAAGTTCTTCGCTAATTACACATTAGCAAATGAATAATTTAAAATTCTGTTTTTTGCACATGATTGTAGACAGTTTAATGCATTGAACTCTGTCATCAATTTTTTAAATTTTATTTTAAATATATCTTGAAATGGAGTTAATTTGTCAAAATTTCTTAGATAAAACATCACCTTCTTAATTGCGCTATAAAAAATTAACTATCAAACATTTCACATTTTGAAAAGCAGCGTTTGATAGATTATACTTCTGGCTTCTTTTTAAGATTTTTTTTAGATTTTTGAATTAATTTGGGATTAATATATTTGAATAGTAAATCGTGTTTCAACTGCTGAAACTTCCAATTTTCAACGTTAGCCACACCTCCTATCCTCCCAGGGGAAAAATGGGGTTGAAAATTCTTGGTGTGGAGATTTGAGGAGTGGGTGAATGATTGACTGGTATCGGGGAAATAAATGAACGAAGGGGTACATTTGTTGGTGTTTAGCAAGTGTCTTTTGACTTTGGTCCAGTAAAGAAAGAGAAGTCCTTTGTGTTACATTTTGTTGTATCAGTACAGATAATTCGGCTCGCGCTGGTTTACTGTTTTTCTTCGTGCATATATTTGTTCCATACTTATTTAATGTAAATATTATATTAATTGCAGTCTTTTAGGTCACCGGGGGCTTCTGGATTGTAAATAATTTGTTATAGTATGTATAAAATTTTGGTGAACTAGTCACATTTTTCTCATCAAAAATACTGCTTTGATGAATTCTGTCCCGTAGTTGAATTTATGAGTAATGATTTAGTCTTGGGATAAAGGCTGCACCGAATTTCGACAAATTTTGTGGGTAGCTTTTGGAATAGCCCCACTTAAAATTGAGTCCATGTTTCAAGTTAGATATTAATAAAAAAAAAACGCACAGTTAAACCTTTTATGGACATAGCATTATGCAGACAATGTTTTTCCGCAAATTTATTTGAAGGAAATGATATGTCGCTTAACAAAAGATTTAAAACCATTGTGTTTATGTAGCGCAGAAGTTTTTTTATTAATTTTTTTCCCGATTTAAATAATAAAGAAATGCATATAAAGCAAATTTTATCGAAATTGCATTTTTGACTGGATTATATCAAACACGACCTTCAGGTTTAAAGATTGAGGGGATTATTGATATTTTCGATTTATTATGTCATCTGTTTTTCTTAGCAACATTTTTTGAAACTCATAAAAGTAGTGCGGATAATCTTCTACTAATACACAGGTATATCTACTAATATAAGAGAATATAAGTAGTACGGGTATATCTTCCCATACAATTTTGCGCTTTCATTTTGACATACATTAATTCAATTTCACATTTTTTGTAAATTTGTTTACGAAAGGGACTAGGATGTTTTATTCTTCAGAACTGCCTGTGAAGATAACTTTGAATAGCAAAAAGATACAATCTGAAACACACTATATGTGAAAATTTCGTACTCACAGATTGTGATAATCGTTGAGACTTTAAAATTGATGCAAGGATGATAGATCGTTAAATAGAAATAAAGTGTATAATTTAGGCTTTTTAATATTCACTAATTTAGGAATGCCTCACACCACTGGGATATTTTAATATTCAATTTGGCGAAGTTTATATATTAAATTCAGGTCGGATCGGGCCATGTCAAAATAAATAAAAATGCTTAAAATAAATCAAAACCGTAAAAGAAAAATTTGAAATTACATATGAAACAAAATTCTCAATTAATAAAGTTCATTTGTTTTCGATGAAGTTTTCAAATATAATAAATTATTGTACTATTGTGATAATTTTAAAAATATCACCGCTGAATGTATCGCATTTTAGAGATGTTTAAA
Organism: Amaurobius ferox; assembly: GCA_951213105.1. Taxonomy (NCBI): domain Eukaryota; kingdom Metazoa; phylum Arthropoda; class Arachnida; order Araneae; family Amaurobiidae; genus Amaurobius; species Amaurobius ferox. The sequence continues at coordinate 48,013,689 of OX578133.1, forward strand.
TAAAATTGCATCGCAGTTGGAAAGTGTAGAAGACCCAGACTGTCCGACTCATCCAGGGGACACGAGCAACCATTTGGACGGCCGGACAGTTGGAAAGTGTGTCATAATCAATGATTTATACGTGATTGATCTTTCTTGTTAAATCTTTTCCGATTTGAATAATAAAGATATGTCTGTAAAATAAATTTCATTGACATTGCATTTTTGACTGGATAATATCAATTACGGTCTTCAGGTTTAAACATTGTTATTATTGATATTTTCCATTTATTATGACAAAAAATGTTGAAACTCATATATTGTACGTTGTACGAGTAATCTTCTACAAAGGCCCGAGTATATCTTCTCATCTACGAGAATATAAGTAGTACAGGTATATTGGCATATATTGGCATATTGTGTAATCAGTTACGGCCTTCTGGTATAAAGATTACAGAGATTATGGATATTTTCAATTTATTACGTCATCTGTTTTACTTTGGCAAAGATTTTTGAGACTCATATTGTAATACGGGTAATCTTCTAACACACGGACATATCTTCTAATCTACGACACTATAAGGGGTTACGACATTATTACGGGTGTATATTCCCATATAATTTTAGCACTTTCATTTTGGCATATACTAGAATCAATTACTGCCTTCAGGTTTAAAGATTACGGGTTTATTGATATTTTCAACTTGTATATGTAATCTATTAATATAGGGTATATCTTCCAATATTTGCGAATATAAGTAGTAAGGCTCCCATACAATTTTAACGCTTTTATTTTTCATATATTGAATCAATTTCATATTTTTTGTTAATTTGCTTGCAAACGGGGCCGGGATGTTTTATTATTCAGATCCGTCCGTGAAGATAATTTTGTATAGCGAGAACAGAAATTCTCTAACTTCTTTTTAGGGGCATTAAATTAAATATTTTAACTGAATATTTTGATTAACATTGTCATTTAGTATACTATAGTAATTTGCGCATGATTGCAAATTTTAAGTTTCTTTATATTATACTAGCAGCGAATACCCAGTGTTGCTCGGGATTTACCATGCAAAACTGTGAAAAAATTACACCTAAACATATAGGGCCGTGAATCTTATACATTGTTTTGTCACAGTGAAAGATGTAAATTCATTGCATTATGCAAGAAAAAAATCTGATATGGGCAACACATGACTTTCCTTATATAATGTAATGAATTTAATACTTTTACAGTAAAAAAAAAAAAGGTTTTTCTTATAGTAGATACTAATATTCTTTCCAAGATATTGAATTTTCGACAATTGGTTGTCATTTTCATTGATTTAACGTCATTTTTATCCATTTGGCGAGATTTTCGTTAATTTGGCAACATTTCAAAAAGTCGCCAAGTTGGCGACATTCCGCCAAATTCGTCGCCAAAATCTCGCCAAGCATTATGTACTAAGAAATAAGTTATTCTTACAGCAGATAAATGACTATTGGCATTCAAATATAAAAGTATTACTCAAAGTATCTTTTTTCTTGAATGGAACGAGCTAGATCCACGAGAATGATGTCACCCAATTTATCGCGTGGTATTACATATGAAAAGTGAACTTGTTTCTTAATATGAAATATTTTTTTTTATTTTATATAACTTTTTGATAATTTTTTTGAAAAATGTGCAATATCTCAAGAACGGTTCATGTCAGCATTCTGAAATTTATGTCAATCGTTTTCTAATGAAAAATTACATAAGAAATGTTTATTTGCGTAACTTTATTAGCGGTTTGGATTTTTGACGATTTTTTCAAATTTTCACTCGAAAATTTAGGGGGTTCTGAGCATTCGATTGCGTATAAAAACAATAGGCTTCCAGTGTTTACGGATTGTGATTTTTGTACCAAATTTCGTTCGAATCGGTCCATTTGTTCATCAGTTATCGTCTCCACAAACTCACTGACACACACACACACACACACACACTTTCACACACACACACACACACACACAGACATCACTTCAAAAATGTTTGATTCGTGATCGGGGATGCTTGAAACGTGCTCTCCCGTCGAAAACTCTAATTCAAATTTTTGACCCCGTCTCAATACTTTCCATATACATTATGTATATAAGGAAAGTAAAGAAATCATTGCATTATATAAGTCATAGCAGCATAAGAAAGAATCTTCCTCATAAAATGCTGATAATTAAATAGCCATTTTTAACACTTTACTACATAGTTGGAAAGTGGTTATGACTTTGTTCATTCTGTCTGTTTGTCCGTTAGCACGATAACTGCCGTAAAAAGCCATAGAGAGCCAGGCGATTTATATTTCGATGACGTCATTTGAATCAAGTTCATTTTTTTCGATGAAGTTTTTAAGTTTTCAAATATAATTAATTATTACAGTATATTACCGTTGAATGTATCGCATTTTAGAGATACTCCGTACGAAGAACAGGCATGCTGCTAGTTAGGTAATAAAATTTTACTCTGCACGGTGAACGCAGATGGGTCAATTAGAACCCGATACAGAAAAATTATAATTTTGGATAAGAAATTGAAGACTTCTTTATTCTACTACATTCCGAAGTCAAAATAAAACATTGCTCTTCACAACATTCAAATTGTTTAAAGCTATATTAAGAGAACAAAATAATGTTCTGGCCTGGATACAGCAGTATAAATATACACCGATGCACCAATTGTCATGTTTCGTAACATCATATGATTTAAAAATTGAATAGGAAAGAAATACATTCCAAATTTAATTTTTGAGGAAATGATCATTAGATTACTATCATTGGTCAAGTGCCAGTTTCAATTTGTTTTATTTTTAAATTTGTTGCAAAAAAGTTTAATCTCTTTTGTACTGTGATTGTTTGTCTGGTGGTGGAAATATGAAATCCAATAAATAAATGAAAGTAAGAAATCCATGATACTGTTTACTTTAAAATTTATCACTGATATTTTATTCAATTTCTTCTATGATTTTAATTTCAGTTCTTAGATTTCGAATGTTTCTAAATTATCAAAATTAAATAAATTTTGTTCTTAAGCACAGTTCTGACGATTTCTTTTCTATAACAAATGTTGAATAAAAATTTATCTGAGCAAACTGTCATAATTTGAAATCAACATATAGATAATGCGAATTATTGTCCTTGAATGTATTTATTCCAAACATCTTACACTTTTACTAAAATTATTAAATTTTAAAAATATTCATAATTATGTCATAATTAAAGAAAATATTATCTATCTTACTTACATAGAAAGTTTAATCGCATTGAAAAGTTTTTAACAACATTAAGAATTGTGGCATATGACATGTTTGTTTTGCTACTGCTGCAACGAATCTTTGATGATGATGAGTTCTAACTAAATAGCCATTGCACTGTTCACTGATAAATGAAGAAAGCATTTTTAAAAACATAATCCCAGTCTTTTTTTTTATCCCTTCTCATCTTCAACCAAAATGATAAATAAAAATTCATTTTATATTAATGCTCATTCTTGACTTTAATTATTTTTAATTTGAAATTAATTTTAAAATTTGGGTTCCTTTACATTTAATACTATATGTGATGAGCTTGTGTTTAATTCCTTAAATTGTAAATGTTAATTAGCATACAAGCCAACAGGTTTCAATATATTGAAAATATTCAGGCCGGTCCACGTTGGGGTTGGTTTTGAGTGTTTACGGTACAGCTCAGGTGAATTCCAATGAAAAAAATTCGGGCTTTGGACGAGTCAAATCTTGACATTTTTGAACCGGGAAAATTTTTTTAATTAGACCTGTGCAGACCTCTAGTCTCTAAATAACTGACTTTTGATCTTCGACTTTTCCTTTTCTTCTACCAGCTCCAAGAACTGGGATTTTTTCAAATTTAGATAATTCTCTCCCTCCCCTTATTGCAGTGACGTAGTAGCCGGAACACTTTTTTTTTTTAATTCTTAAATTATAAAAACTCCTTACTTATTCCCATTATTTATTTATTTATTGAAGGTAAAAACGGGTTGCTTTTCTAGTTCAAGGACTCCAGAATGACAAATTGAATGATTGAGTAAATATCTTTTATCACATATGTGTTTAGGAAACATTTTGAAACTTTTTAATTTCGAAGGGGGGTTAAATACGCCTATGCACATGTGCTTAACATGTGTGTTAAATGTTTAATTGGCTGAATAACTGAGAAATGCCCAGTCTAAAGTGAGACATATATTTGAAATTTGGTGCATGAGTGAACAGTCTGAAAAAGATAACTGAAAAAATTGAATTATTTAAAAAATCGTGTTTTGTAGGTTTGCTCATTGGGAGGCCGTTGAATTTCAATGAATATTCAGCTAGTGTTTAACTATTTGGTAAACCAATTAGATTTTCCCATTAAAATTCCTGCTGCATTAGGTTCTGTCCCGCAGTTGAATTTATGAGTGTACAAAGATTTAGTCTTCTAGGTCACCAGAAGCTTCTGAAGGGTTTGGAATGACAAATACACGCAGAATAATTATTATACAGGTATTTATTGAATTACAGTATCTGTATAAATGAAATCATTTTTCTTTTCTTGTTTGTAAATATTTTTTATTGTTTGTATAAATATTCGGTGAACCAGTAGTTTTTCTCCCTCAAAATTCCGACTGCGTTAAGTTCTGTACTGAAGTTGAATTTTTGAGTATACAAAGATTTAATCTTCTAGGCCACTGGGGCTTTTGAAGGGTTTATAAAAACAAAGCACATGCAGGACAATTATTATATAGGTCTCTATTGAGTTACTATGTCAAAAAATGAAATCATTTTTCTGTAAAAACGCCGTGAAAGTGCAGCACCGCTACTAGAGACTAGCTATTTGAATAGAATTGCAGTTCCGCAGTGCCCGTGTAGTGGCAACCGCCATTGCTATTCATTACTATGTAGAACCCGAGATTTCCGAGTAATCCCGGTTGAAACAAATCATTTTCAACACAAGGAATTTTCATGCTAAATACTATAATTTCCAAATACATTCTGCAAGGCTAAAAAATGCGGTATGTAGAATATCACATATTTTTAGTGCTGTATCGTCCATTTCAAACTTCAAATTTCATACAATGCACTCTAATGTATACTATTTAAAAGGAAATAATGATATAGTCAAAATGACTAAATAAATATTAGTTTTATACCATCTCTCTGGACTCATAGGCATAGAAATATCATTAATTTTATTTTTAATTCCAGTTTTTTAATACACAAATTTTAGTGTTGTACCTAGATTAGTCTCCAAAACACACATTGAAGTTACACACACACACACATATATATATATATATTTATATTAGAATTATATAATAATCGGTTAGGAGAACTCTTTGGTTATTCCTTGACAAGAAATAGAATGGATAGGAAACTTTCCTTTCAGTAAGTGGGAAAAGCCTCCAGCTCGTTTTTTTCATTCTTTCATTCATTTACTTCGTCCTGCAAACCACACACCCTTCTAAGATTCCCCCCTTTATCCTCTTGGACAGGCGAGCAAGTCATAAACTATAGAGGTCCAAGGGCCTTTCGTCACCTTTACTTACTCTCATTGGCCCATCAGATGCCAATCATTTGAAAAAAGGAACTGCCCATCTCTTGAGCCACCGGGTGCAATTTTCAAGGGAACTGTGATTTTTTTTAACTGAAGCGTCCCCTTAAGGAATAAAAGCCGAGGTCAATGTTTTTGGGACACCTTGTATATGTGTATACAGTGAGTATATTATCTGTATACAGTGATATATATTTTGATTTTATCTTTAGCTGTGACTGCTAAAAAGTCACCAATCAGAAAAGTAATGTCTTTCTGCTGACACATCAGCTAATTAAAGCAACATTTCATTTAAATGTGCATTTTTTCTGCACTGTTTTAAGTTTGAAAAGTCATTATGATCCCTAGATAAAAGCTAATCTAGTTGTAGTGTTTCTTTTGCAGCAGAAGAAAATTTTTGCTCATTTGTTTGCGTTATTTGAAATAACTGTTATCTGAAATGCTGAAATAACCAAAATAAAATCAAACATAGGGAGTAAGATTCGATCATCTTCAGAAATTATTTTTGTACGCAGTATTCATTTGTTATAAGATAAGGAGCAGTATGGATTAACTATATGTGGATCTTGTATTTTTGCCATTTGTTTATCTTAAAATAAGGTCCATAGTAACTTATATGATAGCATAAATAAGGATTTATATAAAAAGTTGTTTTAAGGTAATTGCATATTTTAATTAGTGGTTAAAATTTATGGTTACAAGGATGTACATTGTTCAGCGGTTTTACTGCATTTATGCTTAAAATGTTTAATAAATTAACAGTGATTTATTTTGTCTATAGGTTTAGATCAAATAAAAAAATGTTTGGATGTAATCCGAAATGAACAACACCATTTAAGCAGTGAAGCAGCATGCTCAACGTTATCTGCAGCAAGATTAAAGCAACGACTTATAGTTGTACACAGATATTTTTCTGCTTGGCCTCAAAGAAAATCAAAAGGCACCACGGCAGTTCCTAATTGTAATGTCTCAACTGTACATCCTAATGAATCTAAAAGGTAAGTTTTTGTTAATATACATTTTGAGGGTGCTTCTTTTAATTTTGTGTTTTAATGTATGAATTCTACCACCATATTTTGGTTCATAAATAGTCCTATTTTACCACAGGGTCTCTTTTCTATATTAGATTCATTTTTTCACTTTGTATATCCTTATTCTACATATAACATATATGTATTTTTCTACTTTATTGATTAAATGAAATATTTTCTCTGCATATTTCTATGGTTAATCACCCAATCTCTGTGATTACTGATTTACTTCTGAAGCAGAATAGCATACTTATTTTTAGAAAGATACAGAGTATGATTATCTGTTTGGCACCAGTTCTTTCTAAGGATTAGTTGGATTTGTTAAATTGTTGCTTTACGAACTGTATGATAAATTTAAAATTGGAGAATAAACTGAAACATTTTATGTAAAATGAGCACTTTAATTCTAATTTTGCATAATTTCATTACTAAATGATCCTTGCAATGATTGTACACATGGCCAATGGAGTTAAACTGTGCCAAATCAATACTGCTGCATATTGCTGCAGTATAGGTAGGTACCAGATGATTTGCTCCAAAAAATTGCCTGATTTGCTACAAGAAACTTTTACTTTGCTGATACAGCTAAACATGGTTAACTCAAAGCTAAGGGAAACAGAAAAAAACAAAGATGCAAATTCCCTCTGCTTTTCAAATTAGAGCAAATCAGCAAATTAACTTTTGTTAAATGATCTTGTTGAATTAAAGAGGTGACAGCATTTCTTTAACATTGAAAATATTCTCTATTTTATGATTTCTAAGAGTTATTCAACAGTATTAATAAAGGCCAGGTCAATATGGAGTACATAAGAATGTCGTTTATTCTGACTATTATTTCTCAAACACATGTCAAATGTTGTAAAATTCATCACATTGACCACAAATTTAAAATCAAATTTTGATTTTAAAATAATTGATGAAATCTAGAATGATATACATACTTTTAAAAATAATTACTTTTAGAAAATATTTTATCTATTTCTTTCTGTGTGATAAACTAATCTAATTTCTCAATAAAATTAGATGTGCAGCACTTAAGAAAATTGACGGGACTAAGCCCGGACAACAATAGATATCTATTGAGCCCTATTTTTTAAAAACTAAGTATGAACCCAGCTGGGTCCAAAACCTCACATGTTTATTTATAATAGGCAGGCTAAATGATTACATAGGGCATGCAAGATAGAAAATATGATGCTGCAAAACATGGCAGAAATTTGGTTGATCAGAATGTTTTAAAACTATACAAACCCAGTCTGACCCAAAGCATTTCATGTAGATTTACAATAAATGGCATAAGCAGTCACTTGGTGTTCTTTAGACAGTATATCCAGTGCTGCTAAACCTTTCAACAGTAATTCATAGAACCCAAAATTTTAAATCAAGTACAAACCCTGCCCAGCCGGGTTTGAAACCTCACGTGTGAATTTATGATAGACAGACTAAGCGATCACATTGTGCATGCAAGACAAAAAATACGATGCTGCGAAGCATCTTATCAGAAATTCAGTTGATCAGAATGTTTTATAACTATGTGTATGAACTTAGCTTGACCCATAACCTTGCATGTAGATTTATAATAAGTAAATTAAGCAGTTGCTTGGGACCATTCTTAAAATAGATCGAATACCCCTAAAACTTTCAACTGTAATCCAGGTAATCTGGCTTGTTGTGATTTACTATAGTTGTAAATTTATTTCTATAGCTTAGCAAAAATGGATATTTGGCAACTTCTGATCTGTTTATCTGTGTTGATACAAATTATACAAGTCTTCCAATAAATGATAAGTAAGATGTAAATTTCTAGTAGAGTTTAGCATTGACTCAAGAAATGAAGAAAAAGTTAAATTCGTAAAAACACCAAGTTTATGTAACCACTTTGGTATCTTGCCAGGAGAACATGGCGTCTGCTGTTTGAACATTGCAGCGATAATATATTTACAAGATTTGAGTTAACGTCGCATTGGAAGTCCACGCTGGATGAGATATATGACCTAATCAACATGTTGTTCAGATTCCATCTTTTAGAGGTCACACTTCTGGAAACTTTAGGCTTAAGTATTGACTAGACTAAATATAAACATTATCATATACAGTCTAAAACACTTTAGATTACAAAGTTTAAAAGATTGAATGACTGGTTTGAATTTCATTCGGGCAACGTAAGTATATGATTCTTTTTCCGGAATTTGCCTTCTTGTCTAAGGCCATCTTTGTAGATTTACTGCAATAATGTATTTAATCCTATGATCAGCACGAAACACTAATACACACTATTCCGTACATCATTAGCAACATTCTACTATCACTAGTAGTAAAATCAACTACCTGCTATCACACACAGGCCCGTAACCAGGGTTTCATTTTGGATGGATGGGGTGGGGGAGCTGAATTTTATGCTTGAAACCGTAATGGACTTTTACCTTTCTAGCATTAACTTTTTCAATTAGTACCGAGTTGTGACCCCCCTCCCTCCCCCACCCCGATTACACGCCTACTTGCCCTTTTTTTTCTTTTCGATTTCATTTTTCCTTTTGATTTTTATATATTACAACTTAAACGTGTTACACCTCAATATTTAATCTAAGGAAGTAAAATTAAATACTACAGTATTTTTTAAATTAAAAATTTATTTCCACAGATACCTATAATTATAAAAACTTTGAAGGTGGAAAGTTATAATTTACTTATTTTATTTATATTTTACTTATTCAAATTCCAACAGCGAATTAACTGCCATACAAGCTCAATCGCAAATCGACATTTTTTATTTGCTACAGAAGCAATCTCCTCAACTTTTTCCCTGCCATAATATTTATGACCTTATCCTATTCCACAGTAATGTTGGAGTGAATTGAAATCATGGCAAGTGCACTCAGTCTGTCATCACTCATTACACTACATGGCAAAGTTTTCACTCTTTTCAGTGTCGAAAAGGATTTTTCTATACTAGCAGTTGTTACTGGCAATGTAGCCAAGACAGTAAGGAGGTACCTGATTGTACGATAATAGGTACCATTACAATGCTCTAACACTTTCAGGATCTCAATGTTAGTGTCAATAGTTAAAACTCTTTCAGACCACAGTTCATATTCAGCTTTCAGTTTTGAGAGTGACATTTTATTGTCGAAATATGGAGACAGACTTTCCAACTTGCTTGTGTCATCAACAGAAGTAAAACCAAGAAGAAGTATCTGGAAATTTGGTAGAATATCCTCATTTGAAATGAATCTATCATGTAAATTTTGAATCAGACTATCAACACAAGGAATGAAGATAATCGCCCTATAGTATGTTTCAATAGAAGTAGTTGGACGATTTGCACATGTTGTTTGCTTTAATGTGAGTCTTGGAATCTTCAGTTCAGTTTGGAACACTACCTCTGCAAGCTGTGAAGCAGAATTGATTATTTCCTGAATTTTTTCTTTTGAATGCTCTCGTTTTTTAAGATTGACTAAAATCTCTTTAGCATAATTCAGGGCTGATACCAAATCAAGAGACTTCTTTTGAAGAAACACAGACAATGGTAGAGTAAGGCTGAAGATTTTGTCACAAACAAGTAGGCTTACAAGGAAATCACTCTTCTCCATGGCTGCCAATAAAGCTGAGGCTGTTGAGGAAATCTTCCATGTCCTCTCTGAGATCTCTTGCCAACTGATACAAATGCATTTTAATAGCTCAACAAAAGTTTGGACATTTTCATGCCTTTCAATGAATTGGGTGTTACAGAGGCAAAGAAGTCTTTTTTCTCCTACTCTCTGGGACATATACTGAAATAGCATCTCGAAGACTTTTATTTGCATATAGATGGTTTCTAATAAAGTTAGCTACTTCATTGACAGTTCCAAGACAATTTCTTACCATAGGGATTGACATGCTATTTGATAGAGATGCAGATTCATGGTGACCAGGTCACCATTGGCAACCAAGTTTGCAGTCATGGCGACTAAAATTATTGCAGTAAGTCGCCATTTCTGGCGACCAAAACTTCTCTGAAATCCTTTTTATCCTACGATACTGGCGATTGGTAAATCCGCCTGATTGCCTCGTGGACCGCGAGCCAAATCCGTAACTATGCATGAATCGCTGGCCGAATCCACAGTTACTCACGAATCATGGGCTGAATCCGCAGCTATGCATGAATCGCAATCAATTGCCACACTGAGGGGACGGTGCCAGCAGCTCCACTCCCGTAAACTAATTCAAACTGTCTCATTAGCTGAAGTTTTTATTGGCATAGTATGAGGGAGGATGTCCATATAACTGATAAGAATGTTCTGGGGCTGACTTTTATGAGCCAGTGCAGAGGCTTTGCTTATTAGTTACATGCAAAGCAGAGAGTCTGTAGAGATCAAGTAGCTGTGGAGAGTTTTATGCTAATCACTTGATCTGGAGACTTTTTGCAAATCACTGGAGGAGTGTCGCCATAGACAGTTTTCTACCACCCCAAACTTTTTTAATTATTTTTTTTTTCCTGCAATACATGGTAATGTATAGGGAAAGTATTGGAATCGTTGAAAATCGCAACTCAAGTTTTCGACAGATCTACATTTTTTTGGGACCTCTAGAATACGATAGAACTATTTTTAGCATGACGTCTATGTGTGTGTGTGTGTGTGTGTGTGTGTGTCTGTACAATGTATATATTCACTCTAACTCAAAAACTAATTGACCACACTTCATAAAATTGTACAGCTAATTCATTTGTGGGTTACCTTGGAGCTGATTAGATTTTGGTACTATTCAGGATAAAAGAACATGCTTTTTTTTGGGAAATGGCCCATAAAAATCACTTTATCTACTCTAGCAAAAAAAATTATTGACCATATTTCACAAAATTTAATAGATAATTAATTCACTTATATGTTACCCTAGTACTGATTAGATTTTGATGCAATACAGAATAAAAAGACCTGCATTTTTTACGAAATTGCCCTGTAAAAAATGCCAACATCTAAAATAAAAGACTACGTATGTTCAAATGTGTCAATTAAATGCTTGGTTTATACATAATTTTTGATGATAAAAATAATAATACCTATCCCATTTCTCTAGAACAGGGGTCGGCAAGTAATTTTAGGTGGAGTCCGGATACTTTTTAATATTTTTATCGAGGTCCAGAAAAAAAAAACTCATATTCCTTACTAGTTTTTTATTTTAATTTTCACTCACAAAATAATATGAAATACAGTAGATAGGCATATTTGTATTCAAAAATCAATGGGAAAAATAACATTTGCGGTCTTGAGCCAGTTTTTTAAAGTTACGTTCACGCGGGGAGCAGCTTATGCGAAGAATTTCTTCAAGGTGGGCAGCCGTTAAGCTTGAGTGATATTCGTTCTTCAAAAAATTCATTTTTGAAAATGAAGTTTCACAAACATATGTGGAGCTAAATAGAGTAGCCAGGTAAATGGCTAATTTTTTTGCAATTTCCATATTTTTCTGGGACATGTTTACTCCAAAATTCTTCGGCGGATGCAGTTTTATACGTTTGCAAGGAAATGTCTTCCTGCAAGTCTATTATCTCCATTTGGAGTAAAGGCTTTGAAAGGCGGAACAACTTCGCAGCCACATCTGTCCATTCTGCCGCTGGAGAAACTTCAAAAGGTGATTTTAAGAATCGCGACAACTTCCATATCTCTGCAAAGTCTTGGAATCTTGTTGCAAATTCCTTCTTAAGTTCTGACATAAATTTTAAAAATACTGCAATGTCTAATTCAGAATTATTTTTATATTCAAAAATTGTTGGAAAGTAATTAAATTCTTGACTTGCAATGTTTTTTCAAAGATATCCAGCTTGCGACGTAAGGAAGACACACTTTGTTTCAGATCACATATTAATTTCCCATTTCCTTGTAGCTCGGTATTGAGCGCATTTAAATGTTTAAGGATGTCTTTCAGGAAAGCCACAGCTAGCATATTGCGTTCGTTTGCTAGGAACTCCAAATGGTTTCTTGCTTTTTGTGTATCCAAGTTTTCTAAGAAGGACATTACTACTTCTTTTATTTCCCAAAAACATTCAATCGCTTGACCTTTACTTAGCCAACGAACATTGTTGTATTGCTGTAAGTCAGAATGTGCCGAATCACACTCAGATAGAAATTCTTTGAACTGTCTGTGCTGAAGAGCAGAATAAAACCTCATAAAATTAATCAATCTGATCAAGCTGTCCATTACTTCTTTCAGAGTGACACTAAGTTTTCCACAAAGGGCTGCCTGGTGAATTATGCACTGATAAGATAGCAGCCCAGCATTCTTATCCTTGATTCCCATTACTAGTCCCTTTCCTTTGCCGATCATCGCTGGGGCCCCGTCAGTTGAAAGAGACACCATTTTATCATAACTAATGTTTGATTTTGTCATGAAGTCATCAGAAGTCTTGAATAAATCTTCTTCGCGAGTCTTGCCTTTAAACGGCAATATTGCTAGCAATTCTTCCCTAAATGATTTACTTTCAATATCCAAAAATCGCACGAAAATGGACATTTGTTCCTCATCAACAATGTCGCATGATTTATCAAGTGCTTTGGCGTTTCAAGGCGCCTTCTGCAGAAGTTCGAGCAAGCTACTTTTATTGTCAGCAGCCAAAATTTCGGTTCTTCTTGTATTGCTTCTTGACAACAATGGAATACCTTGAATTGCGGCAACACCATCTTTTTTCTCTCCAAAAAGTGCTGCGGCCACTTCCAACATACATGTTTTTACTATCTCAGCGTCTGAAAATAGCTTCTGGTGTTTATTAAGCGTCCAACACACAGGCAACGCTGCTTCTGCAGACTTTTCTTGCTCGCTCATAGAGCGAACTAGTAAGACCATGCTTTTTTTTTGTAAGAAGCTAGATATGCCTGGAGTTTTTCTTGACGAGCTTCACCTACCAGAAGAAAATTTTTATGGAACTGCTGATAAGTTGTTTCGTAGTGTCGCTTTAAATTGCCACTTTTAGCAAGAGCGACAGTTCTGTTGCATATGAGGTAAACTGCTCCATATGAGGTAAACTGCCCCATGCCTGGAACGTAACATTTCCAGGCGTAATTCCTGGAACGTAACTGGCCTGCGTAAAACATTAAGTCCACTCAGTCAAAAACTTCCTACTTTCACTATCAACTTTACGCTTTTTAGGATCCATATTGATGAAAAAGAAACGTTATAAGCCTCGATAATAATGAAACGTACGAGATAGCAACAACTACTGACTGACGAAGTGATTCGACGACCGCTTCGGTGTCAAAGTTTATTCTGGCGCACAACAAAGGACCGCACCGCAAAGGGGAGACGCTTCCATGCCAAGGTTGCTGCTGCCGAGTAGACCCGCTCGAAAGATAAGTTTCATAAAGTGGCGTTAGGCTTTCGCTCGAGTTACGCCTGCTCTGATTAAATAAAAATAATTTCATTAAATAAAAGTAATAAGGGTGGCCCTCAAACTTATACATTCTATAAGTTTGATTCTAAAATATTTTTCTATAATATAGAAAAGTATTTTTTAAATAATCTGATAATTTATTTTACTGTCAAAAAATTTTTGGCGGTCCAGTTTTTGACCTTCCGCGGTCCGGACCTGAACCGAGGTCCGCCAGTTGCCGACCCCCGCTCTAGAACTAACCATTCTCAAGATATTTTAGATTTTCGCTTTGTAAATACGTCCAGTTACCAAATGAAATTTAAATTAAAAGTGCAAATTCAGTGTAATTTAAAATAATTATGTGTGTTATTTTGGGCAATTAAACTCAATTTAATGAATTATTAAAGAAATAAAGAGAAAATGAATTTGAGTCTATATGGAAAGTCCTATGCTGCTCACATCATATTTTTTTATATTATTACACAATATGCTTTTAAAACCTAATTTTGAGCCAAAGTTCGGTTTCTACTTCTGTCCTTTGGCATTAGCTGGCACAACAAAAGTTTATGAGGGGGAGGAGGGTGCTAGAAGTTGGGTAAGACACTGGTTAAGACCTTCATTCCCAGTATGGTTTCCGGAACCCAAAATGCCACTGGTGAAACTGATTTCTACGTCCACAATTGAAGGAGAGGGAAGATTTGTGTACAAATTCTCCCAACAATAATAGGATTGTAGGATAATTTACCACTCATTAGACCAGTCTTTCCTCACCATAAAACTGTGTAGAGAAAGTGGGAGGGGGGGGGGAGATTTGATTTATCCCTCACCCCTCTTCACCCACCCAAATTCTGCATAAATATCTTTGAATCCTGCTGATTGGCACTAAATCCAGTAAAATTTGTTTGATTTAGAATTTAAAATAAATACCATTTACACATTGACCATAGATTAGAAATCAAATTTCATCAGAATAGAATTGTCCTTGCTAAAGTGATGCTCTTTCAAACATTTTGACATTGAAGTGATTCAAGAAGGGAGCTACACTTGCTTTGCTCTAATTAATTAAACATAAGTTTGAGTTGTTCAAAAAATCCCTTTTTATATATATAGCAAACATCACTTGAAATAATGTTATATATATTTTTTGCTTTATTTATTCTAACTTCCATTTACAGTATATACTTGCGTATATGTCGAGAAATTTGTGACAAAAAAAAAAGTTTCAAAGTAGGTTGGTCAACTTATACTCTGAGTAAAAAAAAATCGTAAATCTGAAAGTTCTTTTTTCCTACTAGGCAATCCATCCTACAATGATGCAGTAATAATTGTGCAATCACATACTCCAAATTTCTCTGCATTTCCAAACTCTCCTGTGAGTCACTGCCCTCCTGTTGCTCCCGACTACCAGCATAGCATATCATGTCATCAATAAATATACATACAACTTATGTACAACTCACTCGTTTTGATCGATGTTTATCTCTCACTTCTCATATTATGGCCAGTCGTCTTCGACAAAAAATCACTCTTTTCAGAGCTACACATAAGCCCTAGGGTTGGTGGTGTGGTCTGGGATTTCAACAGTCTGTAACTCTCCAGCCACTCATCCTGATGCTCATACCCATAGGTGAGTCGGGTGGCCTGAGTCTTCCACACTCTGTAACACTGATTGTTTAAAACTATAATGCAGGATTTTAAGTTGAAAGTGTTTTTTTGTTTTGATTTTTGAAGAGAGTATCTAATAGCAAATAGGCTGCTTAACGAAAAAATCAGCTCAAATAACGGGCGGAAGCCACATACTGTTTTGATTGTGTGGTGGGTCAAGGACGTTTGGGACAGGGATGCAATACCTGCAGGACATAAGTCTTGAAATCATTAAAAAAATGTTACTTTAGTAATGAATTTTGGTTTAGTAATTGATGGCATAGATGATGATGGGGTTTTTTATAAATGACGATGACAGTGATTTTTATGACATGGGCATAGATGGGATTGCTGATATTTACATGATGCGGCAATGGTTTTTCAAACTATTTGGTGAGTTTGACTCAGACTATATGTATTAGGCCTATGACACATGAGTGTTGTCTCCCATCTATTTTGGGTACGCTGCGTGCTGGAGGTAAAAGAATGCCTGGAGCTTGTCATACGAGAACGAGTGTCCCCAAAATGGACAGGAGACAATGATTGTATGTCATATGCCTACTTGCTTAGACATTGAACTTTAAAGAGTTCTGAAGTTTTTATTATAGAAATCAAATTTTATTACTATATATATATATATATATATATATATATATATATATATATATATATATATATATATATATATACACACACACTATTAAACAATTGCTAAGGACGGATCACAAATTGCAATGTAGCACAATATTAAGCGGGGATGGAGGCCCAACAGTATAAAATATTGTTGGACCACACTGTTCGGACATTAGAATAAAGATCATTTATTGTTCTGGAAAATACAGAAGGTTTAGAAACATCTAAAAGAAAAAAATTGTTCATTTGATGCTGTTTATGGAGAAATGGAAATATGCATATAAATGACAGCAGGCACCTTCGAGAAAGGTGTCAGTATGAGATATGTCCACCTTGGAGTGCGATGCAACATTCCACATGTCGTATCATGCTTTGCACAACATTATCCAACAGCTGTTGAGGCAAGTTATCCCACTCCTCTGTCAGTGCATGGATGAGGGTGTTCTTGTTTGTTGGAAGATATTTTCGACCAGTAAGTCGCCTCCCTAAAGCATCCCAAACATTTTCAATGGGGTTTAGATCTAGAGAATGTGTTGGTCATACGAGTCATTGAATACTCTCGCTGACTACACAATACTGAACAGCGAGTGTTTGATGACATGGTGCATTGTCGTCCATGAAAACAAATTTATCACCAACAGCACCACGAAAAAAGCGAACATGAGGAGTAGAACTTCATCAATGTATCGTTAGCCGCTCATAGTCCCAGTTTCAACCACATATAGAGGCATGTGGCCATCGATCATGATGCCGGCCCATAACATGATACTGCATGTCGGATATCGGATACCCTTTCCTAAATATGTTTTGGGCAATAAGTCGTACAACTCTCATGCCAGATCAGTTGGTGTCTACTATCCAATGATAGACTGAACCTACTCTCA
This sequence comes from Amaurobius ferox, assembly GCA_951213105.1. Classification (NCBI taxonomy): domain Eukaryota; kingdom Metazoa; phylum Arthropoda; class Arachnida; order Araneae; family Amaurobiidae; genus Amaurobius; species Amaurobius ferox. The sequence goes on from OX578133.1 coordinate 48,030,752, forward strand.
TCTGAGAATAATACGCAAGCCCAGTCCTGTTCGGTCCAATTGCGATGCTCACTACACCATTGCAAACAGACGGTATGGTGCAGTCTGGACACACACAACAGGTCTGCGGGTGTAAAGTCCTCCTTCTCACAAATGTCTGGCTACAGTTTTTCGGGAGATCCGCTGTCCTGTGGTAGCAAGAAACTGATTTGCCACCTACTAAGCTGTGGTGCACCGGTCCCTTTTTGGCGATAGGACAATGTACCTGTCTCATGCAGGCATCATACTTCTAACATGACTATGTATATATATATATATATGCACACAGGGGGTTTCTAAAGTCGCACAACCCACATTTCATTTGATATTTCTCAATACAAAAAAGACAAAAATATAAAATATTCACAGTAAATAGTTTGTCTGCATAACATCGTGCGTTACAACAAATGCTGAAAATGACAATCATTTGCTGCCAAGCACAGCTCTACTCAACGACAGGTATTTGTAGCCATATGATGCAGCATATCGGTGGGAAGGGATGCAGTGATGTTGCAGATGTTGTCCTTTAAGGCTTCGATTGTCTTTGGATTGTTTGCGTATGTATACACTTCCTTTGAGATAAGACCATAGAAAGAAATCAGGGGCAGTTAAATCAGGGGATCTGGGTGGCCGTAGTCCACATGAAATGACCCTATCACCAAACACTGATTCAACGACTGCAAGGAATTTTCTTGAGGTGTGTGCGGTGGCACCGTCTTGTTGAAAATATCTAAACTGGCATTCTTCATCCGTCAACTGCTCAAAAAATTCCTCAAAAATGGTAACAGTAATCGAACAGTTTTGTATGAATTAGTCTTCAAATAATGCTCCACAATAAATACACGCTCCGGGTAAACTGAGCGCCATTTTAGAACTATGTGAACTGACTCTACTAACAACGCCATCTATTGTGCATTATATGATGTATAAATAGCGCGAAATTCAAACGTGTCTTTATATTTATGGGAGATATCAACCGAAATGTGGGTTGCGTGACTTTAGAAACATCCTGTATATATATATATATATATATATATATATACATTTTCAAGTGTTTTTAAATAATGCATTGAAAATTTTTGTTCTCTTTATGGATCGACTTATATGCGAGATATGGATTTTTTGGGTGTCAACTTATATGTGAGTATATATAGTATGTCTTTTGTGTAGTTAATAAAATAAAAATATTTTCAGTCAGCATTTTCTTGAGCTTCTTTAAATTCTTTTACAAGAAAGATAGTGCTACATTTGTTTCATTGCAAGATGGTTTTAATGACATATCAATATGAGAACGATATCAGATGAAGAATTATTTCACATTTATAACATTTGCTTCTGTGTTAAGTTCTAACTCAATTACTCACCATATACTGCAGTGTCCTTAACAGCAATATATACATCAAAGAAAACTATAAAATTTTGCTTTTTTAGAAGTTAGAGCCATTTATTTTTAGATTCCAATATAGCTGAACTGAGATATCAAGTTTCAACATGTAAGCTATCTTGGATTAGAAGCAATAACACGATAAACTTGATTTCTCTGCAACTTTCTCTGCATCTGAAAAGTGATCTTCATGTAAATGGTTCTGGTGGCTCACCTGGCTATATAAGAAGCTGAAAGTTTTCAGGACTCCATTTGGGACCTGTAGTTTTAATCAAAATCTAATACAATGGAGCCCCTAGGATACTTAACATGGGAATGACAGCAATATTTAAATTTATATATATGGAAACTTAACCTGACTATTATAATGAAAATTAAAAAAAAAAAAAAAATCCCAAACATGATGAACAAAAATCTGTTTGGCTTGGCCATTGAATGTTTTCTCATTCTAAAAAAGATGAAAGCATGTAACTTTTCCAGTCATCCTGTTACAATATTAAATCACCTCTGTAGTTAAGTGAATTTAAATTTCAATCCTTGTTAATACATTTTTTCTGATTATATCTTTTTTCAGCCATTCTGAAGAAAAGCCTTTGACCACATTGGTTCGAGTTGGATGTACGATTGCTATGAGTTTTGCCTTTGCTTCTTTACGGAGAGCATGGAGATCTGGTGAAGATGCTGACCTTTGTAGTGAACTGCTACGAGAATCTCTTGTGGCACTGCGAGCTCTTCCTCCTGCTTCTTTATTTGATACCTGTTCTGTATCTCCTGTATGGCTTGAAACTGTTCAGCGAGCATCAATATTTTTGCGTTCAGTTGTTCTTGAGTAAGTTATAAACTTTAATTTTAGTTAAATAAACAAGTGCTCATTCTTTTATCCCTACACCATCCTTGAACCTGCTTCACTGTTTTCACCACTCTTCAGGAAGAAGTAGGTGATGGCATGACCGAGGTGCAAAAATCTCTTAACACATTGACTGTCATGTCAACTGTATAAGTATGACAGTATGTGCGCTTAGTGATAAAAAATATTTATAGCCAGTGCCTTAAATAAGGTGTGCTCAAAGTCTGTTTCAATTGTCTTGTGTGACTTTTGTATATTAATTTTTATTTTTATTGATGTTAAATATATTTTAATATTAAACATTTGAAGCTTTAAAATGTAACATCCTTCTGAAAATGTAACTAAAATTTTTAGTTTTGTTTGAAAAGATCATTAAGTGGAAAGAATGTGCCTTAAATTTAATAAAAATGTAAAAATTTAGTATTAATGGAATGAAAAGTTATTTTCTAAAAATGATATAATTAAGTGAAGAGAAACATTCCTTAAATTTAATAGAAATATAAAAATTTAGTATTAATGGAACTAGAGCTATTCTCTAAAAAATGGTAGTAAAACAACATAAAAATTATTTTCAGTACACACAGTAAAGTAATATTTTCAGTGAAAAGTATTTCAGTATGAAATAAATTTTGGACCAATAATTACACACATATAATCCTCCGGCCACACAAATAGCTACCAAGCCTTCGGGTTGGTCGTGTGGTCTGAGTTTTCCACACATATAATCCTTTTATAACTTTACATAAATTATACGTATGTGACACCTTATTTTGTGAAGTATGTTTTAAATTAACAAGTCATTTGTACATGTTTTACTTTTAGGGATTTTTCTGTTGGCATGGAAAATTATAAGGGCCATATAAAGATTCCAGTTGAGGATAAGCAGCATTCTTTGGCTATTCTTCTTGAATTAGCTTTACAACATGCAAATTTGCATAATATTTTAGACGTTATTCTGCTACTTATCAAGTTATGGAAAAGCCAAACCCATATTGACAATAAGTATGTTTTCATATTTTTTTATGATTTCAAATCAGAATTTTATTATTAAATATTTATGTCTTGAGCTATTTTCATTTTAACTTATTTTGTCATAATGTTTTACATTAGTGGATCAGTGTTCTCCGCAGGTTGTTTTTGTTGGGTGGTTACCAGGCATTAAAATGACCAATTGTATCCTATTTTTTACTGCTACAGGGTTTGAATTTATGAACTATAGTGCATAATTGAATCATATCTTTGTGATTGGATGTAAAAAATGTGTCTGTGGGACACACATTTATTTTATTACCAAAATATTGGAAATTGCACCTTTTTGAATCCCTGAAATTAATTTGAGTTATAAAAAATGTGTAAAAATGTAGCATATAGAATGTGATTTAAGATAAGACTTTTGATTAACGTCTTCAAATATTAAACTCTTGATGATGTGCCATCCCATGTCCACAGAATGTAAATTTATTTTACTAAAACAGTTATTAAACATTAAAATAGGGTATTTTTTTATTGATTTTTGAAATTAATTTAAGCAATTTTTTACAAAAGTGCACAATCAAAAATTAAATGCAACATAAAACTTACTTTTGATTGACTTTAAATCCAAGCCATAACATATTTGTCATTGATTCGTGAGAAAATTAATTCTGCTAAAATATATTTACTTAACAATCAGTTTGCATTGGATGAGGATTTTTATAATTTTCTGATGTTTTATATGGGAAAAAGAATAAAATGAAATGAGCTATTTAAAAAAAAAAATGTTAATAAAATAATAATTTGCACACCTAAAATTATAGTTATTTTGAAAGCATAAATTTAAATTTGGTTTATTTATATCTTTAAATGCATTTTATAATTTTAAGTAAATATTGTTGGGCTTATTTTCAGAGATTCTCTATTTCATAAATTATTAAAGTTGATAATTCATAAATTCCCCCTTCTCTTCAAAATTCTAAATTAATTTATTGTTGTGTATTTCGGCAATTTATCTCTTATTAACTTTAATTTAATATCCCCTTCTATCATCTCAATATTCTAAATTACTCACAATTTATCGACAAACATTTAATATATCCCCTAATCACTTTCTAATTTACCAGTGTCCCCTGTATGTTTTTCTTTGCTGCTTTTCTTCTTCCCTTCTGTTAGAGCACTTTATTCATACAATAACACAAATATTAGCACTTTACATTCGTAATAATTTTCGTATTCATACAATAACACGTTATTATATGAATACGAATATTATTGTATATACATTCTGTAATTGTTTTTTTATCTGGAAAATTTCAAAATCCTATCTAGAATACTTGGACAGGGAAATCAGAGAATTTTTATTATGTTCTTTGGGTTGCAATCCTGCAAATTCTAAAAGCTGCGGAAATACACACCCTCATTTCTTTTAGCATAAAACCATTTGTTACCATCTGATGTGTAGAACCAAAATTTACCATTTGTACCAACAAAACTGCATTTGTTTTCTTCTAGTACTAATGCTGCAATTAAGTTATGCCTTAGTTTATGCGAATATATAACATTTGTTAAAATAATTTAATTTTTATTTCCATTAAAATTCACAAATATTTTTACAGTACCAACACCTTCAATTGGGCTTTCGTAGTCTCCAGCAGCTAAGGACATTGATGTCCCTTCTAATCTTTTAATTTTTGAAAATAGATCAATATTATTACAAAAATGTCTAGTTGCTGCTGTGTCTACTAACCAGCTGAATTTGTCGGTAGATTTGGTATTGTTATTTTCAAGTGAATAATTAATTTCAACAATTTCATTAATATTGGCATGGTACATTTTACAATTCTGTTTCAAATGGCCAAACTTTTTACAGATAAAACATGGACCTATTTTCTTATCATTTAATTTTGGATTTTTGTGCACATTACACAAATTTGTGGCTTGAGAGTTCATTACATTATATGCAGAAACTGTACTTACATTTCGGTCTTGGTCCCTCTGTTGTTGTCTGAATCGATCCTCCTTAGCTAGTAATTCCATCTTGATTTTGTTGAATTTAAAATCTTTGTCAGGCAGTCGGTATAAGATTTGTATGATGCCCCGAAAGTTGTCAGATAGGTGACGTATCGTTTGGAAAACCACTTATACTTCCGCTAGCGGGTGTCCAACATCTTTAAGTTTTTGCACTTTTCTGATTCGGGCAATGAAAATTCCAATAGATTCATCCGGATTAGGTCTTTTGTCAAAGAAGTCATCTAACAGTCTCATGGGGTTAGCTTGAAACTCAGGCTCAAAATGCTCTTGGATAATGTCCAGTGCAGTCTCTTGGGATCATCAGTACTTGAGATAAGCTCATGATATTGTTCATCCATGCCATAGAATAACATGGCAATCTCTTCTACGATCGTAGTCCGGTTTCTCCTTTCAAGTTGGTGCTTATTCGAATTTTGTCTCCGTTTCAGCAACAAGGATGTAGCACCCTTTGCTCATCAGAGCATATTTCATATTCGTGCTCCATGTAGCATAATTGCTGTGGTTAAGTTTTTCCATTTCCACCATGGTTGCTGCTTTCTCAACTCCACTTGAAAACGATGTAAACAAGTATGGCAACTCTTGCGTATTGCTGTTAGGGTTAATGTTACAGCTTCCCTCTCAATGCTCCGACTTCAATTGCTTTTTACACTGGGCTACAACTCGTTGTTGACTGGGATACTTCTCGTTGTTGGAAATATGAAAAAATTCCTGTCGAATATCCAGAATGTTAAATTTAAATATTGTTGTGCTTGCAGAGTAGCAGGTGTAGTGGAGTGAAGTATAGTCATAAGACAAAGTGAGTAAAGCTAATAAAGTTTTATTACTCACAATATGAAGACAATAAACAAAACATAAGAGCCTGTATCCTTAATTGTGATGCAGCTCATGAAAAAGGATTAAACATCAGCATAACATTGCTCTAACAAACAGAGTTTGGCCACAACCTGAAATTCGTAATAATTTACTTATACAAACATAGCTCCACTATTTGAGCATATCCATAACCGGCTATCGATACATGTTACATTCGCTTACTGTGAACCTACCCTCTAGATGATCATCTGCTCGATCGATTCGTTTGGAGAGATACGATATCTACTCTAACTGACATTCCCAAAGATGGGTTTTTACACAAGTTCAATTTCATGATGCTTCCGGTGTATGCTAATTTTCTGGTAATGAGGAAAATCAGCATATTCCTGTTTAGCCAAGGTACAATCTGCAGGATCTCAATTGAAAAATGGATCGGACTCAAAGCTAATGATCCGGACCTGAAACATAGTTAACTATAAACAAATTTTAATTTAACTTTTAACTGTATCAAAATGAGGATACGTGTTTTGTTTACATGATATTATCCAACAAAAATGAAACTTAATTAACAAAGAAAAGGGAAACAATTAAGAATTTAGAAAATAAAAGGGAAAAATTTAAGTAAGCAGGGATCGCATTCGTCCTAAAATTTCTAAAAGTTTGACGCTTCCCTTGAATTCCTAAAATTAACCTAAAATTTTTAAATCATCCTAAAATTTTGTAATGTTTTACTGCGGCGCTAAATTAACTCTACTATCGCCTGAATGCATTCCATTCATACGGCAATCGATGTTAAAAAAGACTTCAGAAATTAAAATGTTGTTCAAAATAGCACTCATCTTTTACAAAGACGACAAAAGTGTCAATCACGACAAAATCGCCAATTCTCAATGGTTAAATCCTCTCCGTCCACTGGCAGTTTTAGTGAAATACGATCGCAAGACGAATGGCGACCCAAGTGATCATTTACGACCGGAGTTTGGGGGGAGATTCTTTTGTTTGTGGGAGTGGGAATCTCCAGTGCAAGCTAACAAACCTAGAAGCCTTTAACCCCTCAAAGAAATTGTTGGAAAAAAATCAATACATCGCGATTCACGTTCCCGTGAACGGGCGTTTATGCAAATTCAATATGAACGACTCTTCCCGTTCACCGGCGTGAACCGTGACGTTTTTCAACATGAGGTTTCATGCAAATCAGTTCTCAATGCGTACGCATCTGATTTGCATATCCGGGGGCTTTTCCGGAACAGTCCATTCTCGGATATATAAGGCAGAGATTTCTTGAAGCAAACATCATCAGAGAGAATTCCTACTCAGTCTGATCCAGAACGGAGCGGAGAAGGCTTTGTAAGACATAGACACTGATGGTCTGATGCAGGCAGACAGAAATGCTTTAGACAGAAGCACTGCGGGATATCGTTTGACGACGGTTTTTAGTCGAGACGGACACAGAGATGGTCAGTTTAGACCAGTATGTATTGAACATTAAATTTACTTACATGTGTCTGGAAATTACGTTAAATATTCTTCTGATGTCTTATCCGTTGGTTTTCCTTTGCCAAGTGTGATACCTTCAATGGTGGCTGCAAATACACGCAAGTGATAGAGGTAGTATAGTTACTTACTACCCATGCTTCAAGGAATTTCTGTCTGGTTATTTACAACTGCAAAATTTTTGTACATAGTATTTTTTGATGTTTTATGGCATGGAAACCTGGAATGTGTAACTTGCCTAGTTATGTTTCTCACGAAATAAAGTGAACGATGTTTTTCTTTGAAACTGGATCTGCATACTTTTATGACCCAGCCAACACTTATTGACTCTATGCCAGTGCGTACTTTGCTGTTCATCTTGCTTCTTCAAATTTTAAATTTTCAAACATGAAACGGTTACGGGCCAGTTTAACGCCCAATAGAATCATAAGTGCAAGTATTTTAAAGAATCATTGTTCCAGTGTTCAGATGGGGGCCGTGCCTGGCACCATTTTGAAGTACGTGTGAATAACAAAAACGAAACGTAAACAGTGTACAAAAGACTTTTACTTCTGCTTCTTCAAATCTACGAGTGGCCATGGAGGCAAGTAGAACGGAGTTGCTGACGCGAGACAACTACGTCACTTGGTGCACCGATATCTCATTCGTCCTCAAGGGAGAGGGATGTTTCGGACACGTAGACGGATCTGTTAAGCCTATAGAAGAAGACGCAAGTCGCCGAGACTACGATGATTTTTATCGACGGAAAGACCGAGCGCTTGCTATCATCTACCAAAGCTTATCCTCGGAATACAAAGAGTTGATAAACGTCACTGACAAACCTAGTGAAGTATGGAATACTTTAAAAGAACATTTTCAAGCGCCTTCCCGAGCTAATCTCGTGCGCCTACTAGACGAGTTCTTCGACATCCGGCCGGAGCCAGACGAGCCTGTTGACATATTTTGCTCAAGACTGCGGAAGGCCGTGACGAGGCTTAAAGACGCGAATCACCCCATTGAGGACCTATATGTTTCATTTCAAACTATCAGATACCTTCCGGAAGAATACCGGGGCATCGTTCAATTAATTTATCGATGGAGTGACTCGGACTTCAAGCTCAGCAAAATACAAGCAGAGCTATCAGCTGAGGAGAGCCGGCTTCGTCAACAAGCAAGTGACTTCTCTAAAACTGTGAGTCTAAATTCTGCATATCTTACTTCTAAGAAATGTGTAAATAGAGTAAAAGTGTCTAAATTTAAATCTCAAAATGTGTCTAATGTAAATACTTCTAGTCATATTGTAAATATTTCTAAAAGTAAAATTAAGTGTTTTAAATGTAACGAACTAGATTATACTAAAGCTAATTGCCCTAAAAACAATGGATCTAGTATTGTGGAATTTCTTGGATCTCCACATATTGAAGCTAATACTGTAATCGATCCTAACGATAGACTCAGCTGGATAGTAGACACTGCTGCTACGCGACATTTCTGTAATAACATTAAGTTATTTTCCAAATTTAACGAGTGCAAAGGCACTTCAATGTCGCTAGCAGTAGGGGATGTCGAAAGTCCAGTTGAGGCTATCGGGACGGTGGAGATGTATGTCCAATTTAAGGATATACAAAGTATTATCAAATTGGAAAATGTTATGTATTCTCCTAAACTTGGAGAAATTTATTAGCTGCATCTGTTCTTGAGGAACAAAATTTTAGTTTTCAAGGAGCTAATGGGGTGCTATGGTTTTTTACACCCAAAGGGGAGAAATTCTTTTATGCAAAAAGAAAGGATGGGTTGTATTTCTTAAAACCTAAGTATAGTACCCAGGAACAGCATAACATAGAAAACCGTCAATCTAAAGATAGGGATCGAGATGGAGACAAGAAACGCAAAAAGGATAAGAAATCTAAGGATAGGGATCCTAGTGCTTCCAGAAAAATAGATAAAGTAAAAATAGCACCTAATTTTAAAGAAACTAAATTTAAATCTGACAAAACAAAAACTAAGCAGAATAAAAATGTGGATAGTTTAATATCTAAACCTAGCAGTTCAGTAACTGAACTTAACAGTACAAACTGTCTTTGGCACAAAAGATATTGCCACATTAACGCTGAATATCTCCTCCAAACCAGCAAAGTTTCTGCTGTAAATGGACTTCCTAGGCTTAAATACAAAAAGTTAAATTGTAAATTGGCTAAGTCTAGGAGAGTATCGTATAAACCCACCGGTAGGATAAGGTCCACTAAACCATTGCAATTGTTACACATGGATGTATGTGGTCCTTTACCTACAGCCTCATACGGTGGAAATAAGTATATCTTAACTATAACAGATGATTATAGTAGAAAAGTTTTTGTTTACCTTATGAAACAGAAGTCAGAAGTGTTTTCACATTTTAAAGAGTTTCAGGCCAGAGAGGAAAGGCAATTAGGTACTAAAATTCTATGTATCCGGACGGATAATGGAATGGAATTCTGCCATGATAAGTTCAAAAATTACCTGAGGGATATCGGTATTAAGGCTGAAAGGACTAACACATATACCCCACAGCAAAATGGAGTATCGGAGCGATTTAATTTAACCGCATTTGACTGTGTTAGAGCCATGTTGAACGAGAGCAAAATGCATGACAGATTCTGGGGGGAAGCAATATTGTGTTTTACATACACTAAAAATCGAATATGTCACAAATTTAAGACTAAAACTCCACATGAACTCTACAGTGGTAGAAAACCTTCAGTCAGCCAACTTAGAACCTTTGGTTGTAGAGTATATGTAGGCAAACCCAGTCAGCTCAGAAAGAAGTTAGACATGAAAGCTACAGAAGGGGTGATGGTAGGCTATGCTACTAAAACTAATGGCTATAGGATATTTTTGTCAGGAGAAAAACGAACAATTGAGACCTGCAATGTGAGGTTTGATGAGGGTGAGGTAGTGGAAGACATGCTTGGACCCAATTTATCCCAGAAATATCTCCTTAGGGATATCAAGAGATAACCTTTCAGAATACTCCGACGGGGAATATCCGAGAGGGCAGTCTGATGGGGGGGGGTGCAGGAGAGAGTGAAGACACTAGTGACGATCCGTCTGAATCCAGTGAGGAAACGGACTCTCCTGCTGACTCCAGTATGACTCCTTGCTCGGATATTGCTTGGCAGCGAAAGACGGTTCCAAGACCCGATGTGTATTATTACGCTCAAGGAGATAATAAAAGGCTGAGGTCGCACAATGATGTTAAGAAATATTGTGATAGAAGAAATATACAATTTGATCAGCAACTGTTTAATTTTTGGGAAAATAAAGGTCTTAAAAGGGTCAAAGGCAGACCAGAAGCAAGCAATATTGAAATAAATATACCAAAAGGGTACAACACTGCTATTAAATCCTTCCAGTCCGAAAAATGGTGTAAAGCTATGGATGAAGAAATGGCCATAATGCAAGAGAGGGGTGTCTGGGAACTAGTTCCTGCATCCACCTCACAAAAGCATATAGGCAATAGATGGGTCTACACTATTAAGAAAGACGAGAATGGGAAAATCAAGAGATTTAAAGCTCGTTTGGTAGCCCAGGGGTATGGTCAGAAAAAAGGAGAATCATACGATGAAGTTTTTAGCCCTGTTGTTAACTTCAACTTAATTAGAGCATTCTTCTCAATTTTCGTATGCATGCTTGGCTGGATGCATTTCCAGTTAGATATCAAATCTGCCTATCTCTATGCTAAATTGAGTCAAAAAGTATATATGAAACAGCCTCAAGGTTATGTCAATCAGGAACAGCCTGATTATGTTTGTTTGTTGAAGAAAGCCATTTATGGTCTTCATCAAAGTGGAAGAGAATGGTTTAATGAACTTGACACCAAATTAAAAGAATTAAATTTTTTAAAACTTCAATGGTGTAATTGTACCTATATTTACAATAGCAAAGTTCTTATGCTAGTTTATGTGGATGACGTAATTCTCTTCTCAAAGTATCAAAGGGACATAGACCACATTGTTTCATTACTTAGCATAGAATTTGATATCAAGGTATTAGGAAAAATTAGAAAACTTTTAGGCGTGGAATTTAAAGAGTGTGACAATAAATTTTCTATACATCAAAGTCAGTATATAGATAAAGTATGTCAAATGTTTCAACAATATAAATATCCAGTTACTTCACTTCCCATTTCTAAAGGGAATATTCTAAGTAAAATAGATTGTCCAAAGACAAGTGAAGACATAAAACAAAGTTTTCCTTACAGGAGCTTAATTGGGTGTTTGACTTTTATATCTAGTAGAACTAGACCTGATATTTGTTACGCCATCAATATATTATCTCAATTTCAAGAAAACCCTGGAATTAAGCATTGGGATGCATTGTTAAGACTTTTAAGATATGTTGAAAAGACTAAAAATTATATGTGTTGAATTTATCTAACATTCAGGAGTTAAAATTAAATTGTTACTCAGATTCTGACTTTGCTGCAAACAGAGATGACCGTGTTTCACTTGGAGGCATGATACTCTTTATTGACAATGTACCCATTTCTTGGCGTACCTTTAAACATAAGTGTGTCAGCTTATCAACCATGGAAGCTGAATACGTATCACTAACTGAAGCCGCTAAGGAAATGGTATGGGTACAAAACATAATTGAAGAGTGTCATTTACTTGGGTTAAACTTTAATAAAAGTAACAGTGGTATTTTTAGCGACAACCAAGCAGCCATTAATTTTTCTAACTCTCCAATTGAAAACAATAGAACTAAGCATATTGATATTAGATATCATTTCCTAAGAAATTTAATAGTCAATGAATCAATTAATGTTAAATTTGTAAATAGTAAAGATAACTTAGCAGATCACTTTACTAAACCAATGACTAAGGAAATAATACTTAAATTTTGTAATAAAATTTTTTTTAAAAACTAAATCAATTCCGGGCTTTTCCGGAACAGTCCATTCTCGGATATATAAGGCAGAGATTTCTTGAAGCAAACATCATCAGAGAGAATTCCCACTCAGTCTGATCCAGAACGGAGCGGAGAAGGCTTTGTAAGACATAGACACTGATGGTCTGATGCAGGCAGACAGAAATGCTTTAGACAGAAGTACTGCGGGATATCTTTTGACGACAGTTTTTAGTCGAGATGGACGCAAAGATAGATGGTTAGTTTAGACCAGTATGTATTGAACATTAAATTTACTTACATGTGTCTGGAAATTACGTTAAATATTCTTCTGATGTCTTATCCGTTGGTTTTCCTTTGCCAAGTGTGATACCTTCAATGGTGGCTGCAAATACACGCAAGTGATAGAGGTAGTATAATTACTTACTACCCATGCTTCAAGGAATTTCTGTCTGGCTATTTACAACTGCAAACTTTTTGTACATAGTATTTTTTGATGTTTTGTGGCATGGAAACCTGGAATATGTAACTTGCCTAGTTATGTTTCTCACGAAATAAACTGAACGATGTTTTTCTTTGAAACTGGATCTGCATACTTTTATGACCCAGCCAACACTTATTGACTGTATGCCAGTGCGTACTTTGCTGTTCATCTTACTTCTTCAAATTTTAAATTTTTCAACAGAAATAAAATAGAAAAAGACGGGTTCGATTGTTGAATAGTTTGCTTCTTCATATTTACTAGATAAATCACAAAGTTTCTCTTTCTTTGCAAAGTTAAAATTTTCATCAACTGTTCTTTGTTGGGAATCAATTGTGTGCAAAAATTTTGAAGAATTTATGTCTAAATCCAATAATACAAATATAGTTAGTCAGATTATGATTCTCTTACGCCCCTCATTACGTAATATTTGATCAACATCATGTCAAAACAGGAGAGTAGAGAAGGAATTTTTGTCTGCTGTTAGCAACCTCTCTAGGCATTGATGATATTAAAGGATATCTCTTCAAAAGGATGCATTGCGTAGGGGCCCGGACCACATAGCAGTTTATGAAGAAAAGCAATGGATAAAATAAAATATGGCATGGTAGGGAGGTCCCGCAATTGGATCGCCACGCTCCCCATAAAAAATAAATTAAAAACAATAAAAGAGCAGAAATGTGAAGAATGTTAAATAAACACATTCCCGTTTCCAACAGATAAAACTTTTAAACAGTTTTCATTTCTTTTTAAACTTAAAATTTTGTCACATTATTCCATGTTTAGTATGCATCTGGGATGAAAAGTACCAAAGATTTGAAGAATTTTTGCTCAAAAACCAATATTTAAAAATATAGTTTTCTGGACTAGAGTTCTTTTGAGCCGCTGGAACTTGTGCATGTGTTTTTCTTGATTCTATCAAAACAGAGGATGATTGAAGGGAAATAGCTGTGTCCAGATTAACGTGTTGTAGTAGCTTTGATGAAATATAGGATAACTTATTTCCCTCATATTATTTAATTACTGCCTTCGGCGACCAGCCCTATTGTTTTTAAAAAAGGTTTTAAACTTGCAATACCTTTCTTGCAGTAGCTGTCGATCGTGCATTTCTGCGACGCAAGCCATAAATAACGGGCAGTTTATAAAGTAACTGTCGAATGCACACCTACGTTACGTGCACAAGTCACGGCTAAGTGTGCAGTTTATGAAGTGTTGATCTTGTACCTCAGCCACGCGCGCAAGTTACGGCTAACGATGTAGTTCATGAAGTAGCTGTCGATCGCACGCCTCCATTACGCGCTCAAGTCAAGACTAATGGTTCAGTTCATGAAGTAGCTGTCTATCGCACACCTCAGCTACATGCATAAATCGTGGCTAGCGGTGCAGTTCATGGAGTAGATGTCAATCGCACGCCTTCGTTACGCGCACAAGTGATGGCTAACGGTGCAGTTGATATAGCAGTTGTCAATTGCACACCTCAGCTACGCGGCCAAGTCATGCAATTTGAAATAGCTGTCAATCGCATTCCAGCCCACTATGAGGGTTCAAGGCTAACAGATAAACACTTTTCCCAAAATAAATTGGCTTTTATTAGCATTATTTGCTTTAAGCCCGCCCGCTGCGCGGGTGCATGCAATCCTTGTACATTACATGCAATAACTACTAACTTATCAGCTAGATTTTTGCTCTTATGGCCGTATTTTATTTTACAATTCTTCAAAAATTTAAAATGTGATTTTGAGCTCTTTGGATTCTTTTTTTGTTAATTATATTAAGATTTTTTTTTCTGTTTATATAAAATTGTTTCAAAACTAAACTAACATTTTTCTAACATACATATATATAGTGTGTATGTATGTATATATTTACACAAAAACACCTGTGATAAAGTGGCCACTGGATACTAAGTGATAATTTTAATTTTCAAGTATACAGAGCATTAAAATGAAAACTGAAATAGAAAAAATATTCAAAAGATTACCTTTTTCTTTCAATGATGTTTGTTTTTTGTATCAATTCTCCTTTAATTAATGAAAAGAACGGTAATTAAACAGTACTAATAATAGAAATAATAAAAATTAGCTCCTAAAATTTTCCTAAAATTTTGAAAAAAATACCTTAAATTCCTATCTAAAATTTTTAGAAAATCTGCTATGGTCCCTGAGTAAGCAATAACTTAGAAATTTTGAAGAAAAATGGTAAAATTTGAAAGAATAAACAGATTAAAACTGAAAATCAAAACGCGGCATGACATATTCCATCCAACTCGGGGGTAAAAATTTTTTGAATAAAAATTTTTAAAAACAAAGTCCCCCTCCCCCCCCCAAAAAAAATCCAAAAAGCAAAATTCAAAACAAAAATATTGGGTGGAATACACAAAACTGGTCGAAAGAAGAAAGACAAGCAGAGTTCCCAATACTCTAGTCATTACAAAAAAAACTTAAATTTTGATGAAAACTTTGGACCAGCTGAAGAATTCAAAGGATCGAAACATAAAATTTTGAGAAGTACTTCAAGATTAACAACTAAACAACTGATAACTCAATTTCACATTCTCCTCTCCTACGTGCAAAGAAACACACAATCTCTCATCAACAAGACTTTTAAGAGCAAAAGACACTTTTAAACCCAAATTTTTCATAAAACTATCTCAAATTACAAGAAAAAAATTCTCTTAAGGAATATTACTGAAAGAACAATATCACATTCCTCCAAAACAAACCTTCTGAGACTGAACTTTCATAATTAACCAAAAAAATTTACACTACCCAAAGTCGATCGCTTGGCTGATGGATCGTTGACACAAAAAAAAAAAAAAAAAATTTTTTAAGCAGGCAAGTATTTCATCCTCACAAGGATAGGTGCATTCCCTTCTAGAGCACCTTAAAGGTGGGGCATCAAAGCACCAAGTGACAGAGTTAACATGGCCAAGAGTTAATAATGAAAATTTCTTTATAGCTTTCTTGGGTGAAGGTGAATTTTTTTCTCAAAATCAAGGCTCCTTAGACCTCAAAATACTCCTGAGTGACCATGAAAACCAACTCAGCCGCACCCTTAATTTCACCCAAAGTTAAGAGTTGTGACTAATTACTCAAACCAGGACATCAAAAGAAAACTTTTGATCACTGTCCTACCCCTTTGAAAATTTTGAAAACAAAATTTGAACTGATAACTCAACTCAAACCACACTATTCCAAAAGAGAAAAAATTGACCTCATAAAATAAAAAAAAAATTCCTAACATTTGGGACTGAGCAGATCTTTCTGAATACTAGCTAGTTTACACCATAAATTACACTAAAAATGACATTACAAACCAATAATACCCTTTGCTATACTTAGCAAACCAATAAATACCTTTGCTATACTTAGCATTATTTTAATCAATTTTCTCATATTCTTATATACTGCTGCCTCATTTCCGCAGGCTCATCTCAATAGTCATAAAAAATCTGACAGTGGGTAAAGAATCGTGAATCCTTCCCCAAAGAAACACACAAAACAAATCACAGTGGGCAAGTAATTTATTCCAAGGAAAAGATGCATTCTCCAACGAACACCTTGAAAATGTGCAGTGTCAAAGCACCAAAGTGAAGTAGCCGTTATGGGCAGATTGAAAATTTTTTTTTACCACACTAAAAAGGTGAGAAGGATAAATTTTAGCTTTAAGCAAGGCTTTCCTAATACCTAAAAATTCCCAGAATCTCCATAACAGACAACCAAACCTATCCTCCGTCCATTTGAAATTCACTAATAGCCAAAAGATTCCTGAAAGTATAAACAAAATCTCAAAAAGAACTAAACAAATTTTTTTCATTAAATTAACAGACAACCAAACCTATCCTCCGTCCATTTAAAATTCACTAATAGCCAAAAGATCCCTGAAAGTATAAACAAAATCTCAAAAAGGATTAAAAAAATTTTTTTTCTTAAATTCCCATTAAAATTTTCCAAAATTAAACTGAGGCAAAACTACAAAATTTTAATCTTAAGAAATCCACACACACAAAAAAAAATTACTTAAAAAACAAATTATGATTTAACTTAATTACAAAATGAAAAAAAAATTCAGCTGGTTGATAGCTTAAAAAAAATTCTTAAATCAAAATTAAAAAACAAATTGCACAGCATAGGGCAAGGAGCAGACATTCTTTTGAAAAAATCCCATTTACAGACTCAATGGAGCTGAAGGTAATTTTAGACTTTTGCCAAGCAAGGCATACCTAGTGCCTAAAGGATGATCCCAAAAACTCTATCCCAACCCTACCTTACACAAGATATTAAAATTCAAGAGAATTCATCCAGCATTACTTGAATGCAAAAATTCCATTAAAAAACAAGGTTCAATCTCCCTCAAAATGCATATGATTATTGCACATTATTAAAGGTAACAAAACAAACATTTCAGAGAGATTAAAAAAAAAAAATTTATTAAATGTTTGCCAAAATTTTCTTTTTCCAATAACTTTTTAAAAACTAATAATCGAAAACTTTTGATCTTATTCAGAAAAAATTCCACACACTTTAAAATCCAAAACAAATCTTATACTGCATACCAAAAGAAACCCTCTGTGTTCGTCCAGTCTCCCAAGCCATGCCTGGTCACATAGGCACCAATTATGTTGGAGTGTTTTTGACCAACAAAGGAATGTATATCGGACCATTAAGTGATGCCGTTTTCGGCTCACAAAGAAGTTTATTTAACCTTACCTTTAACCCTTAAATTTTACCATTTAAATATTTTTACATTAATCATTAACTTAAAATATTACATCATTACTTTTAAATTATGTATAATGGTTAGCTTTTAACTTATATGATTTAACATTTCTTTTAACACTTTACTTTAAGTGGTTGACATTTGCTTTGTGTAATTTTAACTTATAAGAAACATACATTTAATTCAAGCTCAGGTAAAAGAAAATGTGGACGTTAGAGTACTGGATGGAATGAGAACACCAAGGCATGGTTAAGTTTAAAGAAAAACAATTTATTTAAAATTTTAAATTTACCCACCCCTATACCCACAGGTGCAGGGAGATCCAAATTGGACTCCCTGAAATATTTCAATATCATTCTGCTTAAATTGTGTAAATATTGGACAAAAAAGGAAATGAAAGTTATGGTGTCCAAGAGATCCGTCTGCCCTGTGAAAAAAAGAAAGTGAGAGTAAAACTGAAAATCAAAATGCAGCATAACAACTGTATTCCAATGGTTTACAGAGTTTAGACGAGGTCAAATTCTATCCTGTATGAAAACACACAGGAAGGCCTTTGTCAGCTGTAGTCCCAGAAAATATGTCGGCTATTTAAAAAATGTTAAACAACGATAATTGCTGTACCTACCAAATGATACAGAGGGAACTTAACATTGGATTTGCAGCTATACATAAAATTATTCATGAAGGACTGCATATGAAAAAATTAGTTTGTCGTTGGGTCCTCCATAATTTAACAGAACACCAAAAAGCAGAGCATGTCAGAATCAGTAAAACCTTAAAATTACTTAATGATGGTATACACTGCATTATTTCTAAGATCTTAACTGGTGATGAAACGTACATACTGACATTTCAACATGTCAAGAAAGCAAAGTATGGGTCTTTGAAGATGACCCCAAACCAACAATGGTGAAAAGACAACTAGCAATGAAAAAAGTAATGTATGCCATGTTCTTCAAAAGTACAGGTCTGGCCAAAGCCATAAAGCTAGAGAGACAGAAGACAGTTACAGCTAACTGGTACACCACTGTCTTCCAGAAATTCTTCAGGAAGTGAAGGTTAGGGGACTCATACTTCACTATGACTATGCATCTTCTCATTCAACAAGGACAGTCGAATTTCTTGAACAAAAAACATCAAAGTGATGGAACATGCACCCTATTCCCCTGATCTTGCTATGTGTGACTTTTGGCTATTTTTTAGTCTAAAAAGAAATTTATGTGGGCATCGTTTTCATTCTGAAGATGAGATTGATGAAGCTATAAGAGCATATTTTTCAACAATTCCAAGAAATGAATGGCTTGAAGCATTTAATCTTTGGGAAATTCGCCTACAGAAGTGCAATGATGTTGAAGGGGAATACTTTGAACACTTCTAAGAGTTGATAAGTTTAACTTGTACCACTTAGCCGTATCTCAAAAATTTCAGTGTGACCCTCATATCTTGGAAAGAACATAAGAGTAGACTATAAGAATAACCCATTTCTCTGTTCTTCCATTTGTAATGTTTGGTGAGAAGTTTAGCTGGACTTCGACAATTTGGTAGCTATTTTAAATGTTGCCAAAATGACAAAAATTTCGTGAAATTGATAAAAATGATGCCAAATGAGAAGTAATGTTTCACAAATTCTGATTTCCATTATATGACTGGCATACCTTCTAGTATATAAGAAATGCTCTTCTCACCATTTTTATGTAACACATGATGATGCATTTTGGCTAATTTGGCGAATAATCTAGCAAAATATCGCCAACTTGGCAATATTTCATCTCAGATTGATGAAAATCTCATTAAAATTGCAAAACTGGCGCCAGATTAATGAAAATGATGCCTAACTGACGAATTAATTATTAAAACATTGTAATATATGGACTATATCACTTTTTGAGGATGCTAACAATATTGATTATTGTTTATTTAGAGTTTGAAATATAAGTTAATTGGGTACTTTGAAGTAATTGGGTAGTTTTACATGTTTTCATCTGCAAAATTGCCAAATATACATTTCAGCGATAAAAACACAGTACTATGGATCTTGTACATTATTTTTACTTTCCTTATATACATAATGTATAAGGATAGTATTGTGACTGGGTCGAAAATTCGAATTCGAGTTTTCGACGGGAGAGCACGTTTCAAGCATCCCTGATCACGAATCAAACATTTTTGAAGTGATGTCTGTGTGTGTGTGTGTGAAAGTATGTGTGTGTGTGTGTGTCAGTGAGTCTGTGGAGACGATAACTGACGAACGAATGGATCGATTCGAACAAAATTTGGTACAAAAATCACAATCCATAAACACTGGAAGCCTATTGTTTTTAAAAAGCAATCGAATATTCAGAACCCCCCTAAATTTTCGCGTGAAATTTTGAGAAAATCGTCAAAAAATCAAAACCGCTAATAAAGTTACGCAAATAGACATTTCTTATGTAATTTTTCATTAGAAAACGATTGACATAAATTTTAGAACACTAACATGAACCGTTCTCGAGATATTGCATATTTTTAAAAAAATTTATCAAAAAGTTATATAAAATAAAAAAAAAATATTTCCTTTTGAGAAGCATGTTCACTTTTCATATGTAATACCATGCGATACATTGGGTGACATCATTCTCGTGGATTTAGCTCGTTCCATTCATGAAAAAAGATACTTTGAGTAATACTTTTGTATTTGAACGCCAATAGTCATTTATCTGCTGTAGGAATAACTTATTTCTTTGTCCATAACGCATGGTGAGATTTTGGCGACGAATTTGGCGGAATGTCGCCAACTTGGCAGCATTTTGAAATGTTGCCAAATTAACGAAAATCTCGCCAAATGGATAAAAATGACGCTAAATCAATGAAAATGACAACTAATTGTCGAAAATTCAATATCTTGGAAAGAATATAAGTATCTACTATAAGAAAAACCTATTTTTTTATTGTAAAAGTAGTAAATTTATTACATTATATAAGGAAAGTCATGTGTTGCCCACATCAGATTTTTTTTACTGTAAAAGGAGTAAATTCACTGCATTATATAAGGAAAGTCCTGTGCTGCCCACATCAGATTTTTTGTACTATATATATGTAAAAATTAGTTTTCACATCTACAGTTAGTGAAATGAAAAACTATTTAGCTGCAGCATCACAATAAATGGCATTTGTACGTGATCCTGAGTATATTTCGTTTAATTGTGAAAATATTTTCCACTTTTGCAATCTGTTTGAATCGACTAAAATTTTTGTAACTAATTCGTATTATATACATAAAACCTATTTTCCAAATGTATAGTTAGTGAAATGAAGGACTATTTTGCTGCAGCATCGTGATAAACTGCATTTGTACATGATCCTCTGTATACAGTGTGTCTAGGGAAGTCCGTATCAGGAGAAATTTCTTGAGAATAAAGAGAGTTATCCAGGGGCGGATCCAGAAATATTTTTCGGGTGGGGCGCAAAGCTAGAAAGTCAATTCGCACCTATTTCAGGAAATTTGTGGTCGGATTTGGGCATGCCCTCGAATGAACTCGCAAAATATTGAGAAATCAAAGAAAAATCCGAACGTATTCATACATATATATTTTATTATTATTTTTCATATTTAAAATAATTTTATTTCTATCTTTTTATATCTCATACATGTTTTTAATATCTTTGGTTTTCATATCTCAAGCATGAGTATTTACAAAATAAACTCCATTTCTTTTATGGCAAATTGGTTTATTACGGTTGGTTTATTGGCTTATTACATCAACTCAAACGGGAATAACCATTCATCAGGACGAATCCTGTTAACCATTCGAGACTTCAACCAACTTTTAAGTCCTCGCAAAGTAAATAAACTTTGCTTTGACACCTGCAGTGAGGTATTGATCTTATACACTTTAATAAGGCACGGGTAAATATTGCTAACTTCCCTCAATTTCTCCAATACGCCGAGTGAAAAAGTCTTTCATCTTACTGCAGTTTGGCACCTAACGAAGGAGTTTTACTTCTACAAAACTTTGTAGGATGTCCAGGTCTGATTTGTGCAGTGCCATGAGGCAGCATGATGCTTTAATGATCATCCTGAAATATGATTTAACACCCATAGACTCTAATTTTAAATGATTTGGAATCATTTGGAGCTGAAGATATTTAATAGACACTTCAGCGAAAATTTTCTTAAAATCCGAGGATGAATTTGAGCAAGAAACGCAACAGCCCACTTCCAGTGCACAGTTGATAAGGGGTCTCTTTCCACTAAATTATTAACTTGGTGCTGCTATCTGCCAGCTAGTCTTGGAATAGTTAGTTCGACTCTCAACTCTCGCTTTCTTCTTCCATCGCTAATTCTGCATAGAACTTCTCAGCATAGGTATGCCTCTCCTTTAGCACTTTGACCAATTGCAGAATTTTTACTGTGGCTTCGTGTGCATCCAAGCTTTTCTTCTGTATAAACTATTGTTGAATGGTGTGATTATAACAATTAAATCACTCAACGAAAATATGGCCATTATGAATTCATAATGCTGCAATATACCACTGAAAAGAAGATTTGCTTTGGTCGCTGTTCCCATATAATTGGCATTGTGTTCATTTCACTAAAGCTGTTCTGCAATGAGCAGCATATCAATTTTGAATTGTAGAATTGAGTCGATTCGCTAATGCTAGTGAGTGCAACAGTATCCGATTAAGGAATAAACCCAAGTGATCGCTCAGAAATACATGTCTTTTGCAAGGCTTTGAGAAAAGAGATACTTTCTTCCGCAGTTTCTAGTGCATTCCTGGTGGAAGGCTCACACATCACGGTAACTAGGAATTGCCAAATTGAGATTATGGTTGTTGCAAGGACAGAGAGAGAGAGGCAATCACAACTTCCCTTTTAATTTTTGTCACACTTTACACAGTTGTGAAACATTTACGGTGCATCTATTACAATCAGTCATAACACAATTATTCAGATCTAGTTCCAGTTCTTTTATAAATTTAAGAACACTTTTCCAATAAACAGAACTTCTAATTGCCCAGTCTCCCTCTTATCTCAAATGTCTTGAAGATCCACGAAACTTACAAAAATTTCTTTTACAATGTCATTTGAGACATACCGTACTGATAAATAGAGTCGTAACTTGGGAGATTCTTCAGTGATTTTGTTAAATATTATACTGTAATGTTTTCATTCCCGTACCTCTGTCAGAATCACTTTCCAGATCTTTGCACCAATGCAGATTGTCAACTCATTGCAAGTCATTTTAATGTTGTGTTTGCAGAGGATTTTTCTAATTGATTTTATATAATATTGTCTTTCTAAATGAATTGATTTTATATAATATTGTCAATTCTAAAATGAATTGCTTTGAGGATTCCTTAGTTCCTGGTAGGTTCATCATTGGTGTCTAGTTCTGATGGCCCCTCTGTCAAATATTTTAGCAGTCGAACAATAGAATCGTTTTTATTATTGGACTCAGTCTTGCTCTTTTCTCTTCAATTTATTTCTGACAGGAAAAGCTCATTTAATTCGTAATAGCTACATTTGGTAGAACGAGCATTTTTATGAATATATGAGCTCGTCCTATTGTGTTATTTAGTGTTATTTTTTTCAAAATAATTTTATTTTTCATGTGAGTTTTGAACACTTTTGAAAACTAACAAAACCTTTACTAAAACACTTTCCAGGCTGAACTTTGTATTTCCCAACATAACTTATACCCACAAACATGCAGAAATAGGCTTTTTTTGACGGCAAAAACACTGTTATTTTTCGAAATGCACTGCTTGAACTTTCCTTTGTTTTTCACGGCCATGTTTTGGTTGATAAATGAAGGATACTTGTAAAATGAATCATCGTTCTAATGATATTTTAGCAGTATTTTGTCAGATCACTTGCTAAACTGATGCTCCGTATTTCATATACTGAGTCAATGTGAAAAACTAAAACCATTGTTGTTATTTGAATTACTTATTTAAGAAACGGCACATGTACACAAACAGTAAATACAAAAGATAAACAAAATTAGTCGACTGAATAGTGACCTACATACCCTACAGAGTTTCAAACGACTTGATGTCAAAACAGCATTAATTGTTAAAAGCACTTTAAATACAATGAAGATATTCAAAATAATACCTGCTAGACATATCGATTTAAGAATACATTGTTAGCTACAACTCTTTAAAAAGTACAAAAGCCCAAAAATAATCTGTTTATTGAGCTGAGCATAATAAAACTTTTTTAGGATCCTTCCAAATGTCATTTTTTTCATCGCTTTTATCAATAACGGCTGGTGTTAAAAAGCTAGAAATTTTGAACAGTGGTCACAACTAATGCGGGTAGGTTTTTAGCTATAGAAATCGAAAATAGTGTGACATTTTCTCTGAAGTTAGTTCGTATAAATACAAATGAAACCCTATTAATCACTTTTATCGGAAAAATATAGAACCCCCCTCAACCAGGTCTCACTGTCTCCGCTCCAGCCCCAGAGACAAATAATTAAATTAGTTCCTCTTAAAATTCCCTCTAATTTGATGCCTCTATCTGTCATTTTAGTTAGAACTTGCGTCTGTTCCGTAGTTTTCCATTGTTTCCGTACGATGTGCATTGAATATTCTCGCATTCAATTGCATAGTCTCGCATAAGCAATCAACGCCCACTGAAGTCAAGGCATTACCCTCGAACAGTGCGTTGTAGCATATGCAATCTGCCATACGCAACTCTCCGAAGTCAAGACATAATCCAAGATCAGTGTGTTGTAGACATTGGCAAACCTTAATTTTCCATTGGCCTTACTTATGTTGCGCTGTCTGAAGTTTGCATGTTTGAGAAATTATTGATCGAGACTTTCCCAGAATCATGATTGCTTATTATCAACAACCACAAACTCTTTTCAATTAAAAGGGTCGAGTTTGTGTGGTTGCAAACACTGCAGGATAGAAATTCTTATCACACCTGAAAGATTTGAATCTGCAATATATGCAGGTTTCAGTACTCTATAATCTGTGAGTTTTAGTTTCATGTTCATGGTAATTTCCTTTTTGTTTATTAAACTCTGAAACCTTTTTACTTTCCTACTGTATTTAACTTTTGGCACACAGTGCTTTCCGGTTACAAAATCCCGAAAAATCAGGCATAATTAAATAAAGTTTTAGTTTTTCAAGAGTTTGCTCAACTCAATTAGCTATTGCCGCTCTGAAAGCACACCTAGTGTACTATTTTAGAAAATTCGTCTTGCACTTTGTGTGTGACAGCATCGCTAAGCTATCATCGAATATTTCTGAATTTTTTATCGTTATTCAACCAAATATATTTCATTTGTGAAAATAAATAACTCCTATTGTGATCAAGCCACGACATCCTACCCCGATTTTTTTAATTTCTAGATACTTCATTGAATCAAGATCAGCTTATATTATTTTCTACTTTGGATTGTGTTGTCGTATTTTATAAACATATTTCATTTCTGTAACTTTTTTATTTATTTCTTATATTTTTATTTTTCTAATAATTTTATATATTGATTTTTTTATTCTGCATTGAAATCCTATTCTCGGGGAGGACGCGCGCCCCCCTGCTCCCCTCCCCTGGATCCGCCCTTGGAGTTATCCTTATTTTTTTAATGCAGCTGTAAAAAAAACCAATATGGCTCTACATGACAAGACAACTTTGAGGGCGCTGACCTCCATCTTATAGGGAACAAAAGTTATTGCACTTCCTTTTGGAGAGAGAAAAAAGTTATTTACAAAGTTGTAGAGTGTTGCTAAATTAGTAAAAAAATGTGTTTGTCCAACAGAAAAACTGAAAAGAACTCTGAAAACTAGAAAATAGACTCAAATCCTCTCCATGTAAAACAACATTAACCTATTCAGACAATTGAGATGCCTTGCATTGGGAAACACTATGTGTATAATAGTTGGGCTGCACTGACATTTTGGTTACATTTTCCAAAAATAAGGATCATTTCACAATATTCTTTATTAGTAAACATAGTAAACATGACTCATAAGATCGAAATAAAAATAAGACGAAATAATAAACATATAACATAGAGATACAATACTGCAAATGGAATGTTCTTTCAACCTCAGATTAGTTTACTTATTTTCTAGCTTTGATTATGATGATATTTACCGGCAAATTGTTTGTCAAATTAAACAGTTAGCATTCAAACTAAATTTATTAATTCTTTTGTTATACAACTGTCATCATACGAATTTGCAATTTAACCTATTCACGACTACTGACTGAAGGAAGAAGCACTTCCATGGGACTGTACATAGTGAGAATTGTTTGTTGCTCAAGAACCAGGCACTTCTTGATGCTAAGCCTAATGTGGTGAAAAAATCATATTAGATAAGATTTGCTCTAAAATACATCTACTATTATCACAGAAATACATGGGTTTTATTGCATTTTGAGGGACCTGAGTCCACCATTGTTTTTTAAACATGAGCCTTGAAAACTTGTTTGTTTTGTTTACTATTACTTTATAATATCATCGATGAAATACAGATTAAAAAAATAATTTTCTTTAAAAGATTCTTTAAACTGTTTATATTTAGTCCAGAGTCCAGAAAACTGAAGAGATGGCAGATCTTCGAAATTTAAACTCTAATTATCTGTACCCAAAGTATCAAAAACATCATCACTCACATCAATTATCTTTTAAATAAACTTCCACACTAAAGCACATAGCAACCATTTCACTTTCTTCACTTATATCACTATGAAATTCATTCATAAATTGTTAAATTTTACTTTCAGGAATATATTTTACTTTTTTTCGACCTGATTATTGCAATTCTTCTAACTAAATATATATAAACTCATACGCACTCCCCATGAAAACCAGCAATAAGAATTTTCAGCCCTAATCCCCATCTAAACATTTTATTTATTTATCAAATGCCAGCCTGTTGACTATTAAGTCATAAGGCTTCGTGCTCTCCAATATTTTTCTACAATACAATTATAATGAGATAATGCAGGGCATTCGTCAATGTGCGCAGCGGTCATGTCTTGTCCAGTTGTACACAAAACACACACAGGTGAATTGACATTATTAAAACGAAAGAGATGGACACAAAAACAATCGTGCCTAGTCAAAAATCTAAAAGTGGCAGTCGCAGCTGCACGAGGAGCATCAAGAACACAATGGGGACTGGTGCTGAGAACATTCCAGAGTTTAACACGAGAAGCGCAAACAGCCGCAGTACGGAAGGAATGTCTAAAGACTATTTATTTCAAGTTTTGATGAATGGAAGGGCAAATTTCTGTTCGATTTCTGGATTATATTGCACCCCTTCTTTGCCAAAAAGTCTGCTTTCTCATTACTTTCGACACCGCAGTGGGAGGATACCCACTGGAAAGACACCTTGCATTGTATTTTCCCGAGAAGAGATCTACACTGCTGGACGTGAGGGCTTTTCCTCTCTTGATTAGATGATAGAGCCTGAAGGGCAGAAAACACAATGAGATGTTGAATCGGAGAGAATCACAGCCCTCTCAAAAGAATTCTGCTGAATGGAAAGCTGTTGAAGTGCAACAAATATTGATTCCAGTTCTCCATCAAAATGGGTTGAGAAGTTCCCAAATGGCAGAAAAAAGCAAAAAAGTTCACAGAAAATGCCAGCACCAGCTCGTTGAGAAAAGTCCAAAAGGCTCCCTTCCCCTTCTAAACACATACCACCCAAGACCCTCATTCTTTAAAATAAACACAGAATAACTACCATGAAAGAAACCATCCTTTTAAATATATCTGTCACATGCCTTTTAAATCAAAACCACCACAACAGCTTGCATGTGTGTTTGTTTATATAATCAACTTAGTCAGCATTCTTATGAAAAGCAAAAACCAAAGCTAAAATGTGATGGTCAATGATTCAAGTAACTAGCTTTACAAAAACTGTAGGATTCTAATGCCATCTAGTGTTATTAAAAATATTAATGAACCATCCCAATTCAACATTGTGCATTAGCATCACTGGGCTTTAGCAGCCATCCGCATCGTGTAGTGAATATGCATCCATGAGCCGGAGAAGGGAGAATCTTTCTATTGCATATACGATACAGTGGTCCTGAACACGTTAAAGAATTGCATGCATTTAAAAATATTTTTTAGCTACTGATTTTCAACTTTCCTTGTTGGATAAACACATTGTAATACTAATTTGACAACACTCTACAACTTTTTAATTAACTTTTTTTCTCTATCACTCAAAGTGAGTGACGACATAACTTCTGCCCCTCTCCCCCATAAGAAGTGGGGTCAGCCTCTCTACATTTGTCTTGTCATGTAGCGTCATAGGGGTTTCCTATGCAGCTGGGAAACTGCTGTGTCTTTTTGGACATCAGCATAAAAATAAAAAATAAAAATAATAAACAAAAGAAAGAATTAAAAACTTACTTTTAATTAAATAGACTTAATCCAAAAATCCTAGAAAAGAAGCTAGAGTTACATTTACGTTGTGAAAAAAAATATAATTAAATAATAAATTACCCAAAGACATGGTAATTGAAATTCAAAATAAAAACCAGATTTAGAAATTTAATAAAGTTTATTTTAAACAAATTAAAACTTAACAAACAAACAAAATAAAAATTCACCCAGGGTTTCACAAGAAAATAAGGTATTGAATGCTCTGTCAGATTATATTAGAATATATATATATATATATATATATATATATATATATATATATATATATATATATATATATATACGAGGCATGTTTTTTAAGTAAGTACCGTTTTGGAATTAAAAAAAGACGTGCAAAGATATCGCAATAATTTTATTTCTACATGAAAGCCTGTACCTTAATCTACTTTTCTACATAATTTCCGTGAATATTGAGGCACTTGTCATAACGTGGCACCAGTTTTTGAATACCCTCCTCATAAAATTCTGCCGCCTGACTTGTTAACCACTGTATCACAACTGTTTTGACTTCGTTATCGTCTTGAAGACGCTGACCACCCAGGTGTTTCTTCAAGTGCAGGAACAAATGGTAGTCGCTGGGTGCCAGATCAGGGCTGTATGGAGGATGATCTAGAGTTTCCCATTTAAAAGATTTGATGAGATCTTTGGTCCGATTAGCCACATGTGGACGGGCATTGTCATGCAGCAAAACGATACCCTTACTCAACTTGCCACGTCTTTTGTTCTGGATTGCACGACGCAGATTGTTCAATGTCTCACAATAAGACGCTGCATTGATTGTCTCATTACGAGGCAGAAACTCCACTAGCAATACTCCTTTTTTGTCCCAAAAAACTGTGCACATGATTTTCCGGGCAGAAATTGTTTGCTTAAACTTCACTCTTTTGGGTGATGATGAATGTCGCCATTCCATGGATTGTTGTTTTGATTCTGGTGTGACGTAGGCCACCCATGTTTCGTCACCAGTAACAATTTGGTCTAAAAAATCTTCACCTTCATTGTGGTACCGCTCAAGGAAAGTCAATGCACTGCCTAAACGGTGGGTTTTGTGCAAATCCGTCAACATTTTTGGAACCCAACGTGAACACAATTTCCGGTAATTCAAGTTCTCGGTCACAATGCGATACAAAACACTACGAGAATATTGAGGAAACCAGTCGCACATTGATGAAATTGTAAAGCGTCTGTTTTCTCTCACCTTTTCTTCCACTTTCTGCACCAAATCTTCATTAAAGACCGAAGGACGCCCACTCCGTTCTTCATCATGCACATTTGTGCGGCCATCTTTAAATGCTCTCACCCATTTCCTTACCATTCCATCACTCATAATGTTTTGTCCGTAAACTTCACAGATCTCACGATGAATATCGATCGGTTTTACGCCTTTAGCACTAAGAAATTGTATAACAGCCCGTACTTCACAATCGGCGGGACTCACGATTGTCGGAGGCATCTTAAACACTCAGTAAACAACGTATACAATGAAGAATCAGACTGTAATGGCGTCAGTGCGTAGACAAGAGATGTAGGTAACCAGCGCGCATGCACGGAACGCCGACCGTAGCGCTGCGGCGGCGGAATCGCAAAACGGTACTTACATAAAAAACATGCCTCGTACAATAGAAATGAAAACATTAAATTGTGACAAAAGCACTTGAGAGGGTAAAAATTTGAAATGCCTTGGAGTTCTTGAAGCGCAAAAAATTATTTCATTACTTTCACTATTGTAATGGAGAAAAATTTCCTCCTACTTTTTAAATTCTTCACTAACATTCTGACCACTCACACACACACACACAAATCTTCATCTCTCTGGAGGCCACAAATGGTCAAAAAAACATCCTACGTGGTGCAGGAGCTGGGGCACTCACAGGGCTGTGCATGGAAGATAGCAATGCATCCCAGGAGGTGCAGGAGCTGGGGTACTCACAGGTCAGTGTATAGAAGATGGCAATTTGTTCCAGGTAGTGCGGGAGTTGGGGTGCTCACAGGATTATAGGATTGTCGGTGGGTGCCAGGGGCTTGCTTCAAAAGCAGGCGTTCTGGCGGGACTTGTGCAGGATGAACTTCAGATTTGGACAGTGTTAAGTCCTATGAGCCTTTAGGACTGCATATGGGTTCCTTACCCACTCCGGAATGGAATGAAGCCAACACTTTCACCAAAAGAAGGTTTCCATGTTGAGGGTGCCCCTTTCAATTAAAACTTTTGTAGTGAATGCATGTTATGTGGGAAAGGGGCTTCGCTGCCCTTGTAAACTTAGAAGGTGTTAGATGGCTTTTCTCATGTTTGGTTGTTACGAGGATGTCGCAGACCTTAAAGATGAAAATGTGTAATAAGAACTTAAAATTACAAACAGTCGCAACCTGTCATAACAGTAGTTTTTGTCCGGACTGAAGAGTATCTTTTCACATGGCATGAGGTTTTGAAATGGCAATCTCTTTTGGCGTGATAAAATTAAAAGCTAGGTCGCCAAGGGTGTGGTCGCTAATAGGCAACGAACTTCTTGACTAACTAAAGTCACTGCTTTATCTACTCTGTACTGAACTGGTGTTTTCTGACTTTTGACATATGATATGCATGCTGATGTTTCCGGTCATGCTAAAATCGTGTTGTTTGGGTAGCCATCTTAAATATTTTGGAGAAAAGTTTTTATGCATACATGAAAATGTCATGGTGGAGCATAAAAAATATGAATTTGACTCACAAAACATGAATATCATTGATATTTAAAACATATACATATTTTTATTTAAAATTTTGTTATATTTACCCTGAGTGAAAAATGAAACATAATTGTTAAAAATTCATGGATTTCCATGTTGGTTACATAGCATTTTTATACTTTTGGTCGCTTGATGATTGCTTATAAAGCAATTTCGTGTTTACATTTTTAAGGAAGGGGATTTCAACTGGTGTAATATTTACTGGGAAAAGGCATATTTAAAAATTATCATAAAGCCCTGTTAAGCAGGTAAACAAATATTTATTTTAAATTTAAGTTTATTTACACCTTTTCAAAGCTTAAATAATCATTATTTGATCTGAATTTAGTAGAGAAAACAATAACAAGTGAGTTTTATTTATTTAGATAAGTTAAAGATTGCTCAGTTTTAATTATATTAAAGGTAAACATAAGATTTATTAAGAGTTATTAGTTTAGAAGTTGTATTCATTAAAAGAAGTGAGTTATTTTAGTTTATTTATTATTTAGTTAAGAGTTACTTGTTTACCTTTTGATTAATAGTTACTTTTAAAATAAAATTAAGATTATACTCTATATTTTAAGTTATAAACAGTATAAATTTGTTATTTAAGCTAGATTAAATGTATTTACTATTGCTTTAAGAACATATTAAGTTAACTTCTTCAGAAATCTCTATTACACAACTCTCTTCGTTCTAAAAAAAATTTCCCCTGATACACACTTTCCTAGACCCGGCCACACATAAAATTGCCATAAGCCTTAGGGTTGGTCGTGTGGTCTGGGTCTTCAACGTTCAACACTTTCCTAGACACCCTGTATTTCATTTAATTGTGAATATATTTTTACTTTACATGAGGCTCCAGGCTCTGCAAAATACAAATTCCCCAGCAAAAAAGCAGAAGGCTGTTACTGTTAATGAACAACATTCTTGTAACCAATAAATGTACTTTCGTCATTAATACAAGTAAAGGTGTTTATAAATAATTTTTAGACATTAGAAGTATCAAAATAAGCAAGATAACAAAAGTAAATTTTGAATATCAAGTTTTTTAGCTTTGTTATCAGTGCATGGAAATTTTAATTTAATTTTTATTGAAGAGTTAAGGTCTTAGTCTTATGAGATCTTAAAATTTATGTAATTGCTGAAAGTGAGATATTTTAATTTGATATAATAGAATAATTAAAATGTCATAAAATATATATTTCAATATAGGTTTTTCCATTTTGATAGATTTAATTATTATATTCTTAATAGAGCTAATATATTTTTAATTCCATTTTCTAATTTCAAATTTATTGTTTACAATTAACAAGATTTAAAGTAAATGGGTGTGCATCGCACACTTTTTAAAAATGAATTCAGAATTTCCTCTAATCTGATCTTGCTGCAATTTCATGCCTGTTAACACTAAAATATGCCACTATTATTAAGGTATTTATCACTTTGTTAATTTTCAATTCACTTTCTATATTAAGTTTTATTTTATTGTTCAGATTAGATTTGAGATTATCTCTGTACCTGTTTACCGTATTTTATTTGGGAAAAGTAAATATCCCTACTTTAAAAATTAAAACCTCTTTCCTCCTATGTACTGAATTATTTTATTTAATGCTTTCTACTGTTTTATGTGTATAATGTTTTTTAATTTCATTTTTTTGTACCATTTTCAGGAATACAGACTTCGGAACTTGTGCTCCTCTTGTTCCTGTTTTGAAAAAAATCCAGTCCATACTCAATTATAAATTGAGGGCTGTAGAAATCAATACAAATGATGAGGTATTAATCTGTCTGCCTGTACCATTTATAAAAAGCACACATACAATAATGCTATATTATATTTTTGCTTTTTTGTTTCAGCTAAATCAAAGTATTCTCAGTCCAACTGAAATGTTTTTGCACTATATGTCTATTCCTGAAGATAATAACTTACGTATAGATATGCAACAAGCTGCTATTTGTATGCTGTCAAATTTAGATTTACATTGCTCATTGTATTCTCCAGTTCAAGAACAAGAGGTAATTTTATAAAAAGATAAATGTCTAAAAGATAATTATTTACAAATATATAGCCAATCTAAAAGAATAGAATATTTTTTCGATCTAAGCATCCAATCATCTTCAAGTTGCATTCTTTATTGCTCTTCTTTATATAGGAATGAAACTATGGTGATAGCTGTAAATGAGTTTTTTTATAGTGTCTATAATTATTACTTTCACACAAAAAAAATCAGAATTTTATGAAGCAATATGTAAATTTAAATCATAAATCGATTAAGCTTTTCAAAGTACAGTACAACCTCGAAAATCTGGACTTTGCCGATTCCGGATTTTCGATTTTCCTGGATTATAGAGTTTGAATAAAATTCAAACTTAATATTAAGTAAATATACTATAAAGCACTATTTTTAGTAAAAATATTGACAAAAGTTAAGTTAATCACTTAAAGCATATTATTTAATACAAAAAATGGGGCAAAAGAAATTTATAAGAAAACATATACACATTAAAAATCTAGAATGCGTGAACGAAACAAAATGATAAAATTACATTTTATCATTTTGTTTAAATATTTGAATTAATGTTTGTGGTTTCAATTATTTTGGTTTATGGGAAAGCAGTTTTTTTATCCTGTAGATGGACATTATTTCTGCTCGGTTATAAAGCTTCTTTGTTCAAGACCTTTAATTGTATGATCGATTGTTCGCACGTATTTTTTCTTCTCCACATTTATTGTTTACTTTGCTCTTTTTTATTTAATATCATATTGAGAATTTCGCCATCACTCAATGTATTTATGATTGGTGCATCATCATCACAGTGTAGAACTTCCGTTATATCGGCTTTTTCGAGATTTAATGGCGTGCAGGAAGATTTAATGAAGTTCCAAGATTTGATAAAGTGTGAGGATTAGCACTTTTGCCGATATATTTAAAGGTGTGAATGTGTTTAAACCATCTTTGCTATTAACGAAATGAAAAACAAAGAATAAGAACTCAAAAGTTTTATTTATTTTCTAACATCTATATAATGTTATGTTTGAAAAGGCGGATGACTCTGAAAGAAGGAAAAACTTTATTAGTAATAGTCAAATATGTAAAAAATATAGTAGAGAAATATCTTTTCTAAAAATGAAAAATATCTCTCCTCTCAATGACTTTGTAAAATATGACGAGTCATTACAAAGCTGCCGCAGCACCGGGATGTGGTTTGGCAAGGAAAATAAATAAAGGAATTTGCTTGGTTCGTAATCGTAAATGCAGCTGACCCCTTTAAGAGGTCAGTGTGTTAAGGCCCCGCTAACCGTTCAATCGAACTCAAATCCGCAACAATCTGCTCCCTAGATGTCGCTTGTAAAAATGGTATGGTTGCAAGAATTCAACTTTTTGCTCTGTTTTCACAGTCCCTTTTCCTAATTGAGCTGCCCATCATCGAAATGACTTTCCCACCAAAAAGTAAGCCTCTCTTTGTATCCTATTTCGGGACGCACTAAAGCCATAAATTCCCGTACCCTTATCCCGGGTGAGGGAGTGTCACGATACAAAGCCTGTGGGCACAGGACATTGCATTGAATAAACCAGTTCAGTTTCAGCCCTCCGAACAGAAAGAAAGAGTTTTGAACAGTTCTTGTCTGATGCCATATCGTACTGATGATTAGATTATTTTATTGGAAATTTGCGTAAATTTTCAAATAAAGTTTAGTTGAAAGTTGGAGCCAGCAGCAGAATTACTTTAACATTTATGATTAACACCAAATTGGGTTTAAAATTGGGAAAATTGATGTGTAAGATTCCTGTTTATTAAATTGTGATTGCATACATCGTTCTATAAGAAAAAAGAAATCTTTCACTTCAAAAATTAACGAAAATCTCGCCAAATGGATAAAAGTGACGCTAAATCAATGAAAATGACTACTAATTGATGAAAATTCAATATCTTGGAAAGAATATAAGTATCTACTATACAGATAAGCTATTTTTTTTTCTGTAAAAGTCGTAAATTTATAGCATTATATAAGGAAAGTCATGTGTTGCCCACATCAGATTTTTTTACTGAATTGTGATTGCATACCTCATCTTATAAGAAAGAAGAAATCTTCCTCTTCAAAATACTAGAGAAATATTTTACCTCCATCGACTTTAACATCTTTGGCAATTAGTGTTTATTTAAAACAGCAGTAATTGCAATAGATATCGAGATTGTCAATGATGGCGTATTTCAAAAACTGTAGGGTGTTTATTCACAGTTTAAGCCACTGGGGGGGGGGGGAGGCGGAGGAGTCTACCAGACTTACTGATCTACATTGGCAGTGCAAAGTTCTACCATATGCAATGCTCAAATCTCGTCCTGAACTAGTTCGGAGTCGCTGGCAGAAACTCATGACAGAAACACCGAACTGCAATCAAGTTTAGAAATTTATTAATCCAAACAAAGTGACTCATTCACACCCACGTGCAATATCATCATCAAAATGCAATTGGCATTTAATTAATATTCCGTGAAATAAAATATTATTGGCGAATTCTACGGGATTTAGTTACAACGGTATTATAAAAAGTATCTTCCCCCGTAAATGACATAAACTAAGTCCATCAGAAAGATTTTAAGAGATTTGTTTAATGGTATTGCATACGGAAAGTGAAGCTATTGGATGATATTTACTCCTTTTTATTTTTATGCAATTTGCTTATAAATATATCTGAAAAGCGTACACTATCTCAAGAACGGTTTACTCTTGAATTCTAAAGTTTATGTCATTCGCTTTCTATTAATAGCGTATGGAATGATTAGTTATTCAAGGTCCTAATATTTTAAAAATAGTTTTTCAAAAAGTCATTCAAAGATCGTCCATTATCTCGAGAATTGTTCGTGCTAGCTTTTCTAAAACTTGCATCGTTCGATTTCTAATGAAAGATTACATAAGAAATGATTATGTGTTTGTAATTACTGAAGGTCCTGGGTTTTTTTTAATTCATACAAAAATCCGGGGGGGGGGGGGCGGTCTTCCTAACTGCGATGAAAATGAATGGGGTTCAACTAATCACCGAGTGTGGTAATTGTCCAAAATTATTTCCAAAACGCTTCATTCGTTCATGAGATATCGAGTCCACAGGCTCACGGATACACAAATATACACACACACTAAATCAAAAACATTCGATTCGAGTTCGGGTATGCTTGAAACGTGCTCTTCCGTCGGAAACTCGCATTCGAATTTTAGACCATGTCACAGTACTTTCCCTATGCATTATGCACTACGTATGTAGGGAAAGTAAACGTGATTGCGATGAAGTAAATGGGAATGTTTTTATCAATGATTATAAGAACATATCAATAATTTATTCAATATTACAAGATATTTTTGTCACTATAATAATCTAATAATATTCGAACCTTCAGTTTGACAATCAAAACGTCAAAAAACGTAATGTTATTTTCTAAGTAGCAGATAATAGCTGCTAATATTTAGGAATCATATGTAACTAAAAATAAACAAGAAAGATCAATCATGCATGAAGCATTGATTATGAAACACTTTCCAACTTCAATGAAATTTTATTTAAACATCTCTAAAATGAGATACATTCCTCGGTAATATTTTTAAAATTATCACAATACTACATTAATTTATTATATTTGAAAACTTAAAACTTCATCGAAAGAAATGAGCTTCATTCAAATCACGGCATTGAAATATAAATTGCCTGGTTTAAACATCTCTAAAATGCGAAAGCACTATAAAATATCTGAAAGCACTAAATTCTTCAAAATTCACAAACATCGCGAATTGGGAATGGTTTCATGTGTAACAAGCGATAGTAAGATGACATATTTGTGGAAAATTTTCTAAAGCAAAAATTTAAAATAAACAAGAAAAATCAATCATGCATAAATCATTGATTATTAAGCACTTTCCAACTGAAATGCCACTTTATTTAATCATCTCTGAAATGCAATACATGCAGCACTGATATTTTTTAAATTAACACAGTACTACAATAATTTATTAAATTTGGAAACCTGAAACTTCATCAAAAAAATGCAAAAAAAAAAAAAAATCGTCTGCTTCTCTATGTAAAATCAATGAATATTTCATACACATCACTTATATTTCAGACTCCAGAGCCAAATAATTTTGCATGAAAAAATTTACCAATTCATATGGAACTCATCTCACAATCGCTTGATTTGTTTACATTCTGCATGCTATAGAAATTAGGCTTCTTTGTAGGAATAATCAAAGTTCAGTAATCGTTTAAAAAAATATTGTAATTGCGTTGGCACAAAATTTAGATACACAGAAAATATGCAAAAATAAAGCAGTTTTATGATGGATGCAACACTAAATACAAATTTAAAAGATCTTGGAATCGTGGAAACATCACGATATTTAAATAAAGGAAAAATGGATGCCATATTTTATTTTTTGAAATGAGTCATGTGATCTATTCATATAAATATGGATGTAACTATTATTTCAATTTTTATTTAAAAAATTACCTAATTAATTACATTTTGCTGAAATTTTTTTGCACATTTTACTTGATAATTTGAATATGTCTTAAATTTTTCGAAGCAATTAGTAAATTTTAACTCCGGTTAAAAAATATTTGAAAAATTAGATTCCATGGGGTTCAATGTTTTTCTTTGTTCAGCCCGAGTTAAATCTGAAGCGAATTCAGTGATATTATTCATTTTCATTCCCGTATGTCTCACAGACCGTCACAATAATATACTAAAATTTCCCTTTGATAATTCCTATTTACGGCAATTATCGTGCGAACGATCAGACAGACAGACAGAATGAACAAAGTTATAAACACTTTACAACTATGATGGAAAGTGTTAAAAAACGCAGTTACAGAAAATTATCTGCAAATGAAAAATTACAATAAAATTTAAATCTGTGGTAAAGAAAAAAAAAAAAAACCTCGTAAACGAGGAGTTGTGACACAATTCCTAAACTTCACTGAATCAGCTAAAAAGAAAACGTTATAAAAATCGTGGATAGAAAGTAAATATTTGTAAAAATGCCAATCCATAGATTTTTTTACAAGATATTATCATTTTATTAACTTTCTACTGCTATACTTTGAAAACAAGACAAATATTTTTTTCAGAATTGCCCAGTTCTACATGTCTGCAGAAGTGTATCCAGAAGAGGATAAATAAATATCTAATCTACAATTTTGTTTTTTTATCTTCTTATACAGAAAGTCATATCATACATACTCAAACTCAAAAATCCAGAAAAAAGCACGTGATCAGCCTTTTACATAGACTCCTCTGATTACTACTCCCCCCCCCCCCCCTCCTTTCACATGTAAAATATCCCATCCTCAACCCCCTTTTATAAATTCTGGCTACGCCAGAACATTTTTTGTTGTCCCTTTCTCTTTTTCCTAGTGAATACAAAAGAAAATTGGTATTTTTCTGTTTATGCATAGGATTTTTTAACACTTCAATTGTATATTACTTCCCCTGCAATACATGGTAATGTATAGGGAAAGTATTGGAATCGTGTCGAAAATCGCAACTTGAATTTTCGGATTTACACGTTTCGGGACCTCTAGAAGACAAAAAAGCTATTTTTAGCGTAACGTCTGTGTATGTGTCTGCGTGTTTATCTGTGCAATGTATGTGTCCACTCTAACTCAAAAACCAATGGATCAATTTCATAAAATTTTATAGGTAAGTCACTTGTGGTGGGTGACCCTGGTGCTGATTAGATTTTGGTACAATTAAGAAATTAAGAACTTGCCATCTTTTACGAAATGGTCCGCAATAATCGCCAAAATCAAAAATAAAGGACTACGTATGCTCCAATGTATCAATTAAATGCTTGTTTCATACGTAATTTTTGACGAGGAAAAGAATAAGACCAACCCTATTACTCTAGGACCAACCGTTATCTAGATATTTTAGTTTTTTCGTATTTTTGTTACAAAATATGTCCAGTTACCCAATAGAAACAAAAATTGAATTAATAAATATTTGTACTAATAAATATTTGTAATAAATACGCTATAAATATTTGTTTCGTGTTCCAGAGGTCCAAAACGTGTATAGATCCGTTGAAAACACGATTCCAATACTTTACCTATACATTATATACCATATATTGCAGGGAAAATAAAAAATCTAATGTGAGCAGCACATGACTTTGCCTACAAATTAAAATTCATTTTCTTCTTACTTTCCCTGCAATACATGAAAAATATTGGAATCATATCAAAAATCGCAATTCGAATTTCCAACGGATCTACACGTTTCGAGACCCATAGAACACAAAAAAAACATTTTTAGCGTGACGTCTGTATGTATGTCTGTCTGTGTAATGTATGTATCTACTCTCACTGTAAAAGTAATTGACCAAATTTCAAAAAATATTCAAGGTAAGTTACTTGTGGGGATCTTGGTGCTAATTAGATTTTGGTATGATTCGGGGAAACAGAACCTGCCTCCTTTTGCGAAATGGCCACAAAAATCGCATGTATACACTGTAGCTAAAAATACTAATTTCTCAAATTTCACAAAATTTGGTAGATAAATCACTTGTAGGTTACCCTGGTAAGATTTGGGAAAACAGTACCTGTTTTTTTTTTTTTTTTTTTGCAAAATGGCACGCAAAATTCATTAAAATAAAAGTCCACACATTCTCAGATATATCATTAAATGTTTCTTTTGAAAGTAATTTTCGACGATAAAAAGAATAAGACCAATCCCATTATTCTAGCACGAAGTCACTACTTTAGCCGTTTTCCAGATATTTTAGCTTTTTCGCTTGTTTGCTACGCCGCATTTGAAAATATGTCCAGGTAACACACACACACAAAAAAAAAAAACCGAAAATTGGTATTGTTTTGTATAATTCAATTCAATTTAATGAATTATTAAATAAATAAAGAGAAGATGAATTAAAGTTTATAGGGAAAGTCATGTGCTGCCCACATCCAATATTTTTAACTTTCTCTACAATACATCGTAATATATAGGAAAGTATCGGAATCATGTCGAAAATCCCAACTCGAGTTTTCAACGGATCTACACGTTTTGAGATCTCTAGAACAAGTAAACACTATTTTTAGAGTGACGTCTGTGTGTGCAGATTTTGTAATCACTCTAACTCAGAATTTAATTGACCGAATTTCATTCTATTTTATAGGTACATGACTTGTAGGTGACACTGGTGCTGATTAGATTTTGGTGCAATTCGGGATAAACGAACCTGTTTTTTTTTTTGCCAAATTTCCAGCAAAAAAATGCCTGTCAATGTGTATTGTAATTATTGAAAGTCCTTATTTTTTTTTTTTTTTAATTTCATACAAAAATGGGAGAAGTTCTTCCTAACCGAGTTTTAAATCATCACTAATCATCGAGTGCGATAGTTGTATTAAATGATTTCCAAAACGCTTCATTCGTTTATGAGATATCGCGGCCAAAGGATCACACAGATTTCTTCAAATACGTTCTATTCGAGTTCAGGGATGCCTGAAACGTACTCTTCCGTCAAAAACTCGTATCTGAATTTTAGGCCATGTCACAGTACTTCGGAAATAATTTGGTACGATTGTCACACTCGATGATTAGTGGAAACCTATTGATTTAGCTGTTAGGAAGACCCCCCCCCCCCTCAATATGATTCCCTGTGTATTATATATTATGTATATAGAGAAAGTAAAAATATAGTGTGATGAACTAAAAAGGAAAATAATGCACACTTGCTACGGCTACGGTGGGCTGAAAGTCTCAAACCTCCTTTGGTAGACAGTCTATATATTCTATAGACTAATTATGTAATGCTTTCAACAAGAAATACTGCAATATTGATAGAAAAAAAGGAAAGGGAAAGACAAATATTTCTCTCAAAAATGAAAACAGTTTTGCATCGGCAGCAGAAGCGCATGAGCGGAAATAAGCTAGAATCCTGTCCAAAACTAGTTTGGAATCTTTTACCAATTCTTGGAAAAACTGTATTCCTTCTGGAACGTCACCCCCGAAAACCGCAAAAGCAAATAGCTGTTGCTCCCCGAAGTGGGAAACTATAGAGGGCTGTGCCTTTCTTGATAAATAGCTGTCAAACAATCACTTTCTCCCCCTAGTTGTTGACTGCATATAAAGATCTATTGCTGACCGACAGAGATTGTATGACCCACAAGCACGCGACTTAACAGGGTTGCCGTAAACTTAACTTCATTCTGTTTCACATATTTGTATTTAAAATAGTTTATAGATTATTATAAATCGATCTTATAATGATAAAATTATAATATTTGCTGATATCGATAGAGAAATGTATTACTATTTTATTTACGTATGCAAAATATTCAAAAAATTTTTTTAATTTGTTACAGAAGCCCTTAATGGAAACTTCCGTTGGGATGTTAACTTTTAAATTCATTTTTGAAACACTTTAAATTTAAATATTTAAAAAAATTGTATGATAGATTAAATATATGTGTTTATCCTTTAATATCGCGAAGACAGTTAACATTTACGGGCAAAATTCACGGAGGAATCTTCTAAACAAATTTTCCCATTGGTTAACATGGAAGCAGCTCATAAGGGCTAGTGAGGTATGAGTCCCCTTAATGACCTTGTTGCTTGGTTCTGTGTGATACGATATTATTTAGTTATTTATTTGCTGTTTATAGTATGTAAATATGGCTTTCTAAATAAAAAAGGCAAAATATACAGTCGATTTCAAGCTGATGGGAGGTTCGAGAAGAACGAAAAACTCCTCAGATATTAGGAGGGGGAGGGGATTCTAGAGACAAAACAGAATACATTGAAGAATGGGATTCGTACTATGAAGTGAACAAAATAAGTTTCCATGAGCATTAATACAAATTCTCGGGATTTTTAGATTTAATTGAACAATCTGTGATAAAATGTTACTATCATGTTTTAAAGTGTTTGATATTAAAAATTATATTGTTTCAGAAAAATGACTTTTTCAATAATGAGAAAAGGTAATTTTGATAATAAAAAATCAGTATTTAAGTAACGATGCATATTTTATGCGAAATAATTCATCGAGAATTGTGACTTGCGTGAGGGGAATTCATGCTAACAACGTAATTCGCTCTTCAACTACGAGCCAATCTACGGCCGTCCATGCTTATATCCGGCCTAAACTTTCGTCTCATTTTGGGGTTCAGAAAGTCGAGCAGAAATT
Organism: Amaurobius ferox; assembly: GCA_951213105.1. Taxonomy (NCBI): domain Eukaryota; kingdom Metazoa; phylum Arthropoda; class Arachnida; order Araneae; family Amaurobiidae; genus Amaurobius; species Amaurobius ferox. The sequence goes on from OX578133.1 coordinate 48,072,665, forward strand.
ATGGTATTTGTTTATAAAATATAATTCCATATAAATAATTTTACCTTGTTGTTTTAAATCTGCGACTTCATCAGTCCGATAGTTGAAAAAAAAACCTTGAAAAGTTGGAAAACATCCGATTTTGGATGTTCGGATTTTCGAGGTTGTACTGTATCTGTATATAAAAAAATTTGTACAGCTTAATCTATATGTCTAATCAAATATTGATCACTTTATATCATTTAAAAATTGGGGCAATTTGGTACTTATAAAAATGCTAATATAGATTCTATAGTTTGAATAATTAATAGAAGATTAAAAGCAGCCTAGGATATTTTCATATTTATAGATTGGACTCTCTTTGTAATATAAAAATTATATACAAAACTTTGAAAATATATCATTATAATTTTAGTATTAAATTTTAAGCTATTGACAGTCCCATGAGATTGAAACAGTAATGTGAAAATAGATTAATAATATTTAAAACATGGTTTTCAAAAGCAAAACATTATGGATATTTGTGCATTTCACATACATCCATACATAATACAAATATCCAAAAATTGCTATGGATAATGCATTATGCGTAATAAGTGAAATACTATACATTATGTTACTTTGTTATGGTATAAATAAATAATTTGTTTAAAATTTATATCTGAGTTACATTATAGATCAGGAGTCTAAAATATTTCATGCATGTACTTATATATGCTTTAAAAGCATGCAGTGGGCTATGTTTAATTGTTCTACTTTTTTGCTTAGAATGTTCTATTTTTTTTAGTTTTAGTGATTGAAAATTCACTTTGGATCATGAATAATCACCAAAATGTGATAAAATGTTCTTTAGCTCTGACACTATACGATAGCTCTGACAATTTACTCTTTTATAATCGCAATATTTGATTTAGAATTCTTACTATGTGTAGTAGCTTCCAAATCTTGGGCAAAATCAGTATTGACTGGTTATGCTGATTAGGTTTTCTGAGTTTTTTTTAAGCATCTTCCTTCTGAAAATTTTCTATAAAAAGAACCCCTCTCTTACCATGTTCACAGAATCCTTGCCTATTTAATCTCTTCTCATTATCTTAGTCAATAATCATAAACTTTCGAGATCAGAAATATTTTAGCATTTTTTGCATGAAAACAGTATATTTTTCTTAATTGTGCATCCACAACTTTATCTGAATTTAAAATTTTCAGATTGTTCCATAATTTGTAATACTTGTTGTACCCTTTGATAAATATTTAGAATAGTGGCACACTTTTAAATATATCGCTGTGTTATAATGCGTGTTATAATGCAAAAACTTTATTATATAACCATCAATAATTTCTCTTATTAGCACCATTGTTCAGAATTATGAGCTTCAAATACATGCTGGAATACCTAAAGAAATGTGAAAATAAATATGGAATATTTGTGCAATTTTTTTAGGATATAAAAATATTGTTTTAGCTAATCAAATATTTGAGAAATTTTTCATAAATTAATAGTAATTTATCTATTTTAAATATTGTTGTTGTTAAGCCCCTTGACCTAGAAAATGCTAGGTCAAGTCCAAAAGATCACACCATCCATATAGCAATGAGGCTGCCCTCTACTGGCCTTCTACTAGAAGATTTAAAGAGGTTCAAATGCAGTCGAGAAGATGAGAGAGAGTAGCCGAGGAGAAACAGCAGGTACAATTAGGGAAAACTGTCCCCTCATTCAAACCTCATAGCCTTAGTATGGCCTCTCCTTAACCTGGTCAATGTTGTCTGAATGGATTGCTTTAAAATTTAAATTTTATTTATGACTTTCCTACAATCTGAAACTTCATTACTTCAAAGCTGAAGTATCTTCAAGTATATTTAACCCAACAAAGATGGTTATATAACTGTGAGTTTTAGCAGTCCTAGTAACCACCACAAACTTTTGAATTTTGCATTTTATCATTTTATTAATGTAGTATAAAATTGAATTATTTTTGATATTTTCCATAATTAATAAATAAAATATAAAGTTCCTGGTTTCTGTAAAATTAATTTAACCATGGCAAAATTTGATAGAATTATACAATTAAAATTGAAAACTTAAAATAAAACTAGCAGTGGGGCAGCTAACTGTTGGTTATTCACTATAGGAATAACCCATTTTTCCATCTGTAAACTTGGTAAAACATTTTGGTAATACATTTGGTGGGATATTACCAACTTGGCAACTTTTTTAAAATGTTGCCAAATTGATGAAAATATTACTAAATTGATAAGAATGATAGAAATTCAATGAATTGTGTTATGTTAAGGAATAGTATTGTGATGATGTTTTGGTAGATTCATCTGTCAGTCCAATGGTCCCACTTGCCAACCTTTTATTTGACGACTTTTTAAAATATTGCCTAATTGATCAAAATATCAAATTAATGAAAATGTCTCCTAGTTAATAAAATGATGCTTAAATAACGAAAATGCAATATTTTATGAAATTAAGTTAATTTTAAATCAACCTAATTTTTCATTCATCCGTCTCTAATGCAAAATATTTTACCGGATATCACCAACTTGAAGAGGTTATTTTAAAATGTTGCCAAATTGTTCAAAATGACACTAAATCAGTGAAATTAATAGATAGTATTTTGTTAGGGAATAATATTTGTAATGATGTTTTGTTAGTGTCAGTCCGATGGTCCCACTTGGCAACTAGGTTATGAACTTTTTGAATGTCACCAATTGATCAAAATATGGCCAAATGAAGGAAATATAGCCAAATAATGCTAAAAATGATGCTAAATTAATGAAAATGATGCCAATTGATGAAAGTTTAGTAATATTAAGTTCAATTTAAATGAACCCATTTCTACATCTGTCCTTCCATAATGCTTTGTGAAAAATTTGGTGACAAATTCGGCCGGATATCCCAAACTTGATGACTTTTTTAAATGTTGCCAAATTGTTGAAAATGTTACCAAATCGATAAAAATGTCTTCAAATTGATAAAAATAATGCTGGATCAATGAAATGAATTGTGTTTTGTTAAGGGATAGTATTGTAATGATGTTTCAGTAGAATCTGTGTGTTAGTCTGACCATCCCACTAGGTGGCATATTTTGTGACTTTTTAAAATATTGCCAAATTAATCAAAATATTGATAAATTAATGAAAATGTTGCCAATTTGATAAAGTGATGCTAAATTAATGAAAATGATACCTAGTTGAGGAAAATTTAATATTTTGGAAAATTAATGTTCAATTTCCTTGATAATCCCTATTGTTTTGTGGGAATTATTAATTTAATATACTTTATTCAAATTTAAGCAAGTTCCACTGTTTTTCAGACAGTGTTAGGGGTTGTAACTAAATTGTGTTTTGTTGGGGAATCGTACATGAATCGTGTTTTGTTAGTGGATCATGTAGTATGCATGTTTTGATAAGGAGCCATATAAGAAATAATAACATTAATTGGATATAGTACATGACTCGCATGTGTCCATAGATAGTAGATGTGCTGGAGTGAGTGGATTGGAATTAAAGTTTTGCAAATTTTTTTTTAATTCCGTCATATGACAGGCATGCTTGCTAGTATAAAAATAGTTGATTAAAAATACCTAGTATATTTTCAGTTCTAACTAGCTATCTAGGCAGGTCATCGTTAATCATAAAAACCAAAATTGCTGAAATCTGAAGGATCTAACATGAAGTGGAGAAATTTATAGCCTGGGATGTCTGCCCACTAAACAGATAAGCCCCAGTTAATGATAAATACCAAGATTTACGATTTCATGCAAACATATCTCCCAAGGACGCTTTCCTGCACACATGCTGTGGGCGCAAGGTAATTTGAAGGGGAAACAAAACATGTATTCAAAAAAATTTTGAGCCAACCACTTGAATTTATTATCTATTCCATATGTAATGAATTTAGACTTGGCATAAAATTTTCAAACAGTAAAAAATTCAAAAATTTTCTTCCCACTCCCTTGTTTTTAAAAAATATGTCTTTCATAACATCTGACAAAAATAAATAATTATATGTCCCTTTTGACCGGCTGTTGGTAAATTAGTTTAAAACAAAATAACTTCATTAAAAATTATTTAAAAAAATAGATTTGCCTTTCTCTCATTTTGATGGTCTTAATGATAACATATAATTTCTTCATGTTTTGTCCTACTTAATATTCAATATGAAATCTACATTTTGATAGTTCTCAATAACACATTTGGTAATAACCTGACAAAATTTTTGCTAGGAACTTGCATAACTTTGCTTATTTACAGTCTAAATATGTTTGATGAACTTTAAAAATTTTAAATTTTTCTATTAGTCTGTTCATAGCCACTATTGAATTAGACTACTTCAAAACATTAATACACACTCCACAAATGGTCTAGTATGTCATTTTATCAAAAAGTGAAGGAAAACTCAGTTGATGGCCATTGTTAAATAATAAAAATATCTGAAGACATTGCTATGCACCAGAGTTGAACAAACTACATTGAAAATGTATTTTTGATACAAAATGCAACATACATAGGTTTTAGGGCTTAAAATACGAAATACAAAATACTTTTCAAGTTTGAAAAATTCAAAATACAAAATACATTAAAAGTACAAAATGCATTTTAAATGTGCGAGAGCCCAGTGGTTAGTCAATTCCCGCCTCTGCCCAAACTGTCGCATGGTCACACAGAGTACTATTATGTTAAACATGCTGGTCCGTAAGTCCTTTCAAGAGGTTGGTGGTAGGTGAAGGAGGGTACGATCCCTGTAGATGCCTCCTCCACTGGGTTCTGGTCTGAATTGGGTGGAACTTCCCGGCCATCCAGACAGATACCTTACACCTTCAGGTAGGTCGGATGGTCTGGAGCAAAGAAAATACACTTAAAAAAATTAAACATTGCTGTGTATTAGATTGAATTGAATTTTCAATGCTAAGTAAAAATTGTCTATACATTTTATTGGAAATAAACAAACTTTATATTTTTTAAATAGTAACATTGAAACTTTAAAAAGATGTATAGAAAAAGTATGACACCTTTAAAATTTTAAATCTCCAAGTTGATAAAGTAAAAATGAATTAATCTACGGGAGAATACATTTTATATAACATACAAAGATATAATAAAAAACAAGAAATTTATGAAGAAATCTTTATATGGTTACAAATGGTTTGTACACTTCATTTTTGACAGAACTATTAAGCATTTTAATTTTCTTTTGTATACATATTTCTTACAGTATCTCCAAAGCTGGAAATAAAGCTTGTGAATGCCTTTATCCCCTCTAGAATTCGATGCTGAATCCATGTCAGTCATCATCTAAGCTCTATCTATAGCCAATCCTTAGAAACACATGTTTCAAAGAATTTATTTGAACTGAAAGTGAAAAGAAAAAACAGAAGTGAAAATATTAGTAAACTTGCAACCACCTCTTGAATTTGATGCTGAATTCATATCAGCATCAATTCATAATGCATCATCTCAGCTCTATCTATAGCCATTCTTATGAAATGAAGTTTCAATTAAATTTTTTGAACCGTATATGGAAAAGAATTGGAGGTGGATATCCTTAGTGAACCTCAGTTTTTCTTAGGAATTTGATGTTGAATCCATATCAGTCATTATCTCTATTTATAACCAATTTTGAGAAATAGATGTTTTAAGGAAAAATTTTTGAAGCAGATGTAGAAAAGATACCGAAAATACAAATTATACCGGAGGTGAAAATCCTTAGTGTACACTGAACTGCTCCGGAATTTCATGCTGCATCCATATCAGCCATTGTCCTATCTATAACCAATTCTGACAAATAGATGTTTTAAAGAAAGTTTTTGAACCAGATGTAGAAAAGAAACCAGAAGTATAAATTCTTAGTGAACCACTCTACATCCTCTAGAATTTGATGCAGAATCCATCTCATCAGTTATCATCTAAGCTCTATCTATAGCCAATTTTGAAATATAGACGTTTTAAGTAAAATGACAATTTTTGAACTGGAAATGAAAAAATAACCGGAAGTAGAAATCCATAATGAACCTCCAATCCCTCCAAAATGTGATGCTAACTTCAAATCAATCATCATCTGAGCTCTATCTATAGCAGATCCCTAGAAATAGATGTTTCAAGGAAACATTTTTCCGAAAAAATATAGTATGGCAAATTTTTGCCACCAATAAAACTTGTTACATTATATAGTGCTATCTCGATTAAGCAAATGCCGAAGTACTATTACATATACTCATTAAATCGAGATACTCCTACATAAAACTAAACCAGTGTGGCCACTCAACCTGGAAACCGGGAGAACTGGGAAAAGTCAGGGAATTTTAGAATGGTCAGGGAAAACCGGGAAAAGTCAGGGAATTTTGTGAAAATTCTTTTTTTTTTTTTTTTTTAAATACTAGTTGTCCATATAAAAACAGAACTACCCAGTTTGTATGCCATTTTCGAAAAATTTCTCCAAGTATTATGCTGTACTTGTAACCGCTAAATAAAGGTTGCCAGGTGTCAATTTGATTCTGTATAAAAGCAAAAATACAGAGTTTGTGAGCCATTTTGGACAAATGTCGCCAAGTACAGAGATGCCAACTTTTACGGATTTTCCGTAGTTTGTACGGATGTTTACTTCATCTTTCAGTTTTACGGACATTACTCCCAAAACTACGGAAAATCCCATGAAATCCATGCATCCTACCATACAGTTCATATTCCCTGCTTTGCTGAGAGTCCAAAATTATCAGTTTGCATCCATTTTCTTCTTCTAATGATTTCATATCAGAACAATAAACCTAATTTATTTTTATAGTGTGTGTAAAAATAAAGAAATATTTTACTAAACAAATTACATTTCGCTTAAATTATAAGATTGCACAATTCAGTCCTTCTTTTCAGGCTTTCCTGAGAGTACACAATTGTCTTTTTCCATCCATCTCCATCCCCTTATTATTGGACATTAACTTGACTAAACTAGCTTATTTTCACATTTTGGTTGATTATAAAGGCTAATTTTTTAATTAGTTTCACATAAATAGTACGATCGTGAAATTCAGTTTTTTGTTTCACGGGCGTTGCCGAGAGTACGCAATTATCCTTTTCCATCGATCTCCATCTCCCTATTGTAGCACATTACCTTGACTAAACAAGATTATTTTCATATTTTGGTTGATTATAAAGGCTTAATTTTTTAATTATTTTCACATAAATAGTACGATCGTGAAATTCAGTTTCTTTTTCACGGGCGTTGTCGAGAGTATGCAGTTATCCTTTTCTATCGATTTCCATCTCCCTATTTTTGCACATTAACTTTACTAAACTAACTTATTTTCATATTTTGGTTAATTATGAAGTCTAATCTTTTAATTATTTTCATATAAATAGTACAATAGTGAAATTCAGCTTTTCCGCTCCTCGGGCGTTGCCGAGAGTACGAAATTATCTTTTTCCATGGATCTCCATCTCCCTATTGTTGCACATTAACTTGACTAAACTAGCTTATTTTCTTATTTTAGTTAATAATAAAGGTTAATTTCCTAGTTGTTTTCACATAAATAGTGCCATTCAGTTGTAATTAACTCAGTTAAGTTAGCAAAACTACATTTTGAACTTGTTCTAAGGTTTTAAAATATATATTGTCAATATACGTAAAATCTTACTGATGGTCGATGCCGTTTTACTGAAAACTCCTGATTTTTCTACTGATGACCCCTTTCAGGGGTTGGTATCTCTGTATATTATATACATTTTACTACATTTTTTCTATTTTATTGACATTCTTTTGACATTGCTGAATTCACATTAATTATTTAATGGCTGTGGCTTGTTATAGTGTAGTTATTGCATATCTTTAATGATCTCTGTCATTGTGAGCAATTTGCAATGCCCATATTTAAGGACATCAGTTTAGACTATTTCTTTTTATTATCTTCAATGAAAACCATTAAATTTTTTAAAATATTTCTGTAGTCCAATTTTACTTCATTTACATGTATTTTCTATTAAAAATGTCAAAATTTATTTGTAAAAACAAAAAAAATATGTGTATTTTTTTCTCCTGATTTAATATAACTATTTTTGGATAGTGGAGTTAAATTGTTAAGATTTTTTAATCAAATTTGTAACTAAATAGGGACGTGCGCATGTTTTATGCTAAAATTACTGGTCTGGAATTTCTTTTCAATTCACCTTGAAAACCTGGAAAAGTCAGGGAATTTCAATATCTCCGAAGAGTGGCCACCCTGTAAACTCTTACCTTTAGTTGCATTTTAAAATTTGCTTTGGTTTTGAAATTCCACACATTTTGGTTTGCGTAATTGGCATTCACATTATTACTCCATTATCATCACTAGATATCACTTTAAAAGATTTTCCATCTAATACTTTTCAAAATACATTTGCATCACGAGTGGCAGTATCTTCCATCTTTTCAACTGTCTTTGCAATAACTAACTACTGCATTGCATCTTTTTAACTTATCTAAAATATATATACAATGCATAGCAGAGATTGAATTGCCTATGCTTCTGTTTTCACAAAGAATAAAACTTCAAGCTATCTTCCTGTCCCTTTTCTTTATACATAGACAGGAAGGACACATGTACCAAGCAACATCTTTATATAATTTCTATATCAACATGAAATTTATAACAAACTATATTTTTTCAGAGGCCACCACAGATACTAAATATCCCATTAATTAACATCTTTATTGTCGCCAGATTTCATAAGGCTGTTTAGATTGACTCCTAGAAACAAATTCAATAACTAGACTATATACAGATTAACTGTTTTCTCTTTTGTGAATCATTCATCTAGAGTTTGAACACGATAACTTAAAATCTGAAGAAATGTATTTTGAGTATTTTGAAAATACAAAATACCCTGAAAATGTATTTTCAGTACATTACCAAAATACTTCAGTTTTTCAGTTTAAAATACAAAATGCAAATGTATTTTAAAAATGTATTTCAAATACATGTATTTTTGATACTGCTGAACTCTGCTATGCACCCAATAAGTTGAATCATAGTCCATGTTTATAAAAAGTGTAGGAAATTTGGTTCTTGGCCACTATTAACTTATACTACCTCAGGACACTGATATACACTACATAAACTATTCAATATTACATTGTTTTGCACAATGTAGGGAAAGTCGTTTGATGGCATCTATTGAGCATACTATTCACTATACATTCCATTTATAAGATCCTTGCTTTTTTTTTTCAAAAGTGTAGATAAAGTTGGTTTATGGCCTCCATCAAATAATATGAATCATGAACTGTGGAATACAATTCACAAATGCTCCATTATCCCATTTTTTCAAATACTCATACTATTGGAAAGCTCAGTTGATGGCCACTATTGATTTATGTACATCGAACACATCTGATATATCTCATGGGAATCTGGCCATTTATGTCTGCTCTTAAAATCTTGCAATGGCGGCTTATTATAAGAGTATATATTTCTATATCACACAGTAGTAAATAATGTATAATAACATAGAAAATAACCATGTTGAGTTATCACAAAGTTAGAATCTTGACGATACAGGTTACATAAATTTGAATTTTGTGTATGAATAATTTTACAGTAATGAGATTTATCTACATAATTAAAACCTTTAGTAATTAGGAAGCATTCCTTCAGTAAAACCTTTTTTGGTCCGATTTTCATAAAAATCATGCAAATAAAAGTTAAAAAAGTTTTAGTTATATTTATTATAGTTATATTAAGTTATATAAGTATTATAGTTATATTTATTATAGTTATATTATAATTATATCAAGTTTTATTTTAGAGTTAAAGGGTAAAGTTGCAAAAAATTATCATCCGTCTGTCATTCATAAAGACATCTTCAGAAAGTTTCAGTGCAAGAACTGATGTTATACTAAGGGCCAAAGGCAGGCAAAAATACTTAACTGCAATTGGCCTGGCATACGTCAGAAGGAATTATTTAAGCTCAGTAGGACTGACATCAGAAGGGCTGTTGGGCTCCTTACTGGGCACTGCACCCTTAAAAGACACCTAAATATTATGGGTGTCACGAAAGATTTGCTATGCAGAATCTGCGGCTATAGCGAAGAAACTGCCGCACACATACTCTGTGAATGCGAGGTGTTCTCCGCCCACAGGTTCGAACACATGGGTCGACATATGATTGAATCCTGGGAGTTGTATAACATTCCTATCTAGTGCCTGTTTATTTTTGCTTCGGCTACTGGTCTCTTTTCTTAAGGACCTTCACTTTTTGGGGTGGTACAATAGACCTCTGGTCGATGTGCTGGGCTCTCCTGGAGCCACCTACCTTCATGTCATTCATTCATTCATTCATCATTCATAAGGTTGAAAAATATTTACTCTCATCCACTTTGTGCTTATGCTTCTAATATCCACAGACACATCCAAGCCATACAACTTGTCATATGGCTTTTATCATAGTTCCAATATTTTCAAGTGTAGATCAGAATTTAAAAATGTCAATCCCTGAAACGGCAAGACAATGTTTATCCTGTGTCCCACCTGGCCACCTGCTACACATGGCCAGAAGCAAGCTGAGGCTTTGGAATTCATCGTGGCCTTCATTGGCAGAGAACCCCACACACAATTGACAAACAAACACCCTTTTCAATACCACTATGACATACAGAAGGACAATTGTGCACAGACCAGCCTTCCAGAACGATATCAAAATTATTCACACACACAAGCATGTAACAAACTTTCTCAAGCTAAAGAAACAGATTTAATGATTGGCAGGAAACCACATCCCCATTATCATTCAGTAGCATATACCAAAGTAACCAACAGTGATTACATTGAATTACTGGAGGGAAAACCATCTTTCGTCATGAGGTAAAAATGTAAACATAAACAGGAGAGGAATCACACCCTGTCAGGAATACACAAGGCAGGCAAAAATAAAACTTCGGGATAAAATACGAAAATGGTGAAAGGAGAAATTTAAACTAAACACAGAGCTCTTAGGTACAAATCAAAATGCAAGTTTGCAAAACAAGGTAGGCTCTTCAATGGATTTGAAAATCCCTGAGAAGCAAAGCAGTAGACAGGAGGAAAACACTGACACAACACGCGTAATCGCCTCAGCAAAAAATATGAGGAAACACATTTACCCACAATTACAACACAATTTAAGGTCACACAAACCCAATTACTCCTAGATTCAGGGGGCACGTCTTTCAGTTCTCCCAATCGCACTTTTTAACAAACATTAAAGTACATTATATTTCAAGATCGGTCACCATTTCTACATTGACAGGACATATTATAGACTACATCAAAACAGTAGAGATACTTTTTAAAATTCAGAACAAACATTTCAACCACTTATTCTACATAACCACAGCACATTTTCCAAACTCATATGAAGGCATTCTGACCACACAGATAAAAACACTTAAAATGGGTGATTTTGAAATTCCACTTAACTCTCACAATCAATCACAAAAACAGCAAATTAATACCATCACTCAGGAAATAAACACAGGCAGAATCAACAGGAAAATACAATTAGCACTAAACCAAACACTAAATATACAAATTGTAGCTGAGAAAAACTTAGAAGATGGGACATAAATTATTTTCGAACCAAAACAAATTTCGTCTTACATTTATATGGATTTCAGAGTACACATAATACAAAACAACAGAATAACTATTAGAACACAAAACACCATACACTCGGACATCATTCTAAACAAAAATATGACTTTGGGAACAATAACCACAGACTTCGGGATAGAACCACAACAGGACGGCTAAACACAACAGGGGGCAGGGGGAAGAACATACACAACAGTATTACAAAGTAATGAACCTAATTCAGACTCACACCAGAAGTTAGTGCAGAGAGAAAAAAAATTTAAACCCACAGAACTTTTAATTACAACACATGGATACAAATACAAGATTTACTAAAATTCATTATGCCTTTAGTAAATGTTTTTTCTAAAAATTTAAAGACCTTAGGGACAACAGACATCATTCAGTCCACAATTGAATTATTACATGACCACGCAATTTGTTTGAGACCATATAACATTCCATATGCACTATAAGAAACAACTAAGGCACCTTTAAAAGAGCTAGAAGAGACAGGTATCATAGCAAAACACAATCCATTTTTGCCGATCCAATGCTATTAGTAAAAAAAAGTGAATGGGGGGAGAGGAGAGAGAGAGAGAGAGGAGGAGGAGTACAAATTATATTTGGATCTATAACTCATAAACAACATATCCACAATTTTCCCATACAAAATTCCTAAAATCAGTGCTATTATTATTAAATTAGCAAGGTATAGAGTTCATGCGAAGCTTGACCTGAATTCAGCATTTAACCAACAGATTTTGACCCCAGAAATGAGGAAAATTTTGGCATTTACTATGCCCTGAAGTAATTTTGAATATCAAAGATTAGTATTTGGACACATAAGCTTGGTGCCTATTTTTTAACAAATCAGGGATATCGTTTTGCCAGTCTTACAGGAGAAAAACATTTTAGCATATATTGATGATGTAATAATTCCAGCCAACTCATACGAAGAACTTAAATACAAATTACAGTTAATATTCCAAAAGTTCAGAGAATATAATTTAACGCTATTACCCACTAAATGCCAGTTTCACTTAGACAAGATAAGCTACTTAAGATTTGAAATTAGCCGAGAAAGCATAATTCCCACGCAAAGTAATATTAGGAAAATCATCTTTTTCCCAAGACCTAAGACTTTACGAAGGCAAAAGAGATTTTTAGGAGTCTGTAATTTCTATAGGAATTCAATAAAAAATTATTCAAAACTTGCATCGGTACTTTCCGTCTTAACACAAAAAGGGAAGAAATTTGAATGGGATAGCAGTGTGAGAAGGCATTCTAAAAGCTTAAAAAAAAAAATTTTTTTTTTTTTGAGAAACTGTTGCCAATACAACCTAATTTTGAACAAGATTTTTACCTCAACACAGACACAAGCCAGCTGTCTCTGGGAGCATCACTTTTACAGGATAAAGATGGAATTTTAAAACCAAGAGCGTATTTTAGTAGAAAGCTAAGCCTACAAGAATAAAGATACCCCGCAATTAAAACCGAGTTTCTGCCAATTCATCAAGGTATGGCTGCTTTCAAAAATTTCCTGTATGGAAAAAATTTTTTTGTTTTAGTAGACCACAAACTCTTAGAAGAACATTTAAAAATTAAGAACTCAGTTATAATAATGCAGCGCTGGTTATTAGACATTTCCAAATTCAAATTTAACTTCATATCCTGGGAAACGACAATTCTTATGTGATTATTTGAGTAGAGAGGATTTTGAAGAAAACAACACACTCACTGAAACCCCAATGTTAGAGAATATTTTGGAAGAACAACTTAATGGTGCTAAATTATGGGAAATCAGAAATAACTTAAGCATCGGTGAACAAAAACTAAGCAAACATTACGAAGCTTTCTACATAGATAGGGAATCCAACTTAATCATGCACATAGAAAATTTTAAAAATAAACCATGGAGACGCATCCTAAATAAAACTATTGTCATTTCAAGATCATTACAGAGATGAATTTTAACCATTACACATGTCACGCACACAGGATAGATAAGACATTTAACTTACTTTGAGACAGGTACTACTGGAAGCCTGATCAACCATGGATGTACACTATTTTGTACTTTCCTACGAACTATGTAGAGAAAGGAAGGGAAGAAATCAGGATGTTCCATTCAGTAGGATACCAATTCTGCCGGGTTCCACATATGCTCTGTCAATGGATATTGTGGGTCATTTCCTATTCAGCATAAACAATAATCGGTACTCACTTTCAATAATGTGCCAATTTTCTAAACATGCTTAATGTTATCCAATCCCAAACATTATGGCAGAAACAGCGGTAGATAAACTCTTACATCACATCTCAATTTTCAGCAGACTATTCTCAATCTTATCAGAGTTCAATATAGATCAGCAATATACAAACATATGACAGAGAAACTACAAATTGTCATGAAATTAAGTTCAGTACAATGTCCTTTAGTAAATATGATAGCGGAATGAATAAATGGTCAACTAAAGCATACTATAAGTACTCTAACAAACAATTCTCCATTTAGGGACACCCTGATTCACTTAATGATATATAACAACACCATACATGCTTCTACAAAAAAATCTCCAAATTATTTTATGTTTGCCAGGGACATTCCCATGTTATTTGAGACGACACTAGCAAAAACAATTTCTGATAATACGTACCAAAAAAACATAGTAAGAAGAATCACGCTTATGTACAACACATATAAAGTAGCAACCCAAAACTTACTGGATGTCAAAGAAAAAAAACCCTTACAATTTGCAAAATTGTAGAAGCGCTTGCTGGAAATAGGCAATTTAGTTTTTCTAAAAATTCACACAAATTTAAAAAAAGACAAGTATACAGGATTGTATCGTGTTCTCAGATAAATCCACAGATTCATATACTAAATCAAGGAAGTCACCAAACTGTTTGCCAAGCCTACCAAAGCATATATTAATAGGCTGAGACACCTAATTGAAAGAAATTAGTATTTAAAGTCACTAGAAGTAACCAAAATGAGCACACAGACAACAAATACACAAGACACCTTAAAAATGAAATCCCTACTACTGCCAAATCCAATTTCCGAGGACAAAAATAAAATCCCATTTTTCCTTTGGGATGAAGAGGAAATAAATAAGGATGACACAACCCCCAAAGCGAATGCGGCTCCCAAATCCTAAAACAGCGGTGTTTACTAGAAAACTAACCTGGGATAATCTGAATGTAAGTCAACAGATAGGTAATACTCAAATAACCGATCCTTCCATTCTGACACAAAATTTTCAGGCACTGATGAAATTTCTCCTTACAACAAAAAAAAGCCGGGTACCCTCAGCAAGCATGGCACAAACCAGGGATTCTCTGCAAATAAAAAATAAACTGGAAGAGAGTGCAAAAGGGGATCGACCACAAAGCATAAAGAATAGGCGAAGGACGCTATTACCTAAACCAAGGAAAGTAATACATATGTATACACTTAGAAGTGTTCAAAAGAAGGATTAATCTTTTGTGTGCAAATAACTTGTTTTAGCGTGTGGTCTCGTTGAAATTATAATGTACTTGAGAAATAACATTTTGAATTTATGAAACCAAAATGTAAAAATCGTTTGAAAATATATTATGTCTTGAATTCCGTAATTATAAGAAAAATAAGTTGAGAAATTATAAGAAAAGTAAGTAAAGAAAAACATACAGATAAGTTAAAGGATTAAACGTGAAACAGAAACTGTTATAAATGCTAAACAATTTATAAATGGAAAGGAATTAAAGAAGGCACAAATTATCATAATAATAATAATAAAAATTGGTAAAGGAATGTTTTCTGAAAAAATAAATAAAATTAAAAAACAAATCAAGTAAATAAAAATATAAAATTTTTAAACAAGAAGTTAAACACAGGGTAGTATTTGAAGTATCGCAAATTAAGAAGCAAAATTGGCCTGATCAACCAATTAGTGTGAATAATGATGAGACTAATGGTGTTATTACACAGGACAATTTTTATTGCTGAACTTCGGCAATTCCACCCTTCAATCATACTTTAGGCCCCTCCTCTTTCACAGGCGTGTCATTCCATGTGAAAACACCCATTTTAAGAAAAACTTGTTGCTCCATAGTCATGGATTTTTTTTTAATTTTTACCATGAATACAATAAAATCCCCAAATAAATAAATATAACCCCCAATATAATAAACCCCCCAAATCATAAATAAATCAAATTTGGGGATTATAAAACCCCCACATCTGAATTTGTAATGTATGTATCCCAATAATAGCCCAGATACAGGCATTTGAAAAATGGTCATTTTTGCAAAATGGTGGCCATCTTGGATTTTGCACTAATGTTTAAAAATGTAACAGCTTGAGAACTAATGGTTCAAATTAAATAATTCTGCTACCAATTTAAAGCTATTTATATCAGGAATATAGGTGCCACATCAAAACAGTAAAAAAGATATATTTTAATATTGTTATTACATGAAAATTGCAAAAATCACCTTCGAATTGATAGGCAACTTTAATGGACTATAAAAAAAAATGGCCCCTACTATTTTTTTCAGAAACTTGGTACAAATAACTAACTAATATGTGTGCTTTAAGTACAAAAAAAAATTGGAAAGGTAATATTTCTTATTACAGAGGAAAATAGCTTTTAAAATATATACATTTAGTTAACATTTGACATGCAATGCTTTAATCATTTAAAAAAAATATATTTTTTAAAAACAAATAATGAGCAAAAACAAAACACAGGAATTTTTTACACGCTAACTAGTATGTGTGCTTAGTAATGTGTATATGCTAGTATGTGTGCTTGCTAACTAGTATGTTATCCTAAGTACAAAAAGAAATTAGGATGGTAATATTTAATTTAATAACTAAAAAAATACTGTTATATGTATGGGAAATTGGTGTACAAATTTCTGGCGTACTGAATCATTCTAATAAAAACCTTCTTAAAAACCATACAGTTATCTCTCTTATATTTTATTCTCTTATTTCAAATTATAAAAAGGTATTTCAGTAGAGCTGAAGATACCCATTTTGTCCTAGTGGCCACTGGCTCCTAAACCAATTTCATCTAATAGCCAGTATTGTAATCTTTGGCACACATCTAGAGGTTTTGGCCATATATATGATGCACTTGGGCCATGAGAATGCATAAACATAACATATACAAACAAAACACATATTAATTTCTAATTCATTGAGATGCATTCATACTTCTTTAAGAATTTCTGAAGATGGACAGTTTTCCCACCTGTGTACCATACCTTTCTGATTCAGTTTAATAAACTTGTTTCTTTTAATAATGATGTAGTATAGTCACTGATATGGATGGCATGAAGCATGAGTTTAATATTTTAACGATACAAACACATACAGAATTAATAACTTTGCTTCCAACAATTACATATTCTGTTGGATATAGTGTACAAAATTTAGATAGTATTTTTACTTCATTTTGATTTTCTTTAAATGCAGGGTATAATTCCTTTAAATTATGCAAAAGTAATCTTTTTTGTTTTAATATTTTCCCATTTTTACTTGGTACAGATATGCAATATTTTTTTTCTGGACACAAACGACTGTTTTAATAAAAACTAGTAATTTTTTTATAGTATCAGAATTTAATTTAACACATATTTCACCAGCCATTGATAATATCCCTTCTGTTTCTTTTATTTTTCTTGCTTTTTTTTTTACAAAATTCTCTGTAGTAATATAACAAGCCTTTGTTTGTTGGATTATACATGAATCTTGGACTAATTTTAAAATTTGCAACTTTTCTTTAAATGATGCATCTAAAGAAAACTTATTCAATAATTTTTCCATCATAGACATGCAATTTGAGTAAATAATGTCTTTTGAATTTTGTGACTTATTAATACTTTCAATACCCAATACTGTATCAGTTTTAGTAGCAACATGGCTACTTAATTTCTTAACTTGCATATAACTGAATTTCCTCTTAGAGCTAAATCTATTGACCTTTATTGGCGATAAATCCAAAAGTTCACAGCTTTTATTCAATTGTTCCATTATTATTCTGACTTTACTATAATCTGCATCATTGGTCATCTCCATGTCAGCAGTATGAACCTCTGACTCACTAATTGATGAATGCGGGGAAGAATAACAAGAAGTGCAGAGTTTTTTTTCGGGAATGAGTAATTCCTGATTTATCATTGACAGTCTGAGAGAAATTAGTATTAGGTGCAGCTCTGATTTTGGTGAGGTGTTTATTAAATGAATCACAAGTTTTCTGTCTTAAACTGTACCATTTCAGATATTCATTCTTGTGAATCTTGCAGATACTACACTACCACTCAGGACACAAGTACAGGAATAAACTCAGTATTTAATGACACATTGATTTTCTTGCATACAAAACATTCAATTTTTATAGAATAAGACAAGAACTAATCATGGAAGATAAATAAAAGAAATAATCATAGAAGCACAATTCACTGATTTATTTGTTGAACATACTCAGCTCTGAACACTTGAACAAAAATGAGCTCTGAAAGGAATAAGTCATCCAGAAATGTAATATAACATTGTATTTTGAACTCAACCTAAGAGAAAACAGATGATGCAGGTCAAGTAATCATTTCAGGAACTTTGACAACTAATATATGTTAATTGCTATTACTTATATAACAGAACTGTGAGAGTATTAGAGTTCAAAATTCTGAGGCTATAGGCAGCTGATGTCTCATGTGACCCAGAAGCAGGTGTTTTTAAATGTTCCAGAAACAATATTGGTGCTATAGGATCACTTTCTTCTTCAACAGCTTGTTTGTTTATGTTTAGGTATTTATTTCAACTAGATAGGGATATCACCCGGCTGTGGTTAGGCTGCCTGCATGTGCTGTCGCAGATAGAGTTGTAATTGGAAACCTGCAAGTGGGCTTCCGTCAAATTAGTCGGACGGTTGTCTTCCGGTGGAAAGTAGCGTTATTTTCCGTTTAGGTCGATATTATGCTGACTGCAGTATACAAGTATAAAATTTTTTATATATTTTTAAATTCAAACCCTTTTTTATAACTATGTTGTGTAATATATGTTTGAATGTAGCTGTAATATAAGAATAAATGCTTTAAAAAATCATTGGATATATTATTCCAGCTAACATATAAGAATGAAAATAATTTCAATAAAATCAAAGTCCCCAATTCCCTCGTCCTATATGTATATAGGAGGAAAAAATTCCATTTTTCAAGATCTATTTTAATGTTATATATGCATTGGTGAGATCTAAAAATAGTATATTTTTAATTTTTTAAAGTAGTTTATTTTTAAATATTTTCTTTCTTGATAAAGAAAAGTTATAAAATAATTATGTTTCATCTATAACAGGATTTTTTTTAATGATAAATTTAAAACATTACACAAAAGGAATAGCAGGAAAAAATAATTTAAAATTCTTGAAACGTAAATTTTTAAATATAATAAATAAGAGTAAATTATTAAATTATAAGAACAAATTTAAAAATGCTTTTGAAAAATATATTATTAAATATTATATTAGAATTCGTTTTAAATACTTAGATGGGAAACCTTTATGCCACTAATGAAAAAATAAAATTAATAACAAAAAGAAAAAATAATTTACTCAGTTTATTATATACATAAAAAAATGCATTATTAAATAATTAAAAAAATGAAAAAACGGTTTATAATTAAATCTTTTTTAAGAGTATATTATTATATATAATATTAAAAATTATAAAAAAATAGCTGCTTGTAATTGAATGGTTGAATATTATGAAATGGAAGAGACAATTTGATGAAAGATAAGTTAAGCATAAATTTAGTGCTATTAAATCATATTCCTTCACTAGGAGTACTTGCGTAAATATTTATATTTTTTCTTCACAACTTTACCAGCGTTTTTCTGAGAAGGAGTAAAATGTCACTTGTACCTTTCTCTTATTCTTTTTCTTCAAAATAAAGCACACACATGCAGGCCCGTGGAAAGCGAGGAGGGAAGGGGCCTCTCCGGGCCCCCATCCCCTCATATGTGTACCTAATTTTTCCTGTCCGGGCCGGATTCCCCAGCATACCGAGGGGGGGGGGGATTATGATCAAATATTTCTTGTCAAGTTCCTTAAAAAGTTTGGAAAGATTATTATATTTTATTTTCAGAAAAATAGAAGAGGAAAAAAGAAATTCTTCAAACTCTATTTTAATGCTATATATACATCTGTATGAGCTAGAAACCGTAAAATTCGACTCTTTATCAGTAATTTCTTTTTAAATATATTTGAAGAATTACAATTTAAATAACACTGTCGTCTAACGGTAATAAACGAAATATAATTTGCTACCTTCCGCCGTAAGACAACAATCATCCGGTTAATTTGACGGTAGCCCACTGGCTGATAGCTCAATGTGCGTCCGCACTTGACGGCAGCCAAATTACATCGTTTCCGCAACCACATTTGACGGCAGCCAAATTATATCGTTTCCGCAACCGCACTTGCAGGTAGCCTAACCACTTCGATATCACCCAGTGGCAGGAGCTGGCAGGGTGATATTCTTAAAGATATATTTTAGTGATAGACATGCTGTAGTTCTGTGTTTAATTTTTTTTTTTTATTTTAGTGCTGTTCATAAAAATAAGTGCTTTATATTATCTAATTACAAATTATTTTTTGTGAAATTAACTATATGTATGCTGAAAAGCTTCAGCTTTATGCGATAGTTGTCATCTATATAATAAAAGGCAATGTCTGTCTGTGCGTCTGTCTGTCTTATACACTATACGTTTCGCGACCGCGCGTCGGAGAGCTACGAAATTTGGCAATCGGAGAACTGGGGGGGAGGGAAGGGGACACGTGAAAACCGATTTTCAAAATTCTAATTATTTTTTTATTTATTTAATGTTTTATGCGATTTCGACCTTTTTTTGCCCTTTTTTCTCCACGATCCAGACGTCGTAGAAAAAAACAACTCACACCATCGGAAAGAGCAGACAATTGCGAGTAAAAATATATCAATTTCAAATCTCCATTTCGATTTCTAATATTTTTTAAAGATTTTAAAACAAAAGTCACTTTTGGCTCAAAAAAACGATTTTTGGTTTTTAAATTCTCGCATAGTAAAAAGTACTCATAATTTCGACTAATAATTTACATTTTTAGAAAGCTGAAATATCTGGCATTCTTACAAGTCTAATCTGGTCCAGAAATAATGAAAATTGCCTTCAGGATCGCAATTTTAAAGACGTCATGATTTTAAATTTCTCGGCGTTCCGTTCGTTTCTCCCCCGCTGAAGCAGGGAAGGTGGTGGGTGGGGACGTCAAGGTGGAGGTGACGTCACGGTTCTGAATAGAGCTCCTTTGCTCTATATAAATTATTATATTTATATTTTAAATGATGGGACGATCTGGATTTTTTAAATGTATATTTTAAATGGATATTTTAATTTTATGGATATTTTAAATGATGGAACAATGAAACAATGGAATGAGGATGATGGAATTAAGCATATGGTCATTTTGTATATTTTAACTTTTGGATATTTTAAATGGATATTTTAATTTTATGGATATTTTAAATGATGGAACAATGAAACAATGGAATGAGGATGATGGAATTAAGCATATGGTCATTTTAAATTGCAAATTAGCGCGTGGGAAGTTAGCGGTAGGCCCGGGTTCGATTCCCGCCACTGCCAAAACTGCCGCCGTGTTTACGTGGAATACGATCACGTTAAATATGTGGGTCCGTAAGTCCTTCCGAGAGGTTGGTGGTAGGGGAAGGAGGATACGGCCCCTGTGGATGCCTCCCCCACTGGGTTCCCGTCTAAATTGGGTGAATATGTAGAAAGTTATGGAGATTGTCGCGGAGGGCGCGGCAGCCCAGTGGTTAGCGCGCGGGAATTGCACTCAGTAGGCCCGGGTTCGATTCCCGCCACTGCCAAAACTTACGCCACGTTCACGCAGAGTACGATCACGTTAAACATGTGGGTTCGTGAGTCCTTCCGAGAGGTTGGTGGTAGGGGAAGGAGGGTACGGTCTAAATTGGGTGAATAAAAAGAAAGTTATGGAGATTGTCGCGGAGGGCGAAGTAGCCCAGTGGTTAGCGCGCGGGAATTGCACGCGGTAGGCCCGGGTTCGATTTCCGCCACTGACATGGAGTACGATCACGTTAAACATATGGGTCCGTATGTTTTTCCGAGAGGTTGGTGGTAGGGGAAGGAGGGTACGTTCCCTGTGAATGCCTCCCCCACTGGGTTCCGGTCTAAATTGGGTGGCACATCCTGGCCGTCCAACCAGTTACCAGGCCCGGGTTCGATTCCCAAAATTGCCGCCGTGTTTACGCGGAGTACGAGCACGTTAAACATGTGGGTCCGTGAGTCCTTCCGAGAAGTTGGTGGTAGGGGAAGGAGGGTACGGTCTAAATTGGATGAATAAAAAGAAAGTTATGGAGATTGTCGCGTAGGGCAAAGTAGCCCAATGGTTAGCGCGCGGAAATTGCACTCGGTAGGCCCGGGTTCGATTCCCAAAATTGCCGCCGTGTTTACGCGGAGTACGATCACGTTAAACATGTGGGTCTGTAAGTCCTTCCGAGAGGTTGGTGGTAGGGGAAGAAGGGTACGGTCCCTGTGGATGCTTCTCCCACTTGGTTCCGGTCTAAATTGGGTGAATAAAAAGAAAGTTATGAAGAATATCGCGGAGGGTGAAGTACCCCAGTGGTTAGTGCGCGGGATTTGAACTTGGTAGGCCCGGGTTCGATTCCCAAAATTGCCGAATAAAAATAAAGTTATGGAGATTGTCGCGGATGGCACGGTAGCCCAGTGGTTAGCGCGCGGGAATTTCACTCGGTAGGCCCGGGTTCGATTCCCGCCATTGCCAAAACTGCAGCCGTGTTCACGCGGAGTACGATCACGTTAAACGTGTGGGATTGCAAGTCCTTCCGAGAGGTTTGTGGTAGGGGAAGGAGGGTACGGTCTCTTTGGATGCCTCCCCCATTGGGTTCCGGTCTAAATTGTGTGGCACTTCCTGGCCTTCCAAGCAGTTACCTTACACCTTTCTGGTAGGTCGCGCCAACGAGTTTGCCACGGTCAGAATTTTCAAGGGTAGCGAACAGGCTGGTCGCCAAAGGCGGCTAGTCTTCTTAAATAATAAAAGGCAATGTCTGTGTGTGTGTGTGTGTGTCTGTCTGTCTGTCTTATACACTATACGTTTCGCGACCGCGCGTCGGAGAGCTACGAAATTTGGCAATCGGAGACCCGGGGGGGAGGGAAGGGGACACGTGAAAACCGATTTTCAAAATTCTAATTATTTTTTTATTTATTTAATGTTTTATGCGATTTCGACCGTTTTTTGCCCTTTTTTCTCCACGATCCAGACATCGTAGAAAAAAACAAATCACACCATCGGAAAGAGCAGAGAATTTCGAGTAAAAATATATCAATTTCAAATCTGAATTTCGATTTCTAATATTTTTTAAAGATTTTAAAACAAAAGTCACTTTTTGCTCAAGAAAACGATTTTTGGTTTTTAAATTCTCGCATCGTGAAAAGTACTCATAATTTCGACTAATAATTTACATTTTCAGAAAGGTCAAACATCTGGCATTCTTACAAGTCCAATCTGGTCAGGAAATATTCCGTATTGCCCACAGGATCGGGATTTTAAAAGTTTCCGAATTTCGATATCTCGGCGTTCCGCTCGGCGTGCCGCTTCATTTCTCCACCGCTGAAGGAAGGAAGGTGGTGGGTGGGGACGTCAAGGTGGAGGTGACGTCACGGTTCTGTATATGCATAGCGATGGGTGGGACAATAAGAAACCGAATTAGTTTTTACTTTCCGTTTCCCGCGCTTCCGATTTTAAATGAAATAAGAGCTTAACATATGCACTGTAGAAATTATTATATTTATATTTTAAATGATGGAACGATATGGATTTTTTAAATGGATATTTTAAATGATGGAACGATGGATATTTTAATTTTATGGATATTTTAAATGATGGAACGATGGATATTTAAATTTTATGGATATTTTAAATGATGGAACAATGGAATGAGAATGATGGAATTAAGAGCTTAGAGAGCATATGGTCATTTTAAATTGTAAATTAGCGCGCGGGAAGTTAGCGGTAGGCCCGGGTACGATTCCCGCCACTGCCAAAACTGCCGAAGTGTTCACGCGGAATACGATCACGTTAAACATGTGGGCCCGTAAGTCCTTCCGAGAGGTTGGTGGTAGGGGAAGGAGGGTACGGCCTAAATTGGGTGAATAAAAAGAAAGTTATGGAGATTGTCGCGGAGGGCGAAGTAGCCCAGTGGTTAGCGCGCGGGAATTGCACGCGGTAGGCCCGGGTTCGATTTCCAAAATTGCCGCCGTGTTCACGCGGAATAAACATGTGTGTCTGTAAGTCCTTTCGAGAGGTTGGTGGTTGGGGAAGGAGGGTACGGTCCCCGTGGGTGCCTCTCCCACTGGGTTCCGGTCTAAATTCGGTGAATAAAAAGAAAGTTATGGAAAATGTCGCGGAGGGCGAAGTACACCAGTGGTTAGCGCGCGGGAATTTCACTGGGTAGGCCCGGGTTCGATTCCCGCCACTGCCAAAACTGCAGCCGCGTTCACGCGGAGTACGATCACGTTAAGCATGCGGGATCGTAAGTCCTTCCGAAAGGTTGGTGGTAGGGGAAGGAGGGTACGGTCCCTGTGGATGTCTCCCCCACTGAGTTCCGGTCTAAATTGGGTGGCACTTCCTGGCCGTCCAAACAGTTACCTTACACCTTCTGGTAAGGTCGCGCCAGCGAGTGTGCCACGGTTACAATTTGCCACGGTCAGAATTTTCAAGGGTAGCGAACAGGCTGGTCGCCAAAGGCGGCTAGTAAATAATAAAAGGCAATGTCTGTGTGTCTGTCTTATACACTATACGTTTCGCGACCGCGCGTCGGAGAGCTACGAAATTTGGCAATCGGAGACCTGGGGGGGAGGGAAGGGGACACGTGAAAACCGATTTTTAAAATTTTAATTTTTTCTTTATTTATTTAATGTTTTATGCGATTTCGACCGTTTTTTGCCCTTTTTTCTCCACGATCCAGACGTCGTAGAAAAAAACAAATCACACCATCGGAAAGAGCAGACAATTGCGAGTAAAAATATATCAATTTCAAATCTGAATTTCGATTTCTAATATTTTTTAAAGATTTTAAAACAAAAGTCACTTTTTGCTCAAGAAAACGATTTTTGGTTTTTAAATTCTCGCATAGTAAAAAGTACTCATAATTTCGATTAATAATTTACATTTTTAGAAAGGTCAAACATCTGGCATTCTTACAAGTCCAATCTGGTCAGGAAATATTCCGTATTGCCCACAGGATCGGGATTTTAAAAGTTTCCGAATTTCAATTTCTCGGCGTGCCGCTTCTTAACCGGCGTTTCTCCCCCGCAGAAGGAATGAAGGTGGTGGGTGGGAATAAGGCTCCTATATATACAGGCTGGCGCAAGAGCGGCCATTGAAGCTCCTGTGGGAGCGACGGCTGTGCTTGGCGAGAAGCGGGGTTACTTTCTCTTGCTATTTATCGCTATAATGGCGCATTTCTATGCGTCTTTAAGCTATCGACTGTCAAACTCGGATTTTATCCGAGAGTCTCGAAAAATTTTATACTTTTAAAACGCGCATTTTAAATGTAATATTTTACATAAAATATAATACTTCTTATTTTGATTAGAAGGAAAAGTGTTATTAATCAAATTTTACATGCAATACGTTTCTATTTTGAGTATTTCTATAACAATTTTACCAGAATTAATGTGTTTAAAAATAGCAACAATTCTAAAAAATTTTTTAAATATAAAAACGTCTTTGACTGTTAACATATTCATACCTATTTTGATAATACTCGATAGCGTATTTTAAACAGGCATGATTTATTTATTATTTATTGTTATGATTTACTTCACTTTATTTATTTGGGGGGGGGGGGTATTTGTCTAAATTTAATAAAAACTGGAAACTTCTAACGGTGTTTTGCGTAATTGTTTTTACGATATGTTGGTGGTGGACTTTCGTTGATAAACCCTTCATTATCATTAAAATAAAATTTCTGATTCTGAAAAACAAATAGGGGGAGGGGGGTGCATTTTGGCATGGACGCCAAAAGTCCTTCGACAATGATAAAGTTGAAACCGAATACCGTAGCTAAGGAAAAGTGGCTGACTCTCTGCTTTAAATGCTAAAAGTTTAACAAATATCAAGTATGTTTTCTTACAATACTTGCTTATTGCCTAGATTTTTCTAATTAATGATCTATTGTTCCTTACTTAATGTCTTATAGTCATCCCTAACTCAGATGTAGTAATACAAAAGTGCACACTCAACTAGTGATAGGATATAAAATTCCATCTCCCCTATTATTGTTTAAATATTGTTTACTTTAATAGAGCACAACAAAATTACACTTAAACACCAATGCTTTCTTTTTACTGGATAATTTAAACATACATTTGAAGAGATTCAGTGGCGTCGCCAAGGAGGGGAATTCGGAGGTCATGACCCCCCCCCCCCCCCGAATCCATTAAATTTCGAAGAAACAATATATGGAGAATTAGAAAGCAAAATATTTGGTTACCAAACACCCTCCCACTAGAAATTTTTTCTTGTGATGCTATTGAAGATTTAATTTATCAAGATCATATGGCCATACTGTCAAAGGATAGCATCTTTCATGGAGTTTGTTTCTAAAATAGAAACTTACATATAGCAATAAAGAACCATGAGTCAAAATAAAATTCTGTTAACACATGTTGCTATTTATTATTTAAAAAAATAACTAATAATTGCATTGAACTTGAAAGCTGATAATTATAATACACAACTTCTGTAATTTTATAAGCAGTAGTAAAGAATTAACAATTAAATTTTTTTTTTCCTCTTTTCATCGTAAATTTAAATAACTATAAATTCCTAGAATACATATATTTTCAACTGCATACTTTTTATAGACATTCAACAAAAAACCTCTCAATTCTAAAATATTGTATTGTAGAATATTCATGAAAATGAAAAATTGCTAGGGTACTTGTCATTCCTTACTATTCAAGTTTCAAAATCACTTTACTTGATATGAAGAATATATCATGGGTACACAAGAAGAAAAAACACTAAATCCAAAAAGATAATTTTGAGATAAATGGATTTTAGAGTTTGAACGTTTCTAAATAATCTTATTTTGCTTGATATGCATTTTCTTTATTTTATTTAAAAATACTGATATTACATTTTAGCAATTTGTTTATTTTATACTGTGATTTTTAATATATTTAGGACATCATTTTTTAAAATGACCGCATCACTAGTTGTTAGTTTCATGTTATTTATTGTAAAGCAAGTATTAATATCTAGCTCTTTATTTTTATTGCCTGTAGACAGAACACAGATTTTTTTACTTATAGATAATTCATTTATTGCATTTTTGCTATAAATGTTCTTTCCTTGTATGCCCATGATATCTGATATAGTTTCATGTTAAAATTACATTCATACTTATAGATAACATTAGTACAAATGCATTCTTAATATGAATGGCAATGTTTTGCAATAAAACTACCCATTCCCTGGATGCTTGTGAAGAGATTATTCTCATAAAAATATCTTCCTTATGATTAAAAAAACAATTTGTATTCAGTTAATAAATTTTAAGTCCCGTTAATATTATATATTTTGTTAAGTATGGGTTAATATTAATGAATGTCTATTTTACTTTAGAATATCGATTTTCTAAGAGCATTATAAATTTTTATACCAACATGTTTATATATTTCTGAATTAGTAGTCGTAAGTTTTACTAAATTACTCATGTGCAATTCCTAATTCTTCTCAAATGTATAAACAATAGCAATATTTGAACTTACTGTTGGAAAATTTTAGAATTACGTTTTATGCAACTATGTTTCGACATATGGTTGGATGACAATTGGTTTTAGCTTGAAAGATGAAAAAAATACATATATTACCTTCAATACCTAAAACAGTGATGTGGCCTCATTTCTTTGGGTTATATAATATAATTCGTCTTAACCTCTACTATTTTCTGCAAAATTTACACATTCAACCATAATTGTTCATTTTTAACATATTATGATTTAAACGTTTTCACTAAGTTTACACGAACAGTTTGCATACTAACTTTGAAAAAAATATATAATCTTCACTTTCAAATCACTATTTTATATTTAAAAGTGAAAGAAGGTAAACAGTCAAAGTTAATATTTTACAAGGTAAATATACGGATGCGATTGAAAAAATTAGCACAATTTACTTCTCAGTAAATTGTTGCATTTTGGAGAAAACAAATAACACAGATGGACAATTTAACATTTTATTGAGACAGCAAATCTTAATATTTATACAAATTTCTTAGTATTTTGAATAGTCATAGATGCATTTATAGATCATTTAATACATATTTTAAATAATCTGTTATGAGCCATGACGAATCTCCAATTGATGAGGTTCAAACAATCTCAACAAACTATGTGTGTGGGACTCATAATGAATACGAAAAGAGTAACCTGAAAGAACAAGGTATGATTAAATACAATTAAAATAATAATGAAATTTCAATATATATTTCACACTTTCAAAAATGTCATAATATTTTGAAACTAATAATTATTTTGATATGAAATTTTCAGCCCCATACACTAGTACTTTAGAAACTAGAACTGCATTTTGATGCAAAAAAATTCTTTGTAACACTTTACAATATAGTTGAAAAGTGTTTATAACTTTGTTCATTCATTCTGTTTGTCTGTCTGTTCATACGATAATTGTCATAAAAATGACTTTATCAAAATAAAATTTTAGTATGTTGGTCAGACAGTCTGTGGAACATACGGGAATGTAAATGAATAATATCACCCAATTAGTTTTGGATTGAACCCGGGTTGAAAAAGTGAAAGTTTTTTAAATAAAAATTAAAATAATAATGACACCCATATTATATGAAGAAATCATGTGCCCCACTTGAAAATAAAATATTGTATCCATCTTTTTATCCAATGTAAAAATTGTGATTTTTAAAGTTCTTATTTATATTTAGTGTTGCATCCGTCCTAAAACAGCTTATATTTTGCATAATTTGTGACAGCAAAATGGTTCACAATGTTGACCGATGTATAGGCGAATGATGGTGTATCAAGTGCCTGCCTATTTGTAATAAATATTGCATATTTGCACTGTATGCATTTTAACGTTTAAATTCAACTCTATGTTTTAAAAGCTTTCAGCATAATAAATTATATCCTGATGAAAAATAACTCAAATTTTGCTATTCTAAATCTGTAAATTATAATGGTGATAAAGATATTTCTCAAATTATACAGCTTGACACATGATTAAAAACTTGAAATTTAAATAGAGATACCTTTCAAATTATACAGTTTGGCACAAAATTATAAATTTTCATATAAAACTTGAACTTTCAATATAGAAAATGGTCTCAACTTGAGGAAACTCCTAATTCAGTAATTGTAAGAGTCCATCAAAAGCAGGAGCGAAAAGAACATGTTTTTCAAAATATGCAAGTTGGCACGAAATTAAAACTTGTCATAAAATTGGAAAGTATTATTTATAACTTATATAACAGTGGATAATGGTAAATTGCAATAGAATCCACCACCAGCAAGGGAGATTGAGATATTTTTTAAATTATATAATTTGGAATAAAATTATAAATTTTTGTATAAAACTTGAACTTTCAATACAGAAAATGATCCCAATTTGAAGAAAATTATAATTCAACAATTGTAGGAATCCACCATTAGCAGTAGCAAGGTGAACATATTTTTCAAAATATGCAACTCAGCACAAAATCAAAACTTGTCATATAAAAAACTGAAAATATGTATAACTTGAGTAAATATATAAAAGTAAATAATGGTAAATTGTAATGGAACCTGCCTCAAGCAGAAGGGAGTTAAGATACTTTTCAAATTATAGAGATCCTAAAATTAATTTTCATAGTTCAGCTTTCAATATAGAAAATGGTCACAACTTGAAGAAAATCCCAATTCAGTAATTGTATGAGGAGCGAGAAGCACATATTGGTCAAAGTATGCAATTTGGCACAAAATCAAAACTTGTCATATAAAATTGCAAAGTATTTATAGCTTGAGTATAAATATAATAGTAGATAATGTTAAAATGTAGCAGAATCCGCCACAAGCAGAAGGGAGATACAAGAAAAATTTCAAATTATATACACAGTTTGGCACAAAATTATAAATTTTAGTTTTAAACTTGAACTTTCAATATAGAAAATTATTAAAATTTGAAGAAAATCCTAACTCGGTATTTGTATCAGTCCATCAAAAGCAGGAGTGAGAACATATTTTTCAAAATATGCAATTCAGCACGAAATCAAAACTTGTCATATAAAACTGGAAAGTATTTATAACGAGTATAAATATAAGAGTAGATAATGGTAAAATGTAGTAGAATCCGCCACAAGCAGAAGGGAGATGAAACATTTCAAATTATATATCAGTTTCGCACAAAATTTTAAATTTTCATATAAAACTTGAACTTTCAATATAGAAAATGGTCACAATTTGAAGAAAATCCTAATTCGGTAATTGTATGAGTCCACCAGAAGCAGAAGCGATAAGAATATATTTTCCAAAATATGCAATTTGGCACGAAATTAAAACTTGTCATATAAAACTGGAAAGTAATTATAACTTGCGTATAAATATAACAGTAGATACATATATATATGATAATAGTAAAGTGTAATAGAATCCCCTACAAGCAGATGGAGATTGAGAGACTTTTCAATTTATACGGTTTGGCACAAAATTATAAATTTTCATATAAAACTTGAACTTTCAATATATAAAATGGTCTCAAGTTAAGGAAAATCCTAATTCGGAAATTGTAAGAGTCCGTCAAAAGCAGGAGCAAGAAAAACATTTTTCAAAATATGCAATTCAGCATGAATTAAAAACTTGTCATAAAAATTGAAAATATTTATAACTTGAGTAAAAATATAACAGTAGATAATGGTGAATTGTAATAGAATCCGCCACAAGCAGAAGGGAGATGAAGAAACATTTTAAATTATACAGTTAGGCACAAAATTAATTTTCATATAGAACATGAAATTTCAATATAGAAAATGTTCACAACTTGAAAAAAATTCTTGAAGGATATCTTCAGCTTAAAAACATATGCAAAAGTACACAAAGTATTCTAGTGAAGATACCATACAATTAAATTTTCAATCCTGTCATAATGTATCCCTTATTATATCCCTATGTGTTTATAAGGAAAGTTATATTTCAAAGCAATGGTGAAATCCACAAAATTTATATTAAATATTAAATCAAAGAAAAGTTTGGAAAGTTTACCTCTGTGTCAATTGTACCATTGACTTCTTGATGATCTAAAATGGATCCTGCCTTTAGGTATTTCACGTGTTTAGATTGGAGTAATGCAGGATGACTTTGCACATCACGGCTTCAAATTTCTCCAATTATCAGCTTCATGCTGGGACTTTTCAAAATATCCCTTTAATAAAGTGGATTTAAAATATTACAAACAAATTTTTGGAAACATTGAGAACAAAACTATCTATAGATGTTGAATTAGTATGTAATACCATCATACAAAATAATAGAAACTTGCACAATTACAAATTTTTTTAATTTACTTTCATTTTGCCCTTAATTTTCAGCACATTTCATAATTTAGCAACCAGTTACTCAGATCTTGAAATATTTTGTAACAACCGATACACTCATATCAATTCCAGCTCATCAATATATACTTGCTGAGCAATTATTTTATGTTACTACTACAGTTAATAAGTATTTTGGACTCATTTGAACATTTTTTAAAACTATAGTCCGACAGAAAACAGAATTTTTAAACTTAAACATGCTTGATACAGTTTAACATATTCAAAGGTAAAAGATTTACTACTGCATAATACTTAAAAGTATAGCACACTTTGCAAACAAATCAAACATTAAAACTGTGCAGGTATAAGCATACTATCGATGGCTAAGTTTCATAATGAAACTTCATTTACAAATTTCTTATAACCAAAAATGTATTTTATTCTAAATTATAATTTTCATAAAATACTAAATTTGATATAATTTAAATTAGACTGCAAATTCCAGAACTTTAAATTTTATGTAAAAATTGCAAAAAAATGATACTCGGGAAAACAGATTCATTAAATTTGTAAACAGAAATAGTTTCAATAAAAATTACTATCAAAGGTACAACATACCTGAGTTGAATAGTGGCAAATTAAAAGGAAAAGTTTGAAATATCTTTTTTAGCATACTATATCATATTTTTATTCATTATCTGTGCAGAATCAGCTACAAAAAGCTATTGTCCAATTCAACATTGTGGGTTAATTTGTAAGGTAAATTATTGATCTTCTAAATGGATTTAAAATTTTGCCTTCACATGTAGAAATATCTTAATATAGATAGCTTATATCTATCTTAATAGAAAATTGACTTTCTAGTATTCAGTTACTTTGAGAAATTATTTCAAGCTATATCAGGTATGCGAATTTTAATGTTACATAAATGCCATAGTATTTTAAAGCTTAAGTTTAACTATACTTGACAAGATAATATATCAATAATATAAATAACATAAAATAGAAAAATCAATGAGTCAAAATAATGCATGCAATTCATATTAGTACAAACAAAATATAGTATCTGCAGAAATGTTAAAAATCTCTGGCAGCATAAGTCTATGCTAACTTAAAATGAGAAATAGGTAATCAAAAATATATTTGCTTGTAACGTTGTAGTATGTACACTGAATACTTAATCATAAAACAAAATTATTAATTTTATAAATGCTTTGGAGACAATCAAAATAGCATGTTTTTATTTTTTTTTTAAATGCAGCATTCACATATTTCTACAAACAATTGTTAAAATTTTATATCAATGCACATATTTTATAAGTGAAATACAAAACAGTCTTTAAAGTACAATAATATATTAAAACACAAATTTCAAAGTCAAATCTTGCTATCTTGGCGTTAAGTCATCGATAAACCCACGCCAAAATGCGATAGCAACCCTACAATTGCATTGCAAGAAAAAATCCTATTTAACTATTATAAAAAATTAATTTATTGAAAGTTCAGCTTTAAGAAACCAATTTTCAAACCTTCTTTTCAAGATCTTAACATACATTTACTTTTAAAAAGACAAAAGAAAGCATAAAATATGAAACTACTTACACTGCGCAATTCAGATGAATGTCCAGGAATGTATCCATTTCTTCGGCAGTTTATAAAGCCATATTTTCCTTTTTTCGGGATCTTGAGGAAATTTAAACATTTCCTACGTCTTCCTCCAATGATAAGTGCCATTTATTATACCACAATCACCCATTTTACAGATAAAATACATATCAAACATCAGACAAGTAACGTGCGCTCGCCATTGAAATAGCATAGGCAGACGGTAACAGACAGTTACGGCAGGAGCTTCAATGGCGGTTGCGCCAGCCTGTCTATATAGGAGCCTTAGGTGGGAACGTCAAGGTGGAGGTGACGTCACGGTTCTGAATAGAGCTCCTCTACTCCATATAAATTATTATATTTATATTTTAAATGATGGAACGATATGGAGTTTTTAAATGTATATTTTAACTTTTGGATATTTTAAATGGATATTTTAATTTTATGGATATTTTAAATGATGGAACAATGAAACAATGGAATGAGGATGATGGAATTAAGCATATGGTCATTTTAAATTGCAAATTAGCGCGCGGGAAGTTAGCGGTAGTCCCGGGTTCGATTCCCGCCACTGCCAAAACTGCCGCCGTTTTTATGTGGAATACGATCACGTTAAATATGTGGGTCCGTAAGTTCTTCCGAGAGGTTGGTGGTAGGGGAAGGAGGATACGGCCCCTGTGGATGCCTCCCCCACTGGGTTCCCGTCTAAATTGGGTGAATATATAGAAAGTTATGGAGATTGTCGCGGAGGGCGCGGCAGCCCAGTGGTTTGTGCGCGGGAATTTCACTCGGTAGGCCCGGGTTCGATTCCCGCCACTGCCAAAACTGCAGCCGCGTTCACGCGGAGTACGATCACGTTAAACATGTGGGATCGTAAGTCCTTCAGAGAGGTTGGTGGTAGGGGAAAGAGGGTACGGTCTCTGTGGAAGCCTCCCCCACTGAGTTCCTGTCTGAATTGGGTGGCATTTCCTAGCCATCCAAACAGTTACCTTACACCTTTCTGGTATGGATATTTTAAAAGGATATTTTAATTTATAGATATTTTAAATGGATATTTTAAACAATGGAACGAGGATGATGGAATTAAGCGCTTATCATATGGTCATTATAAAATTTAAATTAGCGCGCGAGAATTGCACTCGATAGGCCCGGGTTCGATTTCCGCCACTGACACGGAATACGATCACGTTAAACATATGGGTCCGTATGTTTTTCCGAGGGGTTGGTGGAAGGGGAAGGAGGGTACGTTCCCTGTGGATGCCTCCCCCACTGGGTTCCGGTCTAAATTGGGTGGCACATCCTGGCCATCCAACCAGTTACCTTACACATTTCTGGTAGGTCGCGCCAACGAGTTTGCCACGGTTGGAATTTGCAACGATCAGCATTTTCAAGGGTTGCGAACAGGCTGGTCGCCAAAGGCGGCTAGTTTATAAATAGGCCAAAGGTTATTGTACTGCCTCTTAGATGAAATTGGTTTAGGTGCCAGTGGCCACTAGGAAAAAATGGGTATCTACAGCTTTACTGAATATAGAAAATGCCCATTTTATAATTTGAACTAAGAAAATAAAAATAAGAGTGATAACTGTATGGTTTTAGGAAGATTTTTATTAGAATTTTTCATCAGAGATTTTTACACTGATTTCCTATACATATAACAGCAAATTTTTTAGTTACTAAATTAAATATTACCATCTTATTTTTTTTTTTATTTAAAGCACACATACTAGTTAGTGTGTAAAAAATTCCTGTGTTTTGTTTATGCTCATTATTTGTTTTTAAAAAATATATATATTTTAAATGATTAAAGCATTGCATGTCAAATGCTAACTAAATGTATATATTTTAAAAGCTATTTTTCTCTGTAATAAGAAATATTACCTTTCTAATTTTTTTTGTACATAAAGCGCACACATTAGTTAGTATTTATACCAAGTTTCAGAAAAAAATATTAGGGACCATTTTTTTTATAGCCCATTAAATTACCTATCAATCCAGGGGGGATTTTTGCAATTTTCATGTAAGAACAATATTAAAATATATATTTTTCACTGTTTTGATATGGCAC
Organism: Amaurobius ferox; assembly: GCA_951213105.1. Lineage (NCBI taxonomy): Eukaryota > Metazoa > Arthropoda > Arachnida > Araneae > Amaurobiidae > Amaurobius > Amaurobius ferox. The sequence goes on from OX578133.1 coordinate 48,107,532, forward strand.
CTATATTCCTGATATAAATAGCTTTAAATTGGTAGCAGAATTGTTTAATTTGAGCCATTAGTTCTCAAGCTATTACATTTCTAAACATTAGTGCAAAATCCAAGATGGCCACCGTTTTTCAAATGCCTGTATCTGGGCCATTATTAGGATATATACATTACAAATTCAGATTTGGAGGTTTTATTACCATGTGTATCCATGGTAAAAATTAAAAAAAAATATGTGACTGTAGAGCAACACTCGTCGGGTGTCGCCATATGGAATGACCCAGGCCCCTTCTCTCTAATGATGTTGATTTCATTCCAGACAGCATTATTGTGTTTTTTGTATAATTTGAATCTTTTATATCCCAAATATGTCTGTAATTTGGTAAAAATTATATTATTTTTTCCAAAAATTATATTATTTTTTCCATCTGAATCTCCAGACTTCAGCAATTCTGCCCAGTAATTATACTTTAGGCCTCCACCTATCTAACACACCCCTCCTCTCTAATGCCATCAATTTCATTCCAAGAAGCATTCTTTAGTAGGTTTTATATATATATATATATATATATATATATGTATATATATGTATATTTCACAGATGTTTGCAATTTGGTAAAAGTTCTATTATTATTTTGCGTCTTCACTCTTCAGCAGTTCCGCCCAGCAGTGATACTTTAGGCCCCTCCTTTCTAACAAGCCCTTCCTCTCTAATGCCTCCGATTTCAGGAAGCATTCTTTAGTGTGTTTTTTCGTATAATTTGGATCTTTTGTATCCCACAGGTGTCTATAATTTGGTAGAAGTTCTATTATTTTTTTCCATCTCCAGATTCTAACATAATTGAGCTGCTTCAATGCGCTTGCATTACAGTTGCCATTGCCATCTTGAATGCAAATGAGGAGAGGAAAGGCGGAGCATAGTGACGTCTAATTTTATCGTCCTCTGATTGGTTCGCCGCTCAGAAATTGAGCACTTTTTGTCGAGTACGAACAAATTGTGGCAATTTGGCAGTAAGATTTCTTACCATTGAAATGTACGGTGTTGCTGAAAAATTGCTGGAAGGAATTGCTCCATGTAATAACACCATAAGGGGGGCCTTTTGTATACAGTTTAGGGTAACGATGACAGACAAAGAGTAGAATTTTAATAGGGAAGCAACGAAAATTCAACTATAAGTCACTTACCCCTTTGATTCAACAGACAAGTTTGTATAATCCAAAGTTAAATATGATCCATTTAAATTGGTATATAATACATGGGATTTGAACACACAATTTTTTAAACTTTCAACACACCGCAACATATACAAACATCATGCTACAATCTACAGGGTAGTAAGGTTAGGGAAAAAGGCCACCCACTTCAAAAACCTAATTGGTTCCGCATTTAATCCCTGCCATGCAAGGCATCCAGACCCCACACACACCTTTTCCCCCTGAACACGACTTTAGAGGGAGAGGCAGAAGGGATTTCGGTGACCAACACTTTTACTAAGGGATTTTTAGCCCATCAGTATGAGCCATTTTTCTCTAGCATAAGGGAAGTCTAGAACAAGGCTGGTTTTCCAGAAATTGGTACTACTCTTCCCAGAAAGTGCAGACAAACAAAACAGGTTTGGAGACTAGTCAAGAGATTCAAAAGACAGGGATGGTAAACTTCATTCATATCAAAAAAGGTTTTCCTTTAGAAAGGGCTTCGGGAAAATTATATTATAGTGCAGAGACAAGAAGAGAGAAGAAATTGGGAAAAAAGAGCATTAAGAAAGGTTCCAGGGTATAACATGAAGTGTTTGAAGTAGAAAGATGGGCAAATAGATTAAATAAAATTTTATCTAAGTAAAGAGACTGCATGGGAGATTTTATAAACGAATGAAGATAATCGAGTAATAAAGGTTGCAAAAATACATGCAGAAAAATCTAAAATAGAAGAATAAGGATTTAGAATAATTTACGGTTCCTTGGGGCAGGATTTTTCCACACAAATATAGATATTGGGTTGCAAAAAAAAGTTAGGAACTGAGTGAGAGAATAGGTCAGAATATACAGGCGATAATAACGATAGATAATGATAATAGATGTGATATAGAATCAACAATGGATTTGTCTTTTCACAAAAAAAAAAATAGAAGGAAATATGACATGAAAATAATGAAGGATATATATAGTAAGGAAATAACTAAATAAGCATGAGAGAATAAGATAAGTAAATGTGTGAGGAATGAAAATGAAAAAAATGTGTTAAAATTTTTTGTTTGTTTTGATATTTTTGTTTTGTGATATATATATTTACATCATTTATCTTACAAGAAGGGTGTATAAATTACACATGGGAATCATGTAGTAGTTAAATGTAAGTCGAGGTACTAAATAATTATATGTTTATACTAACAAGGGAACCTCAACTTTTGTTCCTGCTAGTTTCAGTTGGAATTGGGTGGAAACAGTAGGTATTAGTGAAAAACTAATGTCCGTGAAATATCTCTTGAATTGACCACAATCATTTGAAACTCCTTTGACATTTTGCTTCCGTCACACCCTTATAGAAAATACACAATGTGCACTGTGTACTAACATTCTATTTTTGAGATATTCTTGGTGCAGAACTCCCCTATGTTTCACAGATTTCTATGAAAAGTATCATTATTGCGAAGAATATGTTGAATAATTGTAATTTCATCATACAGTAATTTGTATTCATAATAAAACATTTGGTTTCCATTACAAAAATGATGTACAATCATGAATGTAATATTGCATCATTTTTACATAAACATGCTACATATACGTTTGTTTCTGCTTAATCACACACACTATGTAAATATACATATTATACTTCAAGTAAGAGCTACCAAACATGCTAATCCATGTAAACTTTGGGATTTTTTTTTTACGGATCTCCACACTCAATTCAAGAGATATTTCAGAGACATTAGTTTCTTGCTAGTACCTACCGTTTCCACCCAATTCCAGCTGAAATTAGATGGAACAAAAGTTGAGGTTCCCATGTAAGTGTAATATTTTTTTCCATTTTGGTGTGGTGAGAGAGTGTTGTAAACACAGCAGGTGAGGAGTGTATTATTGGGCTTATGACTATTTGTACAGTTAATATATATATATATATATATATATATATATATATATATATATATATTAAAATAACAAAAACTAAAGTGCAAGAGTGTGAATCAGTAACCACAGTATCTAACCGCGAGCAAAATAAAAGCGTGTGTGAAAAGCAAAAAGCAACGAGGAAGGGCCGAAAAAGCAGAGCACGGAGAGGCCAGGACAAGGAAAATATATTAAAAAATAGTATATCTGCCAGAAACGTCTTCAGGGGCACATTCTAAACAGATATACTAAAATCCGTTGTTTCTATGATTGCATAAAAACACGTGGTTAAAATATTATGCAATCTGTGCCCAACAACGGAATAACAGAAAAAAACCAAATAGGATAAATTCAATTATATATCATAAAATACCACATAAACATGAAATATAAAATACCACATAGACATGAACATGAAAAATATAGCGCACAAATATACGAATTTGCAAAAAAGAGCAACTCACATGTCGAAAGGTCGTCACCGTGAATAATCTTCAAATGATTCCCCCACATGCTACAATCTGTACGCTTACCTCGCTGAATACCACGTGGGAATAATCCAGACCAGAAGAAGTGGAAGTAGCAGTACATAGTTTCGGAGAGATAAACCCAAGAGTTTAGAAACTGACCGAGATGTGACCACGATTATCGAAAACTTTGAAAGAATGGATAACACTGTTTTTTGGAGCCGTAGCCTGTTTTTTGTTTTATTAGTTTTTTAGATATCCGCCTTAACGGTTTTATGAGTGTTTTAAACTTTTTTCTTTACCCGCCGAGGCGGTTTTTTAAAAAATTTTTTTCGTTTTTAGTGTAATCGAAATTACTGTTTTTTAATATTTTTACATTTTTATGTTTGCCCGCCGGGGCGGTGTTTATTTTATGGTGTTTCCACGACTTTAGAATACTGTACTTATACTGCGATCTACAAATAAGGGGGGGAAGTTGTACATATAGCAAAGATTTTTGAGACTATTAATGTGTGATAGTGTACACTTATTACTATCCAGGCGTTTAATGCGGAGCAAATAGCTAGTGATTAGATTTCTAAAAACTTGGTTGCTAAGGCAAGAAGAGAAATGTGGGAAGAATTTTACATTAAATTTAAATTGATGTCTCTTATCATAAATAGTAGTAGTGAAAGAGTTACAATGTATATCAATGGTGATGTCAAGATAATTTACAGATTTGGAAGGGTGGGATTCATTCGGTATTAATTCAAGATTGGATGGATATATATTAAGTGTGGGTAAAGAATCGTGTGCAGTATGAAAACAAAGAAAAACATCATCAATGTATCGAAAAATAGAAATGTTACGAGTGAACAGAGTGGATTTTCTTTCGTAGAAGTAGAGATAAATATTGGCGAGCATGGAGCTACTAGTGGATCCTTGCGGTACTCCAATCGTTTGGAGATATACAGCATTGCCATGTACAAGATAGTTGTGAAAAAGCACAAAATGCAATAAATTATTAAAGGTGGACGAGTCATATTTAGTAAGAGTATTTAATTTGAATTGATCGAAGAGTTGTTTAATGACAGAGAATAAATCTTTAATGTCGATGTTATTAAAAAGATCTTTAAAATCTAATGTTTGGAAAGAGTCAATGGCAGAAAAGGATTTCAGTTTTTGAATAAGTTCATAGCTATTTCGGATAATGCAATGTGGCTCTAGGGAAATAGTTAACTATATATATATATATATATACATATATATACACACAGGGTGTCCCAAAAAGATAGAAACACACTTTAATTTTTTACCTGTTGGAGATAAGTGGACAATGTAATTTGCAAAAATGTTGAAAGTAAGGTAGGAAATAAGACTATGTTAATGAAATATTCCTCCCATTAATTTTCAAAAAGTTACACTTTTTTAATTTTTATATGACCCCCTTAGACAAATTTGGTCAATCAGAAAATTTTTATTTTTTTTAATGCAACAAGATCATTAAAAATCCGCATATCTGTATCTTTAAAATCAACTGAATTATGATAAAGGAAAAAATATGACTTATGCCACTTTTCCGTACCATGTGAAAGGCTGTTTCATCAGTGAAAATAGGGATCATAAACAAATTGATAATGGAAATTGTTTAGATCAAAAATATGTTAATATGTGTCAAAATTTTTTATCACAAATGCATCTAAATAAAGCATTACACAGACAGAGATCATATAAAGCAGTGGTACTCACTACACGGTTGGGGCACATAATTAAAATATGCATACATTGATAGAAAACCACTGATATAAAGGGACAAATTTCGTTTCAAATACTAGAAATAAAATTCACAAAACGCAATTCACAAACATTATCAAAATGTTTTCCTTCAACTCCAATACAGAACGGAACTCTTCTAATAATGCATCAGTAAATGTTTTGGAGTTCTTCACCACTAATATTATTGCAAGCATCAATTATCTTTTGTTTAAGGTCAATTGTGTTTAGTGGGCGAGTATTATGAATTAGTTTTCAAAGACGACCCTGTAAGTAAAAATCAAGAGTGGTTAAATCAGAGGATCTGGGGGACCATTCTGTGGCTACTTTCAAACTAATCCACTGTTTATCAAAGCTTTCATTGAGCCAGTTTGTCACAATTATAGCCTGGTGTGCAGGTGTGCCATCTTGTTGATAATACATGTTTTTTAGAAGTGATAATGTTGCCGTCTCCATAAAATCTGTTAAAGTACCATTTAAAATGTGCTGCATGTATTTTTCAGCTGTAAGAGTCCTTTCATAAAACACAGGATCAATCAGTTTTCCATTCCAAATTCTGCACCATACAGACACAGAAAACTTTCTCTGGGGATGTATTTCACGGACAAAAAATGGTTTCGTATTATCCCAATAATGATCGTTGTGAGTATTGATTGTCCCATCTTCCTTAAACAACATTCATCAGTCCACAGAATGTTCTTAACAAAGTTTGAATTGATGTCTTGTTGGATTAACAACCAGTTGCAGAATGCTACATGCCAGTCAAAATTGGAAGGATGACGTGCTTGAAGTTTATGATTACAAAATGAATACCAATGGTGTTTTCCAAGTGTTCTAGCAATTGGCATCCTAGGTAGCCCCAAAGTTTCGCTTGCTTTTCGAATACTTGTTCGTGGGTTGAAAGAAAAATATGTGATGATGTCAGTTTCTTGGTTCTCTGTGTACAAACGATTTCTTCTAGGGCCAGGTCTTGGATGAAATGAACTGGTAGTGCTTAATCTCCTCGTCATCCGATAAACAAATGTACGTGAAATTTCAGGCAAGTTTGGATATTGCTGTCCAAAATCCTGAGCAGTTTCTGCAGTATTTTTATTGCACAGAGCATAAATCATTGTTAATTCAAAAAGCTTGTTATTTGTTAAAAATACCATAATGCACAACCAGTTACGTGTTCTTAATTCGTCAATTCAGAACTAAACATGCTGACGATTCACTGAATGATTTCTAATCTTCTTTATTTTGGTATAATATTAAAAGAAAAGTTTAGTTGTATTGAATAGAAATAATACTGGGAATAAATACGTAAATTAAAAAATGAATCGTCTGCATTTCATTCCAGTTTTTTAAAATTATTTTACTATAAGCATTTGAAATGGCTAAATTAAAGGAAAGAAAAAATCGTTTGTGAGTTCTGTTCTTCATTTTGAAAAATTATGTTGAATTTCAAAATCAAATACATACTTGCATTTGTTTACTTATTTATTTTAATTGTTTCAAATAAAAAATAGCATGTCTCAATGTGAAAAGTACTTAAGAATCCATGATTGCATCATGAGCCTACGTGGAATTCGCAAAAATGTCTCGTATTATCATCCAGTTTAATTTTTTTTTGTGATATGTCACAAATTTACATTTTTAATTTGATATATGGTCCCCATTCACAATGTTCAATTTTCAATTAAATATAACTGGCTCAATTTCATTAATGACTATTTCATTAATGTAGTCTTATTTCTTACCTTACTTTCAACATTTTTTCAATTTACATTGCCCATTTATCTCCAACAGGTAAAGAATTAAAGCGTGTTTCAATCTTTTTGGGACACCCTGTATATATATTGTGTGAACGCATACAGATTAATGCAAAGCAGCATACCAAATGGATGTGGTGGTAACTGCATACCACCGAACCATATCAACATGAGTAGTAACCAGATATATCACAAGGACACAGGTGTCCGATACCTACAACAAAGGGTTGTCCAACCTAGGGACAATCAGCTACTTTTGTCAAAGGAACTTAAACTTGTGTGCTACAAGTGACTTTACATGGCTTCACAACAATTTTAAGAACAGATGATTGCACAAAGATATTCACTAGTTCCATGTGCATCACTGAAATTAGTTATTTCTAATTTCCTATAATTCGGTATTTGAAAATTCAATTACTTTTATATCATCTTGAATGGCTATTACACTTTCTTCAGCTGAACCCATTTTCACTTTCGTTTCCTCACTCACTGCTAAAAGTTTAACTTCCACCATCCTATTTCATTCATTTTGATTTCTAAGTTATGAATTATTTTGAGAAACTCTCTCCATTTCAGCATCTAATTCCCTTATAGATTTTTCTTCTAAAATTTTTATCATTACTCTACATTTTCCATTGATTGATCATTACTCAACACATTTTTCATTACTTTCAGTTGTTTCCACCACAACTCCAGGCTTTATCACTTTAGTTTCTATGAAATCAATGCCAGTTTGTATTTTAATGGCTGCAACATTTTTATTATCAATAAACTGCCTTTGATCTTCAATTTTGTAGTTTTGTACACTGGGGCATTTAAACTTGATTTAACTTTATACTTATAATTTTGCGTATCGAAATTGGACTGTTCTTGGTAATGAGCATTATATTGTTGATCTGTGCTTTTCATCGTATCGCAAAGCCTTAAGCAAGAAATCCTGAATTGTACCCGAAGTTCTGTCCTTAAAAAAAATCTTGACACCCAGGTGACAATCTATCATAGATTAGCTTTTTATATCCTCTTCCGAACCTAGATCTAACCACTTTCCTATTTCCACTTTTCTTAACATAAATTCCATTACCAACTCATACTGCACTTACTTACTTTCTTTCATACAATTCTGCTTCTAACTGAACTCTATGTAACCTTATCTGGAAATGCTTGTCTAATACTAGCCTTAAACTTCAAAATATTCGTTGCGCCATCTTCCCTTAATACATCCCACCAATATTTTGCCTTCCTTGTCAACATATTCTGTGCAACTGCCATGGTGCATCCTGCTTGGATTTTTCTTTTCTGTAGTAATTGTTAATTAATAGGTTTAAATCAGTCTAATAGTTTAGTAAATTTTTGGGCTAATATTCTTAATCTGCTAATTTTTCTGCTTCTGAACTTTGTACGTTTAATTTTCGTTAGGGTTCAAGCCAGGTGCATGATGTGTTTTGCTATGGACAATTACAATGGAATTTCGGTCAGCATGGTGCTGCACTTCATAGATGTGAAGTTATTTCTGAATTATTTGTTTCTCAAATACAATGCAGCCACAACTCTCTCATTATATTGAACAAGTACGGAAAGGTCTATACTGTGAACTTTCCAGCATCAACTGAAGTAATTCTTTTATTTATTAATATATATATATTTATATGTCATTGTTGAATTGAAGCTTTTAAAATATATTGTACTGTGGAACTTATTTCATTTGAAAACCAAGTGTTATGTTTAAGAATGTAAAAATATTTAAAGTATTTAAATTTGAATTGCCCAATTTTATATAAATATATGTTATGCACAATTTTATTTTCTTAAACAATTTTTTGGTCAGCACTTATAAATAAACATATTTAAAGATAGTTACTAAATACTTCAGTTAATACATATATATTTAGTGAAATTTTTATAGGATGATAAACTATTTACAAAATTCTCTTATAATTAACCTCCAAATAATCAAGGCTATTTTTTTATTTATTGTATTCTCTGCTGGTTCTAGATGCCAGCTAATTGACAGGAGATATATCACTTTTGAAACCTATATTTTTGTGTAACTTGCAAATTTGCATTTAAATGATAAATATATCATTGGGATATTAGATATTAAAAATGTAAAATAAGGAAATAAGACAGGGAGAGAAAGAGAGAGAGAATCCCTTTTGTGAAGACACCTGAACATGTAGATTTCATCTGAAGAGGCCATTATATCTTATCTGTAATGATTAGTCAATATCAGTAAGCTAAAGTTTTGAACAATTATCAAATTATAAGTGAAACCATCATGAAATTCTGAATGTGTTATTGCAGTGGACAGAGAAGTGTTTATACCTTGTGTAGGGGAATAAGGAAAATATGTAGAAATATATCGGGGGATAAAAGGAAAATATTTCCAAAGTAATTGAATTTTCTATGTAAATTGCAGATATTTTTTGCTGTAATGAATGCATGTGCATACTATATATATAAAGTATATAATTAAAATTCCAATTTAATTGTATTTTAATATATGGTATAAAAATTATATACTAATTTATACAAAAGTATATATACTAATATATACTTTTGTATAAATTAGTTTATAATTTAATAATTACTATAATTTCACAAATTTTATAGAACTAGAGTACCCTATATGATTAATTATTTAAAAAGTTATTGAATCAATATAATAAGTTAACAAAAATTTTGATAAAATTGTCTATATCTATTTAACAAATTTTCTAATTAATGAAGCTTTTAGATATGATTTTATTACTTCATTAAATAGAGGTTTGACTGTATCAGAAAAATGTTAACAAATGTAATTTTGTAAAAGTTGTCTTTGTCTATTAAAAGACTAACAATACTATATATATATATATATATATATATATATATATACAGTACAGGATCTATTATCCGGACTGCTTGGGACTTCAGGCATTCTGGATAAGGGGTTTTTACGTAATTCGGAACACTTTTCTAAAACTTACTGGAATGGTCTAAAATGTTATAGAAAATTATAATTCATTTTAAAAACATGTATTAAATACAGATTTTTTACAATCCATATGGAAAGATATACTTGGTTAACTAAAATGGAAATTACATATAATTATAGTATCAAATTTAGGGATTAAGAAAATTTTTGAAAGAAAAAAATGTCTGAAAAAAGTTGATTATTCAGGGTAGTTATTAGAAGTCATTTTTTGGAACATTTCAACTAAAGTGGGCTCTCCCCATATTCATCTAATATTTTAGCAGAAGCACCTTTGTTCATATGTTTCAAAATATTTGAAAGTACTTTTAATAAAATTAAGATGAGAAGGATGTTCATTTTTAATTGAAATGAGAGATTCAACTATGGGTGCAAATATATCAAATTCTAATTTATGCTCTTCAAATGTATTTCTAATAAGCCTTATAATTCTAAATGCCTGAATAAATAAAAAAATTTAATTTCGTTTTCCTAAACATATATCTCAATTTCATCAACAATATGTTTAAAAATAATATCCCAGCATAAAAAGCCCCAAAAATATAAAAATATTAGTGGATGGAAACAGATTGAAAAAATGGAAAATATTTAAAAATAAAACGAAATATATCGGCGATCGTGTTTACATAAAAAAATTCCGCGATATTGCTAAACTGTTTTTTATAAAATACTAATTAATAAATGTAGCATGTTAAAACTCCATAAATATACTGCAATGGAACTTTTTGAAAGGGTCAATTTTCGGTTCAAAATAGCCATTTTCATCCAAATAATAGGATTTCATTGCAAATGATTTTGATGTTGGAATTCCATCAATGTTTTTTAAAATATTAAAGATGTATATATTTCCATGGAGATGAAAAAAAAAATCGGGTTTTTCCGAGAAAATGACAAGTTTATTGCTTAGGTTAAGTATTTAAAGAGATCAATCAGAAGGCCCTGAATGACATTTTATAGCTGTTATATTTTTCTTCACATTTTGGCAAAAGTTAACTTTCATTAATTTCGGGAATTCCTTACTTAAACGTACTTTCTATCATCTCGGAAATGCACTGATGACCTTTTTCTTTTCAATCTTTTCCAATAAATGTTTATGCAAAATAGTGTGAATTCTGTGCGGCACATCACGTTTGAAGGGCGTAGACAAAGCAAATAGGATTTCTTTAGCGATATCGAAATATTTCTAGCGAAAAAGTTGGAATACTTTTACTGAAAGTCAAAGCCCTGGAACAAAGAGCAGAAAAGAAAATGTAACAAATTCGGAAAAATCGAAACCTTTGTGCCTAGTGTGCTCTGCCCTATATACCCAAAAAAGAATGAAATGCCATCTGCCCTATATACCCAGAAAAGAATGAAACGCCATAAAAAAAAGCAACTTGCCACGACTTGTCCATAACTAAGGCTCCTATATATACAGAAAACTTTCGAATCAAAACCTTTGTGCCTAGTGTGCTCTGCCCTATATACCCAGAAAAGAATGAAACGCCATTAAAAAAAGCTGCTTGCTGTGACTTGTCCGTAGCTAAGACTCCTATATATACAGGAGCCATATCCGTAACTAGCGAAGAATGGAATGACATGTCTCGCCATGAAGACTGGATAGATTCTTTTAGCCTTCATGCGTCTTGCCCGTGCCAGATGCAGCCGCTTTGGAAATTTTCGGGAAAAATGGATGTAACTACTTCGGATGTTTTCCGTAAAAGAGGAGTTGCGCTATGGAGATATGGAACTTCCCGGAAAAAACACGATCCACGGAATATTTTAATTCCTGCTTTCCATTCGCTCTCGTGAGAATTCCTCGTGTTCATTTTCGAAATTTAAGAAGGATCAGTGGCCGCGAGTGCAAGCGAATTCACGCGCAGCATTTTTTTCTGCACGGGATTTTTGAATTTCATGCGCGGATCGCTCGTACTCTGGAAAAATGTAGGTTTCAAAGCATCATTTTTTTTTTAGTTGATGTTACTAATTAAGGCAAAAAAGCGTTTGGCGGGATTTTAAACAAAAAATCGCTATTTGGTCCAATATTTGGCAAATAATCGCTTGTTGGTGCAGAATTTGGCATTATTTTGCCGAATTCCGGTTTTGGGGGAGTCCGGATATTGGGGTGCCGGATAAGAGGTCGCGTACCGTATATATATATATAATTAAAAAATATTTGAAAGTATGACAAGACTGAATTGCAGGTGAATCCTGACTTTCTTTTTTACAATGTATCATTCATTACCATATTTGGATGCTATTTTTCTAATAGGAGGTATCTTAACTGTAAATTATATTCAAAGCAATTGTTTTAAACATTCCAATTAAATATAATTTTTATTCAAAGCCAAATTTACCGAATTCTACTGTATTTCCAGTACGTCATTACCCCAAAGGCCCCTGTACACGATGCGATAAATTGAACTTCCAACTTATTGTGTGAACTTGCATCATATAAAATGGAAGTTTGAACAGCAAACTTCTTACATATAACTTCTTGAAGGAACCATTTCAACCATAAAGATCCTACAATATCTTTACTATAACTGACCAATCAGATTGCTTACTCAGTATGAAGTCTCAATCCCTTTTTATATTTTTTCATTAACCTTGTGTTACTCCTGCATGAATTTCATCTTTGACTACTTTATACATTTTTAATTGACTACTTATGCATTTAAAATTTAATTAATTTGAATTTAGAGTATTTAGCTTTAACTTTTATTTTTTAAAAACTTTTACTTTCTTTCTCTCTGAGACTATATATATATAGACTCTATTTCTCTCAAATTTTACAGGAAAATCTTAAAATTAAATTTTTCAAATTTATTTTTATTAAAATGTAACTTTATTCACAATTATTGTCATAAGATAATTGAGTGTTTATTTTAAAAAAACTAAATGATTTTATAAAATGTAAATTTATTAAGATTTGTTTATATTGCTCATACATAGATGGCATCAGCACTATGTATGCATTGAAATAGTGATTTAAAATTCTACTCTCACTTAATTCTACTTTAATTCTACTCTGGTTTATACTATTTCATATTTAGTGAAATGCATGCCGCATTAATTAAATTTTTTTTAACAGACACTTATTTTCATGATATAATTTTCTTTTTCTTTTTCAAAGCAATTTCCAAAGTCATTATTATTGCCTGATCCGACATCGTAAATGTTAAAAAAAAATATTTATACAATCAAACCCCTCTAAACGGTCACCCCTGAGATATGGTCACCCCGTTTTTACGGTCAGTTATAAATTCCCCGGCAGGAAACTCATTCACAATATGCACTTTGAACCCCTGATTAGCGGTCACCCTCAGATACGGACGCGGACACTATTTTAATGATTCATTCCATTAGACTAAAACCTCTGTACGGACACAATCAAAATTTGAAATTTCTATACCAAAGAAAATTCCCAGAAAAAATTGCAACTCACCTGAGTAAGAAAAACACCTGCGCCTACAACAATGGTCATTCTCTAGGGGCATTAAGAGCAAGCAATTCAAAAGGGAGATAAGGAGTAACGGGAACTCCCCCATCCCTCAGTCACAAAGGAGTGAGATCCCACTTCAAGGGAAAAACTCGACAAAGAGCATGGACGTGGAGTGCGTATGGTCGTTAAATTAGCATTTTATGCATTACTTTTCGAAAATTCGAAGTCGCATCGACATTGAGGTCATAGAGTTCATACGTGTATGTATAGTCACCCTTCTTTCGAAATGGCCAGCATTAGTAATCGTCGTGCTCTGTCTCTGAAAGATAAAATTAATGTTATTGAGTATAATGAAAAACATCGGAGTTCGTACCCTCGCAACTAAATTTAATGTAGGAAGAACCAAATATGCTGTATTTTGAAAAAGAAAGAATATTGGCGAAACCAATGGTTGAAAAACGGAAATTAAGAAAGAAAAAATAAATTTCCTAAAACACCTGGACTTGCTGTAGATACAGTTGTTTACGATTGGTTTGTTTCTGCAAGAAACAAAAATCTCCCTATTTCCGGGCCAATTCTCCAAGAGAAAGCGAGAGAAGCCGCAGAAGAGTTAGGATACACAGACTTCAAAGCCTCGAATGGTTGGCTGGATCGATTTCGTGTTCGACATGAAATCACGTTCAGGAAACTGGTCAGCGAATCTGCTGATGTCGACAATGGTGTGTGTGAAGATTGGGTTGAAAAAATACCAAAAATTATTGAAGGATATTCAGCAAGGGATATCTATAACATCGATGAAACTGGACTGTTCTATCGAGCTCTTCCTGATAAAACGCTTTGCTTAAAAAGAGAACGCTGCAATGGAGGAAAAATTTCTAAAGAGCGATTGACAATACTGCTGGGAGCAAACATGCAAGGTGAAAAGTTGACCCCTTTGGTGATTGGAAAAGCAGCAAAGCCTCACTGCTTTAAGGGACTGGATATACGTGGCTTACCCGTCGAATGGCACTCTAATAGGAAAGCATGGATGACTTCTGATATCATGTTGAAATATTTGATAAACTTAGACAAGAACTTCATGAAGGAAAAAAGAAAAGTCCTGCTGTTTATGGATAATGCCACGTCCCATCCAACAGACATTCGCCTGAAAAACATAAAGGTAATTTTCCTTCCCCCTAACACGACATCAAAGTGTCAACCACTGGATCTCGGTGTAATCAAATCTTTTAAAGTTCAATACTGCAAGCTACTTTTAAAGCATTTGATCTGCAAAATGGAAGAAGCTAAATCAGCCACAGAACTATCTAAGTCGATCAACGTTTCGGATGCAGTTGGATGGATAAAATCCGCATGGAATAGTGTAAAAGAAGAAACGATTTCTAACTGTTATCAAAAAGCTGGTTTTAGGGAGTTTGCAACATTTCCGACTGATTTAGATGAAGCATCTAAAAGTTTACAGAGCTTGATGGAAAATTCCGGATTCTTGGGCATGTCGTCTGAAGAATATGCTCCTATGGATGCAGATGTGATGATAGAAGAAAGCAACAGAGAAATATCTGATATCGTCAGGGAATTTGCAACAGAATCATCTGAAGAGGAAGAAAGTGAGGAAGAAGAAGTCGAGTGTGAAGATCAAGGAGCCAGCATCAGAAATTACTCTGAAGTTTTTAAAGTGTTAGACGGACTAAAGACATTTTCCTGTAAGCATAATGATGGAAAGGCATTAAATTTAGTCTCACAACTTAAAATACACTTCGAAGGAGAAAGACTGGTGGCTAAAACCCACCAAACATCAATTGATCAGTTCTTTCCCCGAAGGTAAATAATCAATGTATACTACTGTACATTTATTGCATATGAACTTACATGTTGTGAATTTAATTGTTTTTATGAAGCAAATGTGCACGTTCGTCACCAAGATTGCAGCTGGGGGGGGGGGAGTTAACCCCCCTATGAAAGAAAAATTTAACACTGAAAAGGTACAATGTAAAGATCCAATCAGGTATAGTATCAAAAACAATGTTCAACCCCCCCCCCCCCCAAAATCAAATTTCGGTTACGGGTTTGTCCGTTACCTTAAAATTGTTTTATGTTCTCAAAAATAGGTATGTTTCAATATGAGGAATTTAAAACGATTAAAGTGTAATATTTGATCTAATTTAGAACGATCCCCTCTTTTACAGTCACCCCTCGTTTACGGACAAATTTTTCTGTCCGGAAAGTGACCGTAAATGAGAGGTTTGACTGTAAATTAAAAGTATTACACATAAAGAAAAAAAGAAACAACTACTTGCAAAAGGAAAGAAGAAATATATTTACACATTATAATGAAGCCAACAAATGTAAACACGATCGACTAAGTGCATGCCAAATACAGACATATAGCAACAAAGCTGCATATTCAAGAAGTTGAATCATATAAATAGACCAAATTTGAAGTACAAAAACATTTCGTTCAATAAATAGCTTTGTGTAAATTGAAAGTTGTATAGGCAGAACTTGACAGTCAATTTATTAATTTAACTTCTTGTATCATATCCTTAATTTTGAATGTCAGAATGGCCATATAAATGTGTTAATTTTTGCAAATTTGATATTTTTTGTACTTTAATGACAATATATGTAATAATAAAAAACATTTTGTAAAATCTGCTTTATAATGCTTTACATACTTTAATATTTTGTGTTAAATATAACTCTGTGTTTCTACTACTATTATTGTCAACATTTAATACTTGCAATTAGTGAAAATTATGATGTAAGAAAAATTTTAGTTATTTTCAAATAAGTGACAGTTCATGTCATTTATTTGAAATTTGTCATTTATCCTGTTCATGCAGTTTTGTTCTGTGTTTTAGATTCCTTTATTAGTTAATGGGTTTGGTGAAAAAGAAATCATTCAAGTAACAACAAACATAGGAGGAAGACATTATCTAGCTTTGAGCCGTGATGGTGAAGTCTTTTCTTGGGGAATTGGTGATGGAGGAAGACTTGGTCATGGAGATCACAAGTTAGTACTATATCATTAAATATATAAAAGTCTTAGAAAAGCAAAATAATCATTGCTATTAAAATATTGCTGATATTTACTTTCTGTAATTTTGAATTATTCAAGAAATTTATCTAACAACTCAAGTTTATTTGAATTTGCAGACTGGAAATTCTTTTATTTTCTTGAATTTTATTTATGAAATTTTGATGCAGCAACTTTTTCATCTGTTTTTGAAAAATATTTTAATAACTATGGTTTTCTCTCCGAAAGTATAAAACAAATCAAACTATTTATATTTATAGATTACACCAGCGGTTCTGGGGGAATGCAAAATATCTGAAGAGTGGGGTGCAGAAGAAAGGAACAAATGTTAAAAAATTATTTATTGATACAAAGACAATAAAAACCATACATCAACCAACATTAAACACAGGAACGCAAAATGTGTTCTAATAATAAAATGTTACACCTATAGGTATTTAGATACATAAGTATTAATATTGCAAAATTTATCCAACAAATTCAAGCAGCTACAATGATTTTAACAATTAATGACTTCCTTTGGCCTGTCTCATAGAGTAAAGCTTTTAATAAAAAGGTGATATATTGGAAATTGACACTCTTGAGTTCTCTCTCTATATTTAACCGAGATCTATATTTTGTCTTTAATTCAGCCACTACAGAAAATCCTGTTTCCCAAAGATAAGATGTTGGAAATGGTCTTTGGAAAGTACATGAAAAGTATAGATGTTGAAAAGTATACAAAAAGCTCTTGCTTTTAGTGGAAAAAATTCATTATTAAAATCAGCCTAAAATTTACATAGTGATGTATTAACATAAATTGTCTTTTGATTTCACCACTTACCATGAAGTATTATTCGTAAGTGGTTATTGTTCTTCTTTAATTGACAAATCTTCAGGTGTATTTTGAAATGGGTTTCTAACCCATTCATATGTTGTAATTCTGTTGTCTTTGATTATTAAGTATGTAAAATTCTTCCCCAACATAGTTAAATTATTTTTAATAGTTGTAAGTAAAATTTTGGTTGCTCCTCTGCCTTGTAGGATTTTACAAATTCATTCACATTTGGAAACATTTCTATGTTTTTTGCTTTGCATTTGTATTCCATAATATAGCTTATCTACAAAACACACTTATTTTGTCACTCATGTCCAAGATGTTTGTAATTGTTTCTTGTAGTTAAAGATTTAATATATTTAGTTTCTCGAATATGTTGACCAAGTAGCCTAATTTCATCATAATTAGGTAGTCTCAAAACTGCTCTGCTTCTTGGCAATTTTCCTCTTCCTAAAATATTACGATTTCGTCCCTTAATTCATAAACTCTTTGCAAGACCATGCCACGTGATAACCATCTTGCATCACAGTGGAGCAGTGATGCTGAATGTTTTGCTCCCATGTCTTCGCAAAGCAGAGAAAAAGTCTTCATTTGAAAGGTTTTATTTTTATGTAATTCGCCACAGTTACAACTGTTGCTAGCACAATATTTAACCCTTTTGGGACGGCGGCATTCCGGAGCTGTCGTGGCCCAAAAGACGAAGCGCTTCGCTTCCGAACTGGTCGAAAAGGACTGCGCATTTTTTGCGTTAAGCCTAACTCTCGAAAAAAATTCACTAAAAATCACCTATTCAACACAGAAATCTACTTTTTTCAGGAATAAAAGAAATATTTATGTTCTATTTGATGTATAATTTTCATACAAATCTGAATACAAAATACTCGTTAGTTGCTCCCATTCTTTTATCCGAAATAAACGAATAATTTCACTGCCTCTAAAACCCAAACAAAAAAAAATACTCTCTTATATTCCTATGATTCACCAACGAAATCATAACGCTGAAATAAAAATAAAAACCGAAACTCAATTATAAAATTGTTGATGCTACGAGAATTACTCTGTTTGTTTATGTTATAAAATGATTTTCACCGCTCCAAATGGAGAAATAATTCATTCGATCCTCTTCTGCCAAGGTCATGCCTCTGCAAAATACATTGAAGTTAGTTCCATGGACAAGTAACGCCATCTAGCTCACAAATTAAAATGTTCCGCGTGGTGGCACTTACAGGTGCCACTATCCGCTTGCGGTAAAATTTCCTCTGGCCCGAGTGAGTGCCGTTCGTCCTTGAATGCAAGTTCGCAGCTGGCGCATAGGCGTGCCGGTCGTCGCGAAAGGGTTAAAGCAGGACTCATTCCTTTTGTAGCAAGAGCTTCTTTGTGAATCATGCAGTATGCCCAAATTCATTGTGGAAATTTTATTTCTCACAAGTTCTTGTAAACTTTGGAATTTTCCAGACATTGTTCGAGTACCATCCTTGTATATTCCAACATAGTTTTTCCACTCTTGTTTGCTTTGCAAATGAAATCGTCCAATAAATTGAATAATGTAAGTGCTGTAGCTCTGTTTTCTATTGGTTTGCAAAACAATAGCTCTTCAACTGTTGAAGATCCATAGCAAACGAAAATAAGCAATTAAATGGCAATTCTTGTCTGTTGCCTTATGAAGTTGAATTGCAAAAAAGTTGTTGCAAAACTTTGACAAAAGTAGTTGCTGTAAATCTTCAGATATATTGCCAATTCAACAAGTAACAGTATTATTTGATAGAGGTATAGATTGCAGTTGTTTAGTAAAATTATCTCCAAGCGTAATTTTCACAATCTCTGTCACAGCTGGCAGAATAAGTTCTACCTCAATGATGTGGGTTTTTTTGCATCTGGCTGTTTTATATGCAACTTTGTAAGAAGCTAGTATAGTTTTCTGATTTACAGACAAAGCTTTTTTGAAAGTAGATTTTTCCTTTTTATAAAATTTTAGTGTAGCAACAAAGAATTCTCGAAGTTCCTTGACATACTCACTATGAAGTGTTTCCAAATATGGTTTAAGTTTGTTAGATTTCATGTTATCAACTGCCAAAATTTTCAAACAAATAACACACAGAAGCCTTTCTTTTTTATTAATTTCGGTCCCCATACATCGAAAGTTTAAATATTCATTGGAATATTTTCTTAATTTTAAGTTTGGATCGACTCAGCTTTTCTGTGCACTTGATGTTGATGCTTCACAATCATTCAATACTCATTTACATCCAATTAGAAATTTATCCATGGTTCTAAAAATATTTTGTTTTAACACCGCTTATCAGAGCTGCTATACAAATTAGAACATTCCCTATCAAGTAATGAGGTATTACTGACCTAAAGCCACAGTGTTTTCCGAGTGTTTAGTCTTTTGCCTCTCAACAGATGACAGCACCCTGCGAATATTATTGTAGTTCGCTATGTTAAATCTAGATGGTAGTACCATAGAAGCTGACATTTGAACAATAAATTTTGAACAGCTTCAAACTAAATAAGATGTGTAATATGAAAATTTGGTACTTTTTCAGTATATTCTAGAAGCTCTAGGAAATATATAGTTTGGACAGTGTTTGGACAGATTGTTTACAATTAGTTAGGATGCTAATAAGCAGTTGAAAGTAGCAGTTTGCACATAGCTACTCTATGTGCTTACCTGGAAAGCACATATTATATTGTTTTATGAATGTTTTAGTAGGATTTTTAGAAAAGGGAGCACAGATGAATAGAGGGCAGCAAATACAAAAAGGTTAGGAACCACTGGATTACTCTTCATTTTCATAAAACCTATAAATTTGGGGAAATTACTATAAATACTTTGCTTTTGCAGGACTGGTAACTAGTCATTTTTTTAATATGTTACCTATAGTCACTTTTCAACATGGAAAGTTTGTCTCCAAGAGAAAAATGAAGTAAAAGGTATTTATTGAGCTACAAATTTGATGTGCTTTTGCCATTGTCAGATTCTGTAGCAATTGAGCTCTCATTAGGTTACAAGTAGTGCAGAGTAGGTGCATTCTTAATTATGTGGTTTCCTGATCATTTAATTTTGTCTCAGATGTATTCCGACATTCAAAATACTGTCATAAACTGTTGTGAAAATCTAAATTAATATGACATCTTTATAACTTCAGCAAACAATAAAAATTCTTGGGGACCAACTGGTTTTATAGGCAAAAAAAAAAGTCATTTTATTCAGAGTAAGTAAGGAACACAATCTCACTTATTCAAGCAACGTCTGCAGTAGAATAGCACATGTGGCAGAAGGTAGGAGAAAAGTTGTCATTACCAAGAGGTGAAATGAAAAGAGGATTTTATTTGACAAAGTTTTCTCATATTACCTCCAAAACCACTTGGTTCCTCCAAAGGCACTTTTTGTGCACATGAGCAACATGACATGGAGCTGAAACCTGTTGAAATATAAATGCTTCATTATCTTGGGGAAGATCTCATGCAGAAGGCTGCAGTTTGGGCTTAAGTATTTCATTTATGTATCTTTGGGCATTTATATTCCCATTGATCATGCAAATTCTGCCCACACCTCTTAATGTCATACAACCCCAGATCATAACACTAACTTTGTATTTCATGGTAGGTGTAATACAATCAGGATACAAATCTTCTCCGATTCTTCACCTTACATATTTTACGTGATAGGGCAAAACGTATACTAATTCAGATCTCTCATATCACATGCTGAAATTGGCTGGCTTTCAAAGCATTCGCCAAATGTATCAAGTGACACGCAGGAAGAGTTTGCTTTCAAGGTTATTGCAGCACCAGTCACGTGATATTTCTTCTTTCCTGTGGTGAAGGGGAGTGGAGGTAATCTGAGTTATTGATGGAGGGCTTCAAATACTTCAGATTTGATTAATTCCATGCATTAGGTGGAATAATGCGGTAAAGAAAGAGCTCTAAGGCAATGGATTGATTTTTACTTTCCTTATATACGTAGGCGAAAATTTGAATTCGAGTTTTTGATGGGAGAGCATGTTTCAAGCAACCTTGAAAACGAATCAGATGTTTTAAAGTCATGCATGTATGTGTTTGATATGTGTGCGTGCGAGTGTGTGTGCATGAGTGTACGTGTGTGTGTGCATGCGTGTGTGTATCGGTAAGTCTGTGGAGACGATATCTCATGAATGAATGAAGCGATTCGAATGAAATTTGGTACAAAATTACAATTAGGGAAAATCGGAAGCCTGTTGTTTTTAATCGCAATCGAATGTTCAGAGCACCTCCAAATTTTGAAATATGAAATTAATATAACATACTGTTCAACAGTCTGACCATTTGTGATTAATGACACAATATATAAATAAATAAATGCTGGAAAATTAGGAAAATAAAATTAAATCTTTATTTTTTTATTCTCTTATAATAAATTACATATTCCACAATTACAAAAACTAGTATTTTTTAACATAGTCTTCAACATATTTGACAAGCATTTTCCATAGTTTGTTCATAAATAAATACTGTTACTGAAAGCATATATATATCCATAAAAACTTATAAAAAAGAATTGCTAAACACAGCATATATGTATGTAAACAGTAATGTTTACTTTTGAAATATTTATTTACTGTCTCAGAAATATAAGCAATGGCCCATGCTTATCTAAATAAATTAAAGGTTTACAGTGGTGATAATGCATTAAATAGTCTTAAGTTATCTATATATATAAATAAGAAAAGTATGTATGTATGTATGTATGTATGTATGTATGATCCAACGTCACAGGAGAACAGCTGAACCACATTTGATGAAATTTGGTGGATAGTCTTAAAATAGCCCCACTTAAAATTTAGTTCATGTTTCGAGTTTCTACGACCAGTGGTTCTCGAGATATTAGTGACAAACGATACTTTCGTTTGTCTCATCATCACGGGAAAACAGCTAAACCGAATTTAATGAAAGTTGGTGGGTAGCTTTGAAATGGCCACCCATAAATTTAGTCCAAGTTTCGAGTTTCTAAGACCAAGGGTTGTCAAGATATTAACGGAAAACGAAACTTTTTCCTTAGGAGTTCTACTCTCTAACTCCATGATGCCCAACGAAGAAGGTTGGAAAAAAATCCTGAGGTAAATCCCGAGCAATGCCGAGTAATCGCTGCTAGTATTAAATATAAAAATTAGTAATAGTATATATGGTGAAATATTTATCTTTAAATTTTTTATGCTGACCGAGTAAATTTTGATGACGGATTTTATTCCCAAACATTTTAATCCAATATCTAGTTAACTTTGTTATATTTTTTGTCATTTTTCAGTCACTAATTTTCCAGAATTTGAATCCAATTGAAAATATTGTGTCTTCAGTTTTTATTATAGCTTATTTCTTTGTTATAAATGATTAAAAATGAGCCTACAATATTTTCATGTTACTATTTAAAACAGATCATAAGTTCTTTTTTCCACAATGCATTTGGCTATAGACTTTTAAAACACATTATATATATATATATATATATATATATATATATATATATATATATATACAGTACAAACTCGAAAATCCGGACGTTTTTCAAATTTTTTTTTTTTTTTTTTTTTTTTTCCCCCCCCCCCGGACTGACGAAGTCGCGGATTTAAAAAACAACAGGGTAAGATTATTTATTTTATACATAAGATTATTTATTTTACCGTATTTTCCGGTCGACTTTCCGAACCCGGAAATGAAACGAAAGTTTAGATGGACGGCCGTAGATAGATAGGCTCGTAGTTGGAGCGTGAATTGCGTTGTTAGCTTTAATCCCTCCTCCCCCTTATTCAAGTCACAACTCCCGATGAATTATTTCGCGTAAAATATGCATCGTTATTTAAATACGGAATTTTTATTATAAAAATTTCCTTTTCTCATTATTGAAAAAGACATTTTTCTGAAACAATGTAATTTTTAATATTAAACACTTTAAAACGTTATCGTAACATTTTATCACAGATGTTCAATTAAATCTAAAAATCCCAAGAATTCATATTAACGCTCACGGAAATTTATTTTGTTCACTTCCTAGTACGATTTCCATTCTTCAATGTATTCTGTTTTGTCTTCAGAATCTCCTCCCCTCCCGATATCTGATGATTTTTTCGTTCTCGTCGAACGTGTCAGCTTGAAATCGACTGTATATTTTGCCCTTTTTGTTTAGAAAGCCATATTTACATACTATAAATAGCAAATAAATAACTAAATAATATCGTATCGCACAGAACCGAGTAACAAGGTCATTAACACACAGACCTCTCAAAGGGGTCGGCTTGCCACCGGTGACAGTCGGCTGCGTTTACGATTAAGAACTAAGCAAATTCCTTTCTTCGCTTTCCCTGCCCCACCACGTCCGGGTGTTGCTGTAACCTAGTAATGACTCATCGTAATTTAGAAAAATCATTGAGAGGAGAGATATTTTTCTTTTTTGGAAAAGATATTTATTTTATCTACTGCGATATTTTTTACATATTTGACTATTACTAATAGAGTTTTTACTTTTTTCAGAGTCATCAGTCCTTTTAAACATAACATTATATAGATGCTAGATAATAAATAAAACTTTTAAGTCCTTATTTTTTGTTTTTCGTTCGTTAATAGCGAAAACGGTTTAAACACATTTACACCTTTAAATATATCGTTAAAAGTGCTAATCCTCGATCTTTATTAAATCTCGGCACTGCAGTAAATCTTCTGGCGCTTCATTAAATCTCGAGAAAGCCGATATAACGGAAGTTCTGCACTTTGATGATGATGCGCCAATCATAAATAAATTGAATGATGGCGAAATTCGCGATATGATATTAAATAAAAAAAGATCGAAGTAGTGACGATAAATGGAGAAGAAAAAATACCCATTGTTAATCTTATGCAAAAAATCGATCATGCAATTAAAGGTCTTGAACAAAGAAGCATTATAACTGAGCAGAAGTAATCTCCATCTACAGGATAAAGAAAGCTGCTTTCCTATAAACCAAAATTAATGAAATAACAAATGTTAAGTCAAATATTTAAACGAAATGATAAAATGGAATTTTATCATTTCGTTTCGTTCACACATTCTAAATTATTATGTATATTTTTTCTTAGAAATTTCTTTTGCCCTATTTTTTAGATTAAATAATATGTTTTAATTGATTAACTTAACTTTTGCCATTATTTTTACTAAAAATAGTGCTTTATAGTGTATTTAGTTAATATCAAATCTGAATTTTATTCAAATTCTATAATCCGGAAAAATCGAAAATATGGAATCGGCAAAGTCCGGATTTTCAAGGTTGTACTGTATATATATATATATATATATATATATATATATATACACATATATATATATATATCTTTATATTTCACACAAAAAAAAAACCCTAAATGTCAAACTAATGAGATTTTACATTCTACAGCATAAATATACCTTTAAATCGATATACAAAAATTAAAGTTTATTCAGTCCTTCAGATCCATAATTGTTATATTAGATCCATTCGTGTGACGGATAAAACTGAGTGTAAATGTATGCTGTTCACAATCCACTTAAAACTGTAAGTCACAGACAATTTAGGTCATGTGTGTACAAAAAATAATAATATAATTTTACTCTAAATAATTTTGGTGGGAAAATTTTACAACTTGCCATTGTTTTTAACAAATTTCTTATAAACATCTATTTCGTAGGATATAGATGTTTAAAAAATACAGTGGCTAATATGGATGCAGCATAAAATTATGGAGGAGGTAGAGGGTTCATTATGGATTTCCACTTCTTGTTCTCGAGACAGATGTCACTTCCTATTCAAAAATTTACATTTTCATTTCAACATCTGTTTTTCAGACTTAGCTTTAGGTACAGCTTAGATGAAGACTAATGTAGATTGAACATTGAATCCTGGAGGGATTAGTAGGGTTCACTAAGGATTTTCGGTTCTGAATATGTAACTTCTGGTTTTTCCAAAAAATCATATGACTGTGTGCAAAAAAGTATAGAAATGCTTAATAGTTCTTTCGAAATTGAAGTGTACACATCACTTTCCATTGCATAAAGGCTCTTTCATATATTTATAATTTTTTTGTATTAAAAATTTAACTTAGGGCCAAACTTAGACGTAAAAATAATTGTAAAATATATTACTAATTTGAATGAACGATTACGCATACGTAAGTTGCTGGAAATGTAATTGTCCAGAGAATCTTTAAATTCCATGTGCAATTAATTTTGACATTTGTTTACCATATTTAAATTAGGAAATATTTTTATTTATTATCCAATAACATTTAAAATTCTTTTATTTAATAATAAAATATTTAAAATTAAAATAATTTAAAAGTATAAAAGCATTAAAATTTTACCTGTTTTTAAATTTTTAAGAAATTTTCCATGAAACTATCACGTTGCAGAACCCCGAGGGTTCCGCAGAACACATCTTTAAAAATGCTGCATTATCCTATGTGTGTTAGGAAAGCAACATTGCTCCCACAAACTGAAAAATGTTAAGCAAATTTCCTTAAAATGTTACAAATTTTGCATTTTTAAAATGACAAATATTTCCTCCTTTCAAATAATCTTCAAATTTCATTACGGATTCTTGTACTATATAAGAATTGAATAATATATGGATTCTACTCATATACTTACTATGAAATCTCTCATAGAATCATTTTATTCAAATAATAAATTATATGTATGTGTGTCGAACATTTCTTTAACTAATTTCAAACAATCTGTATGCAGTACACACATAGTTCTTAAATAGATGTTTCTTGATAGTATTACTTAAAAACCACATTAGTTGGATTGTTATTTAATTTATAACTAATCAAACCAGTATTTGAAATACTACTGTATATTTTGATAAGTTTCCTAACATCTTCCCTATTTGTAATAGAAGCTCATAGAATCACACATTCATTATTTGATTTGTTGCAATCTACTTTGACTGTAAAATTTTTCGGTACTTGGGGTAAATAATCTGATTCAAATGTAGCTAACGACATTCTCATATGCAATCAAATTATGAACAATATCCTTTATTAAAACAATTCATCTGTCATTCGTCTAATCCTTTATTAAAACAATTGCAGGTGTTGTTAGAATAAACCAGAATAGGCGATAAAACGACATTTGGCATGTGATGTGAAAGAATACTTCTGAATTAGCATATGTTTTGCCTTATTTCGTATTTTACGCCATCACTATCAAACAGGGAGATTTTGGTTTCATCACTCCAAATTACTGTTCCATTGTCCAGTTAACGTGGGTTTTAGCCCAGTTTAATCTTTTCAACCTTTGTTTGAGAGATAAAAATGACATTTTTTGTGGCATTCTAGCATTTAGACTAAATTCATGCAGTCTGCACCGAACAGTCCTTGCACTTAACTTCACATTGCATTGCGCCATTTCACCTTGCATACATACCTTAGGTGACAGAAGATGATTTTCTTCTGTCACCTAAGTACAGTCTCTTAATTCTTTTATCATCACTTGCTGTTGTGCACCTTCTCCTGGCTTTACCAGTCTGGTTTTGTAGTGACCTCTTCAAAAATTTAGAAATGCCACCTTTGGTTAAGTTTCCTCCAATGTTTCTTCAAATTTCTTCATAACTGTAGCTTTGTTCCCTTAATAGTACTATTTTACATTGCTTTCTGGGTGACCAGTCAACTCTTAGCACCATTTCTTTAATTTTATTTCATTTTACAAGCTCACTAAATCAAAGAACACAAAAAACCAACCAACTTGATAGTAATCACATAACGCACTGATAAATGTCCTGTGACCTGTTGGCTCATTGTCAAAACAAGATGACACCTGATTGTCTCTCTAAACACTCATGCTCATTGGCTACATTCAAATGAAGGAAAGCTACTTCATATAAACCTAAGTGAGTTGTGCTTCTTTTTTCTGGTTATTTGGTTATAACTTTTGATAGAATACAGATAATTGAACAAATGCTATTACATTACAATCTTGATTAAATTATCTTTTCATTGATATATAATTTTATGGTATTGGTACAAAAAAAAAGTGGTGTTACGAGCCACCAAACCTAACCTCAAAAATGCACCTTTTCCAAAAAGTTTCCACAATTTTGGCCACTACTGTAATTAAATATTTTATTTTGATCAAACTGGAGCTGGTCCCTACATATCCATGTGTGCTAGTTGAAGCTATTATGTTGTTTTAGAAAACTTGCCTCTAAAACATAAAAATTATTCTTTAAGTGTGCTTTGAACAATAGTTTTATAATAGCCCATTTTTTATATTCATATGTGAACTTATAATCTTTTGTATGTTTCTGTATGTTGGAAAGAATAATCTTTTCAATACTGGTACCACATTCAATTTCTAACATAATTGTTCCAGTACTAAATATTTTTCTACTTTCCTCACCAAAAATGGCTTTGTTTTAAGATGTATCATAGAATTCTGAAAACCATTGTGTATTATTACAAAAATGAGTAGTAGTTATACTTATTCTTTAAGGAAAACTTGCAATGTATATAAGCACAAATAACACAATAATGCAGCATACAGCTGTTTCAAGGATACACTAGATCCATTTTGTCAGTGCAATAAAACCAACAAACCCGAAGACCAAAAGATGAATGTTTGCAAAAGGAGAAACAGAGGGAGTTGTATACCCAAGACCTGGATTAACCCTTTCTGAATGGTCAACACGCCCACACATCGATTGATAACGTGTATTCAAGACTACCATCCAGAAAGGGTTAAGAGAGTGCCAATCAGAACTTCATCCAGGTCTTGGGTGTATAATACCCTCTGTTTCTTTCTTTCGTGTCAATTTCCCTTTTGGACTTCAGGTTTATTGTTTCTCTTGCACTCACAAAGGGGATCCAGTGTATCCTTGAAACAGCTGTATTGTGCTATTTGTGTTTATATACATTGCTGAAGTTTTCCCTTAAAGAATAAGTATAACTATTGTTATGCAATACCAGACCTGCCAACTGTTACGATTTAATCGTATTTAGTACGATAAATCACAAGCAGTATGATAATACGATTTTGCCACCAAAAGTACGATTTTTAAAAAAATTACGTTTTTCCCTATTTTTTTTCGCTTTTCCCTTTTTCATACTGAAGTAGGGAATTTCGAGAGGCTTTGATTTCTAATGTAGACGCGTATTTGCAGTATTGCCAGTTTCGCGATTTTCCCGCTCAATTGAGCTAGTTTTGGCGAAGCGAAGAGTTGGAGGAAGTGCGGGAGTTTTGGCGAAGACCTGGCAATACTGGTAGCTATTGCCGTTATCTGCGGGAAGGAGCATCATGCGCAGAGAGACCACGTGACCCATGCGCGGAGGGAGCACGTGATGTTTTGTTGATTTCTCCCGATGCTTGTTTTGCTATTTTTGCTGAGATCAGTTTAGTTTATATAGTTAATCAATTGAATGATGTCTACAAAGACGAATGCCCGATCTCAAACGTTTTCCGAAAAGTATTGCAGAGAGTTTGAATTTATCAAAGAATCAAGAATAAGTGCATCTCTTGCCTTTTGTGTTGTATGTAACTGTGATATCTCTATTTCTCATGGCGGACGTACGGACATAGTTAAACATTCGAAAACGGCCAAACACATGGATAAATTCAAGACTTCCAAATCTATGAAGTCTATAAATGAATTTTTATCTGTGAATAAAGAATTGCAGACTACTAAATCAGAAGTTATGTTCACCTCATTCATTTTAGAACATAATCTTCCGTTAGCTACTGCAGACCATGCTCGCCCATTATTTCAAGCGATGTTCCCGGATTCGAAAGAGGCAAAGCATTATTCCTGTGGGCGAACAAAAACAGCTTTTATTATTAAAGAACTAGTCAGTGAAAATCAAAAACAAATAATGCAGCTACTAAAAATCCATTTACGGTGTCTACTGATGGGAGTCATTGTGGCGATGATCAATTGTATCCAATCGTTTTAACGTATTTTAAAGAATCATCAAATGGAGTAAAAACTGAGCTCTTGTCTTTGCCAAAATTAATGGCATCCCCTACTGGGGAAAACATTGCCAAATTAATAAATGAGGAATTTCAACGCTACGGAATTCCGTGGGAAAACTGTCTTGCTCTATCATGTGATAACGCACCTGTTATGATCGGCAAGAAAAAAGGAGTTTCAGCATTTTTAAAAAGTAAGCAACCAAATTTATTTGCGTTTGGATGTTTATGCTATTTGATTAATTTGGCTGCACAAAAATCTGCTGAAAGCTTACCTATACTAATTCATGAACTTTTAATTGATATTTATTATTATCTAGAAAAAAGTTTTAAAAGGAAACAGGCTTTAAAAGAAATTCAAGAGTTGTGTGATGTTGAAACACAAAAGATTTTAAGACATGGCTGCACTCGGTGGCTTTCTCTTGGTAGATGCCTTGAGAGATTATTACAGCAGTGGCATTGCTTTACTTTATTTTTTAAAGAAGAGTGTTCTAATGTAAATGAAAAAAAATTGGTTTCTCCCCAAGAATTTCTTTGTATACCATCCCAAAACTTGATAATTCAAAATCAGAAAGTTGTAAACCCAACGAAACGTTAAAGAGGAAAATTGTGAATTTGACTTCTGTTAATAAGAAATTTAAAATGAATGCAGTTAACACTGAACATGATAAAAAAATCTTCAGCACATCTAATTAAAAAGAAGCAACAAGAACAGTCTGAAAAAAGTCTCTCAAGAGATGCTTTAAATAAGCAAGAGAGAATTTTCTTTACATTAAGTTCTACTGTGAATCATGCTTATGCATTATTTGTTTGTCATGTTACAAAAGTTTTTGAAAAATACAATATAATGTTTCAGCAGGAGGAACCTCATGTGCATACACTCAAATTCGATATCGAATGTCTTTTTAATGAACTCTTAATTAAATTTGTAAAGGTAATTGCTATTAAGCAAGCAAAATCAACATTTTATGTTAAATATAATGAAATAGAAAACCAGAAAGAAAATGAAGAGTTATCAATTGGTTTTGAAACCAGAAAATTGGTTAAAACAGTTAGAACTGAGGAGCAGAAAGAATTTTTTTCTAAAGTTAGAAATTATTTTATTACTGGCTGTGACTATATAGTTTCTAAATTTCCATGGAATCTGGAAATTTTAAATCATGTCCAAGTTGCTGATATTTCTAGAGGAGAGCAGTTTAATTTTTCATCAATTCAGTATTTAGTAGATATGTTCCCATGTCTCCTTGTAAGATGTGAGAATGAAACATTTTCTGAAGCTGTTGATGTTGTAGAAAGTGAATTTCTAAATTTTCAAATTGCAACTTTAAAAGATAACATTTTAAATAGTAAATGTATTAGTGAACAATGGCATTTATTATCAAAAGAAAAGAACTCTGATGGCAAATTTATTTGTAGCAAACTTTCTAAAGTCATGTTAGGCATTTTAACCTTGCCTCATAGCAATGCCTCTTGTGAAAGCGTTTTTAGTTTAGTAAAGAGAAATAAAACTGATGTAAGAGACTCTTTGAGCACTTCAACACTTGAATCACTTTTGATTGCAAAATCCTGTATGTCTGGACCTTGTTTCCAGCAAAAATATTCTTCTGGGTTTTTAAAAAAGGCAAAGTCAGCCACATATGTTGGTTTAAATAAATGTTAGATTTATTAATGCTGTTGTAATGTGCAAAAATTGTGTCCTTACCTTTCTTTTTAATAGAAATCAAAAATCCATGATGTGCATTATAGTTTTCTAATTGTTTTATATTGATGCATTTTACTAAAGAATTAATATTTTTATTTAATTTTAAATGTTTAATTTAAAAATTAACAACATAAAAATGTTTGCTGTGGATTGTAATAATTTAATTGGTTTCTCAATAGAATTTTGATGTAGGGAAAAAAATCCCTACAGCCTGATTATCAAGAATTTACATAGCTGAAATATACCGCGCGTACATTATCGCGTGCGTCGTTACGCTTTTTGGCTCTGAGAGGTTGGCAGGTCTGCAATACAAATATATGTAATTAAGTATCCTGTATTAATTAAATAAAATTATTTTATCATCCTGTTTACTTAACAGTTAATAACAATGGAATATTTTATTTAACAAATGCCAAGCCATTGACCACTAGGTCATTAGGCCACGAGCTGTCCAATACTTTTCAACAATACAGTCCAAATTATTTAGTGCAGAACACTCGTCCAGATGAGCAGCAGTCATGGGTTGTCCAGAGGTACATGAAACGCAGTCAGACGAAGTAGTTAAATTGAAACGATACAAAAATGGCACCAAGATAGTCACGTCTGGTCAAAAGTCTAAGCAATGCCACTGCTACAGCACGAGGTGAATCGGGAACACAATAAGATCCGCAAAGCACACTCCAATGTTTGTCTCTAGAAGAGTGAGAAGCCACACTACGAAACGATTGTTTGAATAGTCTTTCAATCTCTAATTTAGGAGAATCTAGTGCTAAGTCTCTGCAAGTTCTTTGAAGGATACCAGTTCCCTTTTTCGCTAGAAAATCTGCCTTCGCATTTCCTTGAAGGCCACAATGAGATGGTACCCATTGAAAAGCAACTCTTCTCTCAATCTCCCCCAAAAGTTTTCTACAGTTCTGTACACAGGAGCTCGTATTCTCCTGGATGCCCGTCAAAGCCTGCAGAGCAAAAGTAGAATCTGAAAATATCACTATCTTCTCAAATGAAATATGACGGACAGCAAGTTGTTGGAGAGCTACATGGATAGCCTCGAGTTCTCCATCGAAGTGAGTTGTAAGTGATCCAACATGCAGATAAAAAGAAAAAAGTTCACTAAAAACACCGGCACCAGCACCCCCAGAAAAATTCAACAGAGGCCCATCAGTGTAAACATGAAGCCATTCATCAGGAGGGAAACAAGAGCTAATAGTTTCTAAAGCAATATCTCGGAGTGCTGTATGGCAAAGGTCACTTTTTCTCACTTTCAGAACCAGGTCCAATCTGACATTAAGTTCCACATACTCCAATGGACTCACCAAAAATAAAAGTTCGTAGGGCGCATCATTAATCACATTATATTGAGCGTTCTCATGAACGAATTGAATGAAGCCCCTCTGAGTCTTTAAATTATGCACTTTATCACAGTCGTAATCTCTCCAGAAGGAATTATTTAGGAGTCTAATTAGTCTATTATAAAGAATAGCTAACAATGGAATAATAATAATAGCTAAGTTAAATTTTAACAACTTAACTTTAAGTATCTATAACATTGTTAATAATTCTTTGATTTATAATTTTGTATTGCATGCTATTTTATATTTGAAAATGATTAGTTGTGATTTATTTTTTTAAATTTGACTTTAATTGTGCCCTTTTGATAAACTCTTTAGGTCATTGCCTCATCCATCTCTTATTCATGATCTCTGTGGAAAATTCATTCATCGTATTTTCAGTGGTTGTGCTCATAGTGCTGCTTTAACATCATATGGTGAACTGTTTACTTGGGGCAGAGGGAAAAATGGCTGGTTGGGTCATGGTAAAATTATTTTAAATACTTTGAAGTTATAATTAATGTATGTATTTTGTTTGTAATGCAATTTTTTTATGTATTTATTTTTTAAAAAGTGGGGATACTTTCAAGTATTTTTTCTTCTCAAGTAAAATTATGATATTATTTTATATAGGTATCAACTTGTAGCTGCAGTTTTGACTTCATATTTTTATTATTAACATAGAAGTGTTTTAAGAATTCTTAAGTAAACATGATAATCAAGCACTTTTTGTCCCAGGTCTCCATTGTTAAATGAGCTTTGAGACAGCTATATGGCAGGTTAGGGACAATATGCAGCACATCTGTTTTTGTTCAAATTATATGATTTATTTTCTCCACTTATAATGTTTTATGAAACCTATTATAAATATTATAAAAGTAGATTCACTGTAAAATAAGTAGCTTGGGAAAATAGCAGTATTTAAAATCTATAACTCAAACCCTATGAAATATAAAGAAAGGTGGAAGTGTCTTTTCTGTGGCATTTATCATATTACACATATTCATCACACCAGTGTGCCTTTTCAGCCATGAACTCTCGGGATCCACTTATTTCACTTTTTTAGTAGCAATGACTTTAACAGGATTCAGAATGGTGTTAACCAAATTTCCTCTTTTATAAATAGATTGTGGCTCAAAAGTTCAAATCTTTCATAAGAGACTTCAGATTGTTAAAATGAATCTCCAGCATTTTTGCTGGTTAGAATAAAAGTATAAGGTTTTTTTTTTTATTATGAGAGAATCATTTCTTTTTAACAGGCTGACCATCTAATCAACACCAGCAATTTCATTTAATAACCAATTTTCAGCCACTTTTTTATTATCTGTAACAAAACAATTAAAACAAATATCCAGCATTCTTGCTGATTAGCTACAAGTATAAGACTTTCTTATTAAGAGAGAATTATTTATTTAAAAAAAAAATCATCTAATCAACACCAGCAATTTTATTTAATGACTAATTTTTAGGCACTTATTATTGACTATAGCAAAACCTTACTCTAATTTTCTTGCTGTAATGAGCTGCCAAGTATTTCAGATTTTTGATCCACATTATGATTTTATGGATTATGAAAATTATCAGAAAATCACTATATACTAAATTAGTCACTAATTCTAAAAAATTAATCAAAATTATATGCCTTATTTATTAATCTGTAATTTATCAAGAATCCCCACCCCCCTACCCCTCAATCCTACTCATTTCACTAGGATTTGAATTCAATGAAATTTGAAGGCTCCTTTGATGTCATGCCTTTCTTAGCAACTTCTGCTTTGCCTTTCATTACTATCATGCAGTCCAGTTAGGAGATCAAAATACCAGTTTCCAGTAATTTTATTATCTGATGCTGTTACATGACCCTAGAGGAGCTTTTTTGGCTTCTTGTTGATAGACAACAGTCACAACATATAATTTTGAAGTTCGTCCATATTTGAAGTCTCGAATTTTAATGTAGATGCATTTTAAAAATGAGCAAAAATTCAAAGAAAATTAAGGTGTTACAGAAAAAAATATTTTAAGAAATGCTCTTGCTTCTTCCAATCAAGAGTTTCAGGTAGCCATGTAGTTTGTACTGTATGTGCAAATCATCTTTCTATCAGCTGTGGTAGATGTTATAACTGACACTCTCAGTTTGAAAATACGTTAGGATAATAGCAAAGTAAAGGTATAGACTAAATCACTCAGCAGTTTTTTCAAAACAGTTTGGAAAACAATGTGATAAAGGCTGAAATGCCTCTTTTATTGTAGAAGACTGTTGCCAGCATTGACCATGTAGATTTTATTTCATGTAATTTTTTTAATGCAAAACTCTCAGAAAAAAAAAAGAACAGATTCTGAAAAAAACAGAAACTAGTGCCATTATGCATTTTATTTCTAAATCTATATCATAAATATCATAAAAGCTATGAAAATATATATAGTTTGGGTGCAAGATGTGTATTTATAACACCCTTGCCACATGCGAGCATTAACCCATATGTTTCTATGGTTATTAAAAGCTTACTTAGAAACATAATATAGCACATAGACATACATAAAAAATATCTTAATTAAAAGTTAGATAAGAGTTGTCTAACTTTTGCAAATCACATTTTTATATTCAAATACTTCTGTGGGACACCTTTTCCAATTGAAACTCATTTCACAAAATGTTTCACTTTAGAAACATATGTATACATGCACACAAATACAAAAAAAGATGTAATTGATTAGGTAAATGCTGTGTTACTGAGCAGCATTTTCTGTTCTTTTTCATTTGAAATTCTACTGTAAGGAATTAAAAATATAATTTCTTTTATCAGTTGTATATATCATATTTTATTAGGCTTTTGCACCAACATATGTTCATTTAAGAACATTTAAATAGTTTATTTAAAATATTTATTTCCTGTTCTATGGGTTTTTTAGGCACACAAGTTTTTTTACAGGAATGATGTGGCATAGGAACTACCAGTTGAATAGGTGTGAATTAGATTATTAGTGTTTGATGTAGTTAAAACATGACATACTAGCTTTTGAGGTAGTAATCTTTAGCATTGAAGTGTAAAACATGTCTATAAAGAATTTAAATATTTACATATTTTGTCAAGGACAGTCTAAAATATTTAAATGATGTTTTAATTTTTGCTAGTTATCCTATGGACTACACTGTTTGTACGGGAATTAAATACAAAAACCATACTCTGCAGATCAATGCTCTCAAAACTTAACAGCACTAGTTCTATGGGTGCTCCTTGATAGGTTCCCCAGTACACCCCTTATAACCCATTTGTTGCAATAACAATTTTCTTTGAGATTTCTGAATTTCAAAGATTCTTTTCTTTGATTTTTTGCCATTCTGTATAGATGAGCTACTTGATCAGTGGTTGCTCTCTTGAACTAGACAGGATTTTGAAGGAAAGTCCACAAGAAATTATATATTTAACATGTTAATGAATAAATTGAGATAGTAATTATTATTTATATTCAATGTATTAATTTGTTATGCATTCAGTTATAAGATAAATTAAGGGAAATATGATATGCACTATGAGTTTTAGACATTAAAAATCTGTAAACAATGAACAATTTTAGAAATGTTAAAATTATTTTTTTATGCTTCTAAGTAATAAAAAAAATATGACTTGAAAATGTTGGTTGTTTAGCATTTTTCTTTTAAAGCAGTAGCATAACATTTAAAATCAAATACCTTTTTATAGGTTTATTTTCTACTTCTGTTCTGTAGAACTTGTTAGTATATAAAACTTTAAAATCAAGTTTTATGTATCTGGAAATTGTTTTAGTGATACTTAGCATCTATTCTCTAAAAATTTGTGGCAAGGGGAAAAAAAAACATAGAGGAAAAAGTAACCTGGTATAAATTCATGCATTATTAAGAATGAGATTGCTTGGTATTGATTTATATGCCGAAATTCTGCCTTGGAGAATATGATTCTTAGCTTGAAACACCACTTGGTTTGGTTTAAGACTAAGCTTGAAACACCACTTGGTTTCATTTAAGACTCTAAGCTTAATATACAGCTTGAAATGCCTGAAGACAGCAGCCTGAAATGTTTGCCACATGTAACTAGTTTTTCAGTCCTTAACCCTTTCGCGACGAACGGCACGCCCAGGTGCCAGCTGCGAACTTGCATTCAAGGACGAACGGCATGCCCACGGGCTGGAGGAAATTTTACCCTAAAGGACGACTGGCACGTATTGGTGTTTCTATGTGGAACATTTTAATTTGAATGTATTTGTCTCCTAGATGGCGTTAAATGCCCGTGGAAGACAATTAAATGTATTTCGTAGATGTTTGACCTTGGCACAAGGAGAATCCAATGAATTATTTCTCCATTTGGAGCGGTGAAACACATGGTTCTGTAAAGTAAACAGATCACTTCTCGTAGCATCAACAATTTTATAATTGAGTTCCGGGTCTCGTTCTGATTTTGTCTTTTATTGATTTCGTTGTTGAATTAGAGGAATATGAGAGTTTTTTTTTTTGAGTGGGTGGGGGAGGGGGGGGTAAAGGAATGTGCGGCAATGAAATGATTAGGTTATTTATGTTCTCATGGAAAGGAAGGCTGGGATTTCGTTAATATATCCCATCGAAAAGGTCCGGATATGGAATAAAAATATATAAATCGTCAGAATCGGAATGAGGCCATAAATGGAATTTCCTTGTGTATACTGGAAAGGACACGGGATTATCAAGCTCTGATGGTGGGTATGGAGAACGCGTTGTGAAAACATTTCTAAGTAAACTTTTAGGAAAAGGATATATTTTGTATTTGGATAAATTTTTTACCTCTCCTGTACTTGCAAAGTATTTGTTGTCTAAGAATACGCATGTATGTGGTACAGTTTTAAAAAATCGGAAGGACATGCCAAAGAATTATCCATCTGTACCTAAAACATATATACACTAAAATTTTTAATATTTTGATAAAAGAAAATTTGTATAAAATATATACATCAAATAGAAAATAAGTATTTCCTTTCTTCCTGAAAAAAGTAGAATGCTGTGTTGAACGGGTGATTTTTAGTGAATTTTTTTCGAGAGTTAGGCTTAGCGCAAAAAAATAGCCGTCTTTTGGGCACATTTCGGAAACGAAGCACTTCGTCCTTTGGGCCACGGTAGTTTCGGAATGCCGCCCTCCCGAAAGGGTTAATAAGCCCAGTCTTCTAGGTATCTGATACATGCTAGTCACATACCAAGTCAGGCATTCTCAATCACCACAGACAATACTCTGTGAATATATAACTCTAATGTCTGGTTTGGATTTTAGCAGTCCCCTGATTAGTGTGATTAATTGGTTGCATGAAAATGCCACATTCAGATTTTGAAAACACCAACCAATATTTTCCTAAATGTGCTTTTTATGGAAATTTAACATACATTAGAATAAAAATAAAGGATAATGATGGAATTCATGGTTTGGGTGTAGATGTGGGCCAGGAAGTAAGAATTGTCTGGGATTATCACCCACATATTTTAGTTACAATCACAGCATAACACATGTACTTTTTGATTGTATAACAACATACAGCACTTGGCTATGGGGGGGGGGAGATGGGACGACTCCATTTCTATGCAGTGATAGCTAATTCTAAACATTTACAACATGTTCTCTCTTCTAAAAAATAGAATCAAAGCATCAAAGTCAGTCTCTGGGAACTGAAAGTTGAATGCTGTGTGTTTGATACATGGTTATTTATATGCGATGAACCTGATCAAAATGTTGTGTGACAACTCCAAATTCACAGCTAACTTTCGGTATAATATTGTTTAGTGGGACCATGACAGTACCTGAAATCCAATTAGGACTATGATAAAGTAACAAGTCCTCAGATGGGTTGGATGATCTGGGTCTTCCACACCTTATACTCGGATAGGTTGGACGGTCTGGGTCTTAACAACAACACCTTATACTCGGGACAATAAGAAAATGAGTACATAGAAGATTTTGAATTAGAACATTTTGCATCAGGTCGTAGAAAGTTAAAGTGAGTTCAAAAAGAATGACCAAACATAGCCATAGCTGGTGAAATTCTTACAGCTGCTATAGAAGCACAATGATAGCAAAACAGAAGTTTGTTTAATTGTTCTTGAAAAGTTTCTTTCGGAATCTTATTTAAGGCTGTTTTGACAGTTTAAATAGAT
Source organism: Amaurobius ferox (assembly GCA_951213105.1). NCBI lineage: Eukaryota > Metazoa > Arthropoda > Arachnida > Araneae > Amaurobiidae > Amaurobius > Amaurobius ferox. The sequence continues at coordinate 48,145,968 of OX578133.1, forward strand.
CTTTTGGTTAAATATGGTGCTATATGAATGTGAACGATGCCATTCTGGATTAGAAAAGGGCTAAATTCTTCACTTGTAAATGAAGTTCCATTGTCATTGACAATGCTTTTAGGAATGCCAAAACTGGCAAACAAACTACACTGAACTGTGATAGTACCTGAAGATGTAGATGGCACTTGAAATGCTTCTAATCATATAGTACTTCTTCGACCCAGACCGTCCAATCTACCTGAAGGTGTTGAAGACCCAGACCGTCCGACTCGTCCAGAGGACTTAGAGTAACTAGTTGGACGGCCGGCTACCTGAAGGTGTAAGGTATCTGTTTGGATGGCTGGGAAGTACCACTCAATTTACACAGGAACCCAGTAGGGAGAGATCCACAGGGACTGTACCCTTCTTCTTCTACCACCAACCTCTCGAAAGGAATTATGGACACACATGTTTAAAGTGATCATACTCCACATGAACATGCAACAGTTTAGCCAGGACAGATCCAGCGAGGGGTGGAGAGGGTGATTGCCCCCCCCCCCCCCCCCATCGGCATTATAAATAGGAAAAAAATAAAGACGATGAAGAATAATTTTGTGTTGTTTGTTATATATGACTGCCTGTAATAAACAAGTCTAATGTGAAAAATGTTTTGACATTTCTCTTTACAAATTGGTCACTAGATGGCAGAAGGTCCTTGGCAAATCAAGTAAAATAATATTTATTTTTCTGTATGCAATGGCAACATTGTAAGCGTTACAAAATAACACTTTCGCGTTCTCATAAGTGTACTAACCCGTTCAAGCGTCCTCGTAGTGAACCTGAGATTGAATCATTGGATATTAGTTGCAGCAAACACGGTAAACTAATTTTGATATATAGTTTTAAAAACGTCCAAAATGAGTAAGGAAACAAATCAACAAAAGTTACTGAGTTTTTTAACAAAAAAAAACCAAAGTTGGTGATAGTGAATTACAAAATAAAAAGGACGAAGTTTCTTCACGTAGTATTCTAACACAGAAAGGAGATGGCGATACTTCAGAGGAGACTACCAGTGAAAACTCTTCATCAACAATCATCTCAAACTCCACAAAATCGTCAAATGACAAATTTCATAAAACTAAAATACAAACTTGTGTAGATCCTGAGGTCTGGACTGGTATTCTTAAAAACAATCTTGGATATTATTTGAAACGTAATTTGCTTCTTGGCGATGCCTCAAGGTGCTACTTGTTAGAGAACCATTGGGTTCCACCTCTTGACAACGACTTTCCATTTTCAGTCCACACAAAACAGCTGAAAGAAGAAAAAATATATCTCAGCCAAAATCATCTCAATAAATATAGTTGGGCGGTTCTTTCTGAAGAGCTAAAAGGGCTCTTTTGTAAATAGTGTGCGTTGTTTGTGATTGGAAATACTGGAAGTGGCGCTAGAAATGTTATGCCATTAAAAACTCTAGTCACAGAACCCCTGACAAAATATTCAAATTTCTTGGAAAACGGATATTTAGAAACTCGCCAAAAAAACATGTATCATATATATATCATATATATGCAGTACAAGATGGGAAAAACTTTTTGAAAAGATTTCACGACCCTGAAAAAGATATTGTGAATAAGCTGGATTCTCATCATCTGAAAGTTGTAAGAGAGAACAGACGAAGGCTTGTGTCTATAATTGAGAATATAATTTTCCTGGCTTGACAAAATATGCCATTTCGTGAACATAGGGATGATGGTTCTCTCTTAGATAGTGAATCAGGAAGTTTACTAAATGAAGGCAATTTTAGAGAATTTTTGAAATTTCGTATACAATCTGGTGACGAAGTACTTGAAAGTCAGATGAAAAATTCTCAATCAAGAGCAACATACATTAGCAAAACTACACAAAATGAAATTATTAACATTGCTGGTGACTGTATTCTTGAAGAAATCATTTCAAGAGTGAAAGAATCTAGATTCTACAGTGTTATATTTGATGAGACTACAGACTTGTCTCATACATCTCAAATGTCTGCCATACTGTGCTATGTTTACAAAAAAAGTGTGCTTGAAGATTTTATTGGATTTGTAGATCCACACCAAATGCATCATGGAAGCAGTTCAACAACTGAGCCCAAACTTTCTGGAGACGTACTTGGCCAATCAATACTTACATTTATTGGTGGTTTTGACCTAGAGTTTGATAACTGTGTTGGCATATGTACTGATGGGTGCAGCGTCATGACATCAGAAAGCTGTGAAGCTGTAAAAGTTGCTCAATCTAAAATGAAAAATGCCATCTTGTGCCCTTGCAATAATCACGCCTTGAACTTGTCATTAACAAAGTGCAGCAATGTACAGGCAGTTAGAAACATGTTTGGAACAATGAAAGAAGTAATTTTATTTTTCAACATATCATCAAAACAGAATTTTGTTTTAAAACAAACTTTGAAAGATAGGCTACACTCCCTATGTGAAACACGGAGGTGGAGAGACATGATGCGATTTTACAGTTTCAAGGTTGATTTCTTCATATTGTGAAGGCTCTAAATTTAATTTCGGAGTGGGAAGACATTAGTTCATCATCAAAAGCAAAGTCCCTGTGTTATTGTATATGTACCACAGAGTTCATTTTGTCTATGTACACTGTAGCTGACATTTTCTCTGTTACGCTACCATTAAGTACCAAGCTCCAGGCAGAAATTCGCGACAAGTGCTCTGCATCATCAGTCATTAAAAGCACTGTAGGAGTTTTGCAAAAGAAGCGAGTGGAGAGTGGCACTGTCTTTCATCTTCTTTTCAATAGAGCAACTGAAATGATGAGTGACTTGGACAACGTCCCCAAAAAGCCTAGAATTATCCGAATAACACATCGAGACAACCCTACCGTAGAAAGTGTTGAAGACTATTATCGAGTAGTCATCTACAACAAGGCTTTGGATGAAGTTAATCAAGATTTGAACTCAAGGTTTGATGAAGCCGTACTGAACATCTTTGATATTAATATTCTCATCCCAAAAAATGCAGATGAAAAAGCCGAGGACAAAGCAAGAAAGCAAAGTGCTCTGCAAAATACATCACACAAATTTGGTTCAACTCTGGATGATCGTGGAAGTAAAAGTGTTCGAAAGTCCACTTCAAGGAGAATATGAAGTTTGGTATGAGTTTTGGAAGAATGCTTCTGAAAAAAAAAAACCTCACAGAAGTCTTAGAATTTTTGGAGAAATATGATCCAGATGTTTTTCTATGAATCTACAAGCTTCTTGCCCGTCAAGCTACATTCCCAGTAAGTGTTGCTTCAGCAGAACGTAGTTTTTCGTTATTGAAGCGCCTTAAAACTTGGCTTCGAACACGGATGACTGAAGAGAGACTTTCAGAACTAGCACTCTACACATCCATAGAGACATTCATATTGATAAATAAAGTGATTGACAAATTTTCAAAGAAACCAAGGCGGCTTGACTTTTCACTATAAACTTTTTTTTAGAAAGTTGCTTGTTATAAAAAAAGTAAAATAATTACAACGTTTTCGTAATTTAGATTTAAACTTGTTCTATTAAATACATTGTAAATTATTGTTTTGGTTGTTGTATAAATGTATATGTATTGTATCCTTTATTATCTTATCTTTTCTGTCATACTTAACTATTATTTACCCTAAACCATATTTCCATGTAGTTTAATGATAAGCTCAACTTTAATTGTTAAGTTAAGTATATTAATATGACTTAAGAACAACAAAATTTATCTAAACTATTCAACAGCCCAAAATAAAACATTTTCCAGGGGGAGGGTCCCTAGAACTGCGCCCCCTCTGTAATAAAACTCTGGATCCGCCCTTGCAGTTTAGAAAGAGGCAGGAATCGAACTCAGGTCATCTGTGCAATTTTTGCACGCTAACCACTGGGATATTGCACCCACAACCATGTTGTACTTGAATCAGTAATTAATAACAACATGTTATCATCAAAAGAACCTAAATGATCAATATTTATGCATTCCCAGAGCGTGATAAAAAGAACCACAAAATTTATTTCGAATTCAGTAATGAAGCTTGTTTATGACAGAATAGACAGTTTTTCACTCAAACTTCGATATCTCTGTTGATATTTGGCCACCAGACAGAATAACAAGTCATTGCTTTAATTGCAGAAATACTTTGATGCCCATCATATAGTTCATGAAACACAGTCTGGAAATTTTTGGGAATAGAAATTCTGGAATCTCTCAAATTCATATTCTTGAGCTTGTTTCTAACAAGAGCAAAAAAGGGATGTTTAGCAGAAACTTTCTGTGGCCAACTATGCAAGATTAAATTCCCAGTTCTTAGTCGTAGGGAAGGAGGACAGCACTATAAATACACAGTGCCATATAAAAGTGGGGTAGTTGATTATAATCATTTACAACAGATAATTATTAATATTTGCTATTGATTAATATTGATGCTTGATCTACTACTTGCATAAATTGATTATGTAGTCTTAATTCTTGTGCATGGTGTTATGCAATTCTGCATACATATTGTGTAATATACTTGTATTAAAAAATGTGAAAATGTGTAGAAATCTATGAACTTCTGAACCAACATTTAACTTACTGTACATTTTTGAAAATATTTTAATGTACAGTACAGCAAAGCACACATGTATATTATGAGTGATGCATTAATATATAAAAAATATTCATATAACTGAACATTATCACTCTATGAATGCAACCTACATATGAAATTTCAGTTCATTAAACTTAGACCGTAGCTAAATTTTACGCTAATCGAAATTTTGATTTGTGTTAATTGAAATTTGGTTGCTTATTATAAACCATGCTAAATCGAGTTTTGTGCTAATTGGAGATTGGTGTAGTTCATTTTCCCAGTTAATTACTCAACCCATCAAAAGCAAATTTTCTTCAAATATTACTTAACACTTTACTGATAGATAGTTTTACCTAACAATACCTGATAGCAGTTTACCTGGTATATTTGTTTAAAAATATGCTTTTGCCAGGTGTCATATATTCATGTATTCTTGAATTACTAATTTATCTTGTATGAATTGTATATCTAATAAAATTTATGTAATCTAATATGGAATTCAAATCAATGAGTTACATTTAATGTGGCTATATTTATCATACAAACTGCACATATATATCTTTAGACATGCATTTTTATCATATTTTCACTAAATATAGTAATGTGGTCATTTTTTATACAAAGAATTTTATGCTAGTAAAGTTCTGTTTGCATATTATTAATTATATTACAGGGGACATTGACACATTATTAAATACTTTGCAGGTAATAATGAAGATTGTCTTCGCCCAACCTTAGTTACTGCCTTAAAAGGTGTGAATATCATTGATGTTTCTCTTGGGACAAGAGATTCTCAAACTTTAGCTGTTAGTGATTTAGGTAAGTCAGGTTATTGTGTTATTTTTTGTATAAATAAAATTTTATTTTTTTAATTATTAATGATTATATGAAATATATATGAATTGAGGTGTATGTTGAACTTTACTTAGTATTTTAATGCATAAATCATTCTTATATCCTTTATTTGTTCTATATGGATTGTGAATTTAAAATGATACTAATATATAACAATTTTTACATACTTTTTCATTTCTAGCTAGGAGTTTCTCTAATCTCTCATCCATTACATCTGTATTCTATTTCTATACTTTTATCATACTAAATGACATTGCGGTTTATCAATTCAGAATTTAATACAGGGATAGCCAAACAATAGGTGTGATGTTTGCAGGTATAAGTGTAGTTATGAAAAAAAAATATTTTAAGAACTTTGAAAGGGGAAGGGTATTATGATTTAACTTCCTGAACTGGTAAAATGAACTTTCATCACAATGAAATGACATATTCTTTACTTGTGTAATAATGTTATATATATTTAGATTCTTATGTTGTAATCATAATTTCTCACTAAATATGATTTTATGTCCCACTATTCTCTTTATTCCAACTATGTAGCACTATACTAAGCACTGCATTTGTTATACCTTATCAAAATAGTTTTATAGTCTATCAAAAATATTAACATTTATTAAATTAATAAAAATTTATAAAACTACCTGGAAAAAAAAAAACAGTCACATGTCAGTTAAGTTGATGACAATTGTTTCAAGAACGTTATAAATTCCCGTCTTTGATTACTTCAATTTTCTTTAAATAATTAAGAATATTTTTATGTCAATTTGGTTATATCCTTCTTAATTCCAGTTTCATTCACTGATACTTTTCAATAGACTAATCGATTGATATATCTTGTAGTTTATAAAATTAGCTCATATAGCTTGTAAAACTGTTTTTTTTCCCCTTTCTGTGTTATATTTTTCGGTACTTACGTATTATCGCAACCATGACAAAACGTAATTGATGTATCGTCCTATAAAGGTCCCGATCGATTCCAAGGACAACATGCAACAAAGTGATCTGTATGAGGACCCACATTCGAGCGGGCTCGAACTGGTTGGGGGACGTACGCACCGCTGGGACTGTGTCGTCAGACAGGCCGGCTTCGCCGGACCAAGTCACAGAGCATACTAGACTCGCTTCTGGGACTCACTTCTGGGTTTTTCTCAACCAGTTCGAGCCCGCTCGAATGTGGGTCCTCATACAGATCACTTGGCTGCATGTTGTCACGGTCCTTGCGCCGTGCGACGGTCCCAGAAGCGAGTCTAGTATGCTCTGTGACTTGGTCCGGTGAAGTCGGCCTGTCTGACGACACAGTCCCAGCGGTGCGTACGTCCCCCAACTAGTTCGAGCCCGCTCGAACGTGGGTCCTCATACAGATCACTTTGTTGCATGTTGTCCTTGGAATCGATCGGGACCTTTATTGGACGATACATCAATTACGTTTTGTCATGGTTGCGATAATACGTAAGTACCTATTTTTCTTTTGAGCTAGTCTCAACCACTGTTAATTTTTTATTAGTTGAATTGATGAAATTAGCTTTCAAAACTTGTTTCTTCCTTTTGTTATTTTCTTCTTAATTGCTGCCTCATTGCTCTGTAATCTTTTATTTTCTACTTTGCAAGAGTTTGACTATTTTTTTTCCCTCTAAACTCTTCTATTTTTTACCAATAATTCAACAGTTCATATATTTTTCTCTCTCTTGTATTTTAAATCTCATGTCAATACTTAAGATTTCATTTTCAGAACCTGCTTCCCTCGTCTTTGTAGACAAGTGAGGGACCCCTTTATTGGCCCATGGTGATATTTTATGGTTATTTTTTTCAATGACTGATACAACCCGCTAGCAAATTTTTTGCTATGTGTTCTAACTCTATTTTAAATTACATATCACTTATCTTATCATAGTTCATTCTTAGTGGTTGTTAGGGGTATTTACTATTCTACTTGTTCTTTTGGCCTGAAGATGGGGCTTATAACCAGTGGTGAAGTATGATAAAATAATTTGGAAAGTCAGACAACTGAGGACCGAAATTCGCAAATAAAGTTTCATTCTATATATATTAGCTAGGTTACAAATAAAATAAAATATACAGTAAACTTCTGATTGGCACATTGCCAAATTTGCCCAATTATTGAACTAAATATGAGTGTAAACAATGAGATAAATAAATTTAACATGAAATAATAGACAGTAAATGTGATATTTTTTTAATGTTACAGACTGAATCACAATCTACAGTATGTTGTTGTTGTTGAAACCCAGACCGTCCGACCTACCAGAAAGGTGTAAGGTAACTGTTTAGACGGTCGGGAAGTGCCACCCAATTTAGACCGGAACCCAGTGGGGGTGGCATCCACAGGGACCGTACCCTCCTTCCCCTACCACCAACCTCTCGGAAGGACTTTCGGACCCACATGTTTAACGTGATCGTACTCCGCATGAACACGGCGGCAGTTTTGGCAGTGGCTGGAATCGAACCCGGGCCTACCGAGTACAACTCCAGCGCGCTAACCAATGGGCTACCGCGCCCCACAATCTACAGTATGTGAAATGTCTACAGTATGACAATCTACAGTATGTGAAAAACACTAAAATTAATTTAAAATTTATAAGGTAAATATTAGTTAACATAAATCTGCATATGAAAGCATTTAGTCTATACAGTAAATGTACCCCAATACAGCCACATAGACCTGAACAGTGCTGTCGACAGAATTTTTGGGCCCTTGTGCAGCAAATGTACGCACCCTACTACCCCCATTTGACAAATTATTGACCGTTTTTCATAAACTGTTTATGCGACACAGGGCTCCAAGACCCTTGTATCCCTATGCAAAGCATCCTTTTGCCCCTATCTGTCAGTGGCCCTGGACCTAAATGCAGTTCGAGAAGTTTTCCAGACTATCATACATTACAAAAAAATTAGATGTCGGATAAACCACTTTTTATCCAGTAAGTTTATTTCAATAACAGAATTACAATGAAAGTAAATTTTTGACATTTTGCAATTTTATTACAGTGGAACCCCGGTTTTGCATTTTTCTGTAAAACATATGAAAAACATTATATGAAGATAAAACAATATATGAGAAACTGTATTTTAATTAGAATATAGAAATCAAGGAAAATAAGAAAGGAATGTAAGAAATATATAGACCTCTCACCAAGCTTTACTTTTTCACATATTAAAATTTAATTTTTAATTCATATTGAAACATTATCCATTCAATTCACCATATGCAAATTGTGTGTTAACTATTTCGGTTTGTATAAAGCTCATGTCTATCAATTCCTTAACATTGCCACTGATGATAAACATTATGATGTCTGAAAGTGCTATGCACTTTGAAATGTAAAAGTTTCTTGTACTTCAAGATGGTGTTTTTAAATACAGTTTACAGATCTTGTAGTGTTTGATAGAAAATATTTCACATAGGAACATTCCAAACATACGAGGCATGTTTTTTATGTAAGTACCGTTTTGCGATTCCGCCGCCGCAGCGCTACGGTCGGCGTTCCGCGCATGCGCGCTGGTTACCTACATCTCTTGTCTATGCACTGACGCCATTACAGTCTGATTCTTCATTGTATACGTTGTTTACTGAGTGTTTAAGATGCCTCCGACAATCGTGAGTCCCGCCGATTGTGAAGTACGGGCTGTTATACGATTTCTTAGTGCTAAAGGCGTAAAACCGATCGATATTCATCGTGAGATCTGTGAAGTTTACGGACAAAACATTATGAGTGATGGAATGGTAAGGAAATGGGTGAGAGCATTTAAAGATGGCCGCACAAATGTGCATGATGAAGAACGGAGTGGGCGTCCTTCGGTCTTTAATGAAGATTTGGTGCAGAAAGTGGAAGAAAAGGTGAGAGAAAACAGACGCTTTACAATTTCATCAATGTGCGACTGGTTTCCTCAATATTCTCGTAGTGTTTTGTATCGCATTGTGACCGAGAACTTGAATTACCGGAAATTGTGTTCACGTTGGGTTCCAAAAATGTTGACGGATTTGCACAAAACCCAACGTTTAGGCAGTGCATTGACTTTCCTTGAGCGGTACCACAATGAAGGTGAAGATTTTTTAGACCAAATTGTTACTGGTGACGAAACATGGGTGGCCTACGTCACACCAGAATCAAAACAACAATCCATGGAATGGCGACATTCATCATCACCCAAAAGAGTGAAGTTTAAGCAAACAATTTCTGCCCGGAAAATCATGTGCACAGTTTTTTGGGACAAAAAAGGAGTATTGCTAGTGGAGTTTCTGCCTCGTAATGAGACAATCAATGCAGCGTCTTATTGTGAGACATTGAACAATCTGCGTCGTGCAATCCAGAACAAAAGACGTGGCAAGTTGAGTAAGGGTATCGTTTTGCTGCATGACAATGCCCGTCCACATGTGGCTAATCGGACCAAAGATCTCATCAAATCTTTTAAATGGGAAACTCTAGATCATCCTCCATACAGCCCTGATCTGGCACCCAGCGACTACCATTTGTTCCTGCACTTGAAGAAACACCTGGGTGGTCAGCGTCTTCAAGATGATAACGAAGTCAAAACAGTTGTGATACAGTGGTTAACAAGTCAGGCGGCAGAATTTTATGAGGAGGGTATTCAAAAACTGGTGCCACATTATGACAAGTGCCTCAATATTCACGGAAATTATGTAGAAAAGTAGATTAAGGTACAGGCTTTCATGTAGAAATAAAATTATTGCGATATCTTTGCACGTCTTTTTTTAATTCCAAAACGGTACTTACTTAAAAAACATGCCTCGTATTAAAAATGTGTATTTGCATATTGCATTCACAATTGATTTGGTTTCCATAAGAATTTTTTCTTTGCTCCTAATACACATACTTCTAAATTCCTTTGTTATAGATAACTATGCCACTTCTAATTTATATATGAAAATTTGAAGCACATAATAAATGAAAATCAAAGAATGTAAAGTGAAATCTGCTAAATTAAAACATCTGGATGTTTGATATGAATGTCTCATATGTTTGAAAAAATCAATACCATACCTTGAGTTTTAGAATTTGAAAAAATATTAAAACCCCTTTTATTTAGCAATTTTCTAAATCAAATTTCCTATTAACTTTTAAAATTACTCTTCAGATGACTAAGACAATAAAAATAATATATTTACAATTCAAGAATAGAAACTATTAAGAGAAATAGCCTTTTCCTTTTTGATTAAACATGTGGATCCAAGAACTGCTATAGCTCAAGTAAAAATTTTGCGCACATTTTCTCTCAGTTCCATTTCCAATGAAATATCTCCTGATGTTGATAGACAGAGAGAGATTCATTTCTTCTGAAAAACTGGACTGGCACTTAGAGGAAACGAGAATAGCAACTGCAATGCCAAATAGAGCAAAAATACTTTGTTTATTTACACAGAAAATATTTCATACATTTATTTCTGCTAATATACATATATACAGTATGGTATCTATTATCCGAAATATTTGGGACTTTGGACTTTCTGGATAAAGGGTTTTTCTGTAATTTGGAACACTTCTTAAAAATCTATTGGAATGTTCTACAATGCTGCTGTAGAAAATTATAATTCAATTTTTAAGCATAAATGTATTACATAAAGCTTTTGTAATGAAAAGTATACTTAATTAAATGAAAATATATATTAAAATGAGAATCAGATCTAGATAAAAAAAAATATGAAAAAGGGTAAAAAAACATGAAAGAAGTTTGTTATTCAGACTTGAAACACAAGTTTACATTAAAGATAATAACATTTATTTATTTTTAATAAAATTATAATCCAACCTTTATAGATGGGGATACATAAAAATTTAATATTAACTGTCGAAATTGCTGTATTTCAAGTGCCTAAATTGTTGTTGTTTTAATACATTTTTCTAGAAAATAGCCCTTCATTTTAACTACATGCTTGGAAAGTAATTTACCCACATATAACAAAATTATTAATAAAATCTTAGTCGATACAAACAGATTTCAAAAATTGAAAATGTCTTTACAGTAGAATAAATATAACGAGGATCATATACAAATGCTGATTTTCATGATAGTGCCAGAGAATCTTTTCCAAATTGCCAACAAATAAATAAAATGCATTAAAAACTTATCAACACACGAATTTAACATTTTGGGCCAAATGTAAGCTATGGTAGCCGAGTGAGCAATTTTTCATTTAGGGGTGGGGGGGGAGGAAATTTCTCCTTAAACATCTCAAACACCAAGAGATTTGCATATTTACCTGAAAATCGGCAGAAAATGTACAAATCGGGTCCTATGAGAAACGACACTGTCTGAAGAAAGGAGATCTGTTTTAAATTCTGTTTTTCGACATTTTTACAATGATAACCCAAATTAATTTTGGAAATTGGGATTTTTAAATGCTTTTTTAAACATTCAATAAAAAAAAATATCGAACCAAATTTGCATTGAGCAAACGTGGGAGTGATATACTTAGAAATCTGCATAAGCTATGCACTGTAGCCTGAAACTTGAAGTTTGTCATAATAAATTTTTAGAAAATAATAATTTTTTGTGATTTTCTTTTGGCAAAAACATCTGACACATTTCTCGAATCTAATCAGAAAAGACCAAGCCCTCCTTAATTTAAGAAGTGCTATATGCAGGTAACAATCTCAATAACCCGTTTAGCGATTTATGCCAAATTTAGAAACTTTTTATGAAATATATAATATATTATGTCCAAGAAAAATGAGATATTAATCAATTACGCGGATGTAAATTTCCATTGTTACATGAATTGCCAGCACACGTGACTGTAAATTTTTGACAATCGATAGTAGTTTTCCATAGGAAAATATAGAAAAACCATAATTTGTATTGAGGATGTTTTCCTTAGAAACTATGAAACAATTGGTGGAAAATAACAATTCTGATCATTTGGCGCGATTTTAAAAGAAAAAATGCTATTTTGACTAATTTTTGGTGAAAATATGTTTGTTGGCATAAAATTTGGCATCATTCCGGTTTTGGCAGTGTTCCTTATAGTGGGACACTGGATCAACGATCCTGTACTGTATAATTAAAATGAAATTTACTTGATTTGGATAGATGCTGTCTCCCTTGTCAACAGTTGTTGTTAATCTGACTGACATGTGCCTGTTTTTTTTTAAGGAAGTTTTGCAAATTTATTGTCAAGCTGTCATTTGATTTATTGTAATTTATTAAATTGTTTTGATTGACATTCATTTTTCTTATTTCTACTGTATTTAATGCTAGTTTTAATATTGAAACTACATCTCATATGTTTTAAATATAATCCCTAATTTTAGAACATTTAGATAAATATTCAGTTTAATTTAATTCAGTTTTTATTCATAAAACTTTTTTAAAAATAAAAGTATATTCTCACTAAAAGATGTTAAAACATATTTACAAGCCTGAGTGCATTCAGTGTAAAATGTCCTTCATCAGAGGCATGTGATAGGAAAGTAATACATTAGGTTTTTTATACCCTGCCAAAATCACAAACAAAATTTGCATATCATTAATGTTTAATATTAAAAATTACATTGTTTCAGAAAAAATGTATTTTTCAATAATGAGAAAAGGAAATTTTGATAATAAAAAATCAGTATTTAAATAATAATATTTTACTTAGAATAATGCATCAGGAATCATGACTTGCATAAAAGGGGGGAGGGTAACACTAACAATGTAATTTGTTAATTTGTGCTCCAACCACAAGCCGATCTATGTTTGTCCATATTTATATCTGGTGTGTATGTCTACCCTAAATACTCGTCTCATTTCAGGGTTCAGAAAGTCGACCGGAAAGTATGGTATTTGTTTCTAAAATATAATTCCATATAAATAGTCTTACCCTGTTGTTTTTAATCTGTGACTTCATCAGTCTGATAGTTTAAAATAAAACCCTTAAAAATTTGGGAAAACATCTGTATGTTGGAGGTTTCCAGATTTTGGATGTCCTGATTTTTGAGATTGTACTGTATTACTATTTCCAAATTGATAAATTTGCATATTTGAATTACAAAAATTATCAAAATTGAACAGGCTGAAAAATTTATAAAGCAAAATGGGGAATAGTAGATAAACAAAATGTGGTAAAGTACTTCTATCTTTCTAGCTTATAACTTGAAAATTTTATTCTGTTATTGTAACTCATGAGGTACAGGACTTTGAATTTGTGATGGGTAAGCTTATGCAAAGTATCGATATAGTGTATCAATGTGTATTATTTTAGGAATTTATTGATGTTGTATAAATATCGCTCCTCATTGGATGGATACTATATTATATAAATGTTATCAATATTCTGACCTAGATAATTAAATTTTCTGAATTTTGCATTTTGCAATTTTAAAGTTAGAATATGTATGTTTGAAATAGAAACAAATGTATAGTTTTAATTAAAAAACTGTATGAAAATTGTATATAAAATATAGTTATCACACAATTTGAGAGCATATTTATCATAATATTATTAAATTAAGGAGACTAATATACAGTTGAATAAGATAACAAGTGTCTGGGCATGATATGAATAGCCATAATTTCCAATAATTCGGAACTGTAATAATCTATAAATTGCATAGTTAATATGAATACATAGCACCAGTTCACTGAAATTCATAAAATCACTTAATAAACATCGAGAAAAAAAATTATTTGATTAAGTCATTTTGAATATATTTTCTATTAACATAGACAAAAAAATATGTAAATAGTTTGATTAAGCTATTTTGAATGTATTTTCAGTATGCAGTTATTTTCAAAAGTTCCATTTTCAGTAGTTTTAGAGCAGGCTACAATTCTGCAGAAATACATTTTAGCAAAAAAAAAATAAATAAAGATCAATTTGTTTTTATTATTATAATGAAATGCTTATGATGTTCTAAAATTAAGAAAAAAATCATAATGATATTGGATCTTTCAAAGATTGCATAAATAGAACTAAGGTGCCAACCTAAGGATAGAAGGGTCAAGAATGTATTTGGGAGTTAAATCTTGGACTTGTTTGAATAAAGTGAGCAGTCTGACGTAATAAGATCTCATACTTTCTCTGTCTTAATACACCAACATATAAACAAAATATAAACAAAAGATGATGTCAGCTACTAAGAGATACAAATATTTGTATTTGTGCTATTAAGAATTAAGTTTGTGCTTTTGTAGAACGGCGTAATGGATTTAAAACTGCCACTAGTTTTTCTTCATCTGTCTAAAAACATGGCAGAAAATTATAAAAGATTCAAACAAAAGTTTGAGCTGTATTGGGAAGCAACCTCTCATATGCTGCATATAGACAGGCAAAACATGTCATTATTTCTTCATATTGCTAGTCCAGAGGTGATAGAAATGTACAACAGCTTCACATTTACAACTATGGAGGTCAATAATTTTGAAAATGTTCTTATGAAATTTGAAGATTACGCTACACCCAAAGTGAATGAAACATATCAGTGATATATCTTTTGTAATCAAATGCAGAAGAATGGGAAAAATATTGAGCAGTATGTGGTGGATTTGAAGTTAAAAGTACAGTCTTGTAATTTTGGTATGATATTAAATTCACTAATACTTGATCATAGTAGTTGGTGTAATAGATAAAAAAAATGAGAGAAAGAATATTACATGAAGATGATTTGACTTTAGAAAAGACTATCAGAATTTGTCAAACTATCGAGGAAATGAATAGTTAGCTGTGGTTTTTAGAAAGTAATCTCAAATCAGAAAATTAAATTCAGTTACTCAAAATAGGAGCAAGATATCTCATAAGTCTTAAAACTCGAAAATCTTGCAGTAAAAAACCCATGGGAAATTAAACAAATTTTAAATATAAAAGTAGATTTAAATATTAGAAAAAAAAATTAAATATAAATATAAAAACAAATTTAAATATAAAAGCAAATTTAAATATAAAAGTAAATTTAAATATAAAAGTAAATTTAAATATAAAAATAATAAAAGTATCAAAGAATTTAGACTTGTCAAAGAAGTATGAGTTTAAATTCACAACATCCAGTCTTCCTTATCTAAGATCTAATGGTTTATTAGAAAAAGGAGCGCAGGTAGTGAAGTAGTTATTAAAGAAAGCAAAATGTTCTGGAGCTGACTGGGAACTTGGGCTGCTGAATAATAGAAATTCACCATTAGAAAATGGAAAATCTCCAGCAGAACTCCTCATGGGACGATCTATAAGAACCTGACTTCCGTTATACTCATTAAGGGATAGTGATCACAAGAAGTATCCTAAGATTTGGAAAGGAAAACTTTTGAAACCTCTAGTCATTAAGATCTAGTAGGATGAGATGAATTAGGAAACAAAAGCTAAAGTTCTTCGGCAAATAGCTCCGAGATCATATGAAGTATTGATTGAGTCAAATAGAGTATTGTGTCAAAATAGACAACATCTTTTAAAAGTTCATGAAGAATACAATCTAATACCAGAGGATGTAATCCCAACAGAATATGAAACTATGAACCTGCAGCTGCATCAGAGGCAGGTCCTGCAGCAACAACCAGATGTAACTACCGGAGAAGAGGAAGAATAGATTGTACACCAAACTGTCCCTCAACAGCAAAACAGTTATCCTGACTATGGCTCTTAACAAAATGATCCTAGGTGACAAATCTATGTTCCTAACCAGGACTCGCGGTAGGATTTTGTATGTACATGGTACAAAGGTGGTAAATGTTCCTATTTTACACAGGTCATCCAGATCGAGAAAGCCATCTGATAGACTGGTCTTGTAGACTTTCATATTACTTAAGATACACTCTATAACAAAAAAATCAATTCATCAAGAAGGAGTTGTCCGATAGTGATAAAAATTGATGGATGTGAAGAACATGCATAGAAAAGTAAACAAATAAAATTTTAGAACAATTTAATGATTTAGAGTTCGACCATATACAAAGGGAGTAAGTCAATAAGGCGTTGGTCCACCTCTGGCCGGGATGCAAGACGTCACCCGGCGTGGCATAGACTGATAAAGTTCACGGATTGTGTCCTGCAGAATGTCTTGCCAAATTGTCTCCAACCATTGGGCTACATCATCAACATTCTGGGATGGTTGCAATTGCCTTCCCATAACATCCTAAATGTGCTCTATGGGAGAGAGATCAGGAGACTTAGCTGGCCAAGGAAGTGTTGAGCAAGCTTAAAGACAATTCATAGCAACACGTGCCTTGTGCAGCCGGGCATTATCTTGTTGAAAAGTAAGTCCAGGGTGTCGCAAAAGGAACGGTAACACAACCGGTTGTAGAATGTTGTCTACGTACTGCTGGGCTGTCAGTGTGCCGGAAATGACTACCAAAGGGGTCCGGCTATCAAAGGAGATGGCACCCCAGACCATAAAACTCTGTTGTGGGCATCTGTGGCATATGAAAGTAAGGGCAGGATCCCCACGCTGGCCTGGACGTCTCCAAACATGTCTGCGGTTGTCATCAGGACACAGTTGGAAATGGGACTCATCACTGAAGACTATACTTCCCCAGTCAGCGTAGTTCCAAGTTGATCGAGCCTGGCACCACTGTAATCGGACTTGACGGTGTACAGGTGTGAGAGGTAAGTGGCATAACGGTCAGTACGAGCGTAAATTCCACTCTCTCAGTCATTTGCAGAGTGTCATGTTGGACACATATGTGCGGGCTACATATTGGCTAATTGACGACAATTCCGGTGCTGTGACAGTTGCTCTGACAATCATTCTGTCTTCCCATTCTGTTGTGGCCCTAGGTTGACCGCTGCTATCCTGACATTGACATCTGCCGTTGTTGACCCACTCTTGCCAGCATCGTCTAATCGCCGCATTGCTTCGACCCACGTGTCGAGCGACTTTTCGATTCGTCCAACCGGCCTCCTTCAATCCCATAGCATGACCTCTTTCAAACTCTGACATATGCTCGTAATGAGCATGAATCTTTTGGCGAGGCATTGTTACAGTCGATGTAAGATATCCGCAGTTGAAATGCAACAGAAATTTTGACCACAGATTCTGGATCGCTCTTTATATACACCTACTGAATACGCAGTTCCGATGCGCTGGAGCTTCCACTATTTATTCATTGGACACCAAATTTTATTCATTTTCATGTTTGCTCAAAATGTCTTTGCATACGAAATTTCATTACAATTGGACAATACACTTTTAATGAACTTTAATTTAATAATTAATTTTTTAACTTAACATTTGTTAAATAGAGTTCTTACTATTAATAATTTTCTACTAATGTTTTTTTTTCTTGTAAAAGAAAAATAGATGTAATGATATAGGATCTTCTAAAGATCTTATAGAAGGTGCTAAAGTGCCAACCTCAAGATGAAAGGGTCAAGAATGTAATCGGTAGCTGAAGCTTGGATATAGTCGAATAAACTAAGCAGTCTGACATGATAAGATCTCATGCTTTCTCTGTTTTAATACACCAATATGTTAAGGAAACAAAAATTACTAAAACTAATGGTTACAAATTGAAGAAAATTGTTGATGCTATAAGCATTAAAAGCTATTATATTGATATATTGTAAGTATTATATTTAAGTGTATCAGTACAAAATATTGGTAAATAGTAAGTTCATGTATCATTACATATGCTTATTTTCAGAAATTCTTTATTTTCTAAATTATTAAAATTCAAAATTCATAATTTTCTCCCTTCTCTTCAAAATTCCAAATTGATTTATTATTATTGTGTATTTCAGCAATTTATATCTCATTAACATTAATTTGCTACTTCTTCCTATCATCCCAATATTCTAAATTACCCACAATTTACCGGCAAATGCTAAATATATCCCTCTAATCCTTAGCTAATTCACTAGTGTCCCCTGTATGTTTTTCTTTGCGGCCCCTTTTGATCAGACACTTTATTCAGCAGATTGATGAAAAAGAGTAAAAAGCCTTATTTTAAGAGTATAATATATAATATATATATACAGTACATGACCTCTTATCGGGCGTTCAAATATCCGGACTCTCCCAAAACCGGAATACGGCAAAATAATGCCAAATTCTGTGCCAACAAGCGATTATTTGCTAAATATTGCGTCAAATAGCGATTTTTTGTTTTAAAATCCCTCCAAATGCTTTTTTGCTTTAATTAGCAATATTAATAAAAAAAAATGCATAGAAACCTACTATTTTAGAGGGTTTGAAATAGGACGCGTAAACCGCGCACGAAATTCAAAATTCCCACACACAAAAAATGACGGAATTATGTATCATATCCATAAGTTATATATTGAAAATTAACGTATAATTAAATTTCTGAAGCTGGTGATAGAATAACTATGAGTCACGAAATTCTGGTTACACAACTTCGTTGAAATATTTAAAACAGAGTGTTGCAGCTATAACAAACGTTAGATAGTAGTTGTAGGAATACAAGTAGCAGTAGAAGTGTTAAATGAGAACAGTTCCAGTTTAATTCAAAATCACTTTTATTGAAGAGTGAATCCATTGTATTTGCTTACAATATATATCATGAGAACAGGTAAGCAAAAACCAAAGCATACTATTTACAAAACATGAGCACTACAGCTCATATGAAGGTTTTCAGTTATAGTTCCATGCTTAGACACGTTTCTGGTTTAAGTATTATTTACACAAGTAAGTGGAATAAAAGCATTTCACACTTACGTGACCACGTGCACTTTCCGACGCCACCACTAGCTGGGCACACGCTATGGCTAGAACTTTAAACTTTCCGGATCAGCACTATAAAGTCCACAACACGGGAAACATGGTCTCCTTAACTGAGAACCATCAAAACTACTAAGTTTAGTTTAAATATCCGCGTTCACCGATAAACACTTTATCGTAACTTTCGACAACATCGAAACATGACTTTACGAAGATCCGTCTGCCCGATCTAGATCCTTCTAGATCCTTCCATCGATCAGTATAAGCAAGCTATCCAACGAGCTTTCCAAGCGATCGATCCGTCGATCAAAACGATCTACCTTAAACCAGAGCGATCTACTGACAAAGCGATCTCACTTAAAACCAGAAAAGTGTCTAGCCTTTATATCCGAAGATGGGTGCGTTCCGGAACATAACCGTTGCCGGCAACGCCCTCTGGATATGCAAAACAGGATGCGTGAGCGGTGAGAAAGGTGATTTGCATGATCAGCCAAGTTTTGTCCACATCGTGATTCGTTCACGAGAACGAAATAATCATTTTAATAATGACGTCACGCTCCCGCGAAACGAGAATCGCGATGTAAACAAAACCAAGTTTCCAACAAAAAAATTGCCACGCGCACTTACCGCCGCTGATTCTTACATTTCGAAAACGAACGCGAGGAATTCTCGCGATAGCGAATGATCATGTTTTTTCCGAGAAGTTCCACAATTCCTTTTTTCCGGAAAACATCCGAAGTAGCACCGCTTTCCCCAAAAATTTCCTAAGCGTTTGCATCCGGCCGTCACCCCCGATAGTTGCTCTCGGAGGTGACGATCCGGCACGGGCGAGACCGTTACATTGGCGGTGTGACGCGTCATTCTATTCTTCACTAGTTTCGGATAAGTCTCCTGTATAGTATATAGGAGCCGCGACTTGTCCGTAACTAACTCCTGTATAGTATAATACAGGAGTTAGTTACGGACAAGTCGCAGCAAGGTGCTTTTTTAATGGCGTTTCATTTTTTTCTGGGTGTATAGGGCAGAGCATACTAGGCACAAAGGTTTCGATTTTTCTGAATTCGTTACATTTTCTTTTCTGCTCTTTGTTCCGGGACTTTGATTTTCGGTAAAAATATTCCAACTTTTTCGCTAGAAATATCTCGATATCGCTAAAGAAAGCCTACGCTCTTCAAACGGGATGTGCCGCGCAGAATTCACACTATTTTGCACAATTTAATAAACATTTATTGGAAAAGATGAAAAACAAAGAGTCATCAGCGCATTTAGAAGGTACATTTAAGTAAGGAATTCCTGAAATTAATGAGAGTTAACTTTTGCCAAAATGCAGAAAAAAGTATAGCAGCTATAAAATGTCATTCAGGGCCTTCTGATTGATCTCTTTAAATACTTAACCTAAGCAATAAACTTCAAGTCATTTTCTCGGGAAAATACTTTTTTTTTTCATCTCCGTAGAAATATACACATCTTCAATATTTTAAAAAACGTTGATGGAATTCCAAGATCAAAATCATTTTCAATTAAATCCTATTATTTGGATGAAAATAACTATTTTGGACCGAAAATTGACCCTAGCAAAAAGTTCCATGTTACATTTATTAACTAGTAATTTATAGAAGACAGTTTAGCAATATCGCGAAATTTTTTTATTTAAACACGATCGCCGGTATATTTCGTTTTATTTTTAAATATTTTCCATTTTTTCAATCTGCTTCCATCCACTAATATTTTTATATTTTTTTTGCTTTTTATGCTGGGATATTATCTTTTAACCCTTTCGCGACGAGTAGCACGCATACGCGCCAGCTGTGAAGTTGCAGTCAAGGACGAACGGCACTCCCGCGGGCCGGAGGAAATTTTACCCTAAAGGACGACTGGCACGTATGGGTGTTTCTATGTGGAACGTTTTAGTTTGAATGTATTTGTCTCCTAGATGGCGCTAAATGCCCGTGGAAGCAACTTAAATGTATTTTGTAGATGTTTGACCTTGGCACAAGGAGAATTCAATGAATTATTTCTCCATTTGGAGCGGTGAAACACATGGTTCTGTAAAGTAAACATATCACTTCTCGTAGCATCAACAATTTTATAATTGAGTTCCGGGTCTCTTACTAATTTTGTCTTTTATTGATTTGGTTGTTGAATTAGAGGAATATAAGAGAGGTTTTTTTTTAGCGGGTGGGGGAGGGGGGGGGGGTACAGGAATGTGCGGCAATAAAATGATTAGGTTATTTATATTCTCATGGAAAGGAAGGCTGGGATTTCGTTAATATATCCCATCGAAAAGGTCCAGATATGGAATAAAAATATATAAATCGTCAGAATCGGAATGAGGCCATAAATGGAATTTCCTTGTGTATACTGGAAAGGACACGGGATTATCAAGCTCTGATGGTGGGTATGGAGAACGCGTTGTGAAAACACTTCTAAGTGAACTTTCAGGAAAAGGATATACTTTGTATTTGGATAAATTTTTTACCTCTCCTGTACTTGCAAAGTATTTGTTGTCTAAGAATACGCATATATGTGGTACAGTTTTAAAAAATCGGAAGGACATGCCAAAGAATTATCCATCTGTACCTAAAACATATATACACTAAAATTTTTAATATTTTGATAAAAGAAAATTTGAATAAAAAATATACATCAAATGGAAAATAAGTATTTCCTTTCTTCCTGAAAAAAGTAGAATGCTGTGTTGAACGGGTGATTTTTAGTGAAATTTTTTCGAGAGTAAGGCTTAGCGCAAAAAAGTAGCCGTCTTTTACGCACATTTCGGAAACGAAGCGCTTCGTCCTTTGGGCCACGGTAGTTTCGGAATGCTGCCGTCCCGAAAGGGTTAAACATATTGTTGGTGAAAATGAGATATATGTTTAGGATAACGAAATTAAATTTTTTTTATTTATTCAGGTATTTAGAATTATAAGGCTTATTAGAAATACATTTGAAGAGCATAAATTAGAATTTGATATATTTGCACCCATAGTTGAATATCTCATTTCAATTAAAAATTTACATCCTTCTCATCTTAATTTTATTAAAAGTACTTTAAAATATTTTGAAACATGAACAAAGGTGCTTCTGCCAAAATATTAGATGAATATGGTGAGGGCCCACTTTAGTTGAAATGTTAAAAAAAAAAAAGACTTAATAACTACCCTGAATAATCAACTTTTTTCAGACATTTTTTTCTTAAATTTTGCTTAATCACTAAATTTGACACTATAATTACATGTAATTTGCATTTATTTAACCCATATATTGTAAAAAAGCTTTTTTTAATACATTTATGTTTTTAAAATGAATTATAATTTTCTATAACGACATTTGTGGCCATTCCAGTAAGTTTTAGAAAAAGTGTTCCGAATTACGGAAAAACCCCTTATCCAAAATGCCTGAAGTCCCAAGCATTCCGGATAATAGATCCTGTACTGTATTATATATATATTAAAGCTTCACTGGCCTACGATAAGTGACGTAAAGCAAAACAACAGATGTTTGGGGGTACCTATAAACATTCCTTAGCTATGAGTCAATGTAGGTTCAGGGTAGCTGGGATTGCAAATTTCGAGGCAATTTCATGTTTCGCATTTTTGGCAAGGCATTCTATTTTATTCATGGGGTTTGCATAGGCACATGACATGACATGGAATCTTTACACTTGCCAAGAGTGGCAGCTCTTGGGAAATGAAAATCTCGTTGGTGGAGAATTCTATCTCACTGTAGGAGAAGGTAAACCTGAAGATGTTAGAGCGCTGCTGTCCAGGGCTCTTGCTAGAGTGCCCACAACCCGTTGTCACTGGTGAGAGAATTTTGATTACCGAAGTATCATCATTTGCCACATCTTTTGCATTAAAAATTTGTGCCAGCAATTAATTTGAAGGTGACTGGTCTTGCCATCAATCGGACCAGTATATCTATATACTTATGTTTTTCTGATTCACCGATGTTATGCTTCAGCATGGAATGCAGCCTACGATTTGATCATGCCTTCTTGTCACCGGTTTCAAAAGTGCAAAATTAAGAGTGTATATTCTGTACTTCTTGATGATGGGGATGACAGATGACACCTGTCACTTGATCAATGCATACTATTAGCGATGACAGTTGTCGCCATCCTATCATCGCTAATGGTATGCATTGATCTTTTCTTTATCTGCAAATTACAGTTGTGATGTGCAAGTCAGGGCCAAAATAGTGCCAGGTTACTAAAATGTGTCATCATTTGCTGAGCATCCAGTGTTGACATTAAATAATGGCATCAGCGCATCGTTCCTTGCAAGTTTATACCTCACTACAAGTGACTAGGTTGTGCTCTCAAGATATAGTGAGGGGATGATTCTCTTCCAGTTTCATCAAATATCATGCCATCCAGGGCACTCGTGGTTTAACACATAATTTGAGTGCTGCATAATAATCATGAAATATATTATTCCAAAATTTTAATTATTATCATCAATTAGATTTTAAATTAGTTTGTTTTATTATAATCATCAATTAGTTTTTGCAAGTAATACGTCCTTAATATGTCATCAACAAAAATATAAATGGGTTTCTCTAACACTGTTCTGCCCTGTTTGGCTCTGGTGCTGTTATCTACAAGTAAGCACATAAAATATTATCCAAACTGTAAGATTTACAATTTTCAAAAATGTGTTTGCCAGTATTGTTTTTGGAACAGCTTCGATATAAAGAATTTGGCGAAATCTGTCATTTTTATTTTGTGCCAAGGAAGACAGTGTTTTGAAAAGTCCTAACGAATGCCATGTTAGGCTTTGTGCATAACAAATATAAAAATATATAATTAAAAATCAAAAATGCATGAAAACGTAATGCATAAATAAGTATAAAATAATGTATATGTATAAAAAAAAGACGATACTTAGAAAAAAAAAGATTGTATTTAACGAAATTTCTAAAGAATGATACTTAGCAAAAAGATTATACTTTAACAAAATTTTAAAAACAATACTTAGAAAAAAGATTACACTTTAGCAAAATTTTAAAAAACAATACTTAGAAAAATATTGTACTTTAAAGAAATTAAAAAAAAAACCGATACTTAGAAAAAATATTGTACTTTAACGAAATTTTAAAAAACGATACATAGAAAAAATATTGTACTTTAATGAAATTTAAAAAGAAATGATACTTAAAAATAATATTGTACTTCAACGAAATTTAAGAATTAACGATACTTAGAAAAATATTGTAATTTAATGAAATTTTAAAAAGAACTATTCTTAGAAAAAATATACTTTAATGAAATAAAAAAAAACGATACTTTGAAAAAAGATTGTACTCCAAAATTAAAAAAAAAACGATACTTTGAAAAAAGATTGTAGTCCAAAATTTAAAAAAAACAGTACGTCTCATGTAGCAATGGCTGTTTATGTGACAACTGTGCAGACGTAACATGAAAATCATAAAATTTAATACAGTCAAGAAATTGAACTTTAAATTACCCACTGAAACAAAGAAGAATCCATCTTTAAATCAAAATCAAAACACAGTACCTGGTTTAGTGAAATTCAAAACTTTTCAAAGAAAAAGACATGTAAATATCCAAGTTGCACAAATGGCTGTTTCCATATTGTGGCTATCAGAGAACTATCATTTCTATGTAAATTTTCTGCTTCTATATTATTTTATCCATTAACACGTGCTATCTTTGGTTTTTTATGATATTCACATGTTTAATGCATTTTTGCATACAAAGCAACACAACTAAAATAGAATCATCGAAGCCGTGGATAACAGAAAACTGAAAAGGGTTGCCAGAAAAACACGTTGTGCGAAATTTCGCACCAAGGGCAATTTATTTTGTGCCACATTTAGCAATTTATCACTTCAGATAAAGTTTGTCAAATCCAAATTCTTTATATCTAAGCTGTACCTGTTTTTATTGTATTTTTTTTTAATATTTTTTCTTTTACAATAATTATTGTAGATTTCCTTCTTCAGATTTTATTAATTTCCATTAATTATTTCCTTACTAATAATTCGCACTTCAATTTTGTTGTTACTAATAAATTATATATTTGAAATTATGTTCAACAATTATTATAACTTTCATAAACTTCAATAAATATTTTTATTTGCCTGATCATATAGCGACACCTTATTAACTACATAACTAAGATATACAGTTTCTAAACAAAACACCTACCTTTTAGTGAAAACAAAAAAATTAAAGAGAAGAACAAAAATAAACACAACTGATTATTTCCTAACAAAACTTTTATTTAAGGAAAACAAAAATGGTAAGAAGCCCATTTAGAGCTACATTTAACTTTTATGACTTTCCAAACAATTTCCAAATCAATACCATTTAAATGCATTTTAAAGCAAAATATAACCATTTAAAATAGTGCTAAGGCTTAAAAATAAATAATTCCCAGGTTCAGATCCCACTGGCCAGAAGACCAGGGTTTGGTAAGCCTGCCTGGCTGTCTACAATATGTTAATTTTTGGGATAAAAATAATGATCATTAAATTAAGATTATAAATAAAAACGGTAAAGACTCCTGGATATATATTTGATGTATAAAAAATATTAAAAACATTTTTGAAAATTGCAAATTTCAGAGTTTCGATAATATTTTATGTGCTTGCTTGTAGATGGCAGCACCAGAATCAAATGTTATGATTATTTTCAATGATGCAGTTTTTCCAAATTCATATAAAAGTTCAAAATTCATAATTTTCCCCCTTCCCTACAAAATTTATTGTTGTGTATTTCAGCAATTTATCTCTTATTAACGTTAATTTATTATTCCATTTTAGAAACCTAATAGTTTAAATTACTCGCAAATGTATCTGCAAACATTAAATATATCCCTCCAATCTATATATACTAATTGCCAAGTGTCTGTCTGTTTGTCATGCTTTTTTTAGGCACTTCCCAAATAGATAGAAACTTGCAATTTGGTACATGGCTCAGTCGTTCGATAAAAACCCCTGGAAAAATTTAATTTTTCGAAAACGTTCTCCAGAGGGGGTGATCCACACCAAAACATTCTAAAAGCAAAATGATAGGAAAGCATGCTTTGCGATAAGATAGAGACTTCAAATTTGGTGTATGGGTAAACCGTTCGAAAGGATGAAAGTGTGCAATTTCCAGATTTCCAATATTTTCTACTTAAGGGGGTGCCACACACCAGAATGTTCGATTTATCAAATAAATGAGAAACGGCTCCTTTAGAATTTGATAAAGGCTTGAAATTTGGTACATGGGCTAATCATTTAATTGAAACACCCCAGACGTATATATTTTTGCAAAAAAGTTCGTTTAAGGGGGGTGCTCTAAAGAAAAACGTTTGAAAGGTGAATTGATTAAAAAATATGCTTCTGAATGAGATACATATTTCAAATTTGGTGTACAGGTAGATAATTTGGAAGGAAGAAAGTGTACAATTTCAGTTTTCTAATATTTTCTACTTTAGCGGGTGCCGCACACCAAAATGTTCGATTTTCGGAATAAAAGAGTGTAGCAGCAAAGACATCTGATCAAAGATGCTTGGAACCTGTGCCCGAATTATAAGAACAGAGGAGGAGCTAGCTTTTGCTCAGTCATTATAATGTCGGCCTTGTAAGCAAAGGGTCCCTGGTTTGGGGCCCAGCGACTCCCAATCGCCACAGGAGAAACGCTCCTATTAAAACGTGATAGAGGCTTGATATTTGGTATATGGGCGAATCGTGATGAATGAATGAATGACATGAAAGCGTGTGGCTCCAGAAGAGCCCAACACATTGATCAGAGGTCTATTGTACTACCACAGACAGCAAAGGTCCTTAAGAAAAGAGACCAGTAGCCGAGGCAAAAATAAGCAGGCACTTGACAGGAATGTCATACCAATCACAAGGTTCAATCACATGTGGACCCAAGTGTTCGAACCTATGGGCGGAGGACACCTCACATTCACAAAGTATGTGTGCGGCAGTTTCTTTACTATAATTGCAGCCTCTGCATAGCGAATCCTTAGTGACACCCATAATATTTAGGTGTCTTTTAAGGGTGCAGTGCCCAGTAAGGAGCCCAACAGCCCTTCTGATGCCAGTTCTACTGAGCTTGAATAATTTCTTCTAACGCATGCTAGGGCAATTACAGTTTAGTACTTTCGCCTGCCTTTGCCCTTAGTATTACGCCAATTCTTGCACTGACGCTTTCTGAAGATGTCATAGACAATTCTTCTAGTTTGTTCATTAGGAACACCCAAAGCTTCATATCATTCATTCATTCAACACCCAAAGCTGGCTCGGAACCAACAAAAGGAGTACTTGAGCCTTTTCTAGCCAATTCATCAACCATCTCATTTCCTGGAATGCCCGAATGTCCAAGCACCCAGTAAAATATGACTTTGTTGTTGCTAGCAATTTTACAAAGTGCAGTATAGCACTCGCAGACAAGGGATGATGTCATAGTAGACTTCCATATGGCCATAAGAGCAGCTTGACTATCAGAGCAGATAAGTATTTGGTTGCTCTTGTAATTCCTGTCGTAACAAATTCTACAACACATAAGAATGGCAAAAACCTCAGCCTAAAAGACTGTAGCATAACTGCCGAGAGGTTAAGACAGTTTTGTACCATCATCTGGACAGCATACACCAGCACCAGTACTAGTGCCTAGCTTAGAGCCATCAGTATACCATACAATATATTTCTGTTTATTGTAGGTAGGAGTCCTGTTATCCTGTGAAGGGACCTGAATTTCATAAGGCTTGTCAAATGTATATCTGATAAGAATACCATCAGATGGCATATGGAAATAAGGATGATTTATAACGTTACTGTTTAGACCACTCCAAGATAAATACTTCGAGTAATCCTTCCAGTCTTTCAGATATTTAAGTCTGTTCATGTAGATGAGAGCCTCAGCTTCAATGTGCATGTAGAGAGGGTGCAATCCAAGCTAATGTTTAAGTGTTGCAGTAGGTTTCAGTGGTTTTCATGCATCCAGAGATCGCAATACACACCATCCTTTGAAGCCTAATTAAGTCTAATTTAGCAGTTTCATATCTCTTTCTAGACCACCAAATAATGGAGCCATAGGTAATGATGGGACAGATTACCATAGAGTAAATCCAATGAATAGCCTTTGGATTCAAACCCCAGGTTTTCCCAATAGCATTCCTACAAGACCAGAAAATTCTTCTAGCTTTAGTTATGCAGTATTCCAAGTGTCTCTTCCAATTGAGACCCATATCAAAGTAGATTCCTAAGAAATTTACCTCCTTGGAGCAGGTAAGCGAATGTCTCTTTAAGGTTAAGAATGTGTTTTTTTGTAACCGCAACCATAGCAG
Organism: Amaurobius ferox; assembly: GCA_951213105.1. NCBI lineage: Eukaryota > Metazoa > Arthropoda > Arachnida > Araneae > Amaurobiidae > Amaurobius > Amaurobius ferox. The sequence goes on from OX578133.1 coordinate 48,174,313, forward strand.
TCTTCTGCTGGTTAACAGAGAGACCAGCACTTTTGCACCATGTCTCAACACTCCAAAGAGCAGTGGACATCATGTCAGAGACAGTATTACCAAATTTGCCCCTGGCAATGATTACAGCATCATCGTCTGCATATCCAACACAGGATACACCAGAACTAATAATGTTCTCCAAAAGAGAGTCTACAACTAAGCACCAAAGAATTGGTGAAAGAACACCTCCCTGGGGACAGTCTGCCAAAGCATGCACCATTATATTATCACCAAGTAAAGATACACAGATGTACCTATTAGATAACAGGTTCTTGATCCAACAAGAGATCGTCATATCAACATCTTTCCTATCAAGAGCATGTAGGATGGTGTCAATGCGCACTTTATCAAAAGCACCTTCAATGTCAATCATCTGATAGAAAACCCAAAAAGAATGGAGGTTTTCAAAAATGTTCATTTATGGGGGTGAATACTCCACACAAAAACATTCGAAAGGTGAATTGATAGAAAAAGCATGCTTTGTGATGAGATATAGACCTCAATCTATACTTCAATGAGATATGAGATTTTAATCTGCAAATTGCTGTGGTGATCTCTTCTAATTTTAACCGCTTGTGTTAACATTGTCTTTTTTATCAGCCCACAGATCTACAATTTTCTGGTTCTTGTGTGTACTTGCTCCTAATGTGTGGTGCTGTCATCTACATTCGGACACGAAAAACATCGCAGTCCAAAAGATAAAATTTCCGTAATAGATAAAGTTTTGGCAGAAAATTTGATTTGTATTTTAAATTTTAATAATTTTTATGAATTTATTTTTGAACATGTACACTTGTAATTTTACATTTAATATTTTTTTTTTTTTTTTTTTTTTTTTACTTTTGATTTTATCTTTGGTGGACAGCTTTCCATGCAGGCCAAACTCTGATCTTCAGACCAGAGTGGTATCTGAATTTGGGCTTAATTAATTTTTAGGTCTTAACTGATAGAAAAGTCAATGCAGTAGATAAATTATGAAGCCTATAAATGTACGTAACATTTAAGGGAGTACATCATAGTAGCAGAAGTTGCATAGTAGTAGAATACAACATCACAAGTATGGTGTTGTTGTTGAAACCCAGACCGTCCGACCTACCAGAAAGGTGTAAGGTAACTGTTTGGACGGTCGGGAAGTACCACCCAATTTAGACCGGAACCCAGTGGGGGAGGCATCCACAGGGACCGTACCCTCCTTCCCCTACCATCAACCTCTCGGAAGGACTTTCGAACCCACATGTTTAACGTGATCGTACTTCGCATGAACACGGCGGCAGTTTTGGCAGTGGCTGGAATCGAACCCGGGCCTACCGAGTGCAACTCCAGCTCGCTAACCCAGCGGTTCTTAACCTATGGGTCGCGCTGAGTCGAACCAAAAAAGTTAGTAATACACCAAATAATAAGTAATACCAACACCTCCTAGAAGAGTTATTCCCTAATACAAGTTATTCCCTAATACAATGTTTCGGTTTTACCGCTCTTCGCGAATGGCCTTCCGGAAGTGACGTCCAATTCCTGTCCTGAGGCTTTCTCTTCTAGGAGGTGTCGGTAATACGCACGCCATTGCTTTGCGTGCGCGCAGACTCAGTAAGCTCTCTGTCAAAAACTCGTTTCTGCGTATTGTGTTGTGAATCACAGTGAAACGTGAAACAACTGTGAAACGTGAATACAAGCATTTTAGAAACAAATTTTGTCTTATTATTAATAGTGGAGTGATCAAGCTGCAGTGCGTATTGTAAAATTGTAATCACCCTAATAATGGCAAAACGTGAATACAAGGAAGCATTTTTAGAATTAGGTTTTACTTGCATTTATGATCGAGGAGTGAACAAGCCGCAATGCGTGTTGTGCAGTGAAATATTAAGTAATGAATCGATGAAACCGAACAAACTTAAAAGACATTTTGATGCAAAACATAAAAATTTTTCCTTTGAGGGAAAAGATCGTACTTTTTTCGAAAGAAAAGAAGCCCATTTAAAAAGACAGCGTTTGGATGCACCAAGTAGTAGTGGTTTTATAAATTCTGCCAAACAAGCTACACTTGCTTCTTTTCATGTGGCTTGGCATATTGCAAGACAAAAGAAACCCCATAATATTGCTGAAAAACTTATAAAACCTGCTGCCATTGACATGGCACGTATCATGTGCGGAGATGAAAGTTCAAAGAAATTACAAAAGATACCATTATCAAATGATACAATTCGTTTACGAATTAATGATATGTCATTTGATATTAAGAATCAACTTATTTCTGCTATAAAAATTGCTGGTTTATTTAGTATTCAACTGGATGAAACGACAGATGTAAGTAAAGATGCTCAACTCATGGTTTACGTGCGGTATCCAGGTTTAACAGATATACAGGAGGACATTTTATTTTGCAAACCAATGTCAACAACAACTAGAGGTGAAGATATTTTTCTTATGGTCGATTCGTTTTTTAAAGAAGAAGGATTAAATTGGAATCAGTGTTTCAGTATTTGCACCGACGGTGCAGCTACCATGACAGCATCTCAAAAGGGATTTTCGACAAGAGCAAAACAAATGAATCCACAAATTATATCGATTCATTGTTTGTTACATAGACAAAATCTTGCTTCAAAAAAATTATCACCCGAATTATGTATCGTTTTGGATGAAATTGTTGCGGTAGTCAATTTTATCAAATCAAGAGCTCTTAACTGTAGAATTTTCCGCGAACTGTGTTTCGAATTTGGTGCAGAATACGAACATTTATTATATTATTCTGAAGTTAGATGGCTGTCCCGGGGCAAAGTTGTTCAAAGAGTATTATCATTACGGACAGAAGTCGAATTATTTTTGAGAGAAAAGAAACACCCATTAGCATCTAAATTCTCCGAGTTGAAGTGGATTACTCAAGTTGCTTATTTGTCAGATATTTTATTTGAAATAAATAATCTAAATACGTCTATGCAAGGATGTAATCATACTATTATTGAATTAACTGAAAAAATTACATGTTTTAAAAATAAACTCAAATTATGGAGAAATAAGGTTGAAGTAAAGAAACTTGCTTCATTCCCGACTCTTAATTTACTTGTTGAAGACAATAATATTGATATCACAGATTTTGAAATACAGAAAATTATTATTAATCATTTAGAAAAACTAATAGCAGACTTTGATCGATATTTCCTTGCAGACGATGTTTTCAAATATAATTGGATTCGAATGCCATTTAATTTTGATGTAAGTGATTTGCATGAGGAATTTGTTAATATTAATCAATTTCAAGAACAATTAATAGAAATACAAAGTGACCAAGCACTTCGATACAATTTCTACAAAAACACTGAATCTTTATGTGCTTTCTGGTTAAAATTAAAAACCGAAAAGCCAATAATTGTTAAAGAAGCCCTAAAAGTATTATTGCCCTTTTCAACAACATATATGTGTGAGGCTGGTTTTTCGGCTCTGTGTGTAATCAAAAACAATTACCGGAACAAGTTAAATCCTGAAATAGATATAAGGTGCTCCTTGACAAGCATTCAACCGAGGTTTGAAGATCTTTCAAAATGTATTCAAGCACAAGGTTCTCATTAAAACTGTATGACTTGCATTTAAAATTTAAAAGACTTAACATATGTATTGATATTTCTTTTTTTTTTTAGGAATAAGTTAAAATGTCAATAATTTTCAAAAAGTTATAAATATATTTTAATTTGGTCAATAAAAATTATTAAAAACACTTGATTATTAATTAAATTTTCCTTGGATCGAAAAGTACTTTTGTTTATCTTTATTATTAAAAAAAATAAATAAAAAATTTGTAAGTTAAAAAAAATCATCATCGTAGGATTGAAGATTTTTTAAAAATACGATCTAAAATAAAGCAATGAACAAATTTTGACCTTTTTTTGGGTCGCGACATGAACATATTTCTCAAATTTGGGTCGCGGCTTAAAAAGGTTAAGAACCACTGCGCTAACCAATGGGCTACCGCGCCCACAAGTATGGTGTGAAGATGCTCAAAGCACGATAAGATTGGTTTAAAAACAAAAACTTATTTATTATTTAAAAACAAGCATAATGAACATAAATAACTTATATCATTAACTTTGATACAGTTAATAGGTAAATAGATACAGCATCATTTAACATTGTCTAAACTGACAATCTACTGACATAATTCAACAGTCATAGGACCTAAGTCAAACAAACATGACTAACATAGATACAAGGTTGCAACTAGCTGACTATAATGATCTACATATCGATCTACTGACCTGACCGATCTACTTGCCTACCTGCCTACTGATACATCCCCACACCAGGTGTATTTATATCAGTTGTAAGTTGGAGTTTTTCCCGGACTATGCCAATTTCCTGTTGAACAGAAATTAGCATATTCCCGTCAAATTCCGTCACGGAATTTGAACTTCCGGTCAAATTCCGTCACGATCTGCAGGAACCCAAATGAAAAAGAGATGAGACACGAAACAAATGATCCAAATCCCAGACATTTTACTGGGAGAAATTTAACCTTTAAATTTTGACAGTATCTTTAGTCAGATATGCGAGTTTGCTTACCATGTGTTTCTAACATTCGGTCCCCTCCTGCAGATTGTGCCAAATAAACACAGAAAAGCATTTTTAATTTCATATTATAGTGAAGAGTACACATTTATTTAGTTTAGAAATTTCATAAAAATTTTAGTGTATAAACAAGTTACAGACAATGATAACTAAGATGTATAAACACATTCATGATACAATTACATGAAAAATATATCTAAAAGATCTCTATGCTTGTAGCAGGGGAATCATTTTCAAATCTTTTGTAAACATCACCATGCAGTCGAAACTCAATAGTATCTAATCTACTGATTGAGGGATTTTCAAAAATTTATATATTTTATCAACTTTTAAACATCACCACACAGTTGAAATTCAGAAGCATCTAATCTACTGATTGAGGGATTAGGAAAAAGATGTATTTGGTATATAAAAATTTTTAACACTTTAGACATCCCCACACAGTATAAACTCATTTGTAATAAAGTTACAAAATGGGGGATTTCAAAAGTTTGTATTTCAAAAATTTAATCACTTTATTTTATTTTTAAGTAATCTTTTATTTTATAGAAATTTCACAGAATTTAGAAATCATTTCCTTGGTTATTGGTTTAGTAAAACCATCAGCTTTATTACTTTTACTGTTAATAAATTTAATTTCAAATAGTTTCTTTTCTACTAAGTTTCTTAAAAAATGGTATTTTACATTTATATGTTTTGTACGGTAATTCTCAATGGGTGAATTTGAAAAATTAATAGCTGCCTGATTGTCATAGAATAATGCACTATTACTTAATTCATTTCCAAGCTTTTTACATTCCATTAAAATCTTTTGTACCCACACCATTTCTTTTGCAGATTCAGTTAGGGAAATATATTCTGCCTCCACGGTAGACAGACCAATGCATTTATACTTAAAAGTCCTCCATGGTATAGGAACATTATCAATTAGAAATATCATGTCCCCGAATGACACTCTGTCATCGCCATTGGCTGCAAAATCAGAATCAGAAAATCATTTAAGGTTTATACTTTGGATATTAGATAAGTTTAATTTCAAATCTTTAGTTTGATCTACGTACCCTAACAATTTAGGCAAAACATCCCAGTGTTTAATACCTGGGTTTTCTTGAAATTGTGAAATGATGTTAATTGCATAGAAATTATGGCCAGGCACTTGACTTCCATCATTCGCCTATACATCGGCCAGAGACGTGAACCATTTAGCTGTCCTGGGACGTTGCCCCAGGGACACCAGAGGGGGGGCAGAACACACTGCACCCAACAACACAACATCCATGCCTTACGTGGGCCTCGAACCCACAATGCGGCGGGTGAATGATCTCTTGGAAATGCCCGCCTTGACCGTTCGACCACCACGTCAGCATAGCAAATATCAGGTCTAGTTCTACTAGCAAGAAATGAAAGACATCCTAATAAATTCCTGTAAGGTAGTTTTTTCATTTGTTCACTTTCAAATATATTAGCAGGACAATCTGCTTTGCTACGTATAATCCCTTTGGATATTGGCAAACTTGATATTAGGTATTTAAAATTTGAAAATTTTTCACAAATTTTTCTAATGTATTGGTTTTGACGAATAACATAGTTATGCTGGTTTTCCTCAAACTCAATACCTAGTAGCAATTTTATTTTTCCTTAGACTTTAATATCAAATTTAGATTTTAAAAGTGAAGTAATGTTTTGTAAATCATTTTGATTTTTAGCAAATACTATTATGTCATTAATGTAAACAATCAACAAGACATTGTTACTATAAATATAAGCACAATTACACCATTTCAATTTAATAAAGTTCATCTTTCTGAGAACATGATCAAGTTTTAAGTACCACTCTCAACCACTTTGATGTAAACCATATATGGCTTTATTTAATAGACAAACATAGTTATTCTTATTTTTATCAAAAAATCCAAGAGGCTGGTATATAAAAATTTTCTCATTTAACTTTGCATACAAATATGTGCATTTTACATCAAGTTGAATGTATAACCATCCTAACATACAGACAAAAAGAGTGAAAAAGATTCTTACTATGGTAAAATTTATAACAGGACTAAAAACTTCTTCATAAGTTTGCCTTTTTTCCTGACTGAATCCCTAGGCAACGAGTCTAGCTTTGAATCTGCTAATTTCCCCCCTTTTGTCTCTTTTGAGTGTATACACCCTACAGCAGCTAATTACTTTGTCAGAAACAGGTGCAGGCACTAAGTCCTAGACACCTCTTTCTTTCATGACACCTAATTCGTCTGTCATGGCTGTATTCCACTCTTTGGATTGGGGTGAATGAACAGCTTCCCTGAAGTTTTCGGGAATTCTTATTTCCACTCTATTAGCCTCAGGTTGGTTACCTGATGTACCCTGATCTTCCTTGAAATTAAATAATCCTTTATCAAATTTTATATTTTTTTTCTCGCAAAATTTTTTAATATTTTTCATGGATCTGAGATCCTTTCCCTTGATAGAAATAATAAACATCAACTCGATATCCTGTTTTTCTAGGAATTTGCTTTCTGAGCCAAGTAGTACCCGGAGATGGAACCAAATGACTATCAACAGAAGATCCCATTCCCGTTTCCTAACTGAATTTATCAGTGTCTTTTTCTTCCTCTGTTGTTTCGTCTGCATCTCTATCCATATACTCTTTGTCAGACGAAACTAAATATCTCAATTTTTGAGGTGTAAATTTAACTATCAAAATTAATTATATTTGTTTCTTCATCTTCTTTGCATCCCAGACCGCCTTCCTCTGTTTTGCTACTCTCATTAAATTTTACATTACTAGTTTCAATTATTTTGCAATCATCTAAAAGCCAAATTCTGTACTCTCTTGTCTGAAGTCCATATCCAACCATTATCCCTTCCTGAGCTCTTATGTCTAGCTTGCCCCTAGCTGTTTTGGTTTCCCAACAAAAGCTTGGCTTCCAAAGAACTTGAGATGAGATACCGATGGTTTCCTACAAATATATAATTCCAGTGATGTTTGGTGTTTGAATTTGTGACAAATGTGATTTTTAACATAAGTGAAACAGAGAAGAGCTTCTGCCCAAAAATCATCAACTGAATTGCTGTCATTAAGCATGACTTTAATGCAATCACACTGTATTTCTAATAATTTGTATATCTGTCTGGCACTTACCTTCATGCCAAGTTTCGTTATGATCCCGCAATTATTTCTTAGTGCGCAAATTTTTATGACTATGAGAGTACGTTTGAAAAATAGTTTTTCTGTATAAAATACGAAATAGAATGTATGCAAATATACTGCTAAAGGAGAAAATACTTTTACAACAAAATGAAATATAAGGAGTACAAATGCCATTTTTCGTGGTACTGGTGCAATATTGCTTTTCATTTCATTAATATGTCTGAAAAATGGTTTTTCTGTATGGTATATTAAATAGAATGGATGCAAACATATTGTAAAAGGGGAAAATATATTGGCAATAAAACAAAATATAAAGAGGATTGCACACGAAAGCCTTTTTATTGCGGTACTGGTACAATATTACTTTCCATTTCATTAATACGTCTGAAAAATAATTTTATTTTATATAACATGAAATGAATATAAAAATTTTAGTCTATGTAAATGTGTTGCTCCCACATTAATTAGATAATCATTGATCATCTCTCGCTACGTTGTGTGAATAATTTTCGTTTGCAAACACCGATTATGTGATCATGAAGAAACTGATTCTTAAATGAAAACAATGGGAAAACTTCTATCTCAAAATTGTTCTCATTTCTTGACATAGCTACTTCTGATTTTATGACCTATAGTTAGTTATTCTTATACAGATGAAAAAAAAATGCAGATTTGCATAAAAAAAGTTACAAATGTTATAGAAATGAAAAATCGGACTATTTTGACCCAAAATTGAATTTCCAGAACAAAACTGAAAAAACTGAACAAATATGGGAAAATTGGAACATTTGACAGCTATGCTATGGGCAGAGTAAGGAGGGTAATGCCTACTTCACTTGACAAAGAATTCACATACTTCACTTGAGAGATTTCGACTGTGTTTCAGCTAACTATCATTCAGCTAACTATCATTTGTTATCATAACTAAATATATTTATGAAAATTAATCTATAGTTTGAGTTGAATGTTTTTATGGTTCTTGTTAAATATTTTTATTTTTTGGTTGACAAGAAAATTTAAAATATCTTATTTTAGGTGTTGTATATGCATGGGGAGATGATGATTTTGGAAAAGTTGGCCGTGTGGTAAATGATAACTGTCTGCTGCCAAAGGTTTTTGCAATACTGAGTGGGATAGAAATTTCTCATGTTTTTACTGGTTTTCAGATGTGCGCTGCATTATCCCCAAATGGATCACTGTTTACCTGGTATACATTCTTTATTTATACTTTTATTGTTGTACAATTTTTTAATTTCTTTGTTATTGATTAGTTTTGTTATGAAAATATACATTTTGAGATATTATTGAAATTATATATAGCAAGGAGTTTTCCCAAGGATCTTTAACACATTCCAACAGAGTGAGTAAGACTGTCACCATGTTATAGTTTTATTATGCAGAATGTTAGGAACTATATTTCAGTGTTGCTTTAATTTTACTCAAATTAAAGGGTGGGATCACTATATAAAATATGATTTTAAACAGTGGTTTAATCAGTAAATTATTTGAAATTACTTGCATGGTGTTCCTATGATAGCTAAAATTAGAAAATTGGATGGAATTATGTTAATGTTGCATGAGATAAATTCATGAGTTAGATTATTTTTTTATAAACATCAATGTTACATTTATATCTACAATTAAATTATTACTTATTGTTTTGTACTTTAGTCAACTTAAATTGTTTAATTTCAGAAAAAATTAATTTCAACAGCTACAAGTTGATATTCTTGATTAAAGAAAGTACCTTCTCTCTCCTATTGTGTTACTTTTATTTTATTTTTATTGTAACTAATAAAAAAAAATGAAGTCAAGTCGCATGGTCAGGTTTTGTCTAAATTTAATTCCAGTTCTTCCTAAATGAACTAATTTATCAACAATAAATCATTTGGCATCACATCTGATGTTATAATAGCAAAAATTAAGCACACATCCACAACAGAAGGTCTTTATTTTACTTCCTATAAGACGTACAAAAGTTTAAAAAAAGGGCCAGAGCGCTTTTGAGCATAAGTACGCTCTTCATTAATTTAAAGTGATTTAATTTAAAGTGATTTTGATTTTGGAATTCCATCAACGTTTTTTAAAATATTAAAGATGTGTATATTTCCACGGAGATGAAAAAAAATCGGGTTTTTCCGAGAAAATGACAAGTTTATTGCTTAGGTTAAGTATTTAAAGAGATCAATCAGAAGGCCCTGAATGACATTTTATAGCTGCTATATTTTTCTTCGCATTTCGGCAAAAGTTAACTCTCATTAATTTCGAGAATTCCTTACTTAAACGTACTTTCTATCATCTCAGAAATGCACTGATGACCTTTTTTTTTCAATCTTTTCCAATAAATGTTTGTGTAAAATAGTGTGAATTCTGTGCGGCACACCGTGTTTGAAGGGCGTAGACAAAGTAAATAGGATTTCTTTAACGATATCGGAATATTTCTAGCGAAAAAGTTAGAATACTTTTACTGAAAATCAAAGTTCTGGAACAAAGAACTGATAAGGAAATATAACGAATTCGGAAAAATCGAAACCTTTGTGCCTAGTGTACTCTGCCCTATATACCCAGAAAAAAATGAAACACCATTAAAAAAAGCACCTTGCCGCGACTTGTCCATAACTAAGGCTCCTATATATACAGGAGCCATATCCGTAACTAGTGAAAAATGGAATGCCACGTCTCGCCATAAAGACTAGATAGATCCTTTTAGCCTTCATGTGTCTCACCCGTGCCGGATGCAGCCGCTTCAGAATTTTTCGGGAAAAACCGTGCTATTTCGGATGTTTTCCGTAAAAAAGGAGTTGCGCTATGGAGATATGGAACTTCTTGAAAAAGCACTATCCGCAGAATATTTTTATTCCTGCTTTTCATTCGCTCTCGCGAGAATTCCTCGCATTCATTTTCGAAATTTAAGAAGGATCAGCGGCGGAGAGTGCAAGCGAATTTCTGCGCAGCATTTTTGAATTTCGTGCGCGGATCGCACGTACCCTGAAAAAATGTAGGCTTCAAAGCATCATTTTTTTTAATTGATATTACTAATTAAGGCAAAAAAGCGTTTGGCGGGATTTTAAATAAAAAATCGCTGTTTGGTGCAATATTTGGCAAATAATTGCTTGTTGGCGCAGAATTTGGCATTATGTTGCCGAATTCTGGTTTTGGGATAGTCTGGATATTGGGGTGCCAGATAAGAAGTCGCATACTGTATTAATAATACCCTAATCCCAAGACTGCAAGACAAATGTATTGGGAGGGAAAATACAATTCAATTACAAAGAGATTTTCCATATTAGAAGTTGTAGTGTAATTATTTAGAATCATTAAAATTTCCCTATTATTGTTAAAATAATTTTGTCAAGATTCCTCAGTCTGTTAAGTAAGCTCAGCCATTATCTATGCTTGCGAATTGCCTTGTGAGCAACTGCTGAGATGTTTAATGCTTTTGAAATGACACTAGCAGTTTGATTGTCTTACCATTTATAATTGCCACAAAAATGAACTGCAGAACAGTCTATCAAGGGGATCAGACAAGTTTTAAGGGACATTAAGTTAACTATTTTTTATATGGTATAAGTATCAAATTTGTAAGAAGTATAATAATGGTGATGTTGATGGGCTTTAAAAAAGCTTGGGGCATGGACCATCAAAATCATAAAGACACCTCCAGAGAATTTCCAAGCATTCTTTACTTTTCTCCCCAATGCTACAGGTCACCCTTTTAAGATTCATAAATTTTCAGGAAATAAACTAAAAATCAACTTCGCTTTCAGAACATTTTGAGCTCTGTATTACACTTTAGGAATAGACAATTTTTCACCATAAGTAGTTGAGAAAGCATGTCCACAATGTTGATTGAAATAGCAGATGTTCTATTGCTTGCAGTAAATATGGTTACACCCAGTTTCTGATCAAATTCATGAGTCCCTGAATATAAAAATTACAAACTCTCAAAAAGATTTAAACCACAGTATTGTGTCTCTTTTTTTATATCTCCAAAAAGGCTGATTTTTGCAGTCATTTTTTTTATTTGCTCTGTTGATTCAAAAACAATTAATATATTTTGCTCATTCTGCACAAATGTAAAATTTGTTGTGGGATGGATATGGTATTCATTTTTACAATAATAAGACTGCTTGTCATCTTAAAACTTCCTTACAATTTCACCTTCAGTTTTCATAGGCAATTTTTCAGTTTTTGTTATGACATTTCTATACTAACAATTAAGAGGTGTTCCGATATTTGACACTGAATATCAGTTTCGTTGATATATCGGTACTTTCCTGATACAAATCATAATCCAATATTTGAGAACCTATAGATCCAATATTTTTTTTCTTCTTTATATATACTTCAGTATTGAGAAAATGAGTTTTTTAACTGCCTTTTGTCCTAACAATGTGCAGAAAAATGACAAAATACAGAAATACCTCACTACTTAAAAGGTAGACATTGATGGTTAGGGATAAGTCTGTCGGATCTTGTGCATCAGCATGAAAGGGAAACTCTCAAGTCTAAGGTTATCAACACTGTGCTTAAATATTCGTAGTCGTTGGTCCCACTCCTTCTGTAATTTATTTATCTTAAAAATGGTATGGAGATCTTTAACTCTTCATACATAAATGAGAGTGGGATAGCTCATTGGTTAAGACATGGCGATTACACTCAGAAGACCTGAGTTTGATTCCCATCTGTGCCCAAACCATTTCTGTGTTTGTCGCATATAGTCACATTAAATCTGTGGGTCCAAAAGTCCTTTCGATAGGTGGGTGATAGGGGAAGGAAGGTATGGTTCCTGTGGATGCCACTTCCCCACTGGATTCTGTTCTAAATTGGGTAGCACTGTCCCTGCCATCCAAACAGATACGCCTTCAGTAGATTGGATAGTCTGGGGTCGAAAAAAAGAAAGATGCATAAATGACATATCTTTTTTGAACTGATTGAATTGGCCACAAGCAAGCTAATATGGACCTAAACAAGACAAAAACAATTCTTATTGTCTAGTGTATAGTGAAAGGGAGTTACATTTTTTAAATCTGTTTTTCAGCAATTATATTAATGGTAGAATGTCTCAGAGAAGATGTATAATTTGTTCAATAAGTGTCATAAAAAAAAAATGCCAGAGAACTTCCTATTATGAATGTAAAGTGTGTGATGTGGGATTTTGTGTTGATTCGTGTTTTGAGATCTTTCATACACAGCACAAACTTTGATAATATTGCATAAACATTATAAGTAAGGTTTGTATTGTTATTATTAAACACTGTTTATGTGTATTGTGCAATTTTGCTTTTTTTTATGTGAATATAAAATTTGAATTTAGCCAAGATTATTCAAAAGAATATAAAACAATAATTTTATCGTATATTTTTAGTAATATATAATTGATTTTTTATGTAATAAATCTTCAGTATCTATTTTATAATATATACAAAAATCATGTCAATACATATAAATCACATTTCTCTATGAATTTTTTTAACGAATTATGCTTAGTAGCAAAAATAGCCACACTACTTCCCTGAAAGGTGCAGGCCAGTAGTAACACTTCTTTCTAGCAGTTTTAGTCCCAAATGGGTTAAACATTTGAATTAACATTAGTTGTTCCATTAATTTTGGTTTGTGGGAAAGCAGTTTTTCATTTATCCTGTAGATGGACATTATTTCCTTCTCAGTTATAAAGCTTCCTCTTTTCTATTTAATATCTTATCGTGAATTTTGTCATCACTCAATTTATTTACGATTGGTGCATCGTCATCACACTGCAGAACTTTTGTTATATCGACTTCGTCAAGATTTAATGAAGCACCGGAAATAGCTTTTTTGCAGTAAGCTAAAGGTTTGGAAATTACAGCTTTTTCTTTTGAAATTCGAAAGCCTTCAAAATCATTATTATTGCCATCATCCATAAATAAGGTTGTCAGTAATAAATTGTACCATGCATTTTAAAAGATTTCTTTTGGTACACTATTCCACGCATTTGCAGAACACCATAATGCATCTTTAATAATAAAGTCTTTTACAAAATCACAAATACTTCTGTCGCTATTGATAAAACGAAGCATCTTCTCTGAACAACATTTTAGTGCCCTCAATACTCCCATATTCATGCGCTGTATTAGAGACGTGCAGTTTGGTGGGAGCAACAAAACTTGGGCGCACTTTGCTATTAACAAGGAGATTTATATATATTTAAATGTTTAAATATATTTAAACCTTCGCTACTAACAAAATGAAAAACAAAAAATAAAAACTCAAAAGTTTTATTTATTTTCTAGCATCTATGCAATGTTATGTTTCAAAAGGCTGATGACTTTGAAAAAAGGAAAAACTTTATTGGCAATAGTGAAATATATAAAAAATACCGCTGTAGATAATATAAATATCTTTTCTTATAAAGAAAAATATCTCTCCTTGCAACGATTTTTTCTAAGATACAATGAGTAATACTAAGCAGCAGCAGTAGCAGTATCAAGAGGTGGTGGGGCAGGGAAAGTGACGAAAGGATTTGCTTGGTTCATATATCCAGCTGACTCCTTTGAGAGGTCAGTATGTTAATGACCTTATTGCTCGGTGTGTGATACAATATTATGTAGTTATTTACTTGCTATTTATAGTAAATATGGCTCTCCAAACAAAAAGAGCAAAATATACAGTCGATTTTAAGCTGATGTGAAGTTCGACAAGAGCAAAAAACAGGTCAGATATTGGGAGGGAGGAGGGAATTCTGGAGACAATACATTGAAGAATGGGATCTATACTACGAAGTGAACAAAATTAATTTCTGTGAGCGTTAATATGAATTCTCGGGGTTTTTAGATTTAATTGAACAATCTGTGATAAAATGTTATGACAATGTTTTAAAGTGTTTAACATTAAAAATTGCATAGCTTTAGAAAAATGCCTTTCTTTCTTTCTTCATAATAAAAAAGGAAATTTAGAAAAATAAAAGTCAGTATTTAAATAACTATGTAAATTTTACGTGAAATAATTCATCAGGAATCATGAATTGCATAGAGGGGGGATAACACTAATAACATGATTCACACTCCAACCACAAGCCTATCTATGGCCGTATATCCGGTGTACAACCCTAAACTTTAATCTTATATCGGGGTTCAAAAAGTCGACCGGAGAATATGGTATTTGTTTATAAAATATAATTTAGTATGAATAATTTTACCCTGCTGTTTTAAATTCTTGACTTCCTCAGTCTGATATTTAAAAAATTAAAAAAAATCCCTGGAAAATTTGAAAAATGTTCGGATTTTCGAGGTTGTACTGTATATAGATTTTATGATCATTCTTTTACTATGATTTTTAGAAGAATGTATATAATATTTATTAACATGTGTATCATAAATTTTTTCATTTTTTAATATTTATGAATATGACTAGTTATACATTAGGGCTGAAATAAGTTTTATACATAATTTTACAGTGATTATAAATTTGATATACATTATTGTAGCAATCTAATAAGCATTGGTATCAGATCGTGTCTGTTCTTTGGTAATCCGATAGTATCCGTTACCAGTTTTTTTTAGGCTTTGTAACGTCCCTATTAAAAGTGAAAGGTTGTATAAAGGGAAAGCTTATTAAATGTGACTCTTATCAGTGAGGGAGGGGGTAATAGCTTGTTGCATCTAATTATCTAGTATGCCCTTAAGTTTGTCAGCTTTCTTCATATCTTTTTTACTTTAAATGTTAAATTAACCTCAACCCTCAAAAGATAAATTATAGTTTAGAAATTTATGATGGTTATGCTTACCCAGTATACAGTCATATTTGTCTGCCCAGAGTATGAAAGACATGGAGACAAACAAGGTGGAGGTTAATATTCCATTTTTTCCCATAATATACCAATTTTGGAGGAGCACATGGCAAGGAGGGTTTTTTTCTTATTTAGAAAATAATATGAATCTGTGTTTACCTTAAGTGAAGGAGTGTTAGACTATGTTCATTTCATGCTGTTTAGTTAATCAGGTTTTCTGATATTTCTAAACAATAAGATCATTTGAAAACCGAAGGTCAACTTATATGATTGTTATGTTTGCTGGTAGTCAATATTGACAGAGCTGAATTGAAGTCAGTACGTATGTACTGATTGTTCAATTTTTTCTAATTTTGAATTCAAGCTCTTCAATTGTGAGAAATGTTGGGATTAATTTATGAAAAGCATTTAAAAGTATATAATGTCAAAAATTGAATTCAAACACCACAGAAACCCATAAATGTACATCATGCTTATCCAGGAGTTCACAATAAAATATGAACTATGAAAAAAATGATATGGCCATATGAAATTTGAAAAAGTGAACTGCATTTTATCATTTAGTAGCATACCCTAGCTAGTATAATTTAGGCAGTTCACAGCTAGATATCAGGATTCTGCTGTATCCATAAGTACCAGGGGGAGGGGTAACACCCTCTCCCCTCAACTAAAAAAATTCAGAAAAATTGGCAATCACTCTGGAAAAATCCAAATGATAGTTGGTTTTGTTCATCATAAATTTCACTTTAAAGCTATTTTTTATTTTAATTTTCTAAGTGTTTACTATAAAATAGCCGATTCTCTTTGATGAAACAAAATTTTTGATGATCATGTTGAAGCAAAGCCCTTAGATGGACAGGAGGGTAGTGGTTTCTTTGCGGTGTCATAAATCCCATTCAAATGCAAATGAAGCACCTGGGTGAGGCGATGATAATGAGGATGGTCTCCAATTTTTTTGGGCACTAATTTAATGAGGAAATTCGGAGACTCAGATCTTTCACACACACACACCTGGTGGTTGCAGATCGTTTGTAGTACAAAGTTTTACTGACAAAACCATCAAAGAGCAATTATGTTTTGATTGGGTCTCTGTTTTCTTCACTATGCAGTTGAGAAAATAACAGAAGAAAAATGCTGAAACATATTGTCCAGAACAAACCTAGTGTGTTCAAGTTTCTTTAATTGAGCAAGTAATTTATAACTCTCAGAAAAATGTATTTTTGGCAGAAATCTGAAAAGCATGCGATTTTCATTTAGCCAAGTCAAGATTGCTTCAATTTTTCACAAAGCAGACCAGACCAGCTTCAGTCATTCATTCTTGCTGAACAAAGATGATGCATTACATGTAAACTACATTTTTCATTTTTATGCATAGTTTATTAAGTACTTTTCATGAAATGAAATTTCAATATGAAAATAAATTGTAACCATGTGAGGTAAGATAAATTATTTAAAGGCATGCAGGCATGCATAAGAATCGTTTATACAGGGTGTCTTGTGCTATCGGTGCCCAATGGCTATTTCCTCAACCGTTAGACACAGAGATATACTTCCAATTGCAAAAATGTTTTAAATTTTAATATCTATTATCTTAGAAAGAGTTTAAATCAATAAATACATTTCTGAAAGAAATACGAAATATAAATTTTTGTATGGTCCCCCGGTCCTACCAATTTAGGAAATTCATCCTCATACAATTTCAGGGGGGGGGGGAAATCTTCCTTTTACGACCAAAATTCACCGAGTTATGAAGCATTAAACTTTATGATTTAAGTCGCTCACACATTAAAATGTCCGTTTCAGGCAACCACCCAATCAAGGACCGTATTAACCATTTCTCCAGGAAACCAAATTGACCATTTCTCAGCACAAAAAGTGCTCCAACTTTAAACAACTATAAGTTGGTCAATTTTGGTCGTAAAAGGATGATTTTTTTTTTATTTTGAAACATTGAACTATGCAAGAAAATTTTCTATGTGTGAAATTTTTCTACGAAGAATTGAGTTAAAAGATTTCTTTTAAACATTTATCTTTACATAGCTGAAATAAGACAATAATTTCATGTATTCAATTAAAACTCATTTGAAATATTTTCAAAATTAAATATATTTGACCCGGCTGTACTTTCTAAAACCTAAATCTGAGCCAAGCCAAAATGATGTTGAGTGAATAATATTTTTCTATGTAGGTAGATTTTCTTCTTTGACATTTTCAAAACAAATTTAAATATTAAGATAATCGAAATTAGAACCACCTTTTCAAAATTGTTCAAAATATTAAAATTTCGAAATTAGAACCACCTTTTCAGAATAGTTCAAAATATTAAAATATTGAAATCAGATCCACCTTTTCCAAATAGTTGAAAATATTAAAATATCAAAATTAGAACCACCTTTTCAAAATAACTCAAAATATTAAAACATCAAAATTAGAACAACCTTTTTAAAAGTATTTGAATATCGAAATTGTTACCTCTATATTTCAAAAACTAAGCACCAGATCAAAAATCCAATTATATACTCTTGTAGGGTTTTCAGAAGACTACAAATTACCTAGCCACCCACCACTTTTAGTTTACAAATTACTTAGCTACTGCTTTTAGTTTTTGAGAAATAAGCATTTATATACTTGAAAAACAGAAAAATTTCAATATTTTTGAACTTGACTAGGGATCTCTGCCCCTTGCTTGCTCCACTCGCACAACCTCCTTCGGGAGGCTTCACCTCCTACTCACTGCGCTCGCTTCATATCTATCTTTCTTAAAAATTCTACTTTCAAAAATCTCTTATCTATTCTTGTCTATTTTCTGCAGGAGGGAAAGCAGGGATTTTTCTTAGCCCAGGGAATCCAAAAACTGAATTCCTTGATCATGAGCTTGCTTTGCGAGGTATTTCATGCCAAACTAAAGTTTAAATCGATAGATGGTTTATTTCATCATGTTACCCTATTATTTTTCTATAAATGTACCAAATTTCATATTTTTATATGCTATAATTTTTACCGTACAAGACAGAAAGAGAAATCTCTAGACATGCTGATACGAGAAAAAAAAGTTCACTTCAGAAGTGCATAAAAAGTAAAATATCTCAAAAACTACATCGAAATTTAAAAAAGGGGCTTCGTCCTGCAAAAATTCACCCATGTAGGTACCTGCCTGCAAAAATTTGCGGTCTTGCTATTGTTAGTCTATCCAGGACGCGAACTTGTAACTCAAATATTTTGCCTTTGACATTAAATATTTCTTAAACTACAATATATATCGAAAAACAGTTTATTTCAGCATCTTCCCTAAAGCTTTTTCTACAAGTGTACCAAATTTCATATTTTTATGTGCAATAGTTTTTGTGGTACGAAGCAAAGAATGTTTTTCATTTGCCAATATACTAAAATATTGAAATTATTTCTATATATACATAAGTTGTACTATATTTTGGACAAGAAAGGTAAAAGTTGTTAACAAATAGAAAATTAAATATTTTTATCAATTAGGTTTCGTAGATATGAGTCCAAAGTGTTTATATTTTTCGTAATACCCGATTTCTCCCCAATCATGCATGTTATTCACATCAAAATCTATGCAATACTTTGTGACACCATATTGTGATTATTTTGAAGGAAAATATTATATCAAATTGAAGAGAGGACCCCCCCTCCCTAATGATGTATTTTCTTTTTTAAATTGAAAAAAAAAATTGTCTAAAAATATGTGTGAAAAATAGTTTAATATTTTAATGCATATTTACAACTAGTTATTTAAAACAATTTATTAAATAAAATAAGTTTGGCTTCCCAACCTCTGAAAGATGCTATGCTACGAATGCATAAAATGCAGAACTCAGGAGGAAAAAATTTAATGATGATAACCATAGGCGCCGAGTTTTCAAAATCTCAGGGGGGGGTGCACAATCCGATAAAGTTATATACAAGATTCACAAAGTCGATAAATACATAACAACTTGCAAGGCCGCCTTGAAGAAAGCAAGCATATGTCAGTTAGGTGCCTGCAATTGGTTCGAGGTCATTTTAAGCCCCTACTTTAGGCCAAAAGAACAGTATACGCCCTTAACAACCGCCAAGAACGAACTGCCCAACGAACGGCAGTAGTGGTTGTTAAGAGTGCATACTGTTATTTTGGCCTGAAAAAGGGGGATTATAATGCCATCGAAGCAACTGTAGTCACTTAACTGACATACATATGCTTTCTCAAGGAAATTTTGTAAGTTATTGTCCTACAAGCAGCAGTTTTGGAGTCAGATAACTGAGAGGCTAAGTCACGGGGATTGTACTCGGAGGACCCAAGTTCGATTTCCGGCTTTGCCTAAACTGTCCCCGTGTACGAGCACATTAAATTTGTGGGTTTGAAAGTCCTTCCGAGCTATTGGTAACAAAGGAAGGAGGGTCGGTCCCTGTGGATGCCGCCCCCACTGGTTTCCAATCTAAATTAGTTGGCATTATCTCGGCGGTCTAAACAGACATGGGTCGAAAGAAAGATATCAGCAGTTTTATTTATTGTGCGATAAATATTTTTAATCTTTTTAGGCCTATTTATATTTGTAAGCTAGGAGTTGATTAGGAAAATCCATATAGTTACTATGCATCAATATTATAATATATAATAATTACAATGTATTTTAATATAAGTGTTAAGTAGTAGCAAAGCTGTTAATTAATCAAGAAAAAAACCTGAAAGTTAATACAAGTTAACGCTTAATATCAACTCTTAACTACCTATCAGTTGATTTTGACACAATAAATTAAAACAATGAATCCAGCAATAATACAAAAGTATCCAAACACTACTGTCTATATTTAAATATTTTTAAATTAAATATGTATATAAAGTGATCATCACTATAACCACACATTCAGCTAAATTAAAAATTTTTTAAAATAAATCAATTTATGAAAAAAAAAATCTCATAAATAATATTTTTATGCAAAATTTGGATGACATGTTAGTTGACAGTTCTTATCACAACTAAAACTTTAATACAGTACGCGACCTCTTATCCGGCGTTCCAATATCCGGACTCTCCCAAAACCGGAATACGGCAAAATAATGCCAAATTTTGCGCCAAAGAGCGATTTTTTGTTTTAAATCCCGCCAAATGCTTTTTCGCTTTAATTAGCAATATCAATAAAAAAAAAGTGCATTGAAACCTACTATTTTAGAGGGTTTGAAATAGGACGCGCAAATCGCGCACGAAATTAAAAATTCCCGCACAGAAAAAAATGCCACGCGCACTCGCCGCCGCTGATTCTTCTTAAATTTCGAAAACGAACACGAGGAATTCCTGTGATAGCGAATGAAAATATTCCGTGGATCATGTTTTTTCAGAGAAGTTCCACAATTCCTCTTTTCCGGAAAACATCGGAAGTAGCACCGTTTTCCCCAAAAAATTTCCTAAGCGGCTGCATCCGGCCGTCACCCCCGATAGTAGCTCTCGGAGGTGACGATCCGGCACGGGCGAGACCGTCACATTGACGGCGAGACGCGTCATTCCATTCTTCACTAGTTTCGATAAGAGCTGCGACTTGTCCGTAACTAACTCCTGTATAGTATAATACAGGAGTTAGTTACGGACAAGTCGCGGCAAGGTGCTTTTTTAATAGCGTTTCATTTTTTTCTGGGTGTATAGGGCAAAGCACACTAGGCACAAAGGTTTCTATTTTTTCGAATTCGTTACATTTTCTTTTCTGCGTTTTGTTCCGGGACTTTGATTTTCGGTAAAAGTATTCCAACTTTTTCGCTAGAAATATCCCGATTTCGCTAAAGAAATCCTACGCTCTTCAAACACGATGTGCCGCTCAGAATTCACACTATTTTGCACAATTTAATAAACATTTATTGGAAAAGATGAAAAAAAAGAGCCATCAGCGCATTTACGAGATGATAGAAAGTACGTTTAAGTAAGGAATTCCCGAAATTAATGAGAGTTAACTTTTGCCGAAATGCAGAGAAAAGTATAGCAGCTATAAAATGTCATTCAGGACCTTCTGATTGATCTCTTTATAAATACTTAACCTAAGCAATAAACTTGTCATTTTCTCGGGAAAATCCATTTTTTTTTTCATCATCGTGGAAATATACACATCTTCAATATTTTAAAAAACGTTGATGGAATTCCAAAATCAAAATCACTTTAAATTAAATTCTTTTATTTGGATGGAAATGGCTATTTTGGACCGAAAATTGACCCTAGCAAAAAGTTCCATTGCAGTATATTTATGGGGTTTTAACGTGTTACATTAATTAATTAGTAATTTATAGAAGACAGTTTAGAAATATCGCGAAATTTTTTTTTTATTTAAACACGATCGCCGGTATATTTCGTTTTATTTTTAAATATTTTCCATTTTTTCAATCTGCTAATATTTTTATATTTTTTGTGCTTTTTATGCTGGGATATTATCTTTTAAACATATTGTTGGTGAAAATGAGATATATGTTTAGGATAACTAAATTAATTTTTTTTTATTTATTCAGGCATTTAGAATTATAAAGGCTTATTAGAAACACATTTGAAGAGCATAAATTAGAATTTGATATATTTGCACCCATAGTTGAATATCTCATTTCAATTAAAAATGAACATGGGGGGAGAAAAGTGTTACTTTTTCTTAAATTGGAGTGTATAATTTGTAAATTTCTGAGGCATTTAAAAAAAGATTTTAGAAAGTAATAAATTAAATATATTGAAAAACAAAATTAAAGCAAAAAGCACTTATAGCAGAAATCAACCTTTGCTCTTCAAGGTAAGTTTTTTGTATACTTTGTTTCTCTTAACAGAAAGTTCTGAGTAAGTCCCCCACACACACACTCCGTGATTTTCCGTCGCATTTGCAGAGGGATAAATCGACTGAATTCTACTTTTTTTTTTAGCTGAAAATTCTCAGTACGCACTCCTTATATTTTCTGTTACATTTTAAGAGACATATTGGTGAACATTTCTTTGTACTATATGTTTCAAATTTAATATTTTTGTATGCTATAGGTTTTGCGGTACGAAACAAAGAAACTCTAGACACACTTAATTTGTCAAATAGCATTGGCATCAGCTACGTTTTTTTATACAGAGAAATATCCAGACCGTCCGACCAAATTATAAAATTTGGTAACTGTTTGAACAGCCAGAATAGTGCCACCCAATTTAGGTTACTACTACTGAATATGTACTAGTCAGTTCTTGACGAGCACATGACATCCCTCATTCCTCCTCATTGCTAATGCTGGCCAGCCCTTGGATCATGCTTCTGGAAATCAGCAAAATCTAGCCCGTCCACGAGGACGGTTAGTGAAATTTTTTACTCATCCTCGAAAATTTTTACCCGTCCTCCTAAGAATTTTTTTTTTCACTTTATATTCATTAATATATGTGCTTAAATACATCGCACAACAATAATAAATTAGAACCAACTGCCTCACCATGAAGTGCGATAACTGCATATTCATACACCACCCCCACGGCACTTAACCGCCGCAATGAAACTCGCCGATGAGGAGTCTCCGACAAAGGTCCAGACCGGCGGATTTCTGATCTATGGGTGGGGGCAGAGGGGTAAGATATGTAAGGAATCTCTCCTTTTTCCAATGTTTGGTAACTTGAAGACGTGATAAATAAATAATTATATAAATCCTCTTGTCTCTAAGCAGTTTAAACCTCATTGGCACTCTTAATTTCTAGGGCATGTAGTGAATCAAGTTTAAAATCTTCAGACTGAATAGATGTTTCATACCTGAACTTCAGTTGTCAAACAACTGGAACAAATGCCATGAATGAATTTTAACCGTTTTAGTTTTAAAGTTGAAACCAAAGAGGGGAAGAAAATAAAACACTTCTGGGTGAAACTAGAAGAATCCATTCCAAAAATTCAAACTTGCTACTTACTCCCGTCTATTACAGCAAATGGAAATTTTATAGTTTGGGTTTTAAAGAGTTAAAAAGGGATTTGGGCTTAGCTCCGGGCTGGGCTTGAGTTTTCTGTTATTTCAGGCCGGGTTAAGTCTTTTTTTTTTTAACGTCCATTACAACCGGGCCGAACATATTTATTTTGAAATTTTTTTAAATGGATTTAAATTGAATACATGAACTTATAGCTTTTATTTCAGCTACGTAAAGATAAATGTTTAAGATAACAAACTGAATTCTCCGTACAAAATTTTGACAAATTTGTTTTTAACATATTTTAATACAAATCATTTCAGGTCTGCTGAGACGCAGTTATCTTCAGGCTGAATTCATTCTACATTTATAAATTTCTTCGGGCGTGGTCCGGGTTTAAGCATTGGTATTGTCGGTCTTGTTAAAATCTGAAATTTCGGCACATGTAGACCTCGAAAAGGAGAACAGAACATATCACTTCGATTGTGAGCTCGCTATCACATTTTCGTTCGGTCATCGGATTCACTGGGTGGAGGATGAGGGGAGAGAAAATAGCTAGCGCCTGTGAATGCACTTGATAATGCACACTAGCTAAATTTATGGGGGGGGGGGGGGGGGACATTTCACGACTTTTCAATTCTCATTTATGGTACGGGAAATGGCAGCTTGTGCCATAATTTTACTATGACAACAATTTGTTATTTTTTTTTTTTTTACGGAATCTAATCTCAAGGCCGTCCGAGAAGATGGCAACTTCCGAAAATTGGTCATCCTCGCCGAATTTTAACCCGGCGAGGACGAGCGATTTTCAGAAGCCTGCCTTGGATCTCAGTGACCGCCCCTGTTCACTGACGCCTACTGGAGTAGTCGCCCTGTTCACTCACAGGCGTAATACTCCAGTAGGGGCTTCGCCTCTTGTTCATTTATGCTCACCAATCCCTAGAACTCTGTTTACGAGCTATTTCAACTTGCTTGACCTTATTCCCCAGCTTACTGATGATTGACAACCAGAGCATGGGGGCTTGCCCCATGTTTGTTGGTGCTCACCAACCCCTGCAATGTGCTTCATGAGCTGTTTCAACTCGCGACCTTATGCTCCAGATTACTGATGATCGCCAACCATTGGAGCATGAGGGTTTCTGCCCCATGTTCGCTGCTGCTCATTTACCACCTGACATCAGTTTGTAATATTTTTAATCTCACCTACTATGGCCATTAGAGCTCCTCTCCTGGTTCGCTTACATTCTTCAAACCCCCACATCTGGCTTCATGAGCTCTTTCAACCTTCTCCTATGTGTAAAAATGTAACTTTCAGCCCCATATTTACAACAAAAAGACATATTTGTTCTGCAATAATAATGACATTTTAATTGTATTTGTTCAGGACAACAATAGTTGCGAAATGTTCTGTTCATTTGTAAGATTCCACATAAAGATTATCATTGTCCACATTGCTCATAGCGTCTTAAATAATAAAAGGCAATGTCTGTCTGTATGTGTGTGTCTTATACACTATAGGCTCAGCGACCGTGTGTCGCAGAGCAACGAAACTTGGCAATCGGAGACCCTGGGGGGGGGGGGGGGACACGTGAAAACAAATTTTTAAAATTTGAATAATTTTTTTTTGTTTAATGTTTTATGCGATTTCGACCGTTTTTTCCCCCTTTTTTCTTTTTCTCCACCATCCAGACATCGTAAAAAAAAAAAAAAAAAATCACACAACCGGAAAGAGCAGACAATTGTGAGTAAATATATATCAATTTCAAATCTCAGGGACAAATTCTAATATTTTTTAAAGATTTTAAAACAAAAGTCACTTTCGGCTAAAAAAAACGAACTTTCGTTTTTAAATCCTCGCATCGAGAAAAGTACTGACAATTTCGACTAATAATTTACATTTTTAGAAAGCTCAAAGATCGGGCATTCTTACAAGCCCAATCTGGTCAAGAAATAATAAAAAATAGTCGCAAAATTCAGATTTTAAGGAAGTTATGATTTTCAGTTTCTCGGCAAAACCGAAAAAGAAGTTTTTCACCCACATGCGCGCGCAGACGCACAGTGTTTCTATGGAGAAAAAAATAAATAAAAAGAAAGTTATGGAGATTGTAGCTGTGCATTTATGCATCGGATTAGAAAATTACGTTATATTTTAAATGATGGAATTAAGAGCTTAGCATATGGTCATTATAAAATTTAAATGATTGAATTATAGTGGATTGAATTGTGGTGATGTATTGTATACATCGGGCATTGACATAAAATTCATAAAATGTATTTATATGAAATTTTACACTATAGGCTCAGCAACCTCACATCGCAGAGCTATAAAATTTTGCAATCAAAAACCCTGGGGGGGGGGGGAGGTGACATGTGAAAACAGAGTTTGAAAATTTGAATTATTTTTTTGTTATTTAATGTTTCATGTGATTTTGACCGTTTTTTCCCCGTCTTTCCTCCACCATCCAGACGTAAAAAAAAACAAATCACATGACCAGAAAGAGCAGACAATTGCGAGTAAAAATATAGCAATTTCAAATCTCTGGGGACAAATTCTAATATTTTTTAAAGATTTTGAAACAAAAGTCACTTTTAGTTCAAAAAAACGAACTTTCTTTTTTAAGTCCTTGCGTTGGGAAAAGTACCGACAATTTCAACTAATAATTTACATTTTTAGAAAGCTCAAAGATCAGGCTTTCATGCAAGCCCAATCTGGTCGAGAAATAAGAAAAAGTAGCCGCACGATCCGGATTTTAAGGAAGTAATGATTTTCAATTTCTTGGCCAAACTGCAAAAGTAGGGATTGATTTTTCATCCACGTGAGTGCGCAAATACACAGTGTTTCTATGGTAGTGGGGAGGTGAGCGAGGTTAGTCACGGTTCAGATATGCATAGCGAAATCGAATAGAACGTTCGATATTTGTGCCTGCCAGATAATGAATGTACGTCATTAAACTAAACTAAACCATCCATTTTATTTGAATAAATTATTCGTCCATTTTATTGGAATAAATTATTATTTTCGAAATAAATTACTTTTCATTTTAAATTTCAATTTGCTCGAAATACATTTATTAATTTTTTAAAAAAGTCATTTATTCTTACAACTCAACCCAAACCTTTCACTTTGTTGTGTTAGCAGTTTCTTTGGAGCGGTTTATCCGTATCAAGATAAGAATTTATTTTACTTCATTATTGTTCTTTTAAGAACATAAACTTCTCTTTCTCTTTTTATAACATTATGTATTAAGTGTATTTACACGTTTATAATGTATTGTATTTATATTATTTTAAAATTGTTCTGATTTAAACAGGGGCTATATATTGTTCTGATTTAACAGGTTTTCGACTTCTATTCTAGAATTGTATTTAGATTTTTGTTTAATTTGTAAACATTCTATTCAATTTAGAGTTTATTTTAACTCTAAACTGGAAGTGTCATTAAACTAAAACAAACTTTGTTAACTCCACGGGGTTATGGCGCCAGCGAGTTTGACATGGTCAGAATTTTCAAGGGTAGTGAACAGGCTGATCGCCGAAGGCTGCTAGTAGTAAATAAATTTGTAGTGTACCATGTTTGACGTACGTAGTCGTGATGTTTCTGCTAGCAACCAAGCACAGATAAGTTGATAATATGCTCGAACAGTTAAATCTTTGGTAATACAAAGAAACATTTGTCACTTCAGAAGTGCATAAGAAATAGATTAACTCATAAACTAAATCGAAATTTAAAAAAAGACACTGTCTTATAAAAATTCAACTATAGTATGTAGGTACATGCCTGCACAAATTCTCAGTCTTTCTATTGCTAGTCTGTCCAGGACACTAATTCTCAGCTGAAATATTTTTTCTTTTGCTTTGACATTAAATATATTTTAAACGAAAGTTTGAATCAAAAAACAGTTTATTTTAGTGTGTTCCTTTAACATTTCTTTATACTATATATGTTTCAAATTTAATATTTTTGTATGCTGTAGGTTTTGTGGTATGAAACAAAGAAACTCTAGACATACTTAATTTGTCAAATAGCATCAGCATCATCTATTTTTTTTATATACAGAGAAATACCTAGACCATCCAACCAAATTAAAAAATTTGGTAACTGTTTGAACAGCCGGAATAGTGCCACCCAATTTAGATCAAAATCCAATAAGGGTGGCATCCACAAGAATCATACTGCATCCTTCCTCAAACTCACCACTTTTCAGAAGGCCTTGCGGACCTATAGCTTTAACGTACTCATACCCCACAGAGATGATGAGGAGAAAGAGACTGAAGGAGAAGAGGTTGACTCGCCAGAAACCCTTTTGGGACCTAACAAACCCTTAGGATGCCACTGCGGGTGTACTTTCACTTCAAATATAATGTTTATTGTACTTTTATATCGCGTAAATGTATAAATCTGGAAAATTCAGTTAGACATGGGAATTTATGTTTCCTACTTTCCTATTAATATGGAAATTTAATAATCTTCTTAATTAACAAATTGTTTCACATAATTTGGTGTACCTGACCAGAGTATTTCTAAATTCAGATGTATAATTAAATAATCACAGATAGAAATACATTTTTTAAATTACCATTTCTATATCTGCTTCTTCAACCTTGTACATCGTTTTACAGCCATGTACAACCACAACATGCAAGTTCGCAGCCGACACGCAGACGTGCCAATCGTCGCGAAAGGGTTAAACCTTGAACTTTTCTTCATGTTAGCAACTTGAAAACTATACTAAATCTAAGCATAGATCTACCTACTTTTGATTTTATTCTGATGTAAGTTTTGGTTTGTATTATGCACTTGGTTTAGAGTGACATCTGGTCTGGCAACTGCTGTAAGTAATATTGTTTAGATGTTTAGTTCCGAATTAGTTTCGGTTCTCATCTATTGCTTTACCACATGAATAACGTGCGCTTAAAAAAGATACCGAGGAACAACAAGAGAAAGAAATATTTTGATTTTCTTCTTAATCATCCAGACAGTTTCCTCAGGTAAAAAATATGTGGCATCTATCTCAATTTTTCTTAGTGCTTTTATTAATTTTCATGTGGAGGGGAAACTATAAATTTTTAGCAATATATATAATTAAATTTTAATGGGGCATTACCCCAGTTCAGAATTTTAGAGGGGGCAGCTGTCCTCCCCCCCTTCCTCTATGGCTCTACCGCCAGTGTTAGTTATAATTTTACTGTTGTATATTTCATAGACACATTTTTATGTATTATATTTTTATTAATAAAGAATCATTATTTTATTATCAAAATAAACTAGTTTTTTCTCATTCAAATAAAAATCCTCCAAAATATTAAAATTAAATAGAGTTATTTCAGAATAATAAACCAACATTGTTAGTTGCAAAATATTGTATTCAGATTTTTTGTGGTAATCATTTGGTATTTGAAAGTCACAACCTCTCTACTACAGCTGTAACTATAAGTAGAAAACAAAAAAGATCAAAATTGATCTTAGATATCAAAGGATAAAGTTTTTATCTTGCAGACTTCCCTTCTGTAGAATTTTTTTTTTTTAATCATGTTTTTTCGAAGTATTTATTTCTTGAAAACTTTGATCGAAGTTGAAGAATTTTTATAAACCAACAAAGTCTGCACACTTCATGCGCTATGCTTGTCCAAGTACACCACAGCCATGCATGGGAAACAGGAATCAGCTTGCATCAACTCCCTCCGACATTCCCATCAGCACCTAATATTCAGTCACATATGAGCCATACACCCCTCCTATTCAATATTGCTATCTTTTATGCGACTCCCTATCAGAACATACATGTACTATACCAATCCCTAACATAATGCAATTAATTTATGCTCTCCTAGACCCTTTAATAAACCAATTTAATCAATTTTCTTTTTTTTTTAATACCTCAAACTTTTTATCGCAAGTTTTTAATTATAGTCTGGTCATACCATGTAAGAAAAGGAACTAACTCTCGCTAACTTTATGGGTTATACAATTCAGCTCCAACCTTTCCTATTCAGCTGAATTATGGAGCTGATTTCGTCTCTAACTCCATGAGCTGAATGCAGTTTTCCTTTTATTTCTTCAGGCATTAAGTTCTCATGACCATACAATTGCTTAATGTTCTGGGGCAATGCCTTCGATCTGAGATTATAAACACAAAATAACAAAAATGGCCAAAATTTCAGGGGCTATTTCTCCAAATATAAGGATTAATTTGAAAAAAGAATTTCAGATTTGGATTCAGCATGGTCGAATTAGTATTCATAAGTTTTTTTCAGCCCTCGGGGTTGCAGTGGGTGCTCTGATAGATCTTTTAGAGAAGTGATTAATAATTCATTCAAATCACAGTTAACAAGACATTGAAATTATATACATTTTGTTTAAAAGAAATATATGCAGCCATAAGTAATTGAGCCTGCAGCCACAAAATAAGCCATGTATGTACCGTTTGAGAAAATATGCGAAATGATATGAATTTGGGAGCAAAAAATGTACGATTAAAAAATGGTGTCAACAAGAAGATGATATTTTATTAAGTGGTAAATCCTTCCCTGGCAGCTATATAGTTGATATTCAATAAGGCATAGAGTCAGTTAAGATGCTTATGTCCCTCTGCGGAAGATTCTGCCACAAATGTTACAACTGGTCAACTAGTGCAGTAGTATTCAGAGAAGACTGCAATTGCAAACATAATAAAATTTTGCATTTATTATGTTGAATGAACACTTAATAATGCAATTAACCATGTAAATATGTAATGTACCATGTTTTTGTTGAAATTTGTCTACTATTTCGATTCAAAATTTGTCTATTTACTTCATTAATTTTAATTTTTAAACTATTGTTAGCAGTTTTATTAACATTCAACAAATATGTTTGATAATACCTCCTGTAAACTCATGTTTTGCAGTTTTTTAATAGAGCCAAATATCAGCCTGGAGGCCATTTTAATAGCCTGGAGCCCTGTACAAAAGCCAATTAAAGGAACTTGGATCTTGATTAAACACAGGGGTAGAATTAATTTCCACATAAGAATACAAATAGAATATTCATTATTTAATAGAACGAATTACATACTCGACATTGTTTGGGTCTTAAATAAGCACCCACTATACTACTTAAACAATACAGAATCGCATCTTCAAGTGCAGGCATTTTTCGCTAACTCTGAAAGGGACCGCGGCCGAACAGTGTTAAAGTGTGATATACACTCACTCCAGTTGTATGTTAGAGCTCAGTGTCTTTTGAATTTTTTGGGTCTCAGAACCAACCCCCTTTTTGAATAAAATTTAATAACGGAACCCCAAGATAAGAAAAAATACAATATGGTCCAAATTCTTTAATTTTCATGAAAATTTACTTAAAATTATCATGTTGCTTAACACACTTTGAAGAACTCTGTATAGCTCAATGTTAGTTTCTGTTAGAAAACTTAATGTAAACAAGCAATGCATACATCGGTTGACGTACGGTCAAAATCCCAAAAGTTACTTTGCTCTGATTGGCTAAATCACATTAGGATAGCTTGTCAATAAGTTTTAACCCCATGTTCTGTATTCCTGCAAATTGAAACGTCAGCATCTGGAATATGCTAATTTCTACTTCATCCATTTAGAGATTGGCATACTCTGGAAACATTAACTTCTACTTCTATGAAGCAGCACTATTTAAACTAGTGGATGTGTCAGTAGAGGTGATTATACTGTGTATTACTGGTATATTAGTGTTGCTTTTTCTTTTTCTGCTTCTGTTTCTGGGAAGTTATCCCAATTATACTTGCTTTATACATGTTGTAATTTAAGCTTTTTAAGCATGATTGCCGGTAAGCGGCAAAGTACTTGGCCAGTTTGTTTAGGCCTATTTATTGTTTGATGTTTAAATTTTCAAGACAATGTCACTTTAACTTTGTGCAGATACCTTATCAAAGTTATGGATATGCGTATCATTTATGTTGTATTTTAATGCTTCTTTCATGAAAATAAACAAAGTTATTTTACGTAAAGTCTCTTTACTTCAACAAGATACAACTTAAAAAGAATCTACGGCTATCTCTGCTACATCTGAAAATGGCTATGTGCAATAAATTAACTTTTTAAATTTCTTTTAAGCCAACACTTTTAAACCAAAATATCTGCGCATGTGATCCACAAACCTGGGAAAAAAATAAATAAACGAAATTATCCTTTCTCTAGGAGAGATCTCATGCAAGCATGCGAAATTCACCAGAGAGAAATCACAGTCCTCCGCACTTCATTAAGGGATATGCATTTTCTTTAAAAAATAAAAAAATAAAAGTGTAGTAATTAAAAAAAAATTTCGTTAGAATGTGAAGATACACATAACTTTTTGTAGAATTCAAACTGTAGA
Source organism: Amaurobius ferox (assembly GCA_951213105.1). Classification (NCBI taxonomy): domain Eukaryota; kingdom Metazoa; phylum Arthropoda; class Arachnida; order Araneae; family Amaurobiidae; genus Amaurobius; species Amaurobius ferox. The sequence goes on from OX578133.1 coordinate 48,206,040, forward strand.
ATTGAGCTAATCTTCCTCTTTTGGATGCGGCGAAATAAGTATCAGGTAACCGAAAAGATGAAAATTTCAATGTATTGAATATGTGCATAGCCCCTTGCAGGTAGATTTTCTAATGGACTATTTGGAATTCCGTGTCTGAATGATTTTTTTAAACAAATTTCGAGAAAGTGAAGCAACGGCAACCCCTTAACGAGCACTATCTATCATATATTAATTTCCTTCGGACAATGCATATATGTTATTAAGCATATCTCGTGTTTCACAAATTATTACTTGACCTAGAAATGCAGTTTTTTTTCCCTTCTAAAGTGAGAAAATTATTTGGGAATGTGCAAAGTGCATTCAAAAATTAGAAAAAATTAATAAAGCTTTAATTATTTATAAAAATCTAATATAAGCCCCAAATTTAGCAAAAGAAAGTACATGTCCCGCAATTTTCAAAGCCTTTTCTTGGCATAGAAACTTGCGGGTTTGTAAGTGTTAGGCAATCATCTGAAAATGTGCCAAGTGTATTCGAAAATTTGAAAAAGAAAATCCTAAAATGTATGAAATTTAACACTTTTTCAAATACATTTAAAATTCTGCTCATTCTTGTCCTAGAAACTTGCCTTGCTTTAAATGGCAGTTAAAGATCTGGGCATTTGCACGGCACATTTGACAATTGATTATGAAAAAAACCCTCCAAAACAGTCTCAAAACCGAAAATTTGCATGTTCGAATAAATGCTAGTTCTTGGAGTACAAACTCACTGTTTTTTCTTTTTTAAATTGGGTTTTATTTGGTTTAAATTGAGGTATGATTTGAACATGTACATAAAATACTCGAAAATTAAAAAAATATAATAGTTGTGTAGACTTTGAACTGCACAGAGGTCACCAGCACAGCAATGTACTCGCTCAAAAACTAAAGTTAACTCACTTGCTTGTACAGTCAGAAAATTTCAATACTAGTCAGAAAAATATCCTTCACACAACCCATCTGCTGTGCCTAGAAGTAATAGTGTGCCAACCGCCTATACCTACCAATGCTGGGAGCTAGCTATTCCCTGAAAACTGCCCCTACCAGATGGCTCTGGTTTCGAATAAGAGATCAAAAGTCAATGCGATAACATTGAAACTAATGGGAATTTAATGCAAATGAAATGACCGATATCTTTTGAAATAACTGAAGAATTTGTGTGAAATTTGGCATTATTATTGCAAATGGTATATACAAAAAGTCATTTGATTTTCAGAGAGATTGGACTAAGGATATATTTGTATTTTTAAAAATTTATTTAACTTGATCTGGTGTTCTTTCAGACCTTTGAGGTTCAAAATAATCAAGTTCATTCATCACAGTAATGTGAAATTTAGTATGACGTTTTCTCTTGTGGTGCTTTTTAGTTCTTTCAATTTTGAAACTCATTGGGCTAGCCCTGGGGTCGGCAACCTGCGGCTCGCGAGCCGCATGTGGCTCTTTTGATGTAAAGTTGCGGCTCTCCAGTTCCATACGAAAAAATTAATAATTTATTATCAAAACCCTTAAAAAATAAGAAAATATATTTTTAAGTACCTAATTTCTCAATAGCTTCTATTTTCATAATCGTTAATTACAAATCGCTACGCTTAACATGACCGTAATGAGATAAATTTGAACTATTGTTTTGTTCTTAGAGATGAGACTCCGTGACATGTTTATCTTTTAGCCAATTACATTTTATTTCCGTCTCACCCAAACAGCCACCGTTTAGAGTCTAGACAGCACGTCTAGGCTCTAGATGTGTTGTCAGTCAGTCATCCTCGGATATCGCGGTCGACGTTACGTTGCATGTGTGTTAATTTAATCGCTTGCGGTTTCTGCGTGTCTATTCGCTTGTTGTTTCAAGAAAAATACGATTTAGAAGCGAATTATCTTCTCTGTATGTACGCGTATAATATAATAAAATCAGTAACAGAATTGAATTACATATCTGAGGATCGTGTTAACGAAGTAATAATGGTAAATAAATTGTTTGCCGCTTTAGATAGCTAAGTAAAATTTTAAAAAGTCATTTTTTCAGCTCCGCGCCAGCATGGCATCTGGTAAAGTAAAGAGAAGAACTGAAGAAGAAAACCGAGAATTCAATCAGGATTGGATGGAGTCGTTTGCATTCATATGCAACACAGATGGCCTTCCGACTTGTCTCATTTGCCACGAAAAACTCGCACACAATAAGAAGTCAGATTTGGAGAGACACTTCACTACAAAACATACCCAGTTTGCTGGTAAATATCCAACCGGTGACGCACGAAAAAAAGCTGTTGAAGAGCTCCAAAAAAACAACAACAGTCAAGTTCCATGCTAAGTAACTGGACGCAATCTTCCAATAATGTAAATCTGGCAAGTTTCGCAGTATCATTAGAAATTGCAAACAGAGGAAAACCATTCACAGATGGTGAGCACGTCAAAGATTGTTTTATACGTGCATCTGGAGAACTGTTTCGTGAGTTTAAAAACAAAGCAGAAATCATGAAAAAATCAAAGATTTGCCATTATCTGCTAAAACAGTACAAGATAGAACTGCTAAAATGTCTTCAAATGTAACACATATGCAAGTGGAAGACATTCAACTGGCTTCTGCCTTATCACTTGCTATAGATGAGTCTTGCGACATAAAAGACACGGCACAAGTTTCCCTTTTCGTCAGGTATATGTCGTCCCAAGGTCCAAAAGAAGAACTGCTAGGATTGCTACCACTCTCAGGGCAAATTCGTGGAGAAGATATAGCAAATGCTGTGCAAAAATGCCTGGAAGACAATGGAATCTATATAAAGAAAATCGTTTCTATAGCAACTGATGGAGCCAGAAGTATGACAGGAATACATAGAGGGGTAACATCAATTCTTCAGAAAAAAATAAACCACTAAATTCTAACGTTTCACTGCATAATTCATCAAGAAGCGCTTTGTGCCCAAACATTTCCGGCCGAAATAGTTGAGGTCATGAACATGGTAATTAAGATTATTAACAGCATCTTGGCAAAAGCACTCTACTATCGCCAGTTTAAAGATTTCCTTGCAGAAATAGATAGCCAGTTTTCTGACCTACTTCTGCACAATAAAGTGCGATGGCTTTCCAGAGGTAACGTATTGCAACGTTTTGCTTTGTGCTTGAGTGAAATAAAAACATTCCTCAATGAAAAAAGCATTGACCATCCCGAATTGGAAGAAGACAAATGGCTGAAAAAATTCAACTTCATGGTAGATACCACAATGAAACTAAATGAACTAAATCTAAAACTGCAAGGAAAGGGCAACCCAGCCTACACCTTGCTTGAAGAAGTAATTTGTTTCGAAAAAAAATTACTTCTTTTTGTTGAAGACATGGGAAGCGGTAAATTACTTCATTTTAATAATCTGAAGCAATATCGTGATGAGACCAATGCAACTATTGACACGAATTACTTCAGCCTAGCTTTAAAAAACATGATGGATGGATTCGCTGAGAGATTCGAGCAATTCAAAACAAACATAAGTACTCTCGCGTTCATAGTAAATCCTCTCAACACAAATGCAAATGAGATCAACATTGAGCCATTTGGAATTGATGCTGGATCGCTCCAAACGCAATTGCTAGATTTGAAAAGGAAAGACTTATGGAGTGGCAAGTTCACAGAACTCAAGAACCAGTTGGAAGAGTTGGGGGTCCAGAAATACATGCACATCGCGCAGCACAAGTGGACAGCTGTAAAAAATTCCGCGAGTTGAGGCCCTCATATTCGGCACATGGAATAGTCTTCCAGAATGCTACAGTGAGGTGAAGAAGTTGGCATATGGAGTGCTGACGATCTTCGGGTCGACATATTCGTGCGAGCAAGCGTTCTCTTGCATGAATATAATAAAAAGTAAAGTTAGAAGTCAACTAACAAATAAAAATCTAGAGTCGTGCTTGAAACTTAAAATAACAAGTTAGAAGACAGAATTAATCAAACTTTCAAAAGGCATGCAAAGCCAATGTTCCCATTGATGTAACTATCTATATTTGTGTTTTTATATGAATAAATATTTTTCCGTATTTAAAGCCGTTTATTTTAAATCAAAAATCAAATATATATAAGCAAATACTATAATATTGAAACGAAAATTTTTAGTGGCTCTTTAAAAACTGGTAAATTTTGTAAATTGTAACTTTTGGCTCTTCCGTTTCAATAGGTTGCCGACCCCTGGGCTAGCCCATCCTGGGCCCGCCATAGGACTGTATCTGTTTTCAGAGAATAACTCGAAAATCAGAGCAAATAGGAAATCTAAATTTAATATATCCTTTTCTGATGGGGTATATTTTAATTCTTTTAATTTTGAGCCATAATGGGCTAACTCGTCTTGGGCCTGCCTTAGAAATTCAACCGTTTTTGCAGAATAACTCAAGAACAGATGTATCTAAAATCCAAGTTTAGCATAACTTTGTCATTTGCCTTATATATTTTAACTCTTTGGATTTAAAACCTTATTGGGCTAGTCCGTCCTGAGCTCAACAGAAGGAATGAAAATAACTCAAAAATCAGAGCATCTAGAATGTCTAAATTTAGTATATCATTGTCCTTTGGGGTATATTGTATTTCATGAGCATTTCGAAACTTATCGGCATTGGGCCCACCATAGAAATTTACTCTCTTTTCAAGAATAATTCAAAAATCGGAGTAGCTAAAAAATGTAAATTTAATATATTATTTCCTTTTAGATACATTTTAATTTAGATTTTGAACCTCATTGGGCTAGCCTGTCTTGGCCCGCTTAAGAGTGCATTCATTTTTGAAGAATAACTCGAGAACCGAAGTAGCTAAAAATTCCTTCTTGTGGTATATTTCAGTTTATTCAATATTGAACTTTATCGGGCTAGCCCAACCTAGGCCATACATAGGAATAGATCTGTTGAATGGATGGATAACTGGAAAATCGGAGCAGCTAGAAAGTATAAATTTAGTATATCCTTATCTTTTGGGGAATATTTTAATTCATTCGATTTTGAACTATATCGGACGAACCCATCTATTGAAATTATCACTACCCACACATTGAGCAAGAGTAGTAGAAAAATTTACCATGCCTGACATCATAAGCCATTCCTGCCCATTTTTGAAAAAACTTTCCTCTTAATTCGTTGTAATAACCCTCGTAATATTCTCCTTTATGAATCTCTTTTCATTTATATTTACCATCCGTCGATTTGTAATTTTGATCCCATTCAAATTCTAAGTTATGCTTGGCGACTTGTTCTTGACTCTATGCAATTCAAGTCTCTTTATAGTTATCTATGACATCATCCTTGTGAAATGTATGCTTGACTGTTTCTGCAAATTTGTACTTTTCTGGTAATGTTCTTAATATATGTTTTTAAAAAAATTTTGTACCGGTTTTTTAGGTTTATTTGTATTAATTATTAGCCTATTCAACTTACTAAGTTCAGATTATATTTTATATTTATTTATGCAAATTTGCTACGTATATGGTATATGAATGATCCATGTTTGCTTTTCATGTAGCCACTAATGAAGGGTGTCCTAATGTCCAAAAGTGCTCTGGCCTTGTTTTTTTAAAACTTTGTACATCTTTAGGATGTTTTTATTAAATGACCTGGCTAACGATGTTGTGTCCTTAATTTATTTAGTTGAAACAGACCTGATGGCAATTTGATTATTATCTTAACTCATTGGATTAAAAACCTTATCGGGGCTAGCCCGTCCTGCACCCATCAAAAGGAATGTACTCATTTTTTGAGAATAACGCCAAAACTGTAGCAACTAGAATGTCTGAAGTTAGTATATCATTGTTGTCTAGGGTCTATTTTATTTATTTGGATTTTGAACCTTATTGGACTAGCCCATCTTGCGCCAGACATGGGAATGTACTCGGTTTCTGAGAATAATTTGTAAATCGGAGCAGCTAAATATTCTAAATTTAGTATATCATTTTCTTTTAGTGTTTATCGTAATTTAGATTTTGAAAGTTTTAGATTCAAAATTGAAAGAATTAAAATATACCCCAAAAGAAAAGGATATAATAAATTTAGATTTTCTACTTGTTCTGATTTTTGATTTATTCTCTAGAAATGGGTACAGTCCTATGGCGGGCCCAGGATGGGCTAGCCCGATGAGCTTCAAAATCGAAAGAACTGAAATATACCACAAGAGAAAAGCATCATACCTAATTTCACATTACTGGGATGAATGAATCTGATTATTTTGGACCTCAAAGGTTTGAACAAACACCAGATCAAGTTAACTAAAATTTAAAAAATACAAATATATCCTTAGCTCAATCTCTCTGAAAATCAAATGACTCTTTGTGTATACCACTTGCAATAATCACATCAAATTTCACACAAATTTTTCAGTTATTTCCAAAGATATTTCCATAGTTATTTCCATTTCATTTGCAGTAAATTCCCATTAGTTTTAATGTTAATGCCTTGGCTTTGATCTTTTATTTAAGAACAGCCCTAACTGGTGGTGGCGGCTTCTAGGGAACCTGTTTTTCACCTCGGTCGGTACACTATCTCTTCTAGGCACTGTACCCCAGCCAAGATTGCATCACTCATTTCCCTATGACTGTATCTGCTGTTTTAAATTGGTATTCTTTTAACAAATTTTATATTCTTTACATTTATTGGTATATATTCCATTTAAATTTTATAATTATTCAATTTTAGGGGTAAAGGTGATAATTACAGATTAGGACACACAAGAGAAAGTGAAGAGCATGTACGATACCCAAAACTTGTTGAAGGTTTAGCAGGGAAAAAAATTGTTGATTTTGCTATTGGCTTGTGTCACTGCATAGCCTTGACTGATAAAGGAGAAGTATATGCATGGGGTCGTAATGATAGTGGTCAGTTAGGAGATTATTGTGGACCATCTCCTGCTTTAATTGCATCTTTCACAGGGAGAAATATTGGAGCTTGCTGTGGTGTTGCCCAGGTAAATTACCAAATTTATTTGTTAATTGAAGTTTTTTTATTTCATAGTTTGGATAGAGATGTCTAAAAAATTGTGAATATATACAAATTATTTAAACAGCATATTGTTGTAATGGAGTAATTATTATTTGGGTTAAGTTTGCCATAGCTGCCAATTCTATTGGGTTTTCCAGGATATTTGAGGTTTTTGATTATTTCTCTTGGCTTCTCAGTTTTAATGAAAATCTTTTTACAGAGTGTCACTTAATTAAGTCACTTAAATTAAGGATTTTTCAGTAAAACATTTTCTGTCATATTGTAGATCCTTAATTAAACTGTAAGAACTCAAGATTTTTGCAGTTTTATTACAGTTTAAAAAATGAAAGATTATTTTCTTTAAAAACAAAATAAACATTAAAATGTGCAAATTAGTTTTTATTTACATATTTTTTGGCATTAAAAATTTCAAAAATTATCATTTTTTATCTTCAAGTGTCAGCTAGTTACATTATAATGTATTTATAATAGTAAATTAAAATATATGTACATATTGTGTGGTAGCATGTGGAGGAGGGCGGGGGACTTAGGAGACTGAGCTTTGCAGTAGTTTGAAAGTTTACATCAGCCTCTTTTCAAAATTCTCTCTGTTTATGCTTAATGTATAAAGATTGTTTTCTTATATCATGCTGAAAGTATTTTAAGTGATATAATGAATTATCATGTTTTAAAAGAAAAGTATCCATTTTTATGTGATGAAACATATCCCCATTTTTCCCCAAACATAAAATGAACAGTTTATGCATGTACTTGTTGTGAGTTTTGTAAAATATTCACTAGTATATCTACTAAATTATTTTCATTTTTTAATGTCGGCAGGTATGGGTTTGATTTTCTGTCATTCTGTATTTATTTTCTGTATACAAGTGCCTAACTAGTCTTAAACCACCTTCATGTAAAGTAAAATAGCACAATTGTTATACATATATGCAGAATTACCACTTCAGTGAAGAAATTTTTAAGCTTTGGAGTACATTATTAAATTTTAAAAACCATTCTCATTTACTTTGATGTAATCTATAAGTGGCTCTATACTAGTGACAAACATGATTTCTTTTATATTCATCTATAAACTCTTGTGACTGCTTCATATAAATTTCTTTTTCCAGTTTAGAATTTAATTCTTAATGTTTAATAAGTTGGTTAAGTTGACAATTTAACCAACTTCATACTTACGAAAATAGTATAAAACATTCTAATTATTCAACAATTTACAACTGGCCATTCATTCAAAAACATAAATGTTGAAAATTATGCTAAATTAAATAAGGACTAAAACTTAAAATGACAAAATTAAATGCTTCAAAATATCAGATTTTTAATCAACCTCCACTTCAGTAGATATAATGTGAATGAAGAAATAGTGAGATTTTGCAACGAAAGTGCCTTATTCAAGTTTGAAACAAGATAAAAGTAACTAAATTCTTGAAAAAGTAATGTAATTATAACATTTCATTATAAAATACTACATGTTGTTGATGAGACTCAGACCGTCCAACCTACCAGAAAGGTGTAAGGTAACTGTTTGGACGGCCGGGAAGTGCCACCCAATTTAGACCAGAACCCAGTGGGGGAGGCATCCACAGGGACCGTACCCTCCTTCCCCTACCACCAACCTCTCGGAAGGACTTACGGACCCACATGTTTAACGTGATTGTACTCCGCATGAACACGGTGGCAGTTGTGGCAGCGTGCAAATGCAGCGCGTAAACCACCGGGCTACCACGCCCGAAATGGGCCAACAGCACACGGTGTTCCCAGGTGGTCACCCACCCAAGTACTAACTGCGCTCGATGCTGCCTGACTTTGGTGATCTAACAAGAACCGGTGTTTTCAGCACGATACGCCCGTTGACAAAAAAAAAAATACTACATGTGTAATTTTTATATTTTTCTTTCTTGTTGATCTGCTAAATATATTTTTAAATAATGATTTATTTGCCTAGTAATTCTTTAAATACTCTTAGAACCCAATTTTTATTATAGAGTAACTAACAAAGGTAAGAAATGCAATAGATTTAAAAAATAATAATAATAATCACCCATGTTCGACCAGACTTTTTCTTAACCAGCTTAACCATGGATCTAATTAAGCTAGTTAAGAGGGGTTCTATTGTATTTATAATAATTTGGGGTTAATACATTTCTGCTTTAAAAGTATACACCTTGGCTGTAATGTGTATTCATTACTGTTATGACATATCCTCTGGCATCGTGGGTGTATTTTCAAGTTATAAGAATGTTTCCAAATTTCTGGATGACTAACATGTTTATTTACAAGCACAGCATAAACAGGAAAATATATAGTAAATAGCTTGATAACTATCTCACAAGATCACTAAATAGCTGTCAAATACAGTAAAACAGTAATTAAATGCTAATTTTACATAAAAGGAGATACTATTATCAAAACAATGATATATCTTACAATTCAATGTAGCACATATAACTTTAACTGCTCTACAACTAAGCGATGACTCCTTTTATATCCTCTCCATAGAAACTTCCAGAAAGGACTTATATTTTCCAGAATATCCATTATTTTGAGAAAGTTCTAGTACAACCGAGAAGTTTCCAGGTTGGCGATAAATCACCAAATCTAGCAACCCTGCTCCGACATGCAACATATAGCAAGCCTATATTGATGTAATAGGGTAGGCTGCCTGTAAAAGTGTTTTTCAACTTTTGTTCTCAAAAGAGCTACCAGTGAAGACAGTTTACATGTCCGTAACACTGCCCCCTCCTTAACCCTTTCCAGACGGCAGTCTTGAAAACACATTATCAATCGACACGTGGGCGCATCGACCGTCCAGAAAGGGTTAAAGCTGCTCATTTGGGCAGTATGGTTGATATTGTTGATACTGTAGTCTAAAATATAGAGCTAATCTGTTGATATGGATGACTTTGGCTTTGTTGAAGATGATTTCTATATTCAATAAGCGACACTGTTTATTCATTTCATTATGATGTAGTGTCTTTCACAATTGTGTTGTAGTTTTGGCCAAAGTCCTGGTTGTCACCAAGGATTGAACAGTCACACGTTGTTGCCTTCCAGGAATCACCCTCTACTACTAGCTTTGACATCGTACTAGGTCTTTATTCTATTGGTGCTAATGTTGATCTATTCACGAGCAAAAGGATGAATCTTCTTCAACTGTGTCTGCAAATCTTACACATATTCATCAGGCCCGGCCACACATCTTGCTACCATTAGCCTTCGGGTTGGTCGTGTGGTCTGGGTTTTCAACATATTCATCAGGTGATGAAGGAGCATCACATGGTCTACCAAACACCAGATCACATAGTAGTCGTGGATCCTTTCCAAACAACAATTTTAATAGAGAATGATTAGTCAATTAGTGGGCAGTACAGCCAACAGGAACAAAGGTCAGTGCTCAGCATCAGACCTGGTATTGCGATGGAAGAAAGGCTTATGAACTTTATTCAGTGTTTTGCTAAAGCTAATATGTCCTCCAGTGGGGCTGTCATGTATATCTTTTAGTACTCTTTATACTCTAGAATGAGTGTGTAACTGTCATAACTGTCATATGATGTTATTTTCATCGTCGCTCACCCACTTTAGTATACTACTCCATTCCTCAAGTGCAGAGAATCCCACAGTCCCCAGTACTGTTTCAGGTGAAAAATGGGAAATTTCTTGCTAAGTTGGCCTTTCAGTTGCTCATTCTTTGCTGATCAGGATTGGCTCGATATCTCTGTCTTTGGATACCTGGTTCTCGAAAGAGCCTCCAGTGAAGGCATTTTACATGTCCATAACATAACTCTGTCTCTAGATATAATGAAGCAACTTAATATCTTTCAAAATGAATTTACTTTAGAGTTTTAATTGTTGATAATTATGTTATGGGTCTTTATGCTTTAAATTGATGTTATTCATGAATAATGCATAATTATTTAATAAGCAATATTTTCAGACTGTAATATGGTCTAGTACAGAGATTAGAAGTATTCCTTCAAAGATTCCATATGTCATTGATGTGTGCCCTGTTACATTCAATTTACTGGATGAAGTACTAAGTTTGATTTTTGATGGACCTGATGGAAACTTATTATCATGCTTTTCTTTTGAAAAAGAATGCATTGCTGTTGCTTGTTTGAACTTGCTAAAGTTACAGGTAAATATTTCTGTCTGATAAAATAGAAAACTTTTGCTATGCTGTCAGAACAACTTTAATTTGTTATCTAAATTTTTTCCAGTGGCTATAAGTTTTAATGGAATTTTTTTTTGTCAAATATGTGATATTATAAAAAAAAATTGGTAACTTTACCCTGCAAATCAATAATTGCACTGTAATTAACTACCTATGATGAAAATGTGCAAGTTTTATAAGTGCAAATATACATTATATTTATCATAAGCATGTGGATCAGATTTAGATATTCAAATTTTTGATAAAGCAAACTAATTAATTTTCTCCTGGTAATTCATATTAACACAAATTAACTGTATATATATATATATATATATATATATATATACACACACAGGGTGTCCCATCAAGACCGTCCAAACTCTGCACAGCCAGATTCCTCGCTTGGAATACATAAAAATTGGCCAAAGAACTGTACCTATATGGCCCATAGTTTTCTAGAAAAATGTGAGAGAAAAGTATGACATCATATCCGGTGTATGAAGAAACAACTTTATTGGAAACATGAACATCAGTATTTGCATATGTTTACATAGGAAGATATTCAAAATGTCCACCGCACATATTGAGGCATGCATGCGGGCTCCGTGGAATGACGTCAAGCATGATGGAGCTCTGGCTCATTTTAGCTGTTCCTTGCGTAATTGGCTGAATATGGAATACCCAGGCCGCTGGATTGGACATGGGGGTTTGGTTTTATGGCCTCCATGATCACCAGATCTGACACCTTTGGATTTCTTTCTATGGAGCCATCTGAAGGAATTAGTCTATTGAGACCTAGTTACTACAGAAAGTGACTTAGTTGCTCATCTTCATGCTGCATGCACTATTATGGACACCACACTGCTGCAACACGTGCAGTCAGCCATTCCACGGCATACGCATGCATACCTCGATATGCATGGTGGACATTTTGAACATCTTCCTATGTAGACATATGCAAATACTGATGTGCATGTTTCCAATAAAGTTGTTTTTTTGTACACCTGATATGACGTCATACTTTTCTCTCGTATTTTTTTTCGAACACTATGGGTCGTAGAAGTACTGGCCAATTTTTATGTATTCCAAGCGAGGAATCTGACTGTGCAGAGTTTGGACTGTCTTAATAGGACACCCTGTATATATATATATATATATATATATATATATATATATATATATATATATCAAATATTTTCAGTATGAAAATGCATATGTTTGATAGTTTGATATATAAAATATATTTAAAAAATTATTTTAGCTCTTATTAATATATTCAGAAACATTATTGTTATTGTTATTATTATTTTCATTTAAACTTCATATTATATTTATGTTTTAAAATATACTTTAATTTGAGTATTATTTGCAAAAAAATATGGTTCTCTGTATACAAGAAAGCACTTTTTAGATTGCTAATTTTTGTGCAAACAATCATGAAATATAGGGACAAAATTTGAACAATCAGTAAGATTGTAAACATTAACTGGTATGCTTTTGAAAATATCCTATCATTCATACCCAGTTCTCATTATATTGTGAACTAATAGGATAGTATATTGTGCATGCCTTTGGTGTTTGAATCAAATTTTTTGCATATATTTAATTATCTATACTATTAAATGTATCAAGTATACATGTGATACGGGGTTTTGTATGAATTCTCAGCATAGAAAGTTTGTTTGTCTTAAATGGGATATACAGATCTGGAACTATGCATAATGTACTGAAAAATGAAATAAATGGAATACATTTTTATTTATTTAATGTTAAAATGAAATTTTGAGATTTTCACACCAATCTATTCTTAATGACTCCAAAAATTATCACATAGTTTTAATTTTAATATCAATGTAAAGGCAACAGAACACTCTTTTCAATAAACTTTGATCAGCCGCCATAAAATGTTTTTCCAATTTTTTGGACCTTTCAAACCTGTGTTTTCTTATCAAAATGATCACAATCCATATTCATCTGATGCTATTTTCATATTTAATAGATTTCTAAAATTAAAAGCAAAACACAATATTCTCTAGATATTGTAGTGCATTTGTAAAATATGAAGCAGGTTGCTACAATTGCCGGAGCTAGATCCATATAGTATTTTTGAGTAAGAAAAGACATAAGCTGGAGCTACTACAGAGTAGTACTAGGTATGTACTGCATTGGATATTTCGGGTTATATATTTTCCTATTTTTTGTCATATCAGTGTGATTTCAGGAAGCTGAGTGTCTATCATTTTCCATATACACACTGGTATCACCATGTGGAAGATGGCCACTGGACATCTACCACGGCATGGTGTACCATGCACCAGGGTAATGGCTAAGAAAACAATTAGAAGTTAAGAGCCTTTTTAAATTCCAACTCGGCCAATTGCTGAAGGTGGCTAATTGATTTCAGACATTTTACACTATGTAACAATCAGTCTTCAAACTTTAAAATGTATTAACTGGGATACAGTTACTGGCTCTAACTCACTTCTGGATACATGTCCACATGTAAAAATTGATTTCATGGTAATAATTAATTTCGCAGGTTATGGTTAAGCTATCACTGAATTACTTAAGTATGCCCGATATATTGCAATTACCCTTATTTTTAAGTGGTATATTTTTAAATCAAATTTTACAATTATGAAATTGATTCAATGACATTTTCAGTTTAATTTCTTTCTCATTTGTGATAGAAGCAATATGCTTTCTTTACTTTCTTAACTTTTGTTGTTTCCAAATAATTGCCATGTGCTTGAGCTTAATCTATAGCGAATCTTAAGTTGCATGTTATGGAAATTTTAATATTATCAAATGCTTAAATTGATTCAGTGACATCTTCACCTATCTCTTATAATTAAATATCAAGTGCTTAAATTGATTCAGGGACATCTTCCCCTATATCTTCACTGTTTAACCCTTCTCAAACTCCTGATGGAGACAATATGTTTTCTTGATTTTTTTTTACTTTTGTAATTTCCAAATAATTGCAAAGTTCTTAAGCTTCATCTATAACAAAACTGAAGCTTTTATGGAAATGTTATGGAAATGTTAACATTATCAAGTGTATGTGTTTTTTCAATTTATAATGGTAAACCACCTACATATTCATACATGTTACTTGTTTACATTTCTTTAAAATATGAAAATGGAATACAGTTGAATATCATTAATTTTAACATGTTTAATACATATTGCTTTTACTGCAAACTGGTTTCACAATTCTGTTCAGATTCCATGAGTCCCAAGATATTTAATTTTTGCTCTGATTACACAAACAAGTTTTGAATCCCCTGGACTGTTCATGTTAACAAGGTTTGAATGTATTTTTATTTATCTAAATTGAAGTCACTATAATATTTAACTCTTTACAAAATATATGTCTTGCTATTATAAACAAAAATATGTCTTACTATTCCTTTTTATATTTTGGTGCACATAATTAGTCAGAGTAAATTTATTAACATGCAGTAAATGTATCACAAAATGATTTACATAATTAAATAAATATTTAACCATATTTCTACCAAATGTTTTAAGCATTTACACTAAACCAAAATATTCCGGTCCAAATTGGGTGCACTTCCCAGCCGTCCAAATGGTTACTTTACACCTTTCTGGTAGGTCGGACTGTCTGGGTCTCAACAACAACAACTAAACCAAAATAAGAAACTTTTTCTTTTTGAGTTCTGCAATAATGATACAAAACTAAGCTCAAAGACATTAAACATCCTTAGTTACAAAGCATCATAACATATTTTCTGTAAAGCTTGTTAACTGATTAATAGTTGCATATGTAGGACTCTTCTTAAGGATTTGAAAATGATTAGCACACAAAATTGATAATCAGAATCAAAGTTGATTAGCAATTATACCAGTTTGCATAGCAATTTTCAGATTAATGAAGAATTTTAATTAATGACACTGAATAAAAATATTTATCATAAACTAACCAATTTTCATCATATTCGCCTAATTAAACATGCTCATTGACTTTTTAATTGTGCAGTGTCCAAGTAGTTACTAATGTACCTTTAGATCTAATGTTCCCTTAGTTGGTTGTATGTAATCTGGTGTTTGTGAACACTAAAGTGTTATGCAAGTGCAAGAATGAATATCTAACTTTTACTAACTATTTTGTCTGATGCTCCTGGAGGAATTTATATATATATATATATACAGTGTTCTTAACGAATTCTTGTTTCCTGGAAGATAAAAAAATCCACACGTGGTGACATTACTGATTGAAATTTTGAATTTTGTAGGGCAGATTTTTCTTAACTCTTTTGCTGCATATTTTTCTAATTTATTTCTAAAAAGGACAGAATTGATTAGCAAATTGTAATGTGATACTGCTTAATGTGAGCTCTATGCATTTAACTGAAGTTTAGCACACATTTATAACAACATGTGGTACCGTAAAGAAATAAAATATATGTGATTTTAAAGACCAATGAAGATGTGTGATTTCAAAGGAATGATAATTATTAGAGAAGCATAAAATAAGAATTTAAAAATTGATCAGAGAATCTGTCAAGACTTTTTGCAAAGTTTACTAATATTTTTAACATGTTATTAAAAAAAATAGTTTTAGTGCTTACATTATAGCTGCCTTCATAGAGAAGTTCAGTCCCACATACTAGGCTGATGTCATTTCGGTGACATAATAGATTTGCATATGCCACAATGTCATCAAAATATAAATTGCCTGGCCCTCTATGTAAAACAGTGAATATTTCATTCATACACTTTTATTCTATTCCTTTCATTCAGCAGTGATATTTTTAAAATTATCACAATACAGTACAGCCTCGAAAATCCGGACATCCCAAATCCGGAAATCTCCAAAATCCGGACGTTTCCCAAATTTTTTTTTGGGGGGGGGGGGTGTCCCCCGGACTGACGAAGTCACAGATTTAAAACAGCAGGGTAAGATTATTTATATGGAATTATATTTTATAAACAAATACCGTATTTTCCGGTCGACTTTCTGAACCAGGAAATGAAATGAAAGTTTAAATAGACGACCGTAGATCGGCTTGTGGTTGGAGCGTGAATTACGTTGTTAGCTTTAATCCCTCCTTCCCCCTTATTTAAGTCACAACTCCTGATGAATTATTTCGTGTAAAATATACATCGTTATTTAAATACGGAATTTTTATTATCAAAATTTCCTTTTCTCATTATTGACAAAGGCATTTTTCTGAAACAATGTAATTTTTAATATTAACCACTTTAAAACATTATCATAACATTTTATCACAGATTGTTCAATTAAATCTAAAAATCCCGAGAATTCATATTAAAGCTCATGGAAATTTATTTTGTTCACTTCGTAGTACGAATTCCATTCTTCAATGTATTCTGTTTTGTCTTCAGAATCTCCTCCCCCTCCCGATATCTGACGATTTTTTCATTCTCGTCGAACGTGTCAGCTTGAAATCGACTGTATATTTTGCCTTTTTTGTTTAGAAAGCCATATTTACATACTATAAATATCAAATAAATAACTAAATAATATCGTATCGCACAGAACCAAGCAACAAGGTCATACAGACCTCTCAAAGGGGTCGGCTGCATTTATGATTAGGAACTAAGCAAATTCCTTTCTTCGTTTTCCTTGCCCCACCACGTCCCGGTGCTGCTGCAACCTAGTAATGACTCATCGTATTTTAAAAAAATCATTGAGAGGAGAGATATTTTTTTTTGGAAAAGATATTTATTTTATCTACTGCGATATTTTTTACATATTTGACTATTATTAATAAAGTTTTTACTTTTTTCAGAGTCATCAGCCTTTTTAAACATAACATTATATAGATGTTTTTTGTTCGTTAATAGCGAAAACAGTTTCAACACATTTACACCTTTAAATATATCATTAAAAGTGCTCATTCTCGATCTTTATTAAATCTCGGCACTTCATTAAAGCTTCTGACACTTCATTAAATCTCGACAAAGCCGATATAACGGAAGTTCTGGGCTGTGATGATGATGTGCCAATCGTAAATAAATTGAGTGATGACGAAATTCGCGATATGATATTAAATAAAAAAAGATCAAAGTAGCAACGATAAATGTGGAGAAGAAAAAATACCCATTGATAATCTTATGCAAACAATCGATCATGCAATTAAAGGTCTTGAACAAAGAATCTTTATAACCAAACAGAAATAATGTCCATCTACAGGATAAAGAAAACTGCTTTCCCATAAACCAAAATTAATGAAATAACAAATGTTAATTCAAATATTTAAATGAAATGATAAAATATAATTTTATCATTTCGTTTCGTTCACACATTCTAAATTATTAATGTGTGTATTTTTTCTTAGAAATTTGTTTTGCCCTATTTTTTAGATTAATATGTTTTAATTTATTAACTTAACTTTTGCCATTATTTTTACTGAAAATAGTGCTTTATAGTGTATTTAGTTACTGTTAAATCTGAATTTTATTCAAATTCTATAATCCGGAATCGGACTGTCCGGATTTTTGAGGTTGTACTGTACTACAATAATTTATTTTACTTAAAAGTTTAAAACCATGGAGAGGTAAAAGTACTTTCTAACTCCATGCTTCAAACTTCATCAAAAAAGGCAAAGCTATAAAATCGTCTGCTTCTCAATGTAAAATTAATAAATATTTCATTCATATCAGCTATATTCCAGACTCCAAAGCTAAATAGTTTTGCGTTAAAATAATTCAGCAATTCTTATATAACTCATCATACAGCTTGATGTGGTTACATTCTGCATACGTTAAAATTAGGCTTTGTTATAGACATAATCAAAGTTTGATAATCATTTAAATTAAAAAATATTGTAATTGCATTGGGTCAGAATATAGATGCACAGAAATTATACAAAAATTAAGCAGTTTTAGGATGGATGCAACCCTAAATATAAATTAAAAAGAACTTTAAAAATCATGATTTTGTCACTGGGAAAAAAGATGGGTGCCATATTTTATTTTGAAGTGGGTCACGTGATCTCGTCATGTAATATGGGTGTAATTATTATCGTAATTTTTATTTATAAAACTACCAAACATATTTTGCTGAATTTTTTTATATATATATTTTATGGGATAATTTGAATATTTCCTAAAACTTTCGAAGCAATTTGTGAATTTTAAATCCCCCTAAAAATGTTTGCAAAATTAGGTCCCATAGGGGTCAATGTATTTCATTTTTTCAACACGGGTTCAATCCAAAATTAATTAGGCGATATTATTCATTTATATTCCCATAGGTCCCATAGACCGTCTGAACAACATACTAAAATTTCATTTTGATAAAGTCATTTTTACGGCAGTTATCGTGCTAACGGACAGACAGACAGAATGAACAAAATCATTAACACTTCTCAACTACAGAGTTTCCCCCAGGCACTTTTGGAAGGGCGCAGTGCCCTGCCTGCTCTTTTGTTACCAGAACAGCGCCCTCCTTGTCCTTTGTACGAGAAGAGCTCCCTCCCTGCGCTTTTGTTAGCAGATCAGATTCCCTGCTTAGTCTTTTGTTAAGAGAGCAATGTTTGTCCTCAAACGAAAATCAACCTGTTCTTGTATTACCTCAGATAAGTCCCAGAGCCGTTTCTCTGTGTTCATTACCGTAAATTTTGATCGTGTCTATCCCCCCCTGCCGCTCCCTCCTCCTTCAAAGAAAGAAAAAGGGTGATCTAGTGCCAATAAAAAGAGGATTGACAGCCCCATATCACTTCTTTCCTCCACTAAAAGAAACAAAATGGAAAGGGGAATATTAAGCATGTACATTCCTTCTTCCATCTGATGAAAACTTTCAAAACAGTTTTCTTTTTCAACTTAAATTATTTCATGTTTGATATGCATTTTAGTTATAAAGTTCTGTAAATGTAAACCCTATAAGCATATTTGCTCTAAAACAAATATTTAAAAATATAGATTTCCGGACTAGGGTTCTTTGCGCCATTTGCGGGAAGCTGTTTACATTGATTCCGCCGATTCAGTCAAAACCGAAGGATCATAGAAAGGGTGGGGGAGAAAATTTGTTAGTTCAGCAAGGTGATTTTAGCTGGCTTGAATGAAATATGGGAGAGCTTATTTTCTTTATATTGTTTATTAATTACCTTTAGCTACCAGCCTAGTCACTTTTTGGAATTCTCTTAATATGCTTTCTTGCTGTAGACTGCGTATCTCTGCTATGCACAAAAGTCACGGTTAAGAGTACTCCCATTTGCAGTTCGTGTAATAGCTAATGACTGTGTATTTGTCTACTGCCGCCCTTAGAGAGGATCAGACACCACTCAAGTGGTGGGACAAGCAGTGGCGGCTTGTGTATAGGCACTGTGGCACTGCTGGAACGACAGTGCGCTCTCTCCCTCGCAGCCTCACTTGCAGCTTCCTATGTGCACATGCGCTTCCTATTTGCGATTAGAGCGGTGTTTGACTGTTGAGCGCATGGTCACATAGGAAGCTGCAAGCGAGGCTGTGAGGGAGAGAGAGCACTGTCGTTCCCACAGTGTCTACACACGAGCCGCCACTGGGGACAAGGACTCCCCAACAATTCTTGAGGGAGGAGAAGGCATGAAAAATACACAAAAGAGGAAAATGAAATATGACGGTTAACCCAGGCATTTGTATGGGCGGCCCTGATCTGACCACTATGCGTTATATACAATATAATGAAAACTCTGCTCATGCAATAATGATATGTGGACATATTTAATTCGTGTAGCGGATTTACTCCCAATGCAGGTCATGCAATAGCTATTGGCTGTGTGTCTGACCACGGCCGCCCATAAGGAGGGTCGGACACCACTCAAGTGCTGGGGCCCCTAATCATTTTTTGAGAGAGGAGAAAACATGAAGAAATCACAAAACAGAAAAACGAAATATGAAGTGTAACCCAGAAATTTGTATAAGCGGTCCTGACATGACTACTACACAGACGGATTAAATACACGTTATATATAACGATTACTCCACTCTATGCAATAACGATTCGACATATTTAATTCGTGTAGCGGATTTACAGAATTAAGTGCCTTCTTTTAACGATTGTATGTAATCCGCGTACAATGCATGCAATAATGATATATACCTTGTGCAGACGCGTGCAAATCGTGTGACATTGTGTTATGAACACGCGCACTATGTGGGTTTATGGATTAACAGATTAGCCCGTTGCACGACATCCCCATAGCAGATTTGAAACACAAAATAACCCCCTTATATTAGCAAACTCATCTTTGACCCGCTCTGCGAACACATGCAATAATAATAATAATCAAGCTCATTTAATAACGATACGCCAGCTTTAGGGAGGTATGCAGTAGTTGTTGTTTGCGTACTCGCCCGTTACGCAAGTTTATGGCTAAAGATACGGATGCTGCGCAGACACATGAACGTACCTTGCTCGCACTATTAATAACTCTGCTCCATGGCATAATGAGTAACGTAGCAGCTAAACATTTACTAATCCATAGTTCAAAACTTTATACGGTGATTTTATGAAGCTTTCTGGAATTTTATTTAGTTATTTAAATCAGGGTTTTTTTGTTTTTTTTTGTAATCAATATATAACAACAAACAATTAACAAATATTTTCAACATTTAAATATATCTTATCCCTTAAAATCATCAAACCTCATTTACTAATGAGAAAATACTAAAAATCAAAATTTAATATTCTCCTTTTTAAATTTAATAAACTCTAAATTTATATAAATTCAATAATTGTAATTACTAATAATCCAAATTGCTCAAGACTATAATTGCATTTGATGTAAAAATAGCATTTATTCAATGATAAATTTGTTCTCAACAAAAGAAACATTTTCATACCTTAATGGTGATGGCTCCAGTCCGATGAAGCCAAAATGGTTTGGAATGAATAACATTTTGTAAAATAAAACTTCAGTAAAATTCAATAAAGCTATTTGATTTTTTCAGATTCATTTATATTGTTTACAGGATTTCAAAGTGCTACAAATGACTCGCTAACTGTTTATAGCTAGTTAGTACTTTAGTTTTCACAACGATTTTATCTGGATGCTTCGACCATTGACTTCAGGTTAAAATATAAAATTATTTTACGAACTTGTTTTTCAGTATATAAATTAAACTTATCTGACCTGAAATCATCCTGACCTATAATCTATAAACTTGCCTGGCGGCACATAAATATGTACTTGAATATGTATATTTTCATTTCTTTTGTTCAAACCTAACCAGTCATTACACATTTTTAGAATCTCAAAGTTCATTTAATGCCCTGAGTTTTTAAACAAAATAAGATTATCTCATACTTATGCACAAATATTCCACCAAGGAGTAAGTAACAGATTCAGGTGAAACAATAGTAACATTTTAAGTAAATTAAAGCTTTCCCACACATTGGAAAACCCAGGTTAAAATACTAAAATATTGAAATTATAGCCACTATACTTCGCAAACAAAGAGCTCATCCAAAATCCAATTATATACACTTGTAGGGATTTCAAAGAGCTATATTTTTGCATAATTGTTTACAGGTTTAGTTTTTGAGATAGCATTACAAACTTGAAAAAGGGGGAAATTTTCACTCTTAAACTCGACAAAATGATTACTCGGAAACTATAAGCACATTTTTAAAATGTAAATATAGATTTAGCAACTAAATTTCCTAATACATATTTTTATCCCTTACTATTTATATCTGTCTTTTATGGTTTCGAAGATATTTCGAGCTAAAATAAGCAAAATGAAAAAGTAAACACTTGCTCGGACAGATACTTTTTTAAGTTTTTCAAAAAACAAGTTCAAAGTATTAAAAAATTGAAATTAATTTTATATATTCACAATCTTGACCCTATTTCATACAAAACAAGAAAATATGTTTACATTTTTGTCTATTAGACTTAGAAGTATAAGCAACAAAATGTTTACATTTTTTTGCAATGCTCTGATTTTCGTCATAAAAATCCCATGCATAAATGTTATTCAAACATAAAAAATATGTGCCCTTTTTTTCTAAGAAGTGCCCTTTTTCTGGTAACCGCACCCTGCCCTTTTTTAATCCTGGGGGAAACTCTGCAACTATGTTGTAAAATGTTAAAAAGGAATTGATGTCATGTGCACATTAAGCGTTCTGATTTTTCAGTTATAATAAAAAAATTATACAAACTTTGTGATTGCAAAGATTTGTTTAAAAAGTTGTATACAAGAAGTTTTATCATTCAACTTACATTATACATGCAATAAGTTAATGATTCAATTTATTGATTCAACTTCTTACATTGTGTACAGGGGCCTTAAAATATTTTGTATTTTTGTCTTTATTTACTATTTTAGCTTTCGGCTGCTATTAGCAACAAACTTCAAAATGACCGTATTGGTGATTCAGTTATACTTCACAACTTGAAGCAGAAAGTGATTGATTTGGCTGTTACTCCAGGAGTAATTTATTCTGTTCAAGCAGTTGCTCAGAGTGTTTTGAGAGCTGGTTGGATTCTCCTTCTTCCAACTGCTGATGAAAGAGCTAGAGCACTTTCTCTTCTTCTTCCTGGTAGTATAGTTTTTTTAATCAAACTTTTGTTCATATAAATATATTTATAATGTCAGCAAAAATATTATGAACTTAAAACATTTATGTAAAGAAAAAATTTTAAACTGAAAGAAAAATCTTATGATAAAGTTATGTATTTTCTGCATTATATGATGTAATATCAAAATAATATATTTTATACCTTGTACCTATCCATGACTTAGTATTTATGATGCTTAGCATTGAATCATAGGCAGTCAATGCTGCAAATAAGAAGTTGGAGCCAGGTGGTAATAACAGGTTTCAGATGTTATCTATTCACTTCTTCTAACAGGAAAAGGATGTGTAAATAAAATGTAAAGAACATATTATGCAATATGTGGACTTAAGATAAATTTGGATAGAAGTTTAAGATAAATGCATAAAACTTTCAAAGTATGTAAATCTGAGATTTGTTAAAGTGTTGACAGTAGTACATATTCCTGTAAAAAGTCCTCTATAAAAATGTTTGGTAACATAACCACTTCTAGTATATACCTAAAATAGGTTTACATATCATTCTTCATTAAATTGTATTTTATTATATTGAACAAATTGTAATATGATTATGCATAAAATTATGTTTATAGCATTTAGAAAAGCAGCATTGGGGACATCTGCTATGCCCTGGCATTCTATATGCATATTCTCTTTTATACCCATGAGTCATTTATATTAGGGGTTCTCAACCTTTTCATATATATGTGCATACCACCAAAACTGAAATTCAAAATTATCAGTACCACCAACAAAATTGTCTTTCATGCAAATATGCAGTCAAGACTTAATTAAATTATTGTCACATATATTTATTTAATTTTTAATAAAGAAATTAAACAGCAATAATAAGTATTAGAAAAGATGATTAGCAATATGATTAACAAACAATGGGATATAAGATATATAATTGACTAATAAAATTATTTAATGTGTTACTTGTGCTTGTTTGACAGAAATTAATTTCTTTATATCTGGTTCTATTTTAGTTAATTTTAAACATAAATTTGCCTCTATTTAAATTTTATTTTATATTTGTTTTATACTTATAACTTTGAGGAAAATCCTGTTTCATGTAAGCATGTTGAGCAAAATGACTGAAGAATATAATTGCTATTTCCATAATGTCTTTAAAATTTTTCTTTTGTTTAATCCAGAAGCTGATAAAAGTGTTGTTTTTAAAATAATCTATTAAATTTCAATCACACCAATGAGTTGCTATTTTTCTTAAGAGGGCAGGTATTCAGCTAATTTTCATAATTCTTTAGGAAATACATTGTTAACATTATTTATCAATTGAAAATGAGGACTTCACATATTTGATGTCAATTCTTCTTACAGTATTGAATTCATCTTTCAGTATTGCATAAGTTATCCAAGTACCACTAGTCACTATTTTATGTATTGTTACGAATGTATCCTCTTGAATCGTGGGTGTGTATGCAGAATACAACAATGAGTCCAAATTTCTGGACAACTAAGCATGTTTATTCACAAGCACAAAGACAAAGTAAATGGGAACAACATACAATTAAACACCACCTAAATGCTCCACTAATTTCACAAAATAAGCAATATTATTCTCAAGATACTGATGAAAATAATTTCACAAAATAGTGCCAGCTGTTCTCAAAACATTGACAAAAATCACAGTCCAATGTAGCTCGTATCATGTCAACTCATCAATTGAACTCCAGTGGAGTAATGAGTCCTTTTATAGTCTCTTTATAGAAACTTCTGGAAATCTCTCTATATCTCTTTGACTAGGCTTTCATAGCATCTTTCATCTCGTCTTGTCTGGCTTGCATAGCTTCTTTCATCTCGTCCAACTTTATTTAATATTTTCTATTGCTTCTGATCCGGCTTTTATCTCATCTTGTATGGCTTTCATAGTTTCTTTCATCTTGTCTGGATTTCATTTTGTTTTGTATAGATGTCATTGCTTCTTGCATAATTTCTTGTCTGCTTGCATAGCTTCTTGTCCGGATTTCATAGCATCATTCATCTCATCTTGTCGTCTGCATTTCATTTCATCTTGTATGGATTTTATCTCATTTTGTACGAATTTCATAGCTTCTTGCATAGCTTCTTTTTTGGCTTTCATAAATTCTATCATCTCCAGGGTGGCCACTCAACCTGGAAACCGGGAGAACCGGGAAAAGTCAGGGAATTTTAGAATGGTCAGGGAAAACCGGGAAAAGTCAGGGAATTTTGTGAAAATTCTGGATTTTTTTTTTTTCACTAGTCCATATAAAAACTGAACTGCCCAGTTTGTATGCCATTTTCGAAAAATTTCGCCAAGTATTACGCTGTATTCGTAACCGCTAAATAAAGGTTGCCACGTATCCATTTGATTCCGTATAAAAGCAAAAATGCGGAGTTTGTGCGCCATTTTGGACAAATGTCGCCAAGTACAGAGATGCCAACTTTTACGGATTTTCCGTAGTTTGTACGGATTTTTACTTCATCTTGTCGTTTTTCGGACATTACTCCCAAAACTACGGAAAATCCCGTGAAATCCATGCATCCTGCCATTCAGTTCATAATCCCTGCTTTGCTGAGAGACCAAAATTATCAGTTTGCATCCATTTTCTTCTTCTAATGATTTGATATCAGAACAATAGACCTAATTTATTTTTATAGTGCGCGTAAAAATAAAGAAATATTTTGCTAACAAATTATATTTTGCTTAAATTATAAGATTGCGCAATTCAGTCCTTCTTTTCGGGCTTTGCTGAGAGTGCACAATTGTCTTTTTCCATCCATCCCCATCCCCTTATTATTGCACATTAGCTTAACTAAACTAGCTTATTTTCATATTTTGGTTGGTTATAAAGGCTAATTTTTTAATTATTTTCACATAAATAGTCCGATCGTGAAATTCAGTTTTTTTTTTTTGACGGGCGTTGCCGAGACTACGCAATTATCCTTTTCCATCGATCTCCATCTCCCTATTGTAGCACATTAACTTGACTAAACAAGATTATTTTCATATTTTGGTTGATTATAAAGGTTAATTTTTTAATTATTTTCACATAAATAGTACGATCGTGAAATTCACTTTTTTTTTCACGGGCGTTGCCGAGAGTAAGCAATTATCCTTTTCCATCGATCTCCATCTCCCTATTGTAGCACATTAACTTGACTAAACAAGATTATTTTCATATTTTGGTTGATTATAAAGGTTAATTTTTTAATTATTTTCACATAAATAGTACGATCGTGAAATTCACTTTTTTTTTCACGGGCGTTGCCGAGAGTAAGCAATTATCCTTTTCCATCGATCTCCATCTCCCTATTGTAGCACATTAACTTGACTAAACAAGATTATTTTCATATTTTGGTTGATTATAAAAGTTAATTTTTTAATTATTTTCACATAAATAGTACGATCGTGAAATTCAGTTTTTTTTCGCGGGCGTTGCCGAGAGTACGCAGTTATCCTTTTCCATCGATCTCCATTTCCCTATTTTTGCACATTAACGTGACTAAACTAACATATTTTCATATTTTGGTTAATTTCCTAATTATTTTCACATAAATATTGCCATTCAGTTGTAATTAACTCGGTTAAGTTAGCAAAACTACATTGTGAACTTATTCTAAGGTTTTAAAATATATATTGTCAATATACGTAAAATCTTACTGATGGTCGATGCCGTTTTACTGAATACGCCTGATTTTTCTACTGATGACCCTTTTCAAAGGTTGGCATCTCTGTATATATATTATATACATTTTGCTATATTTTTTTCTATTTTAATGACATTCTTTTGACATTGCTGAATTGACATTAATTATTCAATGGCTGTGATTTGTTATAGTGTAGTTATTGCATATCTTTAATGATCTCTGTCATTGTGAGCAATTTGCAATGCCCATATTTAAGGACATCAGTTTGAACTATTTCTTATTGTCTTCAGTGAAAACCATTAAATTATTTTAAATATTTCAGTAGTCCAATTTTACTGCATTTATATATATTTTTTATTAAAAATGTCAAAATTTATTTGTAAAACAAAAAAAATGTGTATTTTTTTCACCTGATTTAATATAACTTTTATTGGATAGTGGAGTTAAATTGTTAAGATTCTTTAATCAAATTTGTAACTAAATAGCGACGTAAGCACGTTTATGTTAAAATTACTGGTCTGGAATTTCTTTTCAATTCAGCTGGAAAACCTGGAAAAGTCAGGGAATTTCAATATGTCCGAAGAGTGGCCACCCTGATCTCGTATAACAGTTTCTCCATCATTTTTCTAGTTGGGGGAACCATAACTGCTTGTCAAGTTTTTGGAAACCCCATTCCTGGCACCAGTTACGAACAAATCCCCTGAAATCGTGGATGTGTATGCAGGATACAAGAATGAGTCCAAATTTCTGGATAACTAAACATGTTTATTCACAAGCACAAAGTAAACAGGAACAATATACAATTAAACACCACTTAAATGCTCCACTAATTTCACAAAATAAGCAATATTATTCTCAAGATACTGATGAAAATAATTTCATAAAATAGTGCCTACTATTCTCAAAACATTGACAAAAATCACAGTCCAATATAGCTCATATCTTGTCAACTCATCAATTGAACTCCAATGGAGTAATGAGTCTTTTATAGTCTCTTTATAGAAACTTCTGGAAATCTCTCCATATCTCCTTGACTAGGCTTTCATAGCTTCTTTCACCTCATTTTGTCTGGCATGCATAGCTTTTTTCATCTCATCTTGTCCAACTTTAATTTTTTTTTTAAAGTAAACAGGAACATTATACAATTAAACACACTTAAATGCTCCACTAATTTCACAAAATAAGTGATATTATTCTCAAGATACTGATGAAAATAACTATTAAACAGCAGCTACTATTCTCGAAACATTAACAAAAATGACAGTCTAATGTAGCTCGTATCATGTCAACTCATCAACTGAACTCTAATGGAGTGATCAATCCTTTTATAGTCCTTCTATAGAAACTTTTTGAAATCTCTCCATATTTCCATAACTAATCGTTATTTTGTGGTGTTTCTCGAGGATTTGGGAAGTCACAAAATGTTGCCAAATGGGTGATAAATCGCCAAATCTGGCAACCCTTCAATGTTGAATTTATGAAAACCCTAGAAGCATATCATGCTTTCTTCATTTAAAAGCCTGTCGGTTGTTTTCTGCTTTGTCTTTGAGAGAAAGACGAATGGAGGGAGGGGAATAGTCCCAGGAAGGAAGAAAATATAACACGTTCGCAACAGTACCACCAGTGGTATTCATACCTCTGGCTGAGAACCGCTGATCTATATCAAAACCAAATTTCCAATTCTCCAATTCCAGATTTCCTTTTATGGATTACTATACCTTGTTTTAAGTTATTAATCTGTCATCAATGATGTAAAAAATTAAAATGTGTGAATTCTAAAATGTTTACAGCTTAGTTGTGTTTTCAGAAATGCTAACTATTTACAATTATTATCAATTCAAACTTAAATTTATTTTCGTTTTCAATGTACTCGCGGCCAAAGGCAGTTCACGCCCCTACCCCTGTTGATCGAAAAATTCGAGTATTGCAATAGAACATCATAATTTTAGCAATACAAAACAACATATTTTAAAATAAAATAGTTGCTACGTTCATACTGTCTAAGAATATAATGGATAGAAAGACCTAAATATTGCAATCTTGATGATTGAAAAGTTAAAGTAAATAATCAAAAGATAAAACAAGAATATAAATTAATTAAAAAGCATCGAAAATCATTGGTAAAAACTCCTAAATTAAAGAAAAATTACTGGCCAGCCTTAAAAAAATAAAAGAGGAATATATAATAGTAAATGCTTCATCAGTTTGAAAAAGTAAAAAATAAAAAGATCAAGATGCGAAAACTTAAAACTTAAGAGGAAAACAGGTATATTAAGAAATAATCTATAATTATGTCAAGAAATGAAAACTGAAAAAATCTTGAATAATTAAATGCTATTGGAAAAAATGAATTTAAAATTGGCTCAAAAGTACTTGAATGTTGCATGGTAAATGAATTTTTTTTATGATGTTTTGAAAAACGAATATAATAAAACACCTAAAAAGACCTATAATGAAAATCATTGGTAAGATTTAAAAAAAATTAGAATTTTAAACTTTATCTCTCTCATGCTTGCATATTTCTCTTAATTTTCAAACTGGTTATAAACTCTGTGATATAGTTGTCAACTGCTAGATTAAAATGTCAAAACTGCTACACAAATGAAACTTTGATTAGCAATTTGCTAATAAAAAATAGACTCTCTTTTTGCACCCTGTCTCAGAACTATCGAAAACTAAAGAGTGATTGGGAGCTAAAGAGTCATTAAGAAGCAGAATTATTGTAAAAGTTTCAACTCATTGATTTATTTAAGGATTCAACTCTCTAGCTTACCACTGATTTGACTTACTCACTTATCTTACTAATTTTACTAGTTGAATCACTTACTCACAACATTTTATACAAATAAGCTGTAGTGATTATTACTTTTAATTATTGCTGATATTGAATAATTATAAGAGTTTTTTTCATGAGATTTTGCATATTTTTAATTTAAAGTTGCTTATGCTGATTAATTTCTTTTAATGTTTCATTGATTTCACTATTTGTTGCTTTTTTTTTTTATGTTTATAGTTTTATGTCATGTTTAGAGCAGTTTCATAATTGACTGTCTAATGCCATAGAAAACAAAATCAATCAAAGAATACTTCAAGTTACTTTAAATGATGAAAAAGATAACAATAGTCATTGATTTTGGAATTATAGAAAATAATTATAATTTTAATTAATGTAATAGTTAGAATTAATTTTTAACAACTATAACAGTGAAAAGTAATATTAGTTTAATAAATTAATTTTCATAATAAAAATATAAATTATTTAAAGTTACATTTTATGCAATTATTTTTTTCATTTTCTAAAGGAAAATAAGTCCAGGAGCAGCCTGTTCTCCAGCTCCCAAACTTCCAACTTTCTTCCCAGCCTTTTGAATACTACTTATGACATTGCAATTAACATTTTTTACCAAAGACAAAGAAACCTTACATTTGAAAAAACACTGTCGCATCTGAATTTGTTGAGTCAACTAATTATAGTAAATTGTGTAGTTTAGTCAATCAAATGGGTGTTATATACCAATATGACAACATAAGATCCCATGCTTTAATAGAGGTATAGTTGATACTCAAAAAGTTAAACTGAGAAGCAAATATTTACCCTCCATATTCTCTAGATCTTACTTAGTCAGGTTATTATCTACACTGATATTTATCAAATAGTTTGATTGGGGAAAGCTTTGCACATCTATGAAGACCTTTAAAAAACAAGTCATTCTTTAAAAATCAGACCTTTAAGAAACAAGTCAGTTTTTACAAGAAAGGCTTACAAATGGTATAAAAATGTAGAAAAATCCTTATAAATGATACAATTGTACAATGGTCTGGATACTGCAATGTATGCATTGAAGAGTTCTTTCAGATTTCATGAAAATCAAGACTTGAATTTACTATGTATTAAGAAAAAAATCAATTTTTGGTGATAGTCTTTATTTAAAACTCACAATTAAATAATGGTCAAAAGAATACAGATGGATTTTAAGAGGCGAAACAAGGATTAAATAAAAAATAATTGAAAATGTTTAACTATAGAAATAATTAGCTGCCTTCATTTTAAAGTTTTTTATTTATTATTTTTATAGGCCCTCAGAATGCTGGAATGCATTCAGGCTGCCATTTTATGACAGATCTTCTTGTAGGCAGTTTAATGGCAGACGGAGGATTGGAATCAGCTCTTTTGACTGCTGTAAAAGTTGAATTAGAAGATATAGAGTGTAACATAGTGGTAAAAAAATCATCTTTCTCTTAATTTTTCAAGAATTAATTAATTCTTAATTATGCTCAGACAGTTCTCGATGTATGAACATTCGCATAACAAATGCTACAATTTATACATAATTTCTTAATCACCAACAAAGCTGCTTGTAAAGCATAAAGGAGAGATTTCTCTCCCTATTCAGGAATCACAGCAATAGTAGCTTTCAAAATATTTCCAATTTACTGCCCAATATTCAAAATTTTCCTGTCTTAGATTGATCATTTTATCCCATTCCATGATGGTACCACTGGCATATTTTTTTCAAAAACAGCAAAATCAGCCAAATAATAACACTATCCTCAGGCAGGTGAATCTGATAAAGGAAACGAATGGGAAAATGCTTGCTTACTTGACACATCTCCAGAGATCGCAAAAATGCTGGCATACAGAAATACACCATTTAATCGCAGTGATAAAATATATTTTAAAATTATTTAGATTGCAATTTCTAAACTTCATCAAAATATAAAACTGAACTTAACATGGGAAACACACCTTCACACAAAAATTTAAACCCTTTTATTCCCTGAAGAGAAAACTTTAAATACTCAAAATTCCTTTGTATGGAACAGAGCCTGTACAATGTTACACAATAAACAACAATAAATGACAATAACCTACCACAAGAATAATGCAACTTAAACTGCTTGTGGGCACTTACTCAACTATATACACATATGTTCCCCCATGGGATACACAGTCAACACCGCCTTGGGCTCTGGTACATACTATTAATTCTATAACTTCAATACTAAATACACCTTATAAATACAAAAATTTCATTAGAAAATGTCTTCACCCAACAGGTAGACTTAAAGGGGAACATGTGAAGAAGAGGCCGAAAATAAAGGGAAGGTGCACAAAAGTAAAGAGAATTGACTTGCAGCAGGATTTAAACCAGCGAAATCCATTGCAAAAGCATACATTAAATGGTCTAAAGCATACCATTAAATGGTCTAAACAACAATTTAAACTAACACCCCATAAGAAAACATAACTGCCGTTTTCTTACATGAAAGAAACTTCAAAATAATTTTAGCCTGGTATAATAAGTGTTCCAAAACTCTTACATACATATTAATACATAAACACAAAACTGACAATACTCCTCCACACTGATTTCTCAACTTATACTCTTTCTTGTGGAATAACTCAATACATACATATAACAATACTCTTCCGCAAGGAAAACTCAATTCAATATACAAAAATGAACTATACGCAGTACAGGGCAATAATGCAGCAATAAGCAATTTGCAAATTTTTTACAAACTCAAATGAGCTGAAGGTAAATTTAGACAGTTCAAGCAAGGTGTACCTAGCACATAAAATTCTCTAAATGAATAAATTTGCAAAACCACCCCTAACCAATACATTTTTAACAACACTGAAAATGCTAGTGAAATGGAACTCCTTTATACCTGAACATAAACTCCTAAATTTTTCATTGAGCACAATAACTACTATAATTACTGCTCACAAAACAAAAGTTTTCTACAGCAGTTACTTTTACCAAGAACATGTGCTATCCTCAAAACATTAAACACTATTTACTAAAAGAACTTTAAAAAACTTTTAAACGATTTCAAAAATCTCGAATGCTTAAACTCTTTAATGTAAATAAGTAATCCAACTCATTCTCCCAAAGAATTTTGTATCAACAGTTACCATATGTACTCGCGTATAAATCGACCCCCCCCCCCTCCCCTCCCCTACTTTCAGAGAAAAAAATTGGAAAAAATCCAAAACTCGCATGTAAGTTGATCCCAAAAAGAGAAAAAAAAATTTTCAATAAATTATTCAAAACCACTTGAGAACAATATATATATATATATATATATATATATAAAATTTAATTTTCACAATAAAAACTTCATCAGAACCCTTTAAAGTCCGATTCCAAACAAGTAGGCCTATAACATATGAGCGATGTCTCCCATCCATTTTGGGGATGCTCGTTCTCGTGTGATAAGCTCATGGCATTCTTTTACTCCCAGTACACAGCTTCTTCAAAACAGACGGGAAACCACGCATACCTGTTTCTAAAGTTTCCTTGACCCACTGCTCAATCCAAACAATATCCGGCTTCTGCCAGTTATTTGAGCTGATTTTTTCGTTAACCCCCCAACACAGTTATTAGATACTCTCTTCAATAAACAAAAAAAAACACTTTCAACTTAAAATCCTGCATTATAGTTTTAAACAATCCGTGTTGCAGAATTATTTCTGAAAAGAGCCATTTTTTGTCGATAATGATTGGTCGTAATCCAAGAAGCGAGAGATAAACATTGAACGAAAATGTATGCATATTTTTTGATGACGCAATACACTGGTAGTAGGAAGCATCGGGAGGGCAGGGACTCACAAGAGAATTTTGAATTGCTGAGAAATTTGGGGTGCGCAATTGCGTAATTGGCATACAAAAGAAAAAAGAGTTTCGAATGTATACTTACACGTTAAGAGAAATAAAAAGTAGAAAAAATGGGAGGTCATAGTTTTGAATGTAAAATATCTGTCAATAACAAATATGAATTTTTCTCACACTAATGCAGACTTGGCAATTACGATTCATGCCACCTATTAAGTGCTCAATGAGGTCGGAAGGCAGTAATCGCCACTCTTATATGAAAGCATATTGGAACTCTTGAGTAGTGTTTGGGAAAGTTTGTCAGGAAGCTACAACTCTCCCGAGATCATCCCATACATGCTATATTGGGTTTAGGTCTAGGGAATATTCTGGCCATTCCATTCGCTGGATTTCCTTTGTTATCAAGTAATCGCTTACGATACAAGCTCTATGTGGCCGTGGCCGGGCATTGTAGTCCATTAGAACAAACTCAGAACCTATTGCACCCGCAAAAGGGTGAACATAGGGATCAAGGGTTTTGTTGTGATATCTTTGGCCAGTCGCAGTACCCTTTTGAGGAAGAAATGGAGGTCATTACATCTGCCGAAAGAAATCCCAGACCATACAAGGATACCACCACCAGAAAATGAGTGGCACTGGACAATGCTAATCACTTGTACCAGCCTCTCTCCACACAAAAATCTGTCGATTGAATGACTGCAAAGCGAATCTGGACTCATTGGTGAATAGGACATTGCTCCAAGTGTCTATGGCCCGACTGATTTGTTCCTGACACCATTGAAGATGGACTGCTTTATGCCTCTCAGACAATGGAACACAAATAGTTGGCCTCTGTGCATAACAGCCATGTGTGTGCAATCTCCTTCTCACAGTTGTAATAGATACAAGTCTACCTGTAGCTGCAACGAGGCGAGGCTAGAATGTAAAGCAGGTGCTGTTGCTTGCCTGTTGCATCAGATCAATAATGCTAAGTAGTGGACATCAGAAGTTGTTATAACTCAAGGGTGACACGAGCCTGGCCTTCTGCTTATTGTTTCAATGCTTTGGAATTGGGTCCATAAGCATGAAATCACAGAATGGTGGACTCCGAAGAATTCAGCGGTTTCTGCAATAGATTGGCCAGATTCTAACCTGCCCACGGCTCGCCATCACTAACTATCATCCAAATACCTTCTTTGGAACATATCGAATGAAATAGCTATTTCGGATTTTCACCCTAATGTCGATAGTAGAAGTAAGAACGCACAGAAAGAAACGCCTTCTTTTACCAAGACACTGATTTACATATTTTGTACTTAGCCAATTGCTATTATACACGTGTTTCTATATTTGCATATTGTACTTGGAACATACAGCAAGTTTCATCCAATAAAATTCATTCATTTGCTCGTGATCTGAGAATTTGCATTTCATGCTTATTTTTTGGGGGGGAGTATATATTACATTTTAAAATAATTTCACTTAAACTTGTCATTAATTTATCTCAAGCATTTAAGAATTCTACTTTTATAACACATTCACATATCTATCAAATAATATACATTGCTGGACAATTGCTAAGGACGAATCACAAATTGCAGTGTAGCACAACATTAAGCGGGGAGTGGAGGCCCAGCAGGATAAAATGTTGTTGCCACACTGTTCGTACATTAGAATAAATTGTTCTGGATAATACAGAAGGTTTTGAAACATCTGAAAGGAAAAAGGTGTTCATTTGATGCTATGTACAGAGAAATGGGAAAATGCATATGAACGACAGCAGACACCTTTTAGAAAGGTGTCAGTACAGGATATGTCCACCGTGGAATGCGATGCAACATTCCACACGTCATGTCACGTTTTGCATAACATTATCCAGCAACTGTTGAGGCAAGTTATCCCACTCCTCTGTCAGTGCATGGATGAGGGTGTTCTTGTTGGTTGGAGGATATTTTCGACCAGCAAGTCACCTCCCCAAAGCATCCCAAACATTTTCAATGGGGTTTAGATCTGGAGAACGTGCTGGCCATACGAGGCATTGAATACCCTCCCTGACTAGACAATCCCGAACAACAAGTGTTCGATGACATGATACTTTGTTCATGAAAACAAATTTATCACCGACAGCACCACAGAAAAGGTGAACATGAGGCAGTAGAACTTCATCAATGTATCGTTAGCCGGTTATAGTCCTAGTTGCAACCACATGTAGGGGCTTGCGACCATTGATCATGATGCCGGCCCATACCATGATACTGCATGTTGGATATCAGTCCCTTTCCTGGATATTTTCTGGATGATAAGCAGTACCACTCTCATGCCAGATCAGTTGGCATCTACAATCCGATGACAGGCTGAACCTAGTCTCATCTGAGAATAGTACGCAAGCCCAGTCCTGTTCATTCCAATTGCGATGCTGATGACACCATTGCAGACAAACGGTATGGTGCAAAAGTTAAAAGAAAAGTTAGCTTAAAAAGGTTCTTATGATTCCTTATCTGGCTCCCCCCCCCCCCTCCTTTTTTTTATTCGGGATACCTATTTTATTAAAACCCTATCTTAAGATCCTTATGAGCTCATTTATTTTGAAGATTAAAGGCAACTTCTGAGTTGACCTAGGCACTCTATAACAACTGTCCTTGTGTCCCAATCTAGTTTTATCCAGCTATTAAAGCTATTTTAGACTAAGTATAAACATAAATACACTATATTACTATATATGCAAATATTAATATAATTTTTTTATGAATATCTACAAGAGAACAGATATACAAACATAGTTGAACAGCAAAAAATCACGAAAATAAAATATACTACAAAAGGAAACGATATACTACATTTGGACATTACAGCTGCTCCGTTTCTAGAATTATTTCCCAAAAACTAGTACATCCATATGGTGTATGTGAGACGGACTAGCCCGACAAGGTTTCAGAATCAAAAGAACTAAAATATACTGCAAAAGACAACATACCAAATTTCATATGAGTAATGAATAAATATGGTTAACATGAATTCTATAAATCCTTGAATTGACATTATAATCTGATTAATTTATATTAATTTATAATTTTTCTTAATTTTATATGTACATACATGAGTGTATATTCATATTCTTAAGCAAATGTAATTATATTATATTTGGTATTCATATATCAATTGTACTTTAGTAATACTACATGAGTGGAAAAATTTTTTTTTATAATAATTCCCTGTCTCCAAAATTCACATAAGGTGCTTGATCTGCCAACCCAATCACTGGCAGGGCTCAATTAAGCTAAAGAGGGACCCAATGCCTAGTGGTATTTTGAAGTCCTAAGCAGCATACAAAACATCATCGTATACCGAAATTGGGAGCCCAGGATCGCAGCGCTACATTTTACATGTAGACTTCAATACTTCAAAGCAATATATTAAGAATTAAAACAATGTATAATATTTAAAAATATTGACATAATTGTAGGGATGCAAAATGCCTACATTTTGAAATTTTGGAAAAAGATTCTTTTTCAATGAATTAATTTTGTAATTTTAATTTTATATTTTAATGAGAGTTATACTAAATAGCCTTGTAGTCTATTCAGTTGCCGATTGTACTTGATGTCACACTTGTTCTCATTCCTGAAGAAGAAGACTGCTTTGTATCTTTGAAACCAGTTTACCTATATATATTTGTGTTAATTCTATATTTGCAAAGTTTTTATATTATTCAAAATTATAACTTTCAGTTTTTTAATTCATAATAATTTTTTCAACATTGTAAAAGTATCATATATTATTCTCTTTAGGTAATTTAATAAATTCCAAGTTTATGCTTAATGTTCTTATGATTCTGCTTTATTTAGAAGTTAAAAATAGCCTTGTAGTCTATTTTGTTTTTGTAATTACCACATTTCAAGTTGTAATAAACTGTATTTGATAGAATGAAGATTCCATTCCTGAAGAGAAAAGTACACTTTTTATTGACAAACATATTAGAAATTCTGAAACAGCATACCCACGGGATATTATTCTTCATGAGGACACACTGAATTCAGTTGATATCCCTCTTCTTCACTTGGTTAATCAACTTTTAAGGTAAATTTTTAGTTTTTAATATTATTTTATTGTATTCTATTGAATTTTTATTTCTTCTTGAGTAGCAAAATGTTACAGAAAAATAATTTGGATAATGTGATGCATTGGATAGTTTTAATTATATTCATATTGTTTATGCTGTAAAGTTTGCCCAGTTAAGAAGCCATTTTTTAGCTCCATACTTTTTTCAAAATTGACCTAAAATCTGGAAAAGTCTGAAATTTGAAATCACTTAAGTCTGGGGGATTCTGGATTTCAGATGTTGTACTGTATGATCAATTTTCATATGCACTAGTTACATTATTTATTATGATGTCCTTGTTTTTATAATTATTAAAGTAGTACAGTATGCTGTGCTTTAAATTAAAAAATATCTATTAATATGTATTCTAAAAATAAATAAACTTCCATAAAGTGATATGATTTTTACTGTAAGATATTTATATTTTGAATTTTAAAACTATTATTTTACCTTGTGTATAAGCTATGTAAGTAACACCCAATGAAAATAGACCCTAATATAAAATAAAACCTTTGAATATACGTATAAGAGATATTTAAATAATAATTAAGAATCACAATGCTCTAAACATTGACATGATTAAGTAAGTGATAATAATTGGTGGAAGGGGAGTATCTCAAAGGAGAATACAGGGCAGGGAAGGGATAATATTTACAAAAATAATTAACAAATTGTAAGGACCAAAATATATAAAAAGTGTGCAATACATGAAATAATTTTAGACTGTAATCTTCACTTCTTTTACATAAGATTTTTAAACTTATTATTTTTTCCGTGTGAATATATTATAAACTTGTTGAATCTGTTTACAGAGGATTCAGCAGGTATATATAAAATAATAGCCATATAAACTTAAATTTCAATGTTAGCACACATTGAAAAGGTACAAAGTTAATTCATGTTTATGTGTACAATTTATAAATTGATTTTTATAATATACTTAAAGCCTTCAGCCAACCACCCACTGTATGACTGTGTGTACATGCAATCACTTCTTTAACAATCAGTTTTTTAAAAGAAATTAATAAAAAATACAAACAAAAGAAATCACCAATTATTGCATATGTATTTTTTTTTAATAAAATTCGTGTAGGTGCTCATATATTCTGTATTTATGCAATTCACTTCCTATACATGCACTCCATAGGGTGAGCTGTGTATGGCTAGGTGCCTTTGGTTACCAACCCGGTCACTTTTTAAAAAGCTCCCAATTTGAAATACTTTTCTTGCAGTTGAATGCCTGTTTCTCCAAATATTTCACTGTTCAACCAGTAATCGCACACACTGTGTGCCATATATTTAGCTTCTATTTAAAAAAAGACAACATTCTAGAGTAGGAATTATAGTATATTACAGCATTTAAAAAAAAAAATTGGGGGGAAGTGAGGATTTTTGTAAATACGAGGCATGTACGAAAAGTAAAGATACATCGCTTATACACAGAAAAGTAATGCTTTAATGTATATGTTGGCAACACTGGCTTTGACCTTGATACTTTCACTTCCTTTCATGGCTGTTCATCATTACTATGTTGAGTCTGGTTCGAGTAGCATGTGTTTACAATAGCAGTACTGATTAAAATCCTGCCAAATGTTATTACAGCTGCATATTGCCAAAGCTTGCAATGCCTTCGATGTTCCATTCAAAATAAACTGAGTGGAATGTTGACAAGTGGTGTCCGCCTGCTTTATGATAACACTGGGGCTCACACCGCGATTGTCACAAAAGCTCTTATTGAAAGATTCAAGTGGGAAGTTTTTAATCATCTGCACTTACAAACCTGGCCTTGCTCCCAGCGACTTCCACTTGTTTCTTTACCTGAAGTAACATCTTGCAGGACAACACTTTCACAATGATAACGAGTTAAATATGAAGATGAAATGTGGTTCTAGTAGCAGGCAGTAAAATTCCATTGACTCTGGGATACAGAAGCTAGTACTCAGACTTAACAAGTGTTTGGACAATGTCGGCAATTATGTCAAAAAATAATTCATATACTAGTAAATAATTTGTAGTGGACGTTTTGTCAAATGAAAATGTTTTGAATAAATATTAGCCATTGTATCTTTACTTTTCAGATACACCTTGTAATTAAAAAATCTATTGAATTTTTATAATGTTTTGGTAAAAATTCTGATATCATTATCTCATTAAAAAAACCAAGGATTAACTTTAAATCATAATATATACTTATACCTTACAGACATGGTCTGATGTATTTTAATAGAATAGATTTGCCATTTTGTAATTTATTTCATTACTTATAAAATGTTTTCAATTTCTCTTGTAAGTATTTTTATTTTTTTACAGAAGTACATCATTACAGACAATAAACAAGCTTCAAAATTATCTCCCAGAAAATATGACCTCTTCTTCGTCCAGCATAAAATTTGAAAGATCTGATAAACTTGAAAAATCTGCGTCTTTAAATCTGTTATTGAGGTTTCAGAGACTTCTCATATATGAATTTTATTCAGCAGGAAAATTTTGCAATTCTGATCACATAGATAAAGGTAGTTATCACATCATTATGAATTATATATTTTAATAGCAGTTTTATTTTATTTGATTTATCAAAGCTAAAACTAAATATTTATATTTATTAAAGTAAATTATATATTTATGTATTTTATTGCTATAATGTAGGCCTGCATAGATTATAAAAACAAAAACAAGGAGAGCTACATTGTTCCAGGACAAATACAGGATGTCCAAAATTAGGCTGTTTAATCTAAAATTAAGAGGAGGGAGCAGAAAGGCTAATACTCAAACAATTTTTCAGTTAAATCTATAGCCCAATGTCACATGTGCCTTTGAGTGCGAGAGGATAAATTTTGCTTTTAATTACATATGGCTGTGGTCTAGGGGTTTAAAATATACTGTTAACTGCTATTGAGAATATAACTAATATTTTAATTATTAATGTCTAATAACCAATAATTACTACCAAATCAATTAATAAATAATCATGTAATTAAAATAATTTTGTGCTCCCTTCAAATTTTTCTCTTTTGATATATTATAAATTCTCTTCTCTCTTCTGATGTATAAT
Organism: Amaurobius ferox; assembly: GCA_951213105.1. Taxonomy (NCBI): domain Eukaryota; kingdom Metazoa; phylum Arthropoda; class Arachnida; order Araneae; family Amaurobiidae; genus Amaurobius; species Amaurobius ferox. Next base: position 48,246,078 of record OX578133.1, read on the forward strand.
ATTTTGTTTCTTTTAATCTGAAATTAGTGAAAAATATATTTTTTGGGTCTAAGGTTTTTTAACTTCGACAGATTTATATATATATATATATATATATATATATATACACTACCTGATATAGAAAATGCAACACCATGAAGCTTTGGCCGTATAATTATGCAAATTGCAAGACAAATGCAGCTGACCGTTGCATGCAAATTATCTGAAATGTGAGTAGGTCACGTGATTAGAGCTCGGGATAAAAAGGGTGGAAATGGCAGATGCTCCAACAGTTGTTACAGTCTGTCGCTGACAGAAACCTGATTTCCAAGCTGTTTCTCATTTTAGAATACACGTGTTGTTGAAGATATACCTGGCCACCGATGCCGAAGTCCACTTCAGTATTTGGACAATCGTGCGAGGAGATTCATTTTAGGCCTATTTATAGCTGGCTGGTCATACCGGCATATCGCTGCTGAAACACTCGTAGATGAGTCCACAGTGCACAGGATTTGGAGAATATGGATTAAAGAAGGGCATGTGATTCATTACAGTGGTATAGGTCTATCCAGACTTATGTCAGCATGCATTGATGGACATATTTGAAAACAATGCGGTGGCATTCCCACAAATGACAACTGTTGACATTCTGCAGAATTTGCAGGTTACATTGGATCAGGGTTCCCACTAAGTCAGGAAAAGAGGGGAGAATTTCTCTCCTTCCAGAAAATTTTGGGAGAGATTTTCTGTCATAAGGAGAGAAACTTAAAATTTCATTTTTTTTTACCATGCTAATTTAGAAAGTAATAAAAAGAAAGCATTAACTGTAACTCATATTCTTTGACATTTAAATTTTTTAATTCTTAAAACTAACATTCTTTTAACATTCTTACTAACATTCTTTTTAAAAATTAATTAGGAGTCATTTAAGTATTAAGTAAGCACATTTTTGGTAATTTTATACCCCCCCCCCTATTTGTTAGCAAAAATACTCAAATTCCTGACTTCCCCCATGCTTACGTTATGATTTTATTTGCTGACATAAAAACGTGAACATGGGTTATTTTATGTAAAATGACTTACATGCGAATTTACGATTTTTTTGTCTGTGAACTGCAACAGTCGAGGGCTGACTGTATTTACTTTATATTTTGATTTTTAAAATTATTTTATGATCAATTTTCTTGCAGTAATAGCAATTAAAATCTTTAACGATTTTTGATCGACGAAGGCGAATATCGACGAAACTATACTATTTCACTAGGCAAATAGAATTAGGTAATAATTTTGACTTGTTTGAAAATGGATTCTTTTTTTGTATTTTTTACAAAACTTGCAGAACATAAGGGTTGCATCATCCTTTTGTTGAATCTCAAGCCAGTTATGTGATTTTAGCCATTTTGTTTGAAAAGTGTTGACATTTTTCTTCTTGTTTTCAAATAGCCCTTTATTTCATAAATAATACGTTTGTAAAATAATTTTTCTGTATAAAACGCGAAACAATTACAAACACTGTAGTCGATGCAAACAGATTGGAAAAGTGGGATATATTTTTCAAATTAAACGAGGTATGCCGAGGATCGCATAAAAATGCAGATTTTAGTGATGCTGCTGCAAAATAACCCTTCATTTTATTAATAATACAGTAGAAAAAGGTTTGGTTTTTTCTTTGTATATTAAACGAAATAATTATAAAAAAATTCAGTCGATGCAAATATATTGTAAAAATGCCATAAAGATATTCATTGGTCATCTCTCCTGAGAAACTGTGGAAATCACAGTATGCGAACACCGTTTTCGCAATTGTGGAGAAACAGATTTTCAGATGTAAGAAAGGAATGTCTTGGATAAAAAATTCGTTGCTTTGTTCAAATTTTGCGATATTTTTGGGGCATATATATATGGCCAATTTCACTACATTTTCGGGATTTTTGCAATCTGTAGACATACTGTGTACGGAGGGAAAGGATTTTCGTCCGCGGAAAGAAGATAATTTCTCGAGCAAAACACGAAAAATGCGGGAAGTACTCGGAAAGAGCATAATTCAAATCCGTGAAAGAATCCTATATAAAAAAAAGCAAAATTTTATTTGATTGAATTTGTGACCCGCGCAAGCGGGGGAGACACTTATAGTTTTCTATAAAATATCTCGCTAATTAGAAACATGTAGTACTTTTAGAGTGCCCAAATCGCGATTGACTGCGATTCACACGTAGCTGCGGTCCGCGACCTAGCGGCAATCAAACCACGATTCGCAACAACGAGAGGACTGATCGCGATTTGCGGTCGCGAAGCAATCGGCCTGATCTACCGGCCGCAGGTGCCGTGGGACTGAAAGGATTCTTTAGAAATTTTAGTCGCCATTTCTGGCGACCAAAATTTCTACTGTAATAATTTACTGTAATAATTTACTGTAATAATCTACTGTAATAATTTACTGTAATAATTTTAGTCGCCAATGGCGACCTGGCCACCGCGAATCTGCATCTCTAGTCATCGGGCATCGGATTTCTCGGTATCCGATTTGAAGGAAAAAATAATTTTAGACCGGAATTGGAGAGAGAGAAACTCTTGCACAGTCCAATTTTTTACGCGAGATTTTTTATGGATTTCGCAAGAATCTCGCGGGTTCGCACTGAAATGGGACCCCTGCATTGGATGTTCCAATATTAGCAAGACCAGTTTCTTGCTGATTGGCCTAAAACTGCTTGCAACCAAACCGTCCTTTATGAAGACTGCCATTGATGACAAGACACTGATGTGAGAGATTGCAAAGGTGTCAGGCCTGAACCTTTGACTGGTTAGACTGAATGGGACAGGGTAATGTTCAGCGATGAGTTGGTTCTGTTTGTTGAATTACAGTCACTGTGTGAGAGTGGAGGCGACGTGGGAACAGATCCAATCCTGCTGTGACTGTTGAACTCTATACTGCTCAACAATGTGGCATCATGGTTTGGAGTGCCATCGGCTTTGATAACTAGTCAACTCTGGTTCATACCAGAGGTACTATGATAGCACGATGATATGTGGATGAGGTGCTGCAGCCGGTTGCACTGCTGTACCTTCAGTGGTTACAAAATGCTGTATTCGTGCAAGACATCAATCACTACTGCACATGGCAGCTATCAGCAAGCAAGCCTTTCAAGATATCCAGGTGCTTCCTGGGCCTCCTCTGTCTCCAGATATTACACCCTTCAAGCATGTATAGGGCGTGATTGGCCATCATTTGACTGCCTTGCTCCTACCTTAAACAGAGGATGACCTGTGGCAGATGGTTGAAGGCATATGGTCATCCATCCCTCAGGGTGGATGACCATATGCCTTCTTAACCATATGCCTTCAAACTATCCGCATTGCTGCTTGTATAGTTGCAAGAGGTGGTCCTACTGCCTACTGATAACCCTGTCTATGCTATTATTGTATTGGATTATCCTTCTGGAATTAACATCACTTATTTATATGTGCCATCGCTGTCTGTGTGCCTTTTATCATCACACGTTATTCGCTCTTTCATGGCATTGCATTTTCTGTGTTGGGTAGCGTGTACACACACGCACACACACATATATATATATATATATATATATATATATAGGTTGATTAAAAAAGGATGGGCTAAACTTTATGAAGTGGAAGTACACACCAAAAACCAAACATATTTCATCATAGTTTACCTGGTCAGAAATGAAACATATACTCTATAAGACTTACTGCTATATATGCTATATATACTATATATACTGCTTATATACTGCTATATATACTATATATACTATATATACTGCTTATATACTGCTATATATACTATATATACTTACTGCTATATACTTACTGCTTATATATTATATATACTTACTGCTATATATACTATATATACTGCTTACTCCAAGGAGTAAGCATTACAAGGTGCTTACTCCTTGAGAAGCGGCTGCTCCACAAACTTAAAAGCATCATTCTGGTTGAAAAAGAAAACCACGTATGCAAAATTCATCTGGAGAAGAAGAAAAACCCTTATGAAAATTTTTGTAACCCCAAATGTACGGCTTTATCAGTTTACAGCAGTTATTCACAGCTTCAACTTTTGAGATGATGGAGGGATTTACAAATAAGGAAATAGGTGATATGCCTTTCATCTATAGAGCTGTAAATGGGAATGGTAGAGAGGCAGAACAGCTGTACAGGGAATCTCCCCCCTCCCCCATAGGTGGTTGCCCAATCATAAAACATTCGAATACTTGCATTGACAGTTCTGCGAATCAGGATTCTTTCTCTCCACCAGGTCTGATGCAGGTCATGTAAGGAGTGTTAGAACATCAAGATTTGAACAGGTTATTCTGGACACAGTAGCAGTTTGACCAGGCACAAGAGCTATGGAGCATACTCTTGGTGTACCATAATCCATGGTATATAGGGTTCTCATAGGGAACAGTTACTCCCATATCATCTGCAGTGAATTCAAGCAATAACTGCAGTAGAGTATCCTCATTGCGTGGAGTTTGCCCTCTGGCTCCTGGGACAGTGCAATGCAGCCAGATCTTATGGCGACTGTGCATTTCACAGATGAAGCCTCTTTTGCACTTGATGGCGCATTCAATATCCACAATGTACATGTGTGGGCAAGTGTAAACCCACATACAACATATCCACATGTGCATCAGTGACGATTCTCCGAAATCATCGGTGACCGCCTAATAGAGCCATATCTTATGCCGGAACGACTTGATGGGAGAATGTACCATTTTTCTCCTACAGGAGATCTTGCTGGAATTGCTAGAGGATGTTTCAACAGACATCCGATGGTGTATGTGGTTTCTTCACAATTGAGCACCAGCCCATTTTGAGAGAGAGGTAACGAACTATCTGGACATCACTTTTTCGAGCTGATGGATTGGGTGAGGTTGTCCCATAGCTTGGCCCCCATGATCACCTGATCAGTCGTGTCTTGACTTCTTTTTATGGGGATATCTCAAGAGTCTCATCTATGACACTCCCCTTGAATCTGAAGAGGAACTCATCACCAGAATTTCGACCGCTGCTGCCAAAGTGTGCGACATGCCTGGTCTGTTCGAGAGAGTTCGCCAATCTCTCTATCATCGATGTGAGATGTGCATTCAGGTTGGCAGTTACTCTTTTGAGTCATTACTGTAATTATTCTTTATTAAAAATCATTTTATAACTTCTAAGTCTTTCTTGTATTTTCACCGCACCTCATTGGTTTCAACATCAAGTGCCCACTGGTGCCTTTACGTTTCATTTCCAACCGGGTAAACCATGATGAAAAATACTTAGTTTGGTGAGTACTAGTACGTCGTGAAGTTTGGCCCATCTTTTTTAAATCACCCTATATATATATATATATATAGTGAGAGAGAGAGAGATGTATGTATGTATATATATGTGTGTGCATGTATGTATGTATACAAGGTAGGGTGACCAACTTTCGGCCATGAATTTAAGGGAGATTAATCTCGACAAATTTTTAGCAGTGCAGCGCAACGAACTGTCGCTCCAGAAAATGTTCATGCAATGGATAATAATAAACAAAACAATTAATTTACATTGTATATTATATACTGGATACAATATAGAATACAAATGTACAAATTTGCATGTTTCTTAGTACTAACCTATACGTATTTATCCACTGATGCTGCAGAACTAAGCATTTTGTTATTTTTTTGTGCAAATTTTAAAAATTCAACAACTATAGTCATAATTAATTGTTATCATTAGCTCTGACTTAATCAGTTGTAAGCTGCTTTGATTTCTCTGATCAGTCTATTTGTTGCTTATCAGCGAAAGAATTCTTTCAGTATGGGCATTTGAACCTGGTATGCTTAAAACGAAGCCTAAAATCTTATTAAGGTTTGGCACATTTATTTCTTTATTCTTTAAATCAGTGAAAATGTTGACCCAACTTTGTTCTATGATTCCTGTTTTTTCCAAATTCACGGCACCTTTTGCACTAGAAAGCTCTTCATACAGGTAGTCCTCATTTACAAAATCAAGATTGAATTCTTTTACAATGGTTTGCAAATGTCCGAAAGAAAGTTCAGTGGTTAAAGTTATTGGCAAAAAACAATGGACAGGATTTGCAATTGACAACTCAAAATGCTTCGAAATGTACTTGTGCAAGTAACAGTAAAAATTAACAAAGTCATCTCTAGCACATTTCTGCTGGGTAGGTTCAAAGAGTCCAAAATTTTTTCTGTGACCATAACAAAAAACCTGTCTTCTATCCTCTGCTGAATTTTATTACCTAAACATTGCGTTACACTGTAGCATTCCATGATACTAAGATTAGCAGTTTCAAGGGTTTTGGCAGTTGGAACAAGTAATGCACCAATGTTGGAAAAAAAATTAAGATATGTCTCAGCAACACACTCCTTTTCTGGATCTTTATCACTGAAATGTTTTTCTAATATTTTTGGACAGTCTTTTCCACTTTTGAAATAACTCTTAACCCTTTCGCGACGATCGGCACTCCCACGTGCCGGCTGCGAACTTGCATTCAAGGACGGATGGCACGCACTCGTGACGGAGGAAACTTTACCGTAAGCCAGGGGTCGCCAAACTTTTTTGATCATCGACCCCTATATAATTTAAAAAACCAAACTTTTTTGATCATCGACCCCTATATAATTTAAAAAACCAAACTTTTTTGATCATCGACCCCTATATAATTTAAAAAACCTTAATATTTATTAAATAATGAGTAATTATAAATAAGTAGAAATAATAAGTAAAGTAACTACAGATTTATTGCTTCTTAATCAATGAGATGGGTGTGCCTGGTATATTTTTGCAAGGTTCGCTATATTTGGTTCAAAATTAGTCAATTTTAATCTTAAATCCCCTCGAAGCTCCACATTTAATTTATTTCTGTACTTGGTTAAGATTGAATTTACGTGACTGAAACCGGCTTCAACCATATAGGAACTTGGAAATGCTAGCATAAACGGTTGAGCTATTTCACAAAGTTTTACATATTTTTGCATTATATTTATATTTGTCCAAAATTTGCTTATTGTTAAATTTCTAAGAAGCGTCTTTGCTTCAAGATCCGATAATAATTCAGCAAGCTCATCTTGCAGGTTGATGTCCACGTTTTCAATTTGAGCAGAAAATGGCACAATAATCCAATCAGGGATGTCAGTGTTTTCCAAATCAACAAAACGCAGTTTAAAATCGTCGCTCAATTTTTGAAGATGGCCTGTATATATTTCCAAGTCTTCTTCTTTTATTTCTAATTGTCGCAGATTTGTAAAATACTGATAATCCTTACGCAGCAATGAAGATCTAAATGCATTTAATTTTACTTGGAAGCCTAACAGTATTGTTCGAGCTTGAATAATTGTAACATCTTTTCCTTGCAGCTTTGTTTGGACATCATTAAATTTTCCAAACAAGTCTGCTAAATAAAATATATGGTTCTTATTGTTTTGGAATTCATCACTCAGAACAGGGTTTATTTCGCTGAGAAATTCGGTCGTGGAGTCAAATAACTCAACTAGCCTTTGCAAGCATACACCTCTAGACAACCATCTAACTTCGGTGTGCAGAAGTAATTGGTTAAATAACTCGTCGTTTTCTTGACAAAGTTTGGAAAATAATCTTGATTTAAGAGGTTGAGCTTTAATTTGATTGATACATTTAATACAAAACTGTAAGGCTTCATGTAACTCTGGACTCAGATATTTTGCTACTAAGTTGTTTCTATGCAACACACAATGAATAGTACGTATACCGGGCACTTTTATACTTGTTTCACCCGAATAAATATTCGTTGATTAATTTATGTTCTATAAAGAAACTGATATTAAGTCAATTATAAAAAAATTCACAAATTTTACGATCATCGCGATTACGTATGTGTGATTTTCGTACTAAGAACTGTTTTTTCTTCGACCCCCAATCGACCCCCTGGCTCAGATCGACCCCCGCTTTTGTTAAATAGACCCCTGGGGGTCTATATAGACCACTTTGGCGACCTCTGCCGTAAGCGGAGAGTGGCACGCATAAGTGCCTCCATGTGGAGCGTTTTAATTTGTCTACTAGATGGTGTTACATGTCTGTGGAACTAACTTCAATGTATTTTACAGAGGCATGACCTTGGCAGAAGAGAATCAAATGAATTATTTCTTCATTTGGAGCGGTGAAACATCATTTTGTAACATAAACAGACAGAGCAATTCTCGTAGCATCAACAATTTTATAATTGAGTTTTGGTTTTTATTTTTATTTCAGCGTTCTGATTTCATTGGTGAATCATAGGAATATAAGAGAGTATTTTTTTTTGTTTGGGTTTTAGAGGCAGTAAAATTATTCGTTTATTTCGGATAAAAGAATGGGAGCAACTAACGAGTATTTTGTATTCAGATTTGTATGAAAAATATACATCAAATAGAAAATAAATATTTCTTTTATTCCTGAAAAAAGTAGATTTCTGTGTTGAATAGGTGATTTTTAGTGAATTTTTTTCGAGAGTTAGGCTTAGTGCAAAAAATGTGCCGTCCTTTGGGACCAGTTCGGAAGCGAAGTGCTCCGTCTTTTGGGCCGCAACAGCTCCAGAATGCTGCCGTCGTGAAAGGGTTAATAGGTAATTAGTTTTGTATTAATCTATCCACAGCTGATGTTAGAGAAAGCCAACGAGTGGGTACATGACGAACAATCTCCAACCACTCAGCATCAACAAAATCAAAGAATGACTTCAACTCTTCTCTCCTTTTTGCTGATATTGAAAAGTGTCCATATATTTTTAAGATGAGCATTTCAGTATCGAAGTCTAGTCCATCAAAGGCATATTTTATGGCATTATGCAATATATAATTTGAGTAATTTGCTTTAAGAATATTTTTGTTGTCTTCTTGAAGTAGTTTGAACACAGAATTATGCTTTCCATAATTCACATTTGCATTATCTGCATAATATCAAGTTACATTTTTTATATCTAATTTGTGCGTATCATATCAAGTGAAGACATTATCAAATTATGGATAGCATTAGCTGTTTCATCAGCTTGTCCAATGAAGTCCAGAAGCCTGATTTTAACACCACTAAGAGGGTCAAATACCTCACAACCAGTGGGAATATCTTTCTGTTCTTGTGGTTGGAGGCATCAGTTGCAATAGAGAAAAAGTTGCTTGATTTTCCTGGATCCTTCAACACATCAATGAAGTCTTGCACACTTTTTGGTGCTAGAACATTTTTCATAATAGCTTTTGCCTTTATCTGCCACAGGATATCTTCTTAGCCAATTTAGAGTCATGGAAAATATCCTTCGACAACTTATTTGCGCAATCCATGCTCCTGTAGTTGATTTATTGTGTATGGAAAACTAATGCTAGCTCTCCTGTATCGTTTCTAAAGTCTTTGCTGCTAGTTTCGTAAAAAAAGGTGTAAATTTGAAGACGTCTTCACATCACCCTCCTTTCGTTTATGCTCTTCTGTCCAAGCATGTTGTCTGCAGTCAGTATTACCTCCGTGAGCGATGCTAAACTCACGTTTACAAAGTATGCAATAAGCTTTGTAAATGTTGGAGGACATTGGCTTTAACCATGAATATTGTTCTTCCCATTGTCTCAAGTAGACACACATATATTTAGTTTCCTTTTTAGATGGAGTTTTTTCATTATTGCTTTCACTTTCACTTTCACTACTCATTGTGAAAATGGATTCAATTTGGTAAATTTAAATTAGCCTATTTGAAAGCACGAGGATGAACACAGCAGGAACAGAAAATATTACAATCCGAAAACAGATATTCCACTTTCTATACACTTATATGAACTTAAATAAAACCGCGATCTTTATTTCTTTTATTTTCAACTTAATCTCGATGTTCAAAAACGTTTCTGCTGCAATAACAAAATCCATGTTATCTGCTTCAGCCAAAATCAAACAGGTAAACAACGCATGAACTAAAAAGATGTGATGCCACCGCGAACCGGAGAAATAAGAAGCACAAATTATTTGCACATAGTTGCGCCCACGTCGCCGAAAATAAGCAAAGCGAAAATAAATCCCAATCCTACAATTTATACAGGAATGTATTTCGCGGGAATATTATATAATTCAAATTTTGCATTCTTGATTTTTAAAGAAATATACTGGAGAAATGGAAGGTCAATACAGGAAGCGGGAGGATCCAAAAATATAATCTCAAATACGAGAGTTCCCGGGAAATACAGGTGGATTGGTCACCCTAATACAAGGTGTCCCACAAAAAGTGGACAATGGGAGATTTTTTGAACTGTTGGTTATGGATTCATAGATTAAATTGCAAAACTGCTTTAAAAAATTTTAGGAAGTTATAAAATGGTAATTTAAATAGTATACCATATTTTTAAAAAAGGTAAAAAAAATTAACTTTTAATATAGCCCCGCTATCAAAAAGTTAAATTACAAAAATGTTTTCAATACATTTACTTAAACTAAAGAAATATTTCGATCTTAAAATTTCAAATTTATGATGACATAAATTGTTCAACTTCCTGACTTACATTATATACTCGTGAATAAGTCGAGAAATTTGTGACAAGAAAAAGCTTCAAAGTGTGGTGGTGGTGGTGGTGAGGGGGGGGGGGGGGGGGTCAACTTATATGCAGTCTAAAAAAAAATCGTTAGTCTGAAAGGTTTTTTGTCCACGAGGCAATCCATCCGAAAACGATGTGATAGTAATTACATAATCGCACACTCAGAATTTCTCTGCATCATCAAAAAATACACTATAACTGACTCATTTTTGTTTGATGTTTATATCTTGCTTCTTCAATTATAGCTGATCGTCTTCGACAAATAATGGCTCTTTTGCAGAGAGTACTTAATAACAACTGTGTTGCTTCAAGTCGATTCAGGGTTAACAAAAAAATCAGCTCAAATAACTTGAAAAAGTAATATATTGTTTTGATTGCGTGTTGGGTCAAGGATGCTTGGGAAGTTACTTTTAATTTCTGTTAGGTATATTTTTAAATATTATCGTGTGTAAAATGTTTTATGGCCATATATTATCAATGTATTTAGTTTTTGCATTTATTTGTGTATCTTCAAATGTTTTAAATATGGAAATTTTTCTGTCTCACTCACAAGAATGGGATTGGCTGTGATGTCACACCAATCCCATGATGCCATGCTGCAAGCCAGGCAGCAGTTGTTTTTTTCTCTTCACTTGCTTGCAAATGTGATGCCTTCTGTGGTGTGTTTTGAAAAAGTTAGAGTGGTATGTTTTCAAGGCTTAGATGTTTTTATCCATTATAAGCATGCCTGTTTTTTTCCCTCCAATAAAGCTCATTGGTGACAAAAATGAGTTGTGTGTTCCTTAGGCGTGAATCTCATACTGGGCTTTCAAAGTTATGGCCCCAGCTCATCAGTATTCACTGTGCTCTGTTGGTGCAATCAAAAGCTTAGGTATTTATAAGTGTTTTTACAACCCAATACTTTGTGACTTTTAGTTAGGCGTATGTGCATGCTGATATTAGACTTACTCACTTACTAGCTGTTAAGCTTAGTGAAGGTAAACAATTCTTACATGTTTCTGGACTTGAATTGTCAGTCAATTAATGCTCTAAGTTTTCCCATGCTGAATGCCTTAAACTACAGGCATTGGTAAACAGATATAAAAATGCTTCTTATGGACAGGGGCCTATATGGATTTATTGAAGAAACAGAAACTCTTGCAGAAAGTGCAACTGTTAAAGATAAATAGCTATTTTTATGTCAGAGATTCAGAGATCTAAGGCATTGGCAGCAATATTCCATAGTTTTGAAGTGTCACAAAAGGATTTGATTGCAGATGCAGACATATACCTGAAGTAGCCTGGAAGAACTTAACAGAAGTGTATGGGCCAGTATCAAGAGCAAGAATTGCTGCCTTAAGAAGTGAATTTTATAACTTAAGGAAAACTATGGATATTTAATTATCTAGAGTTCAACAAACTACCAGAATGTTAGAAGATGTTGGGAAGAAGGTACCTGAAGATGAGGTGGCATATCAAATGCTTGAATGTTTACCTTCGGAATATGACAGAGTGGTTCAACAAATTTATTAGTTGGATGACAAAAATATCATGCCCAATAAAGTGAAAACGATGTTATTAGCTGAAGAAGGATGATTGATTTCTAGAAAGTTTGTGGAGAATGACAAACAAGCTGGGGCATTAATATCAGAAGAAAGAAAAGTTTATAAACTAAACTTTGTGAAAATGGAAAGGAAAGGACTTACCTGTCACATTTGTGGAAAGCTTGGCCATATAGCAAGAAATTGTTTTTCCAAAAATAAATCATGATTTAGCAAAAGAAAAGATGGCTTTTCGTCCAAGAAAATTGATGCTCATTTTATATCGTCAATGTACACAGCTACAAACTACAGATTGGACAATAGGTACTGCTGCCACAGACCACTTTTGCAGCCAAGATAGTTGGTTTATTAGTTTTAAAGCTTTACAAAAAATAAAGATGTTTTGGGTGTAGGCACTACAAGAATTGTTGGTACTGGAGATATAGTTATGGAGATAAGAAGTGGAGCAAATGCAGTTCAGCTAACATTGTATAATGTATGCTATACTCCCAATATGACACGAAACCTTACCTCTGGTCGACTTATTAATCAAGCTGGTTACAAGGCCATTTTAGGAAACAAAAATTGATGTATTTCGGCCGAATGGAAGCAAGTTTTTAACAGCTCCTATGAAAGATATTTTTTATATTGTTAGAGGTAAGATTATTATTAGAGATGTCAGGAAAGATCCCCCCAAAGAACCAATCAGTACTTACCTTAAAAGCAGTTTATCATTATGCCATGCAAGAGTTGGACATCAAAATTATGAAAGTATTTTGAAGATGTCAAGAAATAGTTCATGGTCTTGCAGAAGTTGGAGGATCTATTTATCTATAATTGGCAAAACTTACCAAGAAACATGGTAAAGAGATTTCTGATAAAAAACCAGCCAAGTTCTGGAATTGGTTCATACGGACATTTGGGGACCATCACCAGTAATATCCATAGGAAGAGTATTATACTTTCGAAGCATAATAGATGATTGTTAAAAAAAAATTATGATTTAATTGATGAAAGATAAGAAGAATGGTTTTTTTTTTCATTTTAATGAATAAAGCTGAAGTGGAGAAAAGACTAGGAAGGCATATACAAAGAGCTTGTATTGATAATGGTATGGAATTTTGCTCATATCAATTTGAACAACAGCAGCTGAAATGTTGTGGAATTCAGCATGAACGTATCAATGTCTTTTTGCTGGAGATGAACGGAACAGTTGAGAGATACAATTGTACTGCACTTGAAGAAGTCAGATCCCTTCTTCAAGAAGGAAAATTGCCAAAGGAATTCTGGGCTGAAGCCGACTTTTACGTAACTACAGAATAGATTTCTTCACAAGAAGACAGGAAACGAAACACTACATGAGATTTAGAATAGGAAGACACCGTCTGTTCGACATCTGAAAAGATATGGATGTCTAGACTTTGCTGACATTCCAAAGCAAAAGAGAAAGAAACTACAAAACAGAGCCAGGTCAGGGATTTTCATTGGTTATGCATTGCGAATTCCTGGTTACAGAACATGGCACCCAGATGATGACAAAACTGAAAAAACAAAATATGTATTTTTCAATGAAAAAAGAATAGGCATTACATGCTTCAAGAATCATCAAGCTTATTCAGAGATGTCTATCCCAAATGAAAATTGGATTGAACCATCAAATGAAGATGGGGATGAGAATGGAGTTATTGTAGTTGAAGGTTCTTCTGAGACTACAGAAACTACAACTGGGACACAACAGTGGAAGCGAGTGGCTACTGTGATGCCGTTTTCTGCTCACAATGAAATTATGATTTAACTTTAATATTACAGTTACTTTAATTTTTAAACATTAGTTTAAGCACTTTATCATCTTTAATCACTTTAACCATCTTTTATCAGCTTTACTCATTAATATTCTTAAAACAATTTTAAGCATTATTAACCATTTTTACTTATTTTTCTCTAGAGATTAATTTACTTTATCTTTTACTTTAATTTTACTCAATTTTACTTTACATACATTACATAAAACATTAAGTTTGTGGTTAGTACATTTAAATTTATTTAATTTTACTTTAATTTATCAAAACTTTAATTATGCTGTGTAAATTCCTAAGAAAACATTAAATTAAACTGCAGGTAAGATGAAAGTGGACATTGGAGATCGTGGATGAAAAGAATCACAGAGAAGAAGTTAAAATTTTAAAATAAAAGAATTTAATTAAAACAAAAACCCATTCACATTACAATTTACCCCACAGCTGCAGGGAGATCCAAATTTGATCCCCTTAAATTTCAACAAACATACTGCAGACACGAAAAGGGTAAAAATGAAATTTATCCTAAAATTAGTGTTCTATGTTCCCATCGACCCAACAACATAGAAGCTCTATAATAAAAATGGGTCAGTTGGATCCAGTGCAATCATTGAACTGTAACTCTTGAAATAGAAATGGCTTAAGAGCATGCTCCCTTTCTGCAGCACTGATCAGGCCCTCTCAAGATTATTTAGGTGGCACAGTACTTTGCAAATGGGCCCCACACCCACTGAAGAACTAAAAGTCCCTATGCAAAAGGGTGCCCACTGCTTCTCCTCAAAACATTTGATGATCTGACTGTGGGATGGTGGTCAGTTGAAATGAGTGGCAATTGGTAAAGAAAGTACTTGACTGCACAGACTCTGCTCTCCCCTTGAAATCTGAGAAAAAGAACAGAAATCCACGAGAGAGAAAGGGCTGTCAAGCCTTTCCTTATCATCTATTTCTCCTGGCACATCAGAAGAATGGCAATGTCACCTCCAAAATGGGAGACCGCTCGTGCTGACAACCTCTTTCTTGAAGTCTTTGCTCTAATTGTCTTTTTACCACTCCAAAAGTTGGCGAGCAACCCTTTCCCGGAAGTCGCCTAGAACATGAACATTTTTACCAATGAGCATAGAAAAATTGTAGCCCGCACTGCCACAAGAAGGGTGAAAAATAAACAAGATGTGCTAAGCACAGCAATACCAGACCCGCTCCGGTGTACAGCAAACAACAATCCCCACGGGGAGCGCGAAGGAGGAAGAAATTCCTTTAAAAAATCAAGATGGTAGCCACTGGACAAAGCTTGATGCCGCCCGTCGTCGGCAAAAATTGCACTCTCATGAGCAAGGTTAGAAATTACGTTTGCCAAAAAGGAGTTAATTTTCAATGCCACCGATTTAAAAATGGGTTTAAAAACACTATTTATATGCAAAAAACGGGAGACCGAAGCTTAATTAACAAAAATAGGAAAAGTATTTAAGAATTTAGAAAATAAAAAGAGAAATTTAAGAAAAGCAATTTAGAAATTTTGAACAAAAATAGGGAAATTTGGAAAAATAAATGGAATTTAGAACTTAAAACAGAAAACCCAAAAGTGGCATAACACTACAGTCCGAAAAACAGGGAAAACTGCTGGTCGTATGATGTCTATTATTATCGAAAACCAGAAATTCGCTTAAGAAGACTCAGGGAAGTTAAAGACTGTTGCAGACAGGAAGGATTACCATTTGATCAAAATGAATATAATTTTTCAACAAAAGTAGATGGGTCTGACCAAAGAGCTACTACATCTTCAGCAATGTGCATTGATGTTCCTCAAAACTATAAAGAAGCAGTATCCTGTCCATCTAAGATGCTATGGCAGAGAGTTATGGATGAAGAAATGAAATTGTTAAAGAGCGTGAAGTTTAGGAACTGGTTCCTCATCCACAAAAAAGAAGAGTTATCGGTTGCCACTGGGTATACAGTGTAAAGCAAGGTGCAGCAGGAGAAATTGAAAAATACAAAGCTTGTTTAGTTGCTCAAAGTTTCGGACAAATAGAAGGGCTAGATTATACAGAAACTTTCCCTCCAGTTATATATCTGGCGCTCGGTGGCATCAGCTTTTTCCAGATGTTATTGTTTACCCTTTTGGTTCGTCGAACCTCCAGATGTGTGTGTGTCCAATCTAAATTTTTGCCTGTAAAGGAATCTATAGAAAAATTTCCTCATATAATAAAAAAAAGCCTATAATTTCATTTTGAAATACGCAAGGGCCTTCCCAACCGTCCAACTAGTTGCTCATGTCCACTGGATAAGTCGGACGGTCTGGGTCTTCAACATACGCAAGGGCGGGACCACACAAGGGCGGGACCACGCAAGGGCGGGACCACATAGTGGTGGGATACGCAAGGGCAGGACCCGCCCATTACCACATAGTGGTGGGAGGAAATTTGGAGTGGTGGAAATGCCGCCCAGCACCGCCCACTGTAGAATAATCACTGATTTAGAATTTTTTTTTGTTAAGTGTTTTTGAATAATTCATTGGAAAAAAAAATTTCTCTTTTGGAATTGACTTATATGCTTTTCTTTTTGGATTTTTTCTGATTTTTTTCTCTGAAAGTAGGAGGGTTGACTTATATGCGAGTATATACGGTACACCACTGTCTCGTAACTTTTTGATATTTTTAATCATCAAAATTTATGAATCCGGGGGTTATTCACAAATTATATTAATGCACAGAAATCATTTAATGGGGTTTTCAAATAATTTCTCCCATGATTTGTATTTGAAACTATTAAAGACAGGTAGACGATAACTGGTTAAAAGTTATTTCAACACTTAAATAAGGTAAATAAAACAGGTTATTTTGATTTTGCTGGTCTGTCAGATACAGTACAGGATCTATTATCCGGAATGCTTGGGACTTCAGGCATTCTGGATAAGGGGTTTTTCCGTAATTCGGAACACTTTTTTTAAAACTTACTGGAATGGTCTCAAATGTCGTTATAGAAAATTATAATTCATTTTAAAGACATAAATGTATTAAAAAAAGCTTTTTTACAATCTATATGGGTTAACTAAAATGCGAATTACATGTAATTATAGTATCAAATTTAGTGATTAAGAAAAATTTTGAAAGAAAAAAATGTCTGAAAAAAGTTGACTATTCAGGGTAGTTATTAGAAGTCTTTTTTTTTTTAACATTTCAACTAAAGTGGGCTCTCACCATATTCATCTAATATTTTGGCAGAAGCACCTTTGTTCATATGTTTCAAAATATTTTAAAGTACTTTTAATAAAATTAAGATGAGAAGGATGTTCATTTTTAATTGAAATGAGATATTCAACTATGGGTGCAAATATATCAAATTCTAATTTATGCTCTTCAAATGTATTTCCAATAAGCCTTTATAATTCTAAATGCCTGAATAAATAAAAAAAAATTAATTTCGTTATCCTAAACATATATCTCATTTTCACTAACAATATGTTTAAAAGATAATATCCCAGCTTAAAAAGCACAAAAAATATAAAAATGTTAGTGGATGGAAGCAGATTGAAAAAATGGAAAATATTTAAAAATAAAAAGAAATATACCGGCGACCGTGTTTAAATAAAAAAAATTTCGCGATATTTCTAATCTGTCTTCTATAAATTACTAATTAATAAATGTAACACGTTAAAACCTCATAAATGTACTGCAATGGAACTTTTTGCTAGGGTCAATTTTCGGTCCAAAATAGCCATTTTCATCCAAATAATAGGATTTAATTGAAAATAATTTTGATCTTGGAATTCCATCAACGTTTTTTAAAATATTGAAGATGTGTATATTTCCACGGAAATGTAAAAAAAAAAAAAAAAGGATTTTCCCAAGAAAATGACAAGTTTATTGCTTAGGTTAAGTATTTAAAGAGATCAATCAGAAGGCCCTGAATGACATTTTATAACTGCTATACTTTTCTCTGCATTTCGGCAAAAGTTAACTCTCATTAATTTCGGGAATTCCTTACTTAAACGTACTTTCTATCATCTCGTAAAAAAATGCGCTGTTGACTCTCTTTTTTTTTCATCTTTTCCAATAAATGTTTATTAAATTGTGCAAAATAGTGTGAATTCTACGCGGCACACCGCGTTTGAAGAGCGTAGGATTTCTTTAGCGATATCGGGATATTTCTAGTGAAAAAGTTGGAATACTTTTACCGAAAATCAAAGTCTCGGAACAAAACGCAGAAAAGAAAATGTAACGAATTCGAAAAAATCGAAACCTTTGTGGCTAGTGTGCTCTGCCCTATACACCCAGAAAAAAATGAAACTCCATTAAAAAAGCACCTTTCCGCGACTTGTCCATAACTAACTCCTGTATTATACTATACAGGAGTTAGTTACGGACAAGTCGTGGCTCCTATCGAAACTAGTGAAGAATGGAATGACGCGTCTCGTCGTCAATGTGACGGTCTCGCCCGTGCCGTATCATCACCTCCAAGAGCTACTATCGGGGGTGATGGCCGGATGCAGTCGCTTAGGAAATTTTTGGGGAAAACTGTGCTACTTCTAATGTTTTCCGGAAAAGAGGAATTGTGGAACTTCTCGAAAAAAATATGATCCTTGGAATATTTTCATTCACTATCGCAAGAATTCCTCGCTTTCGTTTCCGAAATTTAAGAAGAATCAGCGGCGACGAGTGCACGCGGCATTTTATTCTGCGCGGGAATTTTGAGTTTTATGCGCGGTTTGCGCGTCCTATTTCAAACCCTCTAAAATAGTAGGTTTCAATGCATTTTTTTTATTGATATTGCTAATTAAAGCAAAAAAGCATTTGGCAGGATTTTAAACAAAAAATCGCTATTTGGCGCAATATTTGGCAAATAATCGCTTGTTTGTGCAGAATTTGGCATTATTTTGCCGTATTCCGGTTTTGGGAGAGTCCGAATATTGGAACGCCGAATAAGAGGTCGCGTACTGTATTTTCCTGACAAAATCTATGGAAAAGTTAGCATGCCTTTCAAGTTTTGAAATCAACTATAATCATTTAAAACCATTATTTTCAATAGACTCAATAAGTTTGTAACACATTTTTCTTATTGTACTTTTCCCACCAGAATTGTTGGAAATAATCAATACATCGCGATTCACGTTCCTGTGAACGGGCGTTTATGCAAATTTAATATGAACGACTCTTCCCGTTCACCGGCGTGAACCGTGACGTTTTTCAACATGAGGTTTCATGCAAATCAGTTCTCAATGCGTACGCATCTGATTTGCATATCCGGGGGCGTTTCCGGAACTGTCCATTCCCGGATATATAGGGCAGAGGTTTCTTGAAGCAAATGAGAAGGTCGATCGAGATCAGACGTCTGAAGAAGTCAGACGAGATAGACACTGATGGTCTGATGCAGGCAGACAGAAATGTTTTTGACTGAAGTACTGCGGAATATCGTTTGACGACGGTGAATAGTCGAAACGGATGCAGATGTGGTCAGTTTGGACCAGCATGTATTGAACGTTAAATTTACTTACAAACGTTCGGAAGCCGCTTTAAATATTTTCCTGATGTTCTATCCTTTGGTTTCCCTTTGCCAAGTGATGGTGGCTGAAATACACGCAAGTGATAGAGGTAGTATAGTAACTTACTACCAGATGCTTCAAGGAATCTCTGTCTAGTCATTTACAACTAAAAATCTTTTGTACATAGTATATTTTTGATGTTTTACGGCATGGAAAATTACCAGGTACGTGTAATATGCCGAGTTGTGTTTTTCACCAAATAAAGTGAACGAAGTTTTTCTTTAAAACTGGACTTGTGTACTTTCATAACCCAGCCAACACTTATTGACTCTGACAGTGCGTGCTTTGCTATCTTCAAATTTTAAATTTTCCAAGAGAGACGGTTATGGGCCATTTCAACGCCCAATAGAGTCATAAGTACAAGTATCTTTAAAGAAATCGTTCCAGTGTTCAGATGGGGGCCGCACCTGGCACCATTTTGAAGTTCGTGTGAACAACGAAACGCAACAGTGTAAACGTAAACAGTGTACAAGAACTTTTGCTTCTGCTTCTTCAAAACTACGAGTGGCCATGGAGGCAAGTAGAACGGAGTTGCTGACGCGGGACAACTACGTCACCTGGCGTACCGACATCTCATTCGTCCTCAAGGGAGAAGGATGTTTCGGACACGTAGATGGAAGTGCTAAGCCTATCGAGGAAGATGCAAGTCGCCGCGACTACGATGATTTTTATCGCCGGAAAGACCGAGCATTAGCCATCATTTATCAAAGTTTATCCTCGGAATACAAGGAGTTGATAAACGTCACCGACGAACCTAGTCAAGTATGGAATACCTTGAAAGAACATTTTCAAGCGCCTTCCCGAGCCAACCTGGTTAGATTACTAGATGAGTTCTTCAACGTTCGGCCGGAGCCAGACGAGCCTGTTGACATTTTTTGCTCAAGACTGCGGAAGGCCGTGACGAGGCTTAAAGACGCGAAACACCCCATTGAAGACCTATATGTAGCATTCCAGTCGATTCGGTACCTTCCGGAAGAATTCCGAGGTATCGTTCAAATTATATATCGATGGAATGACTCGGACTTCAAGCTCAGCAAAATACAAGCAGAGCTAGCAGCGGAGGAGAGCCGGCTGAGGCAGCAAGCAAGTGACTTTTCCAAAACTGTGAGTTCAAATTCTGCATATTTTACTTCTAAGAAATTTGTAAATAGAGTAAAAGTGTCTAAACTTCCAAATGTATCTCATAATGTGTCTAATGTAAATACTTCTAGTCATAATGTAAATATTTCTAAAAGTAAAATTAAGTGTTTTAAGTGTAACAAACTAGGTCATACTAAATCTAATTGCAGTAGAAATAATGGATCTAGTATTGTGGAATTTCTTGGGTCTCCACAGATTGAGGCTAATACTGTAATCGATCCTAGCGATAGACTCAGCTGGGTAGTAGACACTGCTGCTACGCGACATTTCTGTAATAACATTAAGTTATTTTCAAAATTTAATGAGTGCAAAGGCACTTCAATGTCGCTAGCAGTAGGGGATGTCGAAAGTCCAGTTGAGGCTATCGGGACGGTGGAAATGTATGTCCAATTTAAGGATAAGCAAAGTATTATCAAATTGGAAAATGTTATGTATTCTCCTAAACTTAGGAGAAATTTATTAGCTGCATCTGTTCTTGAGGAACAAAATTTTAGTTTTAATGGGGTTCTATGGTTTTTTACACCTAAAGGGGAGAAATTCTTTTATGCAAAAAGAAAGGATGGGTTATATTTTTTAAAACCTAAGTATAGTACCCAGGAACAACATAACGTAGAAAACCGTCAATCTAAAGATAGGGATCGACATGGAGACAAGAAACACAAAAAGGATAAGAAATCCAAGGATAGGGATCCTAGTGCTTCCAGAAAAATAGACAAAGTAAAAATAGCACCTAATCTTAAAGAAACTAAATTTAAATCTGACAAAACAAAAACTAAGCAGAATAAAAATGTGAATAGTTCAATATCTAAGCCTAGCAGTTCAGTAACTGAACTTAATAGTACAAACTGTCTTTGGCATAAACGATATTGCCACATAAACGCTGAATATCTTCTCCAAACCAGCAAAGTTTCTGCCGTAAACGGACTTCCTAGGCTTAAATACAAAAAGTTAAATTGTAAATCGTGTAAATTGGCTAAGTCTAGGAGAGTATCGTATAAACCCACCGGTAGGATAAGGTCCACTAAACCATTGCAATTGTTACACATGGATGTGTGTGGTCCCTTACCCACAGCCTCATATGGTGGGAACAAGTATGTCTTAACTATAACAGATGATTATAGTAGAAAAGTTTTTGTTTACCTCATGAAACAGAAGTCAGAAGTATTTTTACATTTTAAAGAGTTTCAGGCCAGAGAAGAAAGGCAGTTAGGTACTAAAATTCTATGTATCCGGACGGATAATGGGATGGAATTCTGCCATGATAAGTTCAAAAATTACCTGAAGGATATCGGTATTAAGGCTGAGAGGACTAACACATATACCCCACAGCAAAATGGAGTATCAGAGCGATTCAACTTAACCGCATTTGACTGTGTTAGAGCCATGTTGAACGACAGCAAATTACATGACAGATTCTGGGCGGAAGCAATATTGTGTTTTGCATACACTAAAAATCGAATATGTCACAAATTTAAGACTAAAACACCACATGAACTCTACAGTGGTAGAAAACCTTCAGTCAAACATCTTAGAACCTTTGGTTGTAGAGCATATGTAGGCAAACCCAGTCAGCTCAGAAAGAAGTTAGACATGAAAGCTACAGAAGGGGTGATGGTAGGCTATGCTACTAAAACTAAGGGCTATAGGATATTTTTGTCAGGAGAGAAACGAACAATTGAGACCTGCAATGTGAGGTTTGATGAGGGTGATGTAGTGGAAGGCATCCTGGACCCAATTTGTCCCAGAAATATCTCCTCAGGGATATCAAGAGATAACCTTTCAGAATACTCCGACGGGGAATATCCGAGAGGGCAGTCTGATGGGGGGGCAGGAGAGAGTGAAGACACTGGTGACGATCCGTCTGAATCCAGTGAGGAAACGGACTCTCCTGCTGACTCCAGTATGACTCCTTGCTTGGATATTGCTTGGCAGCGAAAGACGGTTCCAAGACCCGATGGGAGTAGAACCGATGTGTATTATTACGCTCAAGGAGATAATAAAAGGCTGAGGTCACACAATGATGTTAAGAAATATTGTGATAAAAGGAATATACAATTTGATCAGCAACTGTTTAATTTTCGGGAAAATAAAGGTCTTAAAAGGGTCAGAGGCAGACCAGAAGCAAGCAATATTGAAATAAATATACCAAAAGGGTACAACGCTGCTATTAAATCTTCCCAGTCCGAAAAATGGTGTAATGCTATGGATGAAGAAATGGCCGTAATGCAAGAGAGGGGTGTCTGGGAACTAGTTCCTGCATCCACCTCACAAAAGCATATAGGCAGTAGATGGGTCTACACCATTAAAAAAAAAAAGACGAGAAAGGAAAAATCAAGAGATTTAAAGCTCGTTTGGTAGCCCAGGGGTATGGTCAGAAAAAGGGAGAATCATACGATGAAGTTTTTAGCCCTGTTGTTAACTTCAACTTAATTAGAGCATTCTTCTCAATTTTCGTATGCATGCTTGGCTGGATGCATTTCCAATTAGATATCAAATCTGCCTATCTCTATGCTAAATTGAGTCAAAAGGTATATATGAAACAGCCTCAAGGTTATGTCAATCAGGAACAGCCTGATTATGTTTGTTTGTTGAAGAAAGCCATTTACGGTCTTCATCAAAGTGGAAGAGAATGGTTTAATGAACTTGACACCAAATTAAAAGAATTAATTTTTTTAAAACTTCAATGGTGTAATTGTGCATATATTTACAATAGCAAAGTTCTTATGCTAGTCTATGTGGATGACATAATTCTCTTCTCAAAGTATCAAAGGGACATAGACCACATTGTTTCATTACTTAGCATAGAATTTGATATCAAGGTATTAGGAAAAATTAGAAAACTTTTAGGCGTGTGTGACAATAAATTTTTTATACATCAAAGTCAGTATATAGATAAAGTATGTCAAATGTTTCAACAGTATAAATATCCAGTTACTTCACTTCCCATTTCTAAAGGGAATATTCTAAGTAAAATAGATTGTCCAAAGACAAGTGAAGAAATAAAGCAAATGCAAAGTTTTCCTTACAGGAGCTTAATTGGGTGTTTGGCTTTTATATCTAGTAGGACTAGACCTGATATTTGTTACGCCATCAATATATTATCTCAATTTCAAGAAAACCCTGGAATTAAGCATTGGGATGCATTGTTAAGACTTTTAGGATATGTTGAAAAGACTAAAAACTATATGTTGAATTTATCTAACATTCAGGAGTTAAAATTGAATTGTTATTCAGATTCTGACTTTGCTGCAAACCGAGATGACCGTGTTTCACTTGGAGGCATGATACTCTTTATTGACAATGTACCTATTTCTTGGCGTACCTTTAAACATAAGTGTGTCAGCTTATCAACCATGGAAGCTGAATACGTATCACTAACTGAAGCCGCTAAGGAAATGGTATGGGTACAAAACATAATTGAAGAATGTCATTTACTTGGGTTAAACCATCGAGGTAGTATATAATGGAGAGAGCTTAAGGGTTGCAATCGGGGCCAAAGATAAAGGGAGTTGTAGTCAGGACGAATTTCCTGAGAACCCGTTTTCTTCCGACTGTGACCCTGTACATTTCAATGGCGATTTCTGACCGAGAGCGTGTTTGAGAAATATAAATAGTAAAATAATGGATATGTACTGTTGTGCTTACGGCTGCAAGGAAAAGCATGTAAAAGGAGGACTTTACTCTTTCTATGGGAAAGTTTTTTTTTCATTATATATCTTACAAATATAGTTAAGAAGTCATTTTGCTAGATTTTAGCGTGGTGCATTTCATTTGGCTATTAATTTTATTGTTTTTAATGGTATATTATTAGAAGTTTTGCTCTATTTTTGGTGTTTGTGATATTGCAGAAGACTTATAATATCATTCTAACACTTTAAAAAAACATTCGGAGTACTTTTGTGATAGTTATAGAGTTATTTTCGGTATCCTCATATGTTTTCCCTTCGAGGTAGAACTTGGCGACGTTTGGCAAGATTGGGTGGCTAGGGAAGAAACATAGGGTGTTTAGATAATGAGCGTAAAGACGTGTCGGATGATAAAATTTTACTTTCAAAATAAAATATAATAGTTTACATTCATTGAAATTGTTAGTTAGATTTTATATCACAATTTTTCAGTGCATTTTATATAAAGATATATGATCTGAAATATGAGCATGATCTCATTTCTAGTTCAGAGTAAATTGTACTTAATAAGTCGATGTTATTAATATTATCCATGAGATTGCCCCCCCCCCCCCCCCTCACCCTCTCTGCATAAATTTTATACATGCCGATGTTGGTTAGAATTAATTTCATATAAACATCTCGATTGTTCACAAATTAAATATAAAAGGATATATCATCAAACTCCCAGTGTAGTAGAAGTATTTTGGTATTACACTCTTGTTTAGTATTCGAGAAAGAAATATGCCTTGCCCAAAGAAATATTTGAATCACCGACTTCTTGATCACGCGTTAGTAATCTATTAAATGAGAAATTTTAACTCTAAAAGAACCTTACATTCTCCTCATCATAATTTAAGTAATAGGCTTTTTGATCTAGAAACAGCTCTACCAATATAAATATTTTTACTTACATCATGTTTTATGTACCAAAGTCGTGTTTCAGAGTCTTTCAAGTGCGACTAATATAAATTGAAGTCCAAATTATTATAATTACAGAAATTTGACGAAAATAAAGCTATTGGGACACCTAGCTTAGGTGATTCAAAAGTAATAATTTTATATTGAAATAATTTTATATTGAAATAGGACTACATATATCATCTTCATCAACTAGTTACAACATGATTTAAATGAAATAATATCACACGAAAAACTCAAAAAAAGGAAGGGGGGGGGGGGTAATGGGAATTAAATAAAAATGTTGTCAGGAGGAAGAGA
Organism: Amaurobius ferox; assembly: GCA_951213105.1. Lineage (NCBI taxonomy): Eukaryota > Metazoa > Arthropoda > Arachnida > Araneae > Amaurobiidae > Amaurobius > Amaurobius ferox. The sequence continues at coordinate 48,271,470 of OX578133.1, forward strand.
TGAAAAGGCAATAATTGTTACACATATTTTAATATTTTTTAGTTCGTATGAGATAAAATAGCGAATATATATATATATATATTTCCCTATATAAGAAATATTATAAAGTTTTATATTTTTCAGTTTTCCTCGGGAAAGTTAAATATTTTATTATTGCAAATATTACATTGTTTTATATTTGACGGTACACATACAATATATTAAAATAAATTAGATGTAAAAATGACTCAGTCGTATTACGCCTCAAAGCAGATATGGATAATGCTAACATAACTTTCAGAGATAAAGTTTATCTGGATAAAAGTGAAGAATTCTACATTTTAAGCAAGCATGCACACAATTTTTTCATATACTTTATAATTGCTTTTAAATATATTATACATATTCTTCAATTTGTATACTTGTAATCTACTTCATATCATATTTTATTTGTAATTGCTTTGTAGTTCAAGTTGTTTTACAAAAATGACTTCATTAACAAAATTATTCTTTAGTAATAAAATTTTTTGGTAATAAAAATATTCTAATCCTATTTCGTATTTTTCTTCATACATATTTTTTAAAATCTTATAACGTATAACACGTGTAATAACTTCCCATTCATCCTCGACTTTAATAGAAGTTAAAAAAAAAAAACAGAAGGTACACTACACAGTTTAGGCGATAAATCGCCAAATCATGAAAGTCCTTCTCCTCCTCGTCCTTACTACACCTTCTCTGTGTTTGTCCATGCTACTAGCATGAGGAAGATAGGACCGCACTCCCTCCATATATACTAACTCGTTGGGTTAAACTTTAATAAAAGTAACAGTGTTATTTTTAGCGACAACCAAGCAGCCATTAATTTTTCAATTGAAAACAATAGAACTAAGCATATTGATGTTAGATATCATTTCCTAAGAAATTTAATAGTCAATGAATCTTTTAATGTTAAATTTGTAAATAGTAAAGATAACTTAGCAGATCACTTTACTAAACCAATGACTAAGGAAATAATACTTAAATTTTGTAATAAAATTTTTAAAAACTAAATCAAAACTTTTTGAGATTAAATGTTTAGTCTAAAGAAAATTTTAAATACTAAATTGAATTTACAACTTGGAAATTTTTTTTTTAAAAGATGTCATATATATACATTATTGTTTATCTTAAACCTCATTGATATAAGATAGTATATCTTGAGTATAAATTTTTGTGATATTGAATCTTTTTCACTTTACACCTTTGTATATACATCCATTTTCCATGACCCGCATGATGCTAAATAATAGCTTATGTGTATAAAATTTTGTATTTTTCAACTTGGTAAAAAGTATGTGTTGAAAGTTTTGATAAAGGAATTTTATTATCCGATTACTTGCATCATGTATTTTTAAATATTTGGTATATCAATGCAGTCTAATAGTATTAATTATGTATACTTATATTGTGTTAATAGACTAAATTTTTTTAAGCTTTTTGAATTATAGTGTTTATACTCAAATTTAAAGTAAACTTAAATTCTATGCTTATACAAAATCTTAATCTTTTAAAGTTAACTTGTTTAATATTATAATGTGCTTATACTTAAATTTTGGATACTTATAATTAAATTTAAACTAAAATTTCAATTTTTGAATGCTGATACTTAAGCATTGAAGTTGTGTTGTATATAAATTTCTACTTGATGTGAAATGTTGTTGTTACAATATTGTCGACAATACTTAACTATTTTTCAGATGCTATAAGTACTTATGCATTTTATTTTAAATTTAATAATGATATAATACTTTAAATTTTTTCCTTCATTATATGTTTGATAGGATACTGGGGGCCTTGGTGTTTATTGATATACCTTGGTTTCTCAGAGTAAGTTTTCTTTTGCATATGCATTGAGACTTAAGGATTTGCATGAGGGGGCCGATTGTTGGAAATAATCAATACATCGCGATTCACGTTCCTGTGAACGGGCGTTTATGCAAATTTAATATGAACGACTCTTCCCGTTCACCGGCGTGAACCGTGACGTTTTTCAACATGAGGTTTCATGCAAATCAGTTCTCAATGCGTACGCATCTGATTTGCATATCCGGGGGCGTTTCCGGAACTGTCCATTCCCGGATATATAGGGCAGAGGTTTCTTGAAGCAAATGAGAAGGTCGAAAGAGGTCGATCGAGATCAGACGTCTGAAGAAGTCAGACGAGATAGACACTGATGGTCTGATGCAGGCAGACAGAAATGTTTTTGACTGAAGTACTGCGGAATATCGTTTGACGACGGTGAATAGTCGAAACGGATGCAGATGTGGTCAGTTTGGACCAGCATGTATTGAACGTTAAATTTACTTACAAACGTTCGGAAGCCGCTTTAAATATTTTCCTGATGTTCTATCCTTTGGTTTCCCTTTGCCAAGTGATGGTGGTTGAAATACACGCAAGTGATAGAGGTAGTATAGTAACTTACTACCAGATGCTTCAAGGAATCTCTGTCTAGTCATTTACAACTAAAAATCTTTTGTACATAGTATATTTTTGATGTTTTACGGCATGGAAAATTACCAGGTACGTGTAATATGCCGAGTTGTGTTTTTCACCAAATAAAGTGAACAAAGTTTTTCTTTAAAACTGGACTTGTGTACTTTCATAACCCAGCCAACACTTATTGACTCTGACAGTGCGTGCTTTGCTATCTTCAAATTTTAAATTTTCCAATGATAGCCTTTATAGATGAATTGGTAAGAACTCTTGCATGTGGTACAGCAAGTGACAAGTTCGAGTAGACTGGTGGTGGGTTCAGGTAGGCAAAGAAAGATGTTGTTCATTACTTATGGCTTGTACACTCATATATGGATAGAATGAGAAACACTAAAATATCTATTCCATAATTTTCCATTACTACTCGGTGTTTCCCTGGGCATATCTACGGTGAAAAGAACCTGTTGATTGCATTCGACATGCCAGCTGCAGAATAAAAACTCTAGAATGAAAGACAAACAATGATAGTATTTCCTAGCAGTATCACTAGGCATTCAGTTGTATTTGTCGTAACTCAAAATCATCTTGCAGAGTTCGAAATTACTGATAAGTGCCATCATTAAAACTCTAGTTAGATAGCAGAGTTACTTGAATGCTTAAATACAAACTGTGAATCGGCATAATAACGACACAATATCTTTATCTGCATAAATTAAATTTGAAGAAGTGAAAAAAGTTTTATTAACTATTTGCAACCAAAGTTGATTTGTGGATCCCCTTATTTTCCAATGACAAATTTAATTAATGATAACAATGTCAAATTGGATCTTATTGCAGCAATTTTTTCATACTAAATAAATACATCATATGTAAGATTTTTGTAATTTGACTTTTTTCGATAGAGGAGCTACATATAAACATTTAATTTTCTTAACTTTCTACTAAAATATGATACAGCATTTTGCAATTGAATCTATGGGTTCTAATTTTTGAACCTATGGTTCAAAAATTGTGTGTGTGTGTGTCTCTCTCTCTCTCTCTCTATATATATATATATATATATATATATATACACACACACAGTGGAATCTCATTACAATGAATTTCTAGGGATCACAGTAAAAATTCAGTATTTTGAAAACATTGTTAAAGTGAAAATTCAAAATAGCAAACATTTAAAAAATGGAAGGTATAGTAAGAAACATATTGAAACCATACTATCTGCTATGATCAGGGCCTCCACAAAGGGGGGGGGGGGGTCAGTTCGTACTACAGTACTGGGGCCCGGCGATTGTTAGGGGGGCCCCAGTGAATATTGCTGCGGATAAAATTTTTATACATTTGTGTATGAATATATAATTTTTTTTCTAAATTCATTGAAGGTTTTGAAATTTACGTATTATGTGTAATTATAAAATTACAAATATAAATTATATATAAAGCCTAAACACAATCTGTAAGTAAAATTAAGCTCTTTGGACGCTGTAGCCCATAGATCTTTGGGAAAATCGACAGCTGTAGTATCCTCAGAAAAAATGTCATTCTTGTCATATTCTAACGAGTTCAAAATAATACCAGACTTCTTCCAACAGTTCTGGATTGTAGACTGGGACACATTTTACCAAGCAACAAATATTATTTCAATGCCTTCTCTGAAATCAATTGCTGTTATACTAGTAGACTCATCATTCAAGTTTGCAAGTGTTTTTTCAACAAGTCATCGATGAAAATTAACTTTAAAATTTTTAGGATGCCCTGGTTGAGAGGCTGTAAAACTGAGGTACAGTTAGTGGGAAGAAATTCAAGTTGTATGTTACTGAACCTTGCTGTTACCTCTTGAGCCATACAGTTATCTACCAACAAAACAATTTTCCTTTTCTTTTTTGTCATTTTATCATTCACGCATTTCAACCAATCTAAAAAAATATTTTTTGTCATCCAGGCTCGGGTGTTGTTTTTGTAATTGCCGGGAAGCGACAAAACATTTTTGAAACAACGAGGTTTCGTGGATTTTCCAATCCCTTTTGGGGGTTAATTTTTCTGTGCCAGTTGCATTGCAACAAAAGAGAACTGAGATGCAAACTTTTGATTTTTTCCACCTTTGCACTGTTCGCCTTTTTTTTTGCCATAGTACAATTTGTTAGCAACTGGTAGAAAAAGGCTGTCTCAGCAGCATTAAATATGTCTTCAGGTTCATAATCTTCCAAAATATCCTGCAGTTTGTTTTCTTTCCATTCATGTGCAGCCGATAAATCGGCATTTTTCTCATCTTCGCTGACTTGTTTCCATGATACTCCATATCTTTTGCGGAAATGAAACAACCATTCAGGACTAGCATCAATCTTTTTTACTTTCATGACTTCTGCAGATTCTTTCACTTTAGCTTGTAGCATTGGACCAGAAACAGGAATTATTTTCGATCTACCATCTGTAAACCATGTGTACACAGCTTCATCAATGTTTTGATGATTTCCTAAATGAAATCTTTTCCTGTCCGGACACAAAACAGACTGCTCGGAAAGTTTTAAAATTTTGGCCTTTTCTTTTAAAATCGTAGATAATGTAGAAGCAGCAATCCCATATTCCTTCGCAACAGTGACTTGCTTTCTTCTGGATAATACTGCTTCCAAAATTTCAACTTTTTATTTTTAAAGAGAACTTTCCGACATTTTAAATTAGAAACTGTAAAGTACAGCCAAATAAACAAACTGCAGTACTTGTTTAATGCACTCAACAATACTGTTGATCTCAATTTTCTTATCAGTTCATATGTGAATGATTTTTCCGGGAAAATAATCATGCCCTCATGCCCCCCCCCCCCCCCCCGATAAAAAGCAGTATTAAATGTTATAGTGAAATATTAAAATGCAACTTTACACAAGAAGACTAAAATAACAGTGGGATGCTTTTTCTTCACTTTTACAAAACAAATTGTTAATCTGAAAAAATAAATGCTTTCATAGCATAAATTCATTCATTAATCTGAACTGAAATTCGTTAATGTGAAAATATTTAATGAGGAAAGAATAGAAATTTCTTCAAAGCATTGTGCAATATTCATTAATTTAAAATATTCGTTAAACTGGCGCTCGTTGTAACGAGATTTCACTGTATATTATTTTGAATTATATATGAATGTCAATCAACTGTAGTCAAAAGTTATTTTTAACTATATGATTATTTCTGTCAAGGGCAGAACTTCTATACCTCAAAATTAAAAAAAAGCAGGGTAGTGCAGAACTTGTTAAGGACTCAACAAAAATGTCAGATAGATATTTAGGAAGTTATAAGTGTTAAAGGGCCTAAGTCAGCCAGAGAGAGAGAATTTTAGAAAGGAGCCCAGAATTTGAAGTTTTACCACTAATATCTATCTATGTTATACTTTTTGTGTTTCTTTTTTATATAAGAATTAAAATTAAAATTTTGCAAAATTCTTTTATTAAAACAATTTTAAATTTATATGCAGTTATAGCATAGAAATATATATAAAATTACTATAACATCCCATATAATATCCATTTTTGTACAAGAATTTATTCTTTTACAATTTCTTTCTTTGTTCCTGTGTACTTAGTGTAAAAAATCTCTAATCATTTTTGTCTTTAAAATAAGTTAAAGTAAAACCTGAGATATATATATACTGTATTGTTATATATATATATAGCAATAAATCACCAAATCATGAGTGCCCTTTGCCTGTTATACTGTACTGTTAGAAATGATTTTCTTCTCAATTATCACATTTAACCTACAGAAACATTCAAACTACTCTTTATTTTAAAATTATTGAAATTTGGTTATTACCATTATATATTAATTTATTAAATAAGCAAAAATTGTTTTACCTGAGAGATTCACCCAATTGTGTTATATTACAACTAAAACGGCTAGAAATGTGTGAACATGGAGTTAATATGACAAAAACAAAAGATTAGTGTACACTATAATTTTATTAATGTGCTAAGAATCCACCTATTTATAATTTGCCCCACTGCCTCAAGGAATCCGAAAATGATTCCCTGTAACAACATGTGGCATACGAGAAAAGTATATAATAATTACAGTTTAAAACTAAAACATCCTAGGGGCCAGTTGACTCAAAATTGAATGTCAGTAGAGCTCACAGTATAAAAGTAATTATTTATAAAAGTAATGAAATCGCCTGTATCTAGGGGTAATGAGGAACATGGTGAAAAGATCCCTGTAAAGATCACTGTATATAGAATGCAAAAGATGAGTAGAAAACAGCTTTCCACCCTTTGTAGCTGCCCAGGTCGAGTCTTCAATTACTCGCTGGTGGAAGTAACTTAAATTTTGGAGGCTAGGATTCAGCCAGAAAAGTTGAAAGGAAAGAATGGTAGATGGTGATCAGTGTGCTCAGCTAAATGAGCCCCTCTCTCACTGGGAATCCCTGGAAGTGTAAAAACAAAAATCCCCATGTAAATAGGGCTCCACCTTTACTTGTGTCCATCCTAACCTCCAGCAAAACTTGGTATCTTTTAAGAATAAATAGTGCTTGTCCTGCGATGTAGACCCTGAGGATGAGAGACTGCTCGTCTCCAACTTCCTCTTAGCTTGTCTGGCTCGAAACTGTTTCGGACACTCAAGATGTTTGCGAGTCCATTCCGGAAGTTACCAAGGTGATACACATTTCCCACCAACAAGTGCAAAAACATGCCATACGCACTGCCATAAAGATAGGCGAATATTTTGCAAGGTGCCAATGTAGCCCTGTCAGAGTCATTATGGCACTAGTGTATTACACACTTACAGGCAACCTCACAGAGAGAAACTAAGATGGAAGAAGGAAGGAATATTAAAAAGTTATCAGTGGCCATTTTGTAAAAAATATGTGAAAAGCTCCAATGATCATCTGAAAAATGGTGCTTGCATGTGCACAGTTTGAAATGAATAAAATTGCATTTGCCAAAAGGTGGGGATTCATTTGGAATGCCACAGTTCAAAAATAGGTTTGCAAACAAAGTTTAGTGGCCGAAAATGGGAAACAGAGTTTATTTGCCAAAAATGAGAAGATACATTAAAAGTCAAGAATTCTCAAAGGGAAAAAAGAAATTTAAAAAACAACAAAACTAGAAATTTTAAATGAAAAATTAGGAAAATTTTGAAATCGACACAAATTAACAATTTTGAAGGGAAAATTTAGAAAACGGGCATAACAGTACTCATGTGTTAATTGTTTATCTACTCTCTTGGTATGAGGTATTTACACAGTACTTCCATGTAATATCATGTTGTTGGTCACTTCCTGGTAATCTTTCTAAGTAAAAGACTATTATACAACAAGGTGTCACCTGGTTTTTTGAGGAAATTGTTAAAGGCATTATTATTTTACTTCCCCATTAGCTTTTACACTCGACACAACAAGGAAAGAAGCAGAGTCTCATTTACCAGTACAGTCTTGAGTCCCAACTGTGGGCCCCAGACCACTTGGTAAACCCTATTGCCATATAGAGGTGAGGTTGTAGTTTCTTGTCCGGAAAACATTAAGTAAAATGCAATTATAAATTTAAGAAAATATTTCTTTCAATTGGGACTGGGGCTGTCGGATTGGTTGTGCAGCTTTTTCTACAATGTTAATGCATTTGTTTTCTGTTTATCTTTGTATACTCTAAAAATTTTAATTTTAATTTTAGATCCTCCTAAGGTATCCTGTTTTAGCCTAGAAGTCAGAAGCTTAGCATCCTTGTTAAGGAAATATGTTAGATTATTAACATCTTATTTATGTGAAACTTTGCCACTTGCTTCTTCTTTGGCATCTCATAGTCCTCATCATTTTGCTGTTGCGTCGTCTATTTTGGAAAATGATGTATCTGGTAAGTGATTTATCTAATTATCTAATACCTAATACAAGAGGGTAGGATTGATATGAACCTGTTGACGGATTAAATAAGGAATTGATATTAAAATTAATGTTATACAGGATTTTGCTAAAAGTTTTATTTGAAGAAAATGAAATCAGGTTTACTTAAGAACAGAAATAAATTATTTTATTCTCTTAAAAGTGTTTAATTACATCTAAAGTAAAGTATATAATTTTTATTTAATTTTTTTTCAATCTGAATAATAAAGAAAATTTTGTATAAATAAATTTAAAAAGATCATGGTAATTTTTTTTTAATTTGTTTTAATGATTGCTGCCATAGAATGAAATAATATACAGAGATTTATTGATATTTTTAACTTTTTAAAGACATCTGTTTTATTTTGGCAGTAGATTTTCAAATAAATATATTTCTAATGTTTATTTGATTGTTGCAACAGGATAAAAAATAGCCAGAAATTTCTTTTACTTTTTAGCTTTCTCTCTTTAGCATATGATGATCAAATTGATTAGAGTCTTCATAAATTGGAAAACAAAGGAGATCCAGAATAATTTAATTTTTTTAATTTGCATATGAATTTAATTTTCTATGGTGAGAACACAGAATTTTAATTTTTTAAAGGGAATGGGAAATTTTTTAATTACAATATTATTACAATATTATTCAGATTTGCAGAAGATTTAAATCATCTGACCAGCATATTGTACCATATGTTCCTGGAACAAGTACTTCCTAATCTATTGCAGGGTGTTCCACTTACTATACAGTGAGACATGTGGTTTATGCATGATGGGACCCCATCATGGTTTGGAGCGCCATCGTCTGCGATGCCGTGTTGTCATGCAGTGTGGCGTTTCTACATATGTGGCTAGATTGGACCTGTCACCACTTTGGTGCCAGACTCGTGCATAGCGACTGTCATTGCTAAAGCATGACTCGCCTGAGAACATGACCCTGTACCATTCTGCAGTCCACGTAGCTCTATCATCTTAACACCATTGCAAATGGAGGCGTCTGTGTTGTTGGGTCAATGGCAGTATTAACGGGTGCCATGAGTGCAAGTTGCCGGTGACCAATTGGCAAATAATGGTCCTGGTCGATATGGTAGCATTGTCATGCCCTTCTAGACACACATAGATTTTAAACTTAATTTACTTAATTTACTCAACTAAATTTCGAAAAAGAGTGATCGTATAGCTTTTAATGATGAACTTAAAACCTTGAATTAAAAATAATATTTGGAACTAAAAAAAATTAAAACTTGAATTAATAAAAATAGTTACCCGCTTCTCTTCTGTGAACCAAACTGGAAAAAAAACTACTGGAAGAAATATTGGGACTAAGGGGACTAAAATAAACACAACAGTATTAGGGGGGAAAACAAAATTTAATTGGTTCATTAGACAGTTTCATAATTGGCAATTCAAGCCAAATAAAAAGACTAACCTTGCCTCGTGGCAAAAAAGGAATAATATTGGTTGTCTATGCGGCCAAAGCTACCCAGGGAATTTAAATATTTACTTTAAAATTAAAATAAAAAATTAAAAACCTTATCTAAGCTCTACCTCTAAATTGAGCTTATCTTAAAGGACATGATAAAAATGTGGGATGAAAATGATGTTGGGAGAACTCCCCAGAGGACCGGTAAATCTCCTCTGGCAGCCCTTTATGGTATTACAGGAAAAGTTCGTTAAGGTGTTTACTTTGAAGGTGAACTCACCGCTCTTCAACCACAATGGACCCTCACGTCAGCTCTTCATATGCCGGAGAAGTCGGGGGACTTTGCATCTCGGAGGGGCATCATCAGGATTGGCAGTTTCTTCTGGCTGTCCAGCCCAAATGCACCTAGTGCATTTGGACGATGGGGACCACAGGAGAAAGCAGGCCAATGATTGTATACCACAGAGGAGTCTACTCCAGTTCCACCATTCTCAGCTCCGTCAGTCAAGAGTGCCGAAAGCCGAGGCAGGGTGACTGCAAGCGGCTGAAGACCTCAGATCATTGATTCCAGCAGGGTGATCCTGGAGAAGTGCTAGAGCCGTCAACCGCGGTCTCGGATGATGCAGTGCAAGAGAGGTGTCAGCAAGAAAATGGATCTCAAAAAGATGTTGAAAAAGTGTGTCGAGCTTCGATGCTTGGGTGGAGTATATCAAAAATTTAGCATACATTATGTCCGCCACCACCTAATATTTTTGTACGTAGGACCCTAGCTGGAGGGTTGCAGTAAATAAGATGTCTTCAAGATTCCAGTGTCCCTTGATGCTAATATCGCAAATCGCATTCCCCAATTCGAAGAAAGCATAACTGTCATAGGGGATTAATGGTCCTGGCTTCATAATGCTAAGATAACACCTCAAAAATTGCAAAATTGATGTCATCTTGGCTTTGTGTGATAGTTAGCATTCAAAGTGGGTTTTGATCCAAAAAATAAAGATTCTAAGTTAATTTTTATTACAGGGATGTGGGAAAATACATCATACTGAGGTATGACATTAAAAACATTTAAATTTAGTCAATTGATATTCCCAGGGCAGCAGTGATCACTTACAAAGACTGGTTTCAACACTTTAACACATCAGTTGTCAATTACAAAATTATGATTTCCAAAAATAGATTCTTGTCAATTAATAATTGTTTCTTTACACAGCAGTATGGCAATTGTGCATGTATTTCTGTAATTTGCACCATTCAGGGTTCCTTAATTACACTGGCACTTATCCCAGTATTACAGAATTAAATATATTTCTCTTAATTGCAATATCCTTATTAAATTTTTCTCATTTATCATTCTTAACTCACTACCTAAATAATAAAAGTTTAGCTTTAATATAAGTGAGTTATTTTCCTATAATTAAGTATAATTAGTCTTTATGAAATTATCTCTATTTTAAATAAGTTACCAATTAAAGCTTCTGAAAATATAGAAACCAATTAAAGCTTCTGAAATTATTTTTTAACCTTGAGTATTTATAATTTAAAACTTGAAAATACAGTAAGTCTCTTAATATACTAGTTTAAAATAAGTTAATTAAACTCCTGTACTTCCAAGTATAGTCAGGTATTTTTAACATTAAATGTTTATGATGTCGCTTTGCATCACAACTTTACTTTGAAATAGTTATAACTTTTTAATTATAAGCAAATAAAGTTTTTTTTTTTAAACTTGAAATTAGATCCCTACAAACAAAATAAAAGCATTAAGAAAAGAAAATTCTAAACTATCAAAATTTTGACATCACGTAATTACCCCTACCATTCTAAAAAGAAAAATTTTCTTTGAAGAGGATAATTTTTCAAAAGGGACCCCCAACCTTGTCAAGAATGTACATATGAGGATTCGGTGGAGGAAATGAACAGAGTCTAGCCTGAGACAGGGTGTTTCTACGTTACAACACAAAACAACAAACAAAATTATATATAAAAATGTAAGTTTCCACCAAAATCAGTGATAGGTGTATAAATGGGTAGGCTGTGTATATAACCTCAAAAGTAAGCATATATAAAAAAAAATTCATACTGATTTCACTACTAACTAACATAGGTACTGACTGGCGATAACTATATTCTTAAAATCTCAAAACCAAACAAGTTTTCAAAACAAGAAAGAGAGGGAAAAATTTTTTTACCACAACTATATGGTACTGCACTTGAATCACTTTTTATACCTTTCCAAATGCACAAGAATTTATGTTAAAGAACACATGGCCCCCATCGCGTTCTAAATCCATGCAAGCTGGAATGATCACTTCCAAAGGAGATAGGAATTTTGCAAATAGAACAAATAAGGAGAGGTACCTAACAAGCAAATAAATGACGAAAATTAACTTTTAAAAGATGAAGGATTTGAACCAACAAAATCCTAATAGAACTATTGTAGTGCTTCCGCAGTACACCTTCCCACATGAAACTATTAAAGATCTCAAAAATAAAATTTTGGCCACTGGAACAAGTAAACAATAGAGAACAAAAGTTCAATACAAATATGCATCAAGAATGTCAGCGTATTACATTGGATTTCAGTGTATCTCAGCCCAAATTACTTAACTATCAAATTACTTAACTCTCTCAAATTACTTAACTATCAAAACACTGCTACCACAGAATAATAATTTCTACAAACTTAAAGTACTTAATCTAGTTATCTTCAGTATACCTAGCTCTCAATATATCAAAAAAAAAAAAAAAACTTCATAACATAATCTCACTTCTGCAATATCTGTAAATAATTATAAAACCCAATAAACCTTCATTATTTGCAGTATCTGTACATAACCCAATATCTTAGTTGTCAGTAGTAAATCCCAAAAAGTAATAACAATAATTCTCAGTTCTCTGCATTAATCCAAATTATCTAAATATCTCACTGACATGCAGTATACTCAGCTGCCCAAGAAATAAAATCAGCATAATATCTTTAAATATCAAATTTTTACCTTGTTACCAAAGGTAAAATTAACAGGCATCAAACAATAATTTTGGAACAACAAACCAAAAATAAAATAAGTATATGTAAATGCTCTATATTAAATGAAATGCATGACAAAATAGTAAACATCATTACCCATGAAATTGAAAAACCTTTCCAAGAATGTAGTAATTCCAAAATTTTCACAACATTACCATGATAAATATAAACCCACTGAATAAAAATGATATCAGTGAAAAATGAAAGCAATAAAAGAAAATATAAAATCTACATGTATTAAAAAAAATCAAGTATGCATAAACTAAGACCAAACAATGTAAGTGTCCTCAATACCAAAGAAAAATGTATATAAAATCAAAATAAATATATATATATATATAAATGTATATAAAAATCAAAATAAATATAGATATAAAAATGTATATAAAAATCAAAATAAAATATTTCTAGATCTCAAATTGTATCCCTGCTCAGGATAGCCTGAGCCGCTAGGTAATCTGCTAACTGAATCATTGGCATTTGTACCTGGCAAGTCTTGACTTGTGAAATGTCGCTGTATGAGTGCCTGATTCCTGTCAGTGATATGAGTAAGCCTGTTCACATGGACAATTTGTTTATCCTAAGGAGCCATTCTTCTCTAGGAGGGAATTGAGGTGCTTTCCCCCATTCTTTGCAGTATTTACAGAGCTTGTATAGTCTTTAGGCATGTACCATCTGCCTGGTGGCATACTAAGGTAATCTTTATTCCAAAGATTGGCAGGGATAACTACTACAAGGCCAAATCTTTCAGGCCTATCAGCCTTACATCTTTTCTTCTAAAGACTATTGAAAAGCTCATCGATAGGTATACAAGAGAAGTTATTCTGGCTGCTATGCCTCTGTCAAGTTCTCAACATGCCTATCAACCGGGTAAATCCACGGATACTGCCCTTTATAGTCTCTCCTTTATTCTGGAGAGAAACCTTAATGCTAAGGAAATTGCTCTTACCACCTTTTTTAACATTGAAGGTGCCTTTGATAAGGTGCCCATTGACATTGTCCTTCAAGCTTTTGATAGGAAAGGTGTTGATATTACGATCTCTTGTTGGATCAAGAACCTGTTAGCTAATAGGTATATCTGTGCATCTTTACTTGGTGATAATATGACAGTGCATGCTCTGGCAGGCTGTCCGCAAGGAGGTGTGCTTTCACCAATTCTGTGGTGTCTTGATACACATATGATGTTGTTATCATTGCCAGGGGCAAGTATGGCAATACTGTCTCTGACATGATGTCCACATCTGTTAGGAGGGTTGAGACATGGTGTAATAATGCAGGTCTTTCTGTTAACCCGCAGAAGACTGCTATGGTTACGTTTACTAGAAAACGCATTCTTAATCTTACAGATATTCGCTTCTTTGGACAGAAGCTTATTTGCTCTAAGGAGGTTAAATTCTTAGGAATCTATTTTGACAAGGGACTCAACTGGAAGCGACACTTGGATTACTGCACATCTAAAGCTAGAAGAATCTTCTAGTCTTGTAGGAATGCTATTGGGAAAACCTGGGATTTGAATCCCAAGGCTATCCATTGGATTTACTCGATGATAATCTGCCCTATAATTTTCTATGGCTCCATTATTTGGTGGTCTAGAATTAGATGTGAAACTGCTAAATTTGAACTAATTAAGCTTCAGCATATGGTGTGTATTGCAATCTCTGGTTGCATGAAAACCACTCCTACTGCAACTTTTGAACTTTTACTTGGGTTGCACCCGCTTTACATGCACATTGAAGCTGAGGCTCTTATTTGCATGAACAGACTTAAATATCTGAAGCACTGGAAAGATTACTCTAGGTATCTATCTTGGGGTGATCTAAACAGCAAGGTTATTAGTCACCCTTACTTCCATATGCCATCTGATGGCATTCGTGTCAAATATACCTTTGACAAGCCCTACGAAATTCAGGTCCCTTCACGGGATGATTGGAAGAGGACTCCTACCTACAATAAACAGAATTGTATTGTTTGGTTTACGGATGGCTCGAAGATAGGCACCAGTACTGGTGCTGGAGTGTGTTGTCCGAATGATGGCACAAAGCTGTCTTATCTGCTTGGCAGTTATGCTACTGTCTTTCAGGCTGAGGTTTTTGCCATTCTTATGTGTTGTAGAATTTGCTATGACAGAAAGTACAGGAGCAACCAAATTCTTATCTGTTCTGATAGTCAGGCTGCTCTTATGGCCCTTGGGAAGTCCACCTTGACGTCTTCCCTTGTCTGGGAGTGCTATAATGCACTCTGTGAAATTGCTAGCAATGACAGTGTCATCCTTTACTGGATGCCTGGTCATTCGGGCATTCCAGGAAATGAGTTGGTTGATGAATTGGCTAGGAAAGGTTCCTGTACTCCTTTTATTGGTCCTGAGCCAGCTTTGGGTATTCTCAGTGGACTTACCAGAAGAACTGTTTACGACATCTTCAGAAAGCTTCAATGTGAGAACTGGCGCAATATTAAGGGTCAAAGGCAGGCGAAAATGCTAAACTGCAAATGCCCCAGTACAAATGCCCAGGAGTTATTCAAGCTCAGTAGAACTGGCATTAGAAGGGCTGTTGGGTTCCTTAGTGGGCACCACACCCTTAAAAGACACCTAAATATTATGGGTTCACTAAAGATTCGCTTTGCAGGGGCTGCAACTTTAGTGAAGAAACTGCTGCTCATATTCTCTGAATGTGAGGTTTACTCTGCTCACAGATTCGAACACTTAGGCTACAGTGGCTAGAAGGGATAGTGTGCCGACCGAGGCGAAAAACAGGTTCCCTAAAAACCGCCTACGCCAGACAGCGTTGGTCTCGAATAAGCGGTCTAAAGCGGAGGAGTTAACATTGAAACTAATGGGAATTTAATTCAAACGAAATGATTGATATCTTTGGAAATAATTGAAGAATTTGTCTGAAATTTGGTGTAATTATTGCAAGTGGTATACACAAAAAGTCATTTGATTTTCAGAGAGATTGACCTAGGGATATATCCATATTTTAAAAATTTTATTTAGCTTTATCTGTGGTCGTTCAAACATTTGAGATCCAAAATAATCAAATTCATTCATCACAGTAACGTGAAATTCGGTATGACGTTTTCTCTTGTGGTACATTTCAAGTCTTTCGATTTTGAAGCTTATTGGGCTAGCCCGTCCTGGGCCCGCCATATGACTTTACTTTTTGGTATAACTCGAGAGCAGGTGTATCTAAAAATTCGAAGTTTAGCATATGCTTGTCATTTGCTGTATATTTTAACTCTTTGGATTAAAAATCTTATCGGGCTAACCCGTCCTGAGCCCAACAAGAGGAATATATCGTTTTTTGAGAATAACTCAAAATTCGGAGCATCTAGAATGTCTAAATTTAATATATCATTGTCTTTTGGGGTATATTATATTTCATAGCATTTCGAACCTTATCGGGCTAGCTCATCTTGGCCCGCCAAAGAAATTAACTCGCTTTCCAAGAATATCTCAATCAAACGAAGTAGCTAAAGAATGTGAATTTTGTATATCATTTCCTTTTGGATGGATTTTAATTTGGATTTTGAACCCCATCGGGCTAGCCCGTCCTGAGCCCAACAAGAGGAATATATCGTTTTTTGAGAATAACTCAAAATTCGGAGCATCTGGAATGTCTAAATTTAATATATCATTGTCCTTTGTTGTATATTATATTTCATCGCATTTCGATCCTTATCGGGCTAGCTCGTCTTGGCCCGCCATAGAAATTTACTTGCTTTTCAAGAATAACTCGATCAAACGGAGTAACTAAAGAATGTGAATTTTGTATATAATTTCCTTTTGGATGGATTTTAATTTAGATTTTGAACCCCATCGGGCTAGCCCGTCCTGAGCCCAACAAGAGGAATATATCGTTTTCTGAGAATAACTCTAAATTAGGAACATCTGGAATGTCTAAATTTAATATATCATTGCCCTTTGTGGTATATTATATTTCATCGCATTTCGAACCTTATTGGGCTAGCCCGCCATAGAAATTTACTCGCTTTTCAAGAATAACTCGATCAGTCAGAGTAGCTAAAAAATGTAAATTTAGTATATCATTCCCTTTTGGATGGATTTTAATTTATAATATAGTATTCTCTTTTGGGATATATTTTAATTCTTTGGATTTTAAACTTTATTAGATTATCCCATCTTTACCCAGCCTTAGGAATGCATTCGTTTTTGGAAAATAACTCGAAAATTGGAGAAAAATTATCATTTACCAAACAATTAAACAATTACATTAGTTCTCCTTAGGGATTATATTTGAGAAAGTATTTTGTACTGTTGTGTAAGCCCACATTCGATCGTCGACCCCCCCCTTATCCTAGATCTTGGCTACGCTTATATGCAAGAGAATTAAATAATGCGAAACCAGTCCACGGTGCACTTTAAAGATTCATAGTAATATAGTGATTTGTACTACATAGTATAATAGAAAGAAAAGTCTTGTGACAGGATTTTTGGATGTTGAAATTCGCAGATTATGAAATGTTAAGCGATTTTTTAGCCTATTCGTCGAAATGCAAAATAAAGTAATATACTGGATGAATCGAATTAATACATTTTTCTAGGCAATTTTACATAGAAAAGGCGATAATGGTATAGCTATGAAAACAGCCCTTTTTAATCCAAATATAGATTTTCAACGTCAGTTACAACAAACATCAAATGAGTGAAAGCTTGCTGCTTACAATTTCGAAAAATCTTTCTTTATGAGTGGGTCCATCCTGTCCAATCTTAGAACGAAAAAGAATATTGTACATGTGACGGTTCTTAGTAAAAACAAATTCGATCTCAGATGACCAATGTGCTAATGAGATACTTCCTATTGTATCTAGAGGCCACCCTGAAGGCAGTACAAAATGCCCTTCCCTGGTGTTCTACCCATTTCCAGAGCCCCCGCTGATTTGCGGATCTTTTGAGCATTGTTCGTGTAAGAGATGTGGCAACTTGCGGAAACGTATGTAAAGGAGACACGCCTGTCGAAATAAAATAGTGGTCGATTACATGTCCACCCTCAATCGAAATTCTTATCATCGCTATCTTTCACCGTACAAAGAGACAGCACTTGTAGGCAGCCCCCACCTTGTTCTAATGTTCAAGCGGCAATAGTGTTTCATGTTTTTCTTCCAAATCCACAGTGCCACCCACAGGCATTTTTCCTAGTAGCCGAACATATGAGATAAAACAAAATATTTGCCAAACATTCTCATACATTCTTTTTTTAGGTTTACATGGTAATATGTATCAAAATGCAAAACAAAAGTTTGGTTTTAAAGCATTCGTTCAAGTTATTCATATAATGCTTTTAAAAATTATTGAAAAATTTCAATTTCAAGTAAACAAAATCAATACGTGCGGTCCAAATTTCTGCTAAAGAAATAAAATTATCTTCGTAAAAAGCAGAATACCACTCAAAATACTAATATCAACCGGTTTCGAAGACATAAAACCTTCTTTGTCAGATCACGCAAAAACATAACCTTCACTCGTACTCCCAGTGCACCGACCCAACATCCGTGGACAAATTTCGCACTTCTTAGCTCATTTGCATATGGATGTAACTATGTATTTAGGACACAAGGGGGTCGACAATCGAATGGAGCTTATAGTACAAAATTCATTTTTTAAAAATATAGACAATTTTGAGAACTAATGTAATTGTTTGGCAAATGAGGTTTTTTATCACACATCCTATCTCCCATGCCTACGCCACTAATTATAATTATATATACGCCGAAAATATTAAATTCTACCCGAAATGGAATTAATATACTAAATTTGAATTTTCTATCTGCTCCAGTTTTCGGGTTATTCTAAAAAAATGAGTCTATTCCTATAGCAGGCACAGCACGAGCTAGCTGAATGAAGTTCAAATTCGAAAAAATGAAATATATCACAAAAGACAATAGCATGCTAAACTTGGAATTTTTAGCTACTCCGGTTCTCGAGTTATTCATCAAACACGATCGCATTCCTAAGACGGACTCAAGACATTGAGGTTCAAATTATACATTATGGTAAACCCCAAAAGAAATTGATATACTAAATTTAGATTTTTTAGCTGCTCCAATTTACGAGTTATTCTCGAAAAATGAGTACATTACCACTATGTCGGGCCCAAGACGGGCGAGTCTGATAGGGTTCAAAATCCAAAGAAATAAAATATACCCTAAAAAACAATGATATACTAAATTTAGATATTCTAGCTGTGCTACAGTTTTGGAGTTATTCTTAAAAAGCGAGTGCATTCTTTTTGTTGGGACCGGGACGGGATAGCCCGATCAGGTTTTAAATCCAATGAGCTTAGACATACAGCAAATGACAACGACATTCTAAACTTGAAACTTTTTGATACTCCGGTTCTAGAGTTATTCCACTAAAAAAGTGAATTTCTAAGTCGGGCCCAAAACAGGTTGGCCCGATATGGTTCAAAAACAAAGGAATTAAAATATTCCCCAAAAGATAAGAATGTACTAAATTTATATTTTCTAGTTTCCCCGATTCTCCAGGTATTCTAAAAAACGGGTCCATTCCTATGTCGGGCCCAGGACAAACTACCCCGATAAAGTTCAAATCCGAAGAAACTTAGATATACCCCAAAAGCCAACGACATGTTAAATTTGGAATTTTTAGCTACTTCGGTTCTCGTCTTCTTTTTCAAAAACAAATGCATTCTTCAGCGGATCCAAGACGGGCTAGCCCGACGAGCTTCAAAATCTAAATTAAAATCCATCCAAACGGAAATGATATACTAAATTTATATTTTACAGCTACTCCGATTGATCGATTTATTTTTTAAAAGCGAGTAAATTCCTATGGCAGGCCCAAGACGGGCTAACCCGATACGGTTCGAAATGCGGTGAAATGTAATATACCCCAAAGGATAATGACATATTGAATTTATACATTCTAGATGATCCGAATTTTTAGTTATTCTCAAAAAACGATATATTCCTTTTGTTGAACTCAGGACGGGCTAGCCCGATAAAATTTTTATCCAAAGAGTTAAAATATACAGCAAATGGCAAGGATATTCTAAACTTCGAATTTTTAGATACACCTGTTCTCGAGTTATACCGCAAAAATGGGTGTGTTTCTAAGGCGGGCCTAAGACGGGTTAACCCAGTACGGTTGAAAATTGAAAGAATTATACACCCCAAAAGAAAACGATATATTAAACTTAGATTTCCAATGTTCTCTGATTTTCGAGATAATCTCTAAAACCAGTAATGTCCTATGGCGGGCCCAGGACAGGCTAGCCCGATATGCTTCAAAATCGAAAGAACTGAAATGTACCACAAGAGGAAACGTCATAACGAATTTCACGTTACTATGATAAATGAACCTGATTATTTTGGACCTCATATGTTTGAACGAACATCAGATCAAGTTAAATAAAATTTTAAAAATAAGAATATATCCCTAGCTCAATCTCTCTGAAAATCAAATGACTTTTTGTGTATACCACTTACAATAATCACACCCAATTTCACACAAATTCTTCAGTTATTTCGAAAGATATCAGTCATTTCATTTGCAATAAATCCCATTTGTTTCAATGTTAACTCCTCAGCTTTAGACCGCTTATTCGAGACCAACGCCGTCTGGCAGAGGCGGCTTTTCAGGAACATCTCCCAGCATTGGGAGATATAGGCGGTCGGCACACTATTAGTTCTAGACACTGTACTTAGGCCGACACGTGATTGATCCCTGGGACCTGAATGACATTCCTGTCTAGTGCCTTCTCGTCTTTGCAGCAGCTACTGGTCTCTTTTCTTAGAGATCTTCACTTTTTGGGGGGGGGAGGGAGGGGAGTACAATAGACCTCTGGTCGATGTGCTGGGCTCTCCTTGAGCCACCTGTCTTTATTTCATAGTCATAGTCATCGTAGGGAGCTATAGTATTAGTGATCATGACATTTACTTTTGTTTTCTGTGAAATCACCTTGTAACGTTCCTTATTAAAGTTTGTAAACTTTTTAGATTGTCCTTTTCGTAGCACAGGCGTGTATAAAAAGACCATATCACCCACCTTAATGACCTTAGTGACTGTATATTTATGCTGGTAAGTCTCCTGTCATTCAGCTGCTTCAGTTAAATTTTGGTTAGTAATTTGGAAGGTATATTTTAGACAGATGGTTAAGTCATCCAAATAGTCCTGAACAGAAACATAATTTAGATTACTGGATTTACACAGCAGATCTTCAGGTAATGTAATGTCACGACCCAACAGTAAAAAGCAGTAGACTCCCCAGTGTATGGGCACCATACGTCCAGGATTTCCCCAGACAGTCCGTGTTTTGAAGGTGCGTCTGGGTGTCCTGTTCAGGGTTAGTAAAATGTCCAGGGTAAACAATCAAGCAAGCAAAAAAAAAATCAATATTTAAAAAATTAGAATCAACTAAAAATATTTATATCGCTAAACGTAAAAAATAAAAGAGGTTGAAAATAGTGCTGAATTTGTCAATAACATGATGTCAAATGCCATGAAAATAAATGTCGATTTGCTGTTTGATGATATTTTTGTTATCAACCAGATATTTGAGAAATATATTCCAGAGTAGGAATAAAATAAAATATCTTTATCCCAAAAATGGGCTGATTTATTCAAGTGTGTTATAAAATCAGACCTCGAAAACGAAATTAAGTGTTTGAAATTGTAGAAGATGGTAGAATTCATTTTCAGTTTACCTGGTACATCAGCATCAGTCGAGAGACTCATTTATTTGTTTATTAAGTTCATCTCTTAGGTGGAAGGGTACATGATAAGGTCTAAGTTTAGCAGGATTAGGATCATTTAAATTAACATTGTGGTAAACAGTGTCACAACCTTTCAAGTCATCCGCAGAGTTGGCAAAAATATTCTTATATTCAATAAACATTTGTTGTAATGGAATTTTATGCATATCTTGTAAATGAGAAAAATCAAATTTACCATCTCACACTTCAAAATTATCTCCGTCTTGGGAATTTGCATTTTCAATAATATTAACAGGATAAGATGGGACCAAAACAATTTTTGACAATATAGCAACTTTGGTATTTTTGTTTATGCGTACATCAGTAAAAGAAAAAATAGCAATTTTGATAGTGTACCCATTGTTTTTTATAGTCAATAAATATTTATACTGTACTGGAAACATAGATGCGTAAAAGCTTCGTTTCATCCACAGTGATATATTAAACGTAGAGAAATATGGCAGCTCAGTGAATGTGTAAAGGAAATACAAAGCAAGTTTTAAAAAAAACCAGTTCACTTTATTTTGTGAATGAATAAGCACTTAAGACAAATTACACACCTGGGAATATCATGTCAAGTAGAAACAATACTATTTACATTTTGAGCTAATAAGCTCGTTTTGACTTTTCAAAGTGAGCAGAACGTTCTTGAAGCATTTATCAATATAATAAATTAAATGCTTACTTTACCTAATTTCCTTGAGTGCACTTGAAGCCACCATTGCCGGTGTCACTCTTGGCAAAGCAAAGTTCTATTTGAAGAGAAACTTTTTCACCGGTAAAACTTTATTGTGACTTCACACATTATAAACAGCTGACATAAAGTTTAAAACAAGTCAGTGTTATTTTACCAACACTTCCGACTTAACTTTCATAACGTACATACTAACTACGTCATATCACAATGACCGACATATGTCTACACCTTGTCGACCAAGATGACAGCAAATACCACTGTATCCATCTACATAAGACTGTCTTCTACGATGTCTATATCCGACTTCTTCGATTGACTTGCTTCAAGAAAGTTCTGCTATTTATATCTTAAGATGGGATTATTGCGGAATGCCATGTTTACCGGGAATGCCCCTGTATATGTAAATGAGCTGCGTACGCATTGAGAACTAGATTTGCATGAAAAAACATGTGGGGAAAAAACGTTATAGTTCACGCCCGAGAACATAGTGAGTCGTTCACGAAGAATTTTATGAACGCACATTCACGGGAAACATGAATCGCGATATTTACCTACATTTTTCCAACAATCAGCCTTCTCATGCTAATCCCTAAGTCTCGACGCATATGCATTAAAGACTTAATCTGAGAAACCAAGGTATGTTAATTAATATCAAAGCCTCCAGTATCCTAGCAAAATTATAATGAAGGAAAAAATTTTAGAATTCACATCATTACAAAATTTTAAGTTAAAGGCATAAGTACTTATAACATTAAAAAGCAATTATGTATAGTAGACTACATAGTAAGATCAATAGTTACTTCAAGTAGAAATTCATATAAATCATCATTTCAATATTAAGTATAGGCATTCAAAAGTTTAAATTTAAATTTCCATAAAAATTGATAATTATTTAATGGAAAAGCTAAAGATAGTAATGTTTAAAAAATTTTAAGACTGAATATAACTATCAAGTTATCATATGATTTTTAAATTTTTGGTATAATCATGAATTCTCAAGTTTAAATTTTAAGCATAAAAAAATTTACTATTCAACACATTAGCTTTAAAAGGTTAAAATTTTTAGTATAAGCATAACATTTAAGTTTACATGAAATTTTAGTATAAACATTAAATTTAAATTTAAAAGCTTAATCTATTATAATTTAGTATATTAAAGAAGGTGAGTATACATAATTAATACTAACAAATTGCATAGAAATACTAAAGTAAATTTAAAATACATGACATAAGCATTCAGATCATAAATGTCCTTTGTAAAAAATTCAGCATGTATTTACTATCAATACAAAACTTTATACACATAAGCTACTAATTGGCATTATGCGGGTAATTGAAAAATGGATGTATATACAATAGTGTAATGTTTAAAGATTCAATGTCACAAAAATTTAAACTCAAGATATACCAGCTTATATCAATGAGGGAGAGACAAACAATAATATATATAACATTATTTAAAATTCTAAAGTTGTGTATTCAAAATAGCTTTTAAAGGTTAATAGTTTTTTATTAACACTTTACAACAAAGTTGAAAAGTGTTTATGACTTTGTTCATTCTGTCTGTCTGTCCGTTAGCATGAAATAAAAGCCTGTAAAAATGACTTAATCAAAATGAAGTTTTAGTATGTTGTTCAGATGGTCTGTGGAACCTGTGGGAATATAAATGAATAATATCACTCAATTAGTTTTGGATTGAACCCTGGTTGAAAAAATGAAATACATTAGACCCTATGGGACCTAATTTTTCAAACATTTTTTAAGCAGATTTAAAATTCACAAATTGCTTCGAAAATTTTAGGTAATATTCAAATTATCCCATAAAATATATAAAAAAAAATTCAGCAAAATATATTCAGTAGTTTTTTAAATAAAAATTAAATTAATAATTACACCTCTTATATGAAGCGATCATGTGACCATTATATGAAGAGATCACGTGACCCACTTCAAAATGAAATATGGCATCCATCTTGTCTCAAAATCATGATTTTTAAAGTTCTTTTTAATTCATATTGAGTGTTGTATCTGTCCTAAAACTGCTTTATTTGTGCTTAAATTCTGTGCATCTATATACTGAAACAACGCAATTACAATATATTTGAGTTTAAATGATCATCCAAATTTGATTATTTCTACAACGAAGCTTATTTTTCACTTATGTAAAATGTAAACCGCAAAATATGTAGAATGAGTCGTATAAGAATTGCTGTATTTCTTTAACGCAAAATCATTTAGCTCATGGAGTCTGCATAGCTGATATGAATGAAATATTCATTGATTTTACAGAGAGAAGGACGATTTTTTTCGATTAAGTTTTAAGCATAGAGTTTAATTACTTGTCACTCCATGGTCATGAGTTTTTAAATAAAATAAATTACTATAGTATTGTGATGAATGAAATGAATGGGAAAATGTTTATGAATGAAATGCTGCTTTTCTAGAGAGAGCCAGGCGTGTTATATTTCGATGGCGTCATTTGAATAAATTTCATTTGTTTTTGATGAAGTTTTCAAATATAATAAATAATTGTAGTATTATGATAATGTTAAAAACATTACCGAGGAGCCAGGTGATTTATATTTAATTGATGTCATTTGAATGAAGTTCATTTTTTTCGATGAACTTTTAAGTTTTCAAATATAATAAATCAATGTAGTATTGTGATAATTTTTAAAATATTACCGAGGAGTGTATCGCATTTTAGAGATGTTTAAATAAAATTGCATTGAAGTTGGAAAGTGTTTCATAATCAATGCTTTATGCATGATTGATCTTTCTTGTTTACATTTTAAATATTGTATTACATAGTTTAAATATTCTTTCCTTAGTCATTGGTTTAGTAAAATAATCTGCTAAGTTATCTTTACTATTTACAAATTTAACATTAAATGACTCATTGACTATTAAATTTCTTAGGAAATGATATTTCACATCTATATGCTTAGTTCTATTGTTTTCAAGTGGAGAGTTAGAAAAATTTATTGCTGCTTGGTTATCTCAGAAGATTACACTGTTATTTTTGTTAAAGTTTAACCCCAGCTTTTGACATTCCTCAATTATATTCTGTACCTACCCCATTTTCTTAGCTGCTTCTGTTAGTGATACATACTCAGCTTCCATTGTTGACAAACTGGCCTACTTATGTTTAAAGGTTTGCCAAGAAATGGGTACACTATCAATGAAAAATATCATACCTCCAAGTGAAACATGGTCATCTCTATTTGTTGTAAAGTCAGAGTCTGAGTAACAGTTTAAATTTAACTCTTTAGTATTAGATAAACTTAACATACGTAAGTGATTCAAAAAGTAAGGTAACAAGAGCTCTCACGGGTGCACAAATTCGGTGTGCGAATTATTTGAATTGAAAATGAAAGGTATCATGTTTTTGCACGATAATGCCCGACCGCATACAGCCTCAGTTACATGTGATTTGGTACAGCGTTTCCGATGGAATGTACTGGAACACCCACCCTACAGCCCAGATCTCACACCAAGCAATTTTCATCTCTTCAGACCATTTAAGAAGCACCTGGCTGGTCGCCATTTCACAACCTATGCCGAAGTTCAGGAAGCCATCGTTGAGTGACTCCTCGACGTGGACCCTGATTTCTTCTATGCCGGTTTCGATAGATTGGTTTACTGATAGAACAAATGCTTCGACAACCATGGTGACTATGTGGAAAAATAATACGACCAGTGCCTTGCTAACTTTGTGTATCTCTGATTTCGTGAATAAACTTTTCTCTCACAGGACTTGTTATCTTACTTTTTGAACCACCCTCGTATAATCTTTAATTTTCTCAACGTATCCTAAAAGTTTTAATAATGCATCCCAATGCTTAATTCTTGGATTTTCTTGAAACTGAGATAATATGTTAATTGCATAACATAGATCTGTTCTAGTCCTACTAGATATAAAAGCTAAATGTACACTGCAGCTGACATTTTCTCCATTATGCTACCATTAAGTACCAAGCTCCAGACAGAAATTCACAACAAGTGCTCTGCATCATCAGTCATTAAAAGCACTGTAGGAGTTTTGCAAAAGAAGCGAGTAGAGAGTGGCACTGTCTTTCATCTTCTTTTCAATAGAGCAACTGAAATGATGAGTGACTTGGACATCGTTCCTAAAAAGCCTAGAATTATCTGAAGAATAACACATCGAGGCAACCCTACCGTGGAAAGTGTTAAAGACTATTATTGAGTTGTCATCTGCAACAAGGCTTTGGATGAAGTTAATCA
Organism: Amaurobius ferox; assembly: GCA_951213105.1. NCBI lineage: Eukaryota > Metazoa > Arthropoda > Arachnida > Araneae > Amaurobiidae > Amaurobius > Amaurobius ferox. Next base: position 48,297,904 of record OX578133.1, read on the forward strand.
AGATTTGAACTCAAGGTTTGACGAATCTGTACTGAACAACTTTGATATTAATGTTCTCATCCCAAGAAATGCAGATGAAAAAGCCGAGGACAAAGCAAAAAAGCAAAGTGCTCTGCAAAATATATCACACAATTTGGTTTAATTCTGGATGATCGTGGAAGTAAAAGTCTGTTCGAAAGTGCACTTCAAGGAGAATATGAAGTTTGGTATGAGTTTTGGAAGAATGCTTCTGAAAAAAATCCCACAGAAGTCTTAGAATTTTTGGAAAAATGTGATCCATATGTTTTTCCATGAATCTACAAGCTTCTCGCCCTTCAAACTGCACTCCCAGTAAGTGTTGCTTCAGCAGAACGTAGTTTTTCATCATTGAAGCACCTTAAAACTTGGCTTCAAACGTGGATGATAGAAGAGAGACTTTCAGGACTAGCATTAATACACATCCATAGAGACATCCATATTGATGTAAATAAAGTGATTGACAAATTTTCAAAGAAACCAACTTTTTTTTAGAAAGTTGCTTGTTATAAATAAAAAAGTAAAATAATTACAACGTTTTCGTAATTTAGATTTAAACTTGTTCTATTAAATACATTATAAATTATCGTTTTGGTTGTTGTATAAATGTATATGTATTGTATCCTTTATTAGCTTATCCTTTCTGTCATACTTAACTATAATTTACCCTAAACCATATTTCCATATAGTTTAATGATAAGCTCAACTTTAATTATTAAGTATATTAATATGACTTAAGAACAACAAAATTTATCTAAACTATTCAATAGCCCCAAATTAAAAAATTTCCAAGGGCAGGCCCCCTGACACCCCCCCCCCCCTTCCTCCATAATAAAACTCTGATCCACCCTTGGTGTGTTAGTGTGTATGTGTGTGGCTGGCGTGACTCCACTATAACTAGTTACTTCGCTACATTATAGAATTTCGACACTGGTCAGTTTCAGAGGATTGCTTAACAAAACTTCACGACTATTAGAAGTGTGCTTTCAGAAAAGACCAGCACATTGTAAGAAACTTAACATTTACTAGCACATAAGGATTAAATGATTAACTAACACATAACGTTTAAAACCATATACGTACTCATCTAAAATAAATTGAGCTTTTGGCTATGAAATAACATGTTACACTGCAAAGCGTATTTGCCATCTAGCTAGTGCGTGTGTACATTCTTTTACAGGAAAAGCTGAGATCAGTGGGAGCAAAGCCCATGGTTAAATAACTTCATGTGCCTGATGTCACCAAACAAGTGATTTGCCAATGTCGACAGGCACAACTTATACAGTATGCAAATCTGAAAACAAATTATTATACAAAAAAATTAAAGTTTGAAAGTTCAAAAATAAAATTCAGAAAATGTGTAAAAGTCAAATGGATTTGAGTCACCATGTGACTCCCTCCTCAGTCTCCTACACTACAGGGAGATGAAATCGAACTCTCCTTCAATATCTGGTGATGACAGATTTCACTTTTCTTGGAACAGATAGTCCAGGTGTTACTAGTGAAGATGCTTTATCTGCAGTCAGTACTGGTGGGTTGTCTGTGGTTCACTGTGCTCCGGTGGTCAGCAATGGTAGTCCATCAGGCTCCACATCTGGGGCATATCCACAACAGAATTGTTTGCAAATGTGCTACCATTATCTTCTCAAAATATATACGCCGGCTTTAGACAATCAATGGTTATAAGCTTTTCGTGATCATTGATTCGAATCACATAATCTTTTGGTAGTCTCCTTATGACCTAAAATGGTCCTTCATATTGCAGCTGCAGACTTCTTAAATGGTTCACATTTTAGAAACACATGTGAGCAAGTGTTCAAATCCTTTGGCATGTATATTTGCTTAGCTCCATGTTTGGACGTTGCACATGGTCTTGTGGTTTGCATTATGGCTTTTAGCCTATTTACAAAATCTATGTCTTGTATATGTATAGGACTATCTATAAAAAATTTACCGGGTAATTTGAGTGTTCTGCCATGCATCATTTCTACTGTAGAAGCTTCAAGTTCCTCTCTATGCACTGTTCGTAGTCTCAATGGGACTGATGATAAGGCATCGTACCATGGTACCTTTTGTGGCACATAAGGGCCTGTTTCAGTGGACAATGCTATCATTCCAAAATCCCATTGCACCTTGGGTTATAAGCAGCTGTTTTTGCCATCTCAATACCTAGCATTTGAGTCAGGCATTTAAATAACCCTGATTCAAATGGAACACCCTGATCAGTCGTGATTTTTCCTGGAGTTCCGAAAAGGGCTACCCAATAAAATACAAAGGCTCTAGCTACAGTTTTGGCAGGTATATCAGGAATTGGGACCTCCTCAAGCCATCGTATAAATCTATCAATAAAAGTGACACAATATGAAAAACCTGGGGCCAACGGCCGTACCGTGCTGAAAACACCGGTTCTCGTTAGATCACCGAAGTGAAGCAGCATCGGGCGCGGTTAGTACTTGGTGGGTGACCACCTCGGAACACCGCGTGCTGTTGGCCATCTCGGGTGCGGTATCCCCGTGGTTTGCGCGCTAGATTTGCACGCTGCCACAAATGCCGCCGTGTTCATGCGGAGTACGATCACGTTAAACATGTGGGTCCGTAAGTCCTTCCGAGAGGTTGGTGGTAGGGGAAGGAGGGTACGGTCCCTGTGGATGCCTCCCCCACTGGGTTCCGGTCTAAATTGGGTGGCACTTCCCGGCCGTCCATACAGTTACCTTACACCTTTCTGGTAGGTCGGACGGTCTGGGTCTCAACAACAACAATATGAAAAACCTCTACACAGTGGTAATAGTCTAATTATGTCTATATGTATGTGCAAAAACCTCTCACTTAGGACCGAAAACTGTGCAATTAGGGATTTCGTATGTCTATGAACTTTAGTCATTTGACACGGACTACAAGTCCTACACCACAATGCAATGTTTTTATTCATCGATTTCCACACATACTTTGAGGTGACTAATTTCTGAGTTGCCCTAATCCCAGGATGAGGTAAACCATGCAGCATATCGAAAACATTTTTTCGAAATTGTAATGGGATAAAAGGGTGCACCTGTTCCATAGAATAGTCACAATACAGAAGAACTTTCGAATTAGGCAAAATTTTAAACTTCAATGAAGTATTTGCTGGTTCTTTTAAAGCTTGTTGTAAATGCTCATCATTTTTTGTGCTTCCGCCCATTTAAATATATCAGTTAGTGAAATGGTTGAAATTTCATTAACACGGGAAAGGGTATTGGCTACAATGTTATTCTTTCCTTCTAGGAAACATATACCTTTTGTAAATTGTGAAAAAAAATCCAGCTGACGTGACCTCTGCAGGGAACATTTAACATGTTTTTGCTATAGGGCATAAGTTAAAGGCTTGTGATCAACATATAATAATATAAATTTTCTTGCTTCAAGCATATATGTAAATATCACTATATGTAGCTAAAAGTTCCTGATCATATGTAGAATACTTATCCTGGACTGTCATTAACTTCCTTGAAAAGAATGCCAATGATTTTGGGTTCCGAGGGTGATAGTTCATGTAATGCAGTGCCCATAGCTTTATCACTACTATCAGTTATTACTGCAAGATCAGCATTTGGCAACGGGTGATGCAATAACGTAGCATGTGGTAAAGCATTTTTGCCATCCTCGGAACTTTTTTCGATTTCAGAGCTCCATTTCAATATTTTATTTTCTTTCTTTTTTAATCCGGTAAAAAAATTTTTCAAGGACGCCAAAATAATAGCAATGAATATACTGCGATAAAAATTTATCATACCAAGATATCTTCTTAATTGCCGGTCATCATTCGGTAATTTATAATCTAGTATCATCCGAACTCTTTCTTTAAGCGGTGTACATCCCATTCCGTGTACTGTATGGCCCAAAAAATGTATTTCTTCAACCTCGAAAATGCATTTCGATACATTGATCGTTACTCCATATTCTGAAAATTTGCAGAACATTTGATCTAAAATATCTCCGTTGATCCCAATTTTTATTAAAAATCAGTAGGTCTTTGATATAAGGAAAGCAAAATTCTAGTCCATGTAAAACTTCCGTAATAAATCTTTGAAAAGTTTAAGCTGCTTACTCCACATAGACCAAAATTCTGATATGGAAATTCATATAATTCGAAAAGCATTGTACTTGCAGTTTTCGGTATATCATCTGGATTTACTGGTATCTAGTGGAATGCTTTCAGCAAATCAATTTTCGAAAATACAATACTTCCTTTTAGCATTTGAGTAAAATTTTGTAAGTAGGCAAAGGAAATGTATTAACTTGTGTAACTCTATTTAAATTCCGATAATCTTCAGTCAGTCTCCAGTCAGTAGAACCTTTAGCGACCATATGTGATGGACTAGACCAATTACTTTTGGAAGGTCTGCTATGCCTTTTTCTAGCATGTAAAGAAATTCGCTTTTTGCGATTTCTAATTTTGCAGGATACAATCTCCTCCTGATCAAAACTTGTTGCCTCTGGATCACCACTTGTGACACCACTTCATATTCGTTTGCCGAGTGGTTGCGTGTTCATATCACATCCAGGTCACCACTTGTGGTGGGCGTGACTCCACTATAACTAGTTGCTTCACCACAATATTGAATTTAGACACTCAGACTTTCAGAAGATTGCTTAACAAAACTTCACGATTATCAGAAGTGTGCTTTCATACAAGATCAGACGCATTGTAAGAAACTTAACATTTTATATACAAATTACATAATGATTAAAACCATACACGTACATACTCATTCAAAATAAATTGATCCTCTGGCTACGAAATAACATGGTACACGGCAAGACGTATTTGCCAACTAGCTAGGCATGTGTGTACGTTCTTTTACAGGAAAAGCCGAGATCAGCGGGAACAAATCCCGTGGTTAACCCATGGCCCGTCTTGTACAGGACAGACTTTATAGGGGTAAAATTTCAATATCTGATGCAGGATTTTCCACGCCGTTGAGTATGGAATATTCATTTGCCGGGATATTGCCCGAACACTGCTGGTACCCTGTGCATTCGTCATCTTTGTGTTCCACAATAGCAGTTGCAACTTCTTCAACTTGTTGCTGACTGACCGCTTTGCGTCCCCCGCTTGGTTACCGTGCTAGAGTTATGGTAGTTTCAAATCATTGAATCATGTTTCATAAGTTTGTTAAGCTCATCGGTCCTCGTCATAACTTCTTCAACCGCCAAAATTCATTGGCATTCTCGTTCCACTGATAATACAGCTTGACTAACAAAGCACTATCACATAAGGTAAGAGCCATCGAAAGGTACTAGGTAGTTTGCCTCCGAATGATGAGAATTCTCCTAGCCTTTCCTTTTATCCACATGATCACTACACGGAACGTTATTATGCAAATTAGAGCATTTTACTTAGTAAACAGCACCAAAATTTCTCCTGAAGGTGACTTTTGGAATTAATTTTATTTTCGAAATCAAAACTGCATGTTTTACTGTGTACTCCCACCGAATTTTGTTACGTTTCATCTAATACATTACTCGCTAGAGTTCATCTAATACATTACTCGCTGTTCTTTTATAATTTCTCATTTTTATTTTTAGCTGTTTTGTGCTCTGTAAATTGGAATGCAGTAACTATCATTCTTTTAACTCAATAAATTTGCTTTTATATTTCATATATATATATATATATATATATATATATATCCAATATATATATCCAATATATATATTCCAATTTACAGAGCACAAAACAGCTAAAAATAAAAATGAGAAATTATAAAAGAACAGTTATACTGGATTAAAAAGCTTTAGGCTTAAGGTAATAAATAGTACAAAGATGATCAAAAAGAATTGGAAATAACTATTTACTTTGAGTCATCCCAAGCCCAATTTCAAAGCAAATAGCTTCGCGCTTGGAGTTGACCAATTTGAATATAAATTATAATATAAATTATTGGCCAGCTATTTGGTGATTACCTGCAAAAGTAAATTTTCATGCACAAGGGACGATAAATGAATGAACACTGAATATTGTGTTGAACAATTGAATATATTTTGATTCATTAAGTCAATACAAAAATGATATTATACAATATAAACAACATAGAATTTAATGTTATCATCTACAAACATAATTAAGAATGCTTATAAATAAGCAAATCAATTCTACAAAATGAATTCTTTATGATGAATATTTAAACTTTTACTAAAATATTTAAGATTACAAATTTACCAATGGAAATCTATATTGAATACATATATATCACTATCACATATTTTATAAAACCCATTAATTAACTATACAATCAGAAATTTAACATATTCTGGCCTTATTAGAAGCTTACAACAACAAGTTTTAGTATCACCATTTATAGAAGGGGGGGGGGGGATTCTACAATGTACTCTGCCAGATAGAGGACAAAAATGGAATATTGGATAAGTTATTAACTAAATGCACATCGATCTGTGATCTTGATTTCTTTGAAGCTTTTCACATCCAGAAGAATTCTAATAATTTAGTTAATAAATTGTCCAGTACTCCATTTTTGTCTTCCATTTGGCGGAGTGCATTTCAACCCTAATGCCCACCCCTTCTTTATATTCCTTTGAGGCTCTCGTGTGTTGCTTTAATCTATTTTTCATCTTGTTGGGGCTCATTTATTCTTGTTCAGACTTGATTTGTCTTGCCGAGATATTCCTGTCGCGTTTTGGCGCATGTCAATCTTGTGTTGTTGCTTCTCATTTTGGATTGGCTGGACTGTTCTTCTTGCTGCTTTCTCATTGGCTCTCACTTAATCCAAGCCTTGGGTATATAATCCCCCTGAGTTTTCCTTCCACATCTATTCTTCTTTTAGACTTCGGATTTGTTGGTTCATTTGCACTGACGAAGGAGATCCAACGTGTCCTCGAAAAAACTGTATGCTTCTTATTGTGTTATTTGTGCTTATTTACTTTGCTGTAGTTTTCCTAATATTAATATTATTATTATTTCAGAAACCACTAACAATATACTATCAATAAATCAGTGAATTTAATAATTAGAATTCAAAAGTTTCTCTCATAATTCTGTAAATATAAATTAGTTAACCCTTTTGCGATGGCGGCATTTCGTAGCTGTCGCGGATCAAAAGACAGAGCGCTTCGCTTCCGAACTGGTCCCAAAGGACGGCACATTTTTTGCGCTAAGCCTAACTCTCGAAAAAAATTCACTAAAAATCACCTATTCAACACAGAAATCTACTTTTTTCAGGAATAAAAGAAATATTTATTTTCTATTTGATGTATATTTTTCATACAAATCTGAATTCAAAATACTCGTTAGTTGCTCTCATTCTTTTATCCGAAATAAACGAATAATTTCACTGCCTCTAAAACCCAAACAAAAAAAATACTCTCTTATATTCCTATGATTCACCAACGAAATCATAACTCTGAAATAAAAATAAAAACCGAAACTCAATTATAAAATTGTTGATGCTACGAGAATTGCTCTGTCTATTTATATTACAAAATGATGTTTACCGCTCCAAATGGAGAAATAGTTCATTCAATCCTCTTCTGCCAAGGTCATGCCTCTGCAAAGTACATTGAAGTTAGTTTCACGGACATGTAACGCCATCCAGTAGACAAATTAAAACATTCCACGTGGAGACACGTCTGTGTGCCACTCTCCGCTTACGGTAAAGTTTCCATCGTCACGAGTGCGTGCCGTTCGTCCTTGAATGCAAGTTCTCAGCTGGCACATGGGTGTGCCGATCGTCGCGAAAGGGTTAAGCAGCTATTGGACTATTGTAAACTGCATTTTTAAGCAAAAATTTTAAAATATATTTTTTATGAAACCTCATGGGTATTCACTATGATTTGATTGTTGAAATTAATTATCACTATCATTTTTAAAGCTTAAATACCTTAATAAATTAAAAATATGGACCTATGATGAGATAAACTTGTCAAGTCTGCATAAAGTGTTATGAATGAAGAATTATTTAATAACATTTTTAAAAATTGAGAGGTTTAATTCTTTTTATGGGTAAATTTCTTTGACATACAAATAATGTGATTTATATAAATACATTATATAAAATTGATTTGATGCTATAATGTTACAGTGCCAATGTGCAGTTTTCATATGTTTTGTGTCGTCTAAAGTACATTTTTCTTCATGCTCTTTGTTTTTATTTCAGGTGTTTTAATACCAGAGTTACTTGTGTGCCTAGTGCAGTTAGAGGTCTTATTTCCAAGTCTAATTCATGAAGCGAATTTAATTCCAATGTTATCTCAACTTCTTGATTACTTAGATAAATTTAATCGGCTTGCACCAGGATTTGACAAAGAGAATTCAGCTGATTTGTTATGGCAGGGAGTGCCAAGTAAGTTTATGCTATGTACTATAATCTGTATAAAAGCCACATATTACAATTAACAGTAAAATTAATAGCATATAGCCACATTGTAGGCAATATGTTTCTTGGAAACATACATATATGAACTGAAGTAGCAGAGTTGTTGCCAATGCATACAAGATAATACTGGTGTTGCCATTACAGTAATAATAAGCGAAACTATAATAACAGAATTATCAAATCTTAATACTCTATTCAATTCTGTTATTCTTTTAATTCTTGTTATTCTTTTCTTAAGTTAAAATTTAATATTTTACTCACACAGTGAAAAACACTTCAAAAGTTAAAAATTATGAAGACATGGAAAAGTAAGATCAGAAAAATTAAATGGAATTATACAAAATAAACAAAATGAGAATTGATCAAAAATGCTTCAACACTTTTAAAAATGAATAAAATAATGTAACTAATTAATTTTCATTTTATGCCAAAACACATTAGAATTTATCTTCAGTATTAATTATTATATTGAGCAGTTCCCTTAATTTTTCAAATCTTTCTCTAGGAAGAGCTTTTGTCAGAATGTCAGCCAATTGTTTATTTGTGTTCACATACCTGATACACACAGATTTGTCTTCATACGTTTCATGAATAAAGTTATATTACATATTTATGTGTTTTTTTCACTTATGAACACTGGATTTTTGATCAATTTGATGGCACTTTGATTATCAATCAAGAGAGGAATATTTTCATTAAAAATTTCATTTTCACCTATGTCCTGTAGAAGTTGCCATAACCACAACACTTCTTTTACTGCTATCAAAGCTGCAATGTATTCTGCTTCAGTTGTAGAAGTAGACACAGGTGACTGCCTTTGGCTAGACAAAGTCACTGGTCCAGTACTCAGCTTCAAGATATAACCAGAAGTTGATTTCCTAGTATCTAAATCATTAGCAAAATCTACATCAGAATATTTAATTAGGTGAGAAGTATCATTAACAATTGATGCATAATTTATTATCATAATGCACAGTAGCTTTTAAGTACTTGTAGATATGCTTCATTACATTCCAACATAATGGACAATTCCGGCCTCTTTTTTTATTTTTTTATTGGATTCGAAATGTTTCAAAGGTGACAAAAGTACAAAAATTTTTATTCTTCAAGCTGTATTTCATGTTTTATTAGCAGTCAAAGTTCACTTTTCTGACTATGGCCAGAAAACGATCCATTTTGGCACACACGGAATGTGACATCACAAGGTTCGTGCTCGGCTCCCATTTTTGAGAATTGGTGCATAAGTTTGGTTACATTCAGAAAGTTCCGATAATTATAATTTTCTTCCGTCCCAAACTTCCAAATAGTTATAAGTATTGCATCGCTCCAATATGCCCAACTACTAGTTTTACATCATCAGATAAAATATTTATATCTGTGTCAAAAAATAGTTTTCTTGAAAAATTATGTGAGGCGCAGGAAGCCTGTAAACAAAATTCACCACTGTCATTAAAGAGTGTTCATTGCGTATGTTATGATAAAATAAATCAGTGACTGTATAATCCAATTTTCAAAGCCATTTTATGACGAGTTATTTCTTTATGATTTAATAAACTTTGAAAATCCACTACTGGTGTCCACTACTGGTTCGGCACTCTAATTTTACTTTTGGTATTACGAATGAATTTAAAGCCAGATTCAAAGTGGATTATTGACTTTGTACCCAGTTTAGTGTGTGATGTTTGCAGTTAGTTTAGTGAATATAAAAATTCTGTGCATAAAATTTTTTTATGTCTGTATATATTGGAGCTGTTGCAATTTAGTATTTTCATTAAGTACATGTGCTTTTGAAAAGTTATAAAATGGATTTTATCTAAAAAAATAAATCACAAATTTGAAACATTGCACAAAAGGAATAGAAATTAAATGGAAAATAATTTAAAATTCCTTCACCTATTCAGAATCATAAATGATTTATTGTTTATTATAGGTTTTAAAATATAATATTATAAGAAACAATTTAAAACTGCTTTTAATTTAAAAATAAATTATTAGATATTATATTTAGAATCCCCACAAATCATATAAATATAATAAAAAATATATGCATAAAAATATATATGCATATAAACATAAATGCATAAATATTATTTTTAATTCCCAGAGAAAATACACCACTCAATCTAAACTTTTGGTTTAAATTTACTGTATAACAAACTTAACTATAGGCTATTTGCACTCAAAAACGTACGGAGCACATACTAAAAAAAACATAAAATAAAATAAAAAATCAGCTGTGGGTCTTTCAGTCTGATGGAGCCAAAATGGTTTTGCGTAAATAATATTTTGTAAAATAAAGATTCAATTTGTTCATTTTTTTTCACTCGTTTCGTTTACAGGCTTTCAAAGTGCTACAAATTACTTGCTAACTGTTTATAGCTAGCTAGCACTTTTAGTTTTTGTCCCGATTTCATCTGGATACTCTGACTCTAGATATGCAATTTTATCAAAATATGAATTTTTTTTTAACTTGCTTTGCAGTATATATATTAAACTTAATAATATATCTGACAAGATTTTACATTCAAATTAATTTATAAACTTGTCTGGTGGCACATAATTACTTACTTGATTATGTATATTTCCATTCATTATGTTCAAACCTCACCAATCATTAAACATCTTTAGAATCCCCAAGTTTATTTAACCTTATAATTTTTTTAAACAAAATAAAATATCTCGTTCTTGTGCATCCATATTTCACCAAGGAGTAAGTAAAAACACTGAGCTGCAGCAGTCATGATATTTTAAATATTGCAACTTTCCCAGCTATTGGAAAATCCAGGTTAAAAACTAAGCTAGCGAAATCAGAACTACTCGATCCAAAATCTAATTATATACACTTGCAAAACTTAAAAAGAGCTACAAATTCTTGCTTATTGTTCATAGCTAGCACTTTTAGTTTTTGAGATATAAGCATTACAAACTTGTAAAATGAAAAATTTTCAATCTTCTTCATCTTGTCACGACGATTACTCGAAAACTAAGTCAATAAGGTTCAATATATTAGCTTTTTTTTCTCAAAAAGTAGATTCAGAAACTAAATTTATTAATACATATTTTTCTCACTTACTATTTATATCTATCTTTTGAAGTTTGAGTGAAAGTAGGAAAAATTAGAAAAACACTTGCTCGGATTGACTCTTTAAGTGTTTTCTAAAAAAGTTCCAAAGTATTAAAATTATTTCATATATTCATAATCGGGACCAATGAAACAGCAAAAAAATTTGTACATTTTTATCTATCACGTTCAGAGAAATTGACATCCAAAGTGTTTGCATTTTTTATAATGCTCCAATTTCTATCATAGATACCTTAAACGTAAATGTAATTCACATAATAATAATAATAATTATTATTATTATTATTATTATAAACCTTCAAGAAAAGAGTATCAAGTTTATATCTCGAGTTTCAGCTGTCACAAAATATTTATTATTTCTGAAAGAGAACACCATCACAGTAGATTGCCCTTTAACAAAACCAGAATCCATGTTTACAATAAAATAAAATAAGGAACAAATAATTTAAACTCAAGCAGGCCAAGAACAAATGGGTAAAATAATTATAAAGAAATTGTATACAAAATTAAATGCCAACCACTTGCAAATATCTCAGTAGAAACAGCACATAGTAGAATATTGCATCACAGGTTAAACAGGCTGTGTGACATCACAGCCAATCACGGGTTGTTTTGTGTTTGAGTAGATTTTGCTCTTTTTCATTTCTTGATATTTAAATAAATAATTATTTTAAGAGATTTTCGTTTGGATATTTGAAATCAGAAAAAAATTCTCTATAAATATCAATTGCTTTTAAGATCATTAAAAAAAAATCTGAATTGTCCATTGTACAAGATTCTCTTGAAATCTGCTGACAATATTAACTACAAACATGATGTCAGGACATGTGGTTGTAGTAAAAAGCATCAGAGAGACTGTATCACTGCTTCTCTATAAGGTATCAGTTTTCCTTCTAAAAATGGAATTGATTCTAATGAGAGGATTGTGCTGGAATTTGCAAGAATACTATTTGGGCTTGAATCATACAGATTAAAGCATTTTAATATTCTTTCTATATAATTTTGATAATGTATTAGAATTAGACCATCCATCTTCTGTTCTATTTCAATTCCAACAAAATATCCTATTTTTCAAATAGTAGCTTCAAATTTCTTAGTTAGATCATTAACAATTTCAGACAAAATACCGTTTTTTTATGCTCTTCTACAAAGTAGCAAAGCATCATCTACATACTACAAGATACATAACACTTTCTTGTTTTGAAAGACTAGGGGGTTCCACCCCCCTGTTTGTCACATTTTGCCAACCCCTTAACTCATTTTATGAGTTGGGAGGTACTACTCGCTCACACTCATAGAGCTCACTTCACAAGCTATTTCAAACCAAACTAATTTTTAAATCAAAAAATGGTTTGTTTCACCGTGGTTACCTATTATTTTTCTACAAATATACCAAATTTCATATTTTTGTAGTACGACACACTGATATGGAAGAATATATTTTACTTCTGGAGTACATAAACAGTAGACACTAACTCGAAAACTAAATTGAAATTTAATAAAATAAAGCACAATCCTACAAAAATTCAACTAAATAGATGCATGCCTGGAAAAAGTGGTGGTCTTGCTATTGTTAGTGTGTCCAGGATGCAAACTCACAGCTCAAATATTTTGTTTTTGACTTTAATATTAAGTAATTCTTAAATTAATAATATATATATATATATATATATATACACACACACACATAGGGTGTTTCAAAACTAATGCAACAAACTTTCAGGAATGATAGAACAGACAGAAACAAACACTTTTCATCAGAGATTGCATGGTCACAAGTGAAGCGGATATGCTCTAGAGGGCACTTTCAGATGCTAGAGGGCTCTTTTAAGTACGCATATAAAAGCAGTGGTTTTCGCATGTAAGATCGTTAACGACTTGGAGTGGATCGATATACCAATATGGAGAAGGTGAGTATGCATTTTGTCAACAGTCTTACCAAAGGCAATGACAGGGAAGCTCAAAGGCTTTACCAAGGGCAGTTCTCCAACAGGCATGTTCCGAATCAAGGAATGTTTTCCCACTTGCACCACCAACTGTCTGAAAGGGGATTCTTCAGTGCTGCCATGCATTTGTTTTGTCTTAAATAAAGCCTTATCATAATGTTTTGTGCCAGTCCTGATTTTGTATTGCATAAGACTGTGTGTATGTGGAGCAATGGAAAGCACCCTCTAGCATGTAATTACTTCATTTGCAACCATGTATTCTATGATGAAAAGTGTTAAAAGTGTTTGTTTTGGTGTGTTCTATCACCCGTGAAAGTTTGTTGTATTAGTTTTGAAATACCTTGTATATATATACAAATACTGGTATGTATATATATATATATATATATACCAGTGTATGTACATACCAGTATATATATATACACATACTGGCATTTACATACACTGATATATATATATATGTATATATATACAGTCGAACCCACTTATTGCGAGCTCTGATACTACAGTGAAGTATCGGTTATTGCGAATTTTTTTTCTGTCCCCTTGGAACAGCAATATTAAACAGTATTAAAAAGATCGCATATAGCGAAGTATTAGAACATGAACATCGGATGCTGCAAAGTTTCTGTTTTGGCAAGGAACCCCTTTTTTCCCCAATTGTAGATGACAAAAATGAGAGTGAAGAGAGGTATGGGAGAAAATTTTCCAAGAAATGTGGGGAAGAGGTTTTGTTTGTTGGTTGTTTATCGGTTACTAGGGTCATGTGTTTTAACCTTGTGTTGTAAACCTGATATAGGGTTACAGTTGTCTCATTTTGTCTTGTTACAAGGCACAGAATAGTTCTTTGGGAAGTTTTAGTAAGTGTTTTTATAATGTCTGATGAAAAGAGAAAGTGTTTGTCTCTTGAAACTAAAATCGAAGCAATAAAATTAGTGGATGAAAGTCGTATGAAAAAATGTAGATAGCAAAAAAAGATTTGGAATCCCTATAAATTCTTTGTCCACAATCTTAAAAAATAAAATTAAATTGTTAAAAATGTATCATCAAAGCTCGTCTGTTTCCGATAGGAAACGATTTCATGGATCGATGTTTTATGGTATCGAGAGTGCTTTATTTGAATGGTATAGGACTATGAGAAGCAAAAATATGGTGATTAATGGACCCATTCTAAAAGAAAAAGCCATTCATTTTGCACAGATTTTGGAACAGCCAGATTTTGTTCCAGGGAATGGATAGCTACAACGATTTAAGTATCGACGTGGGATGGATTTTAAAACAGTGAGTGGAGAAAGTGCACAAGTCGACAATGCTACTGTACAGGACTGGTTGAAAAGTAATCAAAGTTTAATTGAACAGTTTAAACCATCAGATGTTTTTAATGCTGACAAAACTGGTCTTTTTTACCAATGTTTGCCTGAAAAATCATTTGCATTGAAAGGAGAGCCTTGTAAAGGGGGAAAACATTGCAAAGTCAGGCTGATGGCACTCTTTGCTGCAATACGGACAGATCAGAAAAAAAGGAAGATTTTAGTTATAGGAAAACCAAAAAACTTACAATGTTTTAAGAATTGCAAAATCTACCTGTAATATACCGGAACAATAAAAAGGCTTGGATGACTTCCGTAATTTTTTATAAATGTCTGAAAGGGTTTGATGACGAAATGTCAAAAAAAGGGTAGACACATTTTGCTTTTGCTTGATAACTGTACTGCTCATACTACGAATATCAAACTAAAAAACATTAGAGTGTGTCGCTTTCCACCAAAAGTTGCATCAAAACTGCAACCTTTAGATATGAGCATAATAAAATGCATGAAAGTGTATTACAGATCCCAGATTATTCGACATGTTCTTTTGAATCTAGAAACTGATCTGCATTTTGTTTCGGGCATTAAAATTGCTTGCCAATTTTTAGATGATGCCTAGCATTTGGTTCAACTGAAAACCATTCAAAACTGCTGGAAATATGCAGGATTTTTAGGAGGACTTGGGGACTTAGATTTCATTTCTAACCCTGATCCTGAAGAAAGTTCCCTGTGGAAGAATTTGCAGGAAAAAGGAATTTTGACAGGAGATGTTACTTTTGCTGATTATGTTGCTAGCGATTGCAATGTAGAAATTGAAGCACAAGAAACAGACAATGACATTATTGCAGCAGTGTTACAAAATACTTCTGATGATTCCGAAGAGGAAGACATTGAAATTGAAGTAAATAGACAATTAGTGACATCAAAATCTGCCAAGGACAGTCTTCAAAATTTGTGTGTGTTCTTCGAATCCCATAACATTGACTGCCATGATAATTTAAGTGCACTGGAAAAAAAATAATGCAAATGCGTTGTAAATTCAACTGTTCAAAAGAAAGTTACAGACTTTTTTCCTCTTATGTAATAAAGTTTTAGCCTTCGTGTGAAAATTCTTTTGCTTTAGAACATGCTTACCCGCAAGTTCTAAAGCAAAAGTTCATTTTTTTATTATATCAGATATAACGAATAATAGAGCCTTGAGCAGCTGTTTCAATAGAAATTGCAAGTCCAATTGCTTTAGTCAGCGACAAATCTGGTTCCAATAACAACTGACATTGTATTTGCGTATCTTGGATACCACACACGAATCTAAAGTTGAACCGTAATTACAAAATTCTGAAAATTTATGTAATTCCAAAATGAACACTGAAACAGTATCTTCTGGTTTCCTAATTTTTGAATTAAATTTGAACCATTCCACAATTTCAGATGGAGCCTCGCTGTACTGATCTGAGAACTTAATCCTCTCTGAATACTTTTTACTTGCTATTGTATTCATTGGGCACCAGCAAACTTTATAACCATGTGTACACCACTGGTCCAATAACTGTAAGAAAAATAGATTTCTTCCTATTTCCATTCTTTATATTTGCATCAATATAATAACAAAATCTTTCCATGTATTGCTACCAGGTTTCAAGTGCTAGGTTCAACGCATCTATTCTGCCTAATGTAGCCATTGCACATACGCCACGTATTAACCAGTTAGATTCAAACTCAGAACACAACTTTAAGTCTATAATGGATTCAAAAGTAATCGCCACCAAAATGTTGTATCCTTAAATGAAGGTGAACATTATGCATTCCCAAATTTGTGATTTATTAGAACTAAGGATGGGCATCGCAAAAATATAAACAACATAGAACATAGGTGGAAGTGGGATTGCCATGAAGGTTACAGTTAAATATCAGGTGTCTGGTTTACAGTTAATGGTAACTATCAACAAGTATATTTTCATTACAATTAACAAGTATACAGAGCATATTTAAGGAATTTGCACTAGGCGACACTAAACCTAAACCAATCTGTTATGTGTATGTATATATATATGATTATATACATTGTTCAACTTTGTTTTGTTTACTTATATACATTGTATTGAAAATTATGTAATTTGAATTTCACTTGACTGTGATCATGTTCAGTCTTTACTTGTAAAATTTATTTTGAAAATAAACCCACATAAACACTATAAGTTTGTTTTAATTTTCAGCATTTTCTAAATGAAAAATGCATAAACATTTCGTATTGAATTTCTTTACAACTAAATAAGTTAGTTAAGAAAGGAACAAGGAAAAATTAAAGTATGCTAGTGACAAAATATTTCCTTAATTCACACCAAAAGAACAAACTTAAAAAGCAGGGTCTTTTGAAAAAAACTTTTGGCTGAACTCATGATTCTTGTATAGTTCTTCATCAGGAAGTCTTCGCCTTCTTCCTTTAGCTTCTAAGAACCTTGCACTGCTGGCCTCAGATCAAAAAATGCAGTACCCACTCCATTTAGGGCATTATACATCCTGGAATTCAGTGTCTACCTACTGTAAGATGATTGTTTGTTTGTTTTAAGCGTAGTGTGGACGGATACCACTCTTTCAGGCTCAGAGCTATGTGGTGTCAAACACATGTACGTTTGTATGAGCTTTGAAAACATCGAACCAGACTCTGACACTTTTAAGAAGTGGTACAATATAGCAGATAGGGTTTTCGTATCTGATGGTGAAGGAAGCTTCTCCAACGAATGTAAGGCAATCAAGTCATCAGCAAATGATCCAACAGAATCCACACCAAAAGGATTTGCCATGGCCATATGCATCGTACTTACCATTTTTGGAACAGTTCTTACAGTTACAAATGTCTTTAGTTTTGAAACAATTTCTTGCTGATCACTTGCAAGTCGCACACCTAGAAATTCATTGCAGCTTTGTACAACTTCGTATCTTACTGCAGACCAATATCTATTTCTAGAAATGAAGGAGTTCACTGAACATCCTGTTTGAACTTCATCTTCCTCCACAGTTTCAAGTTCATTCATGATTTTCTCTTCATATCCTCCTGGATAAGGTTCATTTTGCATCATTGATAAGGCACATTGAATAATTTTCTGTGTTGTTTCAGTGTTCGTAATTGTTATCAGTGATCGCTGGCCCTATTTTTGCAACTTCTCGATTTGCCTCAATATATCCATCATCAATCACATCATTTTCCATTGCTGATCCCCTTTCTTCCAGATGCGCAAAAACCCTTTAGCCTGGACTTTTTCCATTTTAGATGAGTCGGAATTTTCAATGATCAGTTGCCAGTGCTTTTACATACAGTGCAGATTGTTCCAAATGGCTTTTGATAGGCTGATGAGGTGTTCAGCAAATCGAATTTTAAAAAATGATGGAAATCTGTATACAGTCTTCTTTTCATTAATCGATATAAGATTTTGTAGTTAAATGGTCAACGATCCTTTGATATTCTTTCTAATTCCATTCTATCCTAATCCTTCCCATCTATCCTAATTCCATTAGCAATCTGAACTTTACCATTTTTTGCAAATGTAGACTCTTGAATTTGTTTGAAGCGAGTTGCACACTTTATTCCCACTTTCACTTTTTCAAAACAGGAGTATGTCTTTATTAACCATGATGAGTCTAATTTCGCCCCTTTATACCACTCATATCATGTACCGGTAGTTTTTTTCGTGTCAGAGGTGGGGTCGGTGTTAGGCTTGGAAAAACTTGTACATTCTTTAGTTTCACTAGCTTCCTCAATAGATTCAGTATCTTGAGAGGACTGATTGAACATTGTCGCCACTTTATCTAAAGGATATTCCTTTTGATCCACTTGTTCTGAGCCATCTTGATCATTATCACTATTTCTTTGTCTCTTATTAGTTTCCAATTTGAAAAACTCTGTTTTTCTTTTGGACATTTTGGCATGAAAATCCTGTAAAAATAAATCTAAAATAATATTTTTGGTTACAAAATACTGGTGAAAATATAAATATTATTCGGGTTTTTTTTACTTAACGTGGAAAACATAATTACTTTTGTTCTGCTTAAAAATTACTTAATTTTTGAAAGATAAGTTTTAAAACAATTTTAAAAGTAATACTTTAGTAGTTTCCAAAAATATACTGTTAATATACATCTTACTGAAGTTAAATCAAAATATCTAATTAAAATAGTATAAGTATACACTTGTATACATGTATACACTTATAGGATATATAGTTTAAAATTACTTACAGTATTGTATATGAACATACAAAAATTAATTTTCTATTCTGATGGCACTTGCAAAATCTAGATGTTAATTCACGCATGGGCATGGGTGTATTTAGGGGGTGCCCCTGCGCATGGGGACAGTAATGACAAACTTGTGCATGCATGCATGTACACACCCGCACCTATGGATTTTATTCACTGACACGGGAATCACTTCTGCGGAAGCTCAAGCCAAGGATTGGTACCCAGTTTAATTAATTAATTAATTAAAGAATTTAAACTGTCCATATTAGTTAACTAAATCGTGCACCAAAAGCATTATTATAACTGTGATATAGAAGTTTGCTGCATGCATAAAGTCTATTTAAATGCATCGCAATTCGCAAGCTATAAAGAAATTTCAGGCAAATTATTGGCTCCTTATTCAGTAAGCAGCTAAATCAATTCCTTGTAAAAATCCAAGTATATGTACCTTTTATTCATCTTAGTTAACTCTGTTATTAATCCCGAGATAGACAGCAATCTTTGTATGCAAACATGATATCCGGGGCTTCCTTCGAGAGGTGAACAGATATCCTATGACACTAAAACTTTTGCCTCATTTTTTTTTTAACCACCAGAAAGAGAACTTGCTGGCTCAATGGCCAAGAGAGAACTGCCGTGTTCCAACTCTAGACTTTGGCGCATCATTGGTGAGTATCAGATTTCTGAGGGATTTTGCTTCTTTTCAAGTTTATTCGCTAACAAGGTTGCCAGATAGTAAGAATCACAATGCACTCATTTTCAGAAAAAGTGAACAAAGAAAAAAAAGACACAAAGGCTCTGGTTTCATGCAGTCTATTGCCCAGGTCCCGTTGATTTTTCCCCTTTTTTTTCTTACTTTTCAGCACCGGCACTAATGCCTGCCACTAGGCGGCACTAAGCCCCTCAATAGGCGGCACTAGTGCCACCTAGTTTATTGCTTAAAATATGCTCTGCAAGTACATAACAAGTTGCACAACCTGCATAACTGTTTTGAATATCCATCTTCAAGAAAACATGTACTCATGATTTTACCCCGAAAAGAAAAGTCTACTTGCAAATTTTGAGTGTCTACCAGCTGCTTCCAGGTTAAATGCTGATCACATTCTGAACACATAATCTTTGACACATCCACTTTGACACATCCAAGCCTACCTTGCTTTGGAACCATAAGTATTTAGCCCTACCCTCTGTCCCTCAAGCACGTACCACCACAGTAGAAAACTGAAGTCTGCTATGGATGCTTTGATATGCAGAATATTGATTTGTGAATTTAATTGTACCATAGTGAATAACCATTTTCTACAAGGGAATATATTTATAATTTTTATTGATAGAGATTTCTTTATAGAAGAAACAGAGCCTTTTAAATCAAGAGGGCTAATTGGTGTCTGGTCAACTGGGTATTTGGTTAATTAAATTTTAAAGGATTAGCAGCTAACTATGCAGAAGCTATGTCACTGCTAGTACTCAAATAATTTGTAACTTTTAGCATAAGAAAGTATTATTTTGGGAGTAAAAAGTATTTGTTTATTTGTTTTCAGATATTAATCTAAACATTGCAGCAATGGTACAGATATCAGAGGACTCTCCAGTAATATACAAGGCTGACTTAGAAAATCACAACAAAGATGGAGGATTGTGGACTGTGGTTCATGGTAAAGTGTATGATGTCCAAAATTTCAAAATTCGTTCTGTTTGTGCAATCTCAAACATTGAGGAATATTCAGGTAACAAGTACTTTATTTTTTTTATATTAGTTTAATTTTTTTTTTTCTGTTAAAAATTTATTAATGAAAAATACAGATAATTTCTATTTTTAAATTATTCCCCCCTTTAATACCAATAATAGATATGATATAATACCAAATAATGATATAAGATATATTATCAAATAATATCTCCCATGCTTACTATTAAGTATGGGTGATGTGTAGATTTAAATTAAATGTTAATTTTTTTTAATTAATTGGGTCATTATAATTGGGTGTTGTTTAATTAATTGTATAGTACATTGCTTCAATTGGTGGCAGCAATTCCCACCTATTTCTAAGATATAGGGATCAAAATTTTATTATGGTTAAATTTTAAGTATCCCACAGTGACTACTAAAGTTTTACAGAAAAGAACTAAATTTAGTTAGTACAGAGTATCATTTTACATGATTATAATTAAAAACATTTGATTACAGGAAATAATTAAACATTACAATTTCTCCAAATACATATAATTCCTAGATTATTAGTTAATTTGCTATTGTTCATTAAGGGATGAGAAATGTCATTTCGAATTAAACTGGTGGGGCAACCTTTCGACACAGTTAAAATTTTGGAGAAACTACAGCCTTTTCTCATATAATTAAAAGCACAGTACCTGATTAGGTCTTTGTTCCATGACCAAATCCTTGCTTCGTTCATACCAAGAAAACGCATCAGAGTTCTGCTGCTCACATTTTACTGCTTGAGAAAAACTAACTAAAAATCTGCTCTGCTTAGTTGCCCTATCGTCAGTTCTATATATTCTTTTTTTTTTCTCTTCCAGAAAATTCAAGTATATTTCTAAATTCATCTTGGGTGTTCTTAGACTGTTGCCGCTCGGATATTCATAATCCATTTACTTTTATTCTTCTGGTAACGCTGCTCCCACCAGGCCCGGCTCTAGGTTTTTTGCCGCCCCAAGCAGAAAGCAATGTGGCCGCCCCTCCCTGAAATTCATTTTTCTCTTAACCTTTATAAATGCAATAGGATAGAGAAACACTGCTAAATTGCCACTTTTTAGTCGATTTTGTTCGAAATGTTTCTCAAGTGAATGGATCTGTCGTAGTATTAAATATTTTGATTTTCTCCATTTTAAATAAAAAAAAATGTGCAATATCTCAAGAATGAAAAATGTTAGTATCATATAAATGATGCTATTCAATTTTAGATTTAAAAAAATCTGTTGTCTAATACATGCTTTTACATATATATTAATAAACGTTATTATTAAAAGCTTCTATTTAACTCATCATGAATGATGTGTCTGTATCTGTTCCAACTTCTTTGACATTTCAACACACTTTCCTACATCCTAGAGAGCTGAAATTTGGTACACACAGACACATCTAGTGGTCTAGTAGAACATTTTAATCTTTTAAAGTTTGTCACATCCTCAAAGTATAGAACCGGTATTTTTTTCTACGAAATGGCCTACAAAATCCCATTGTTGTAAGATAGTTAAAAAAAAGACTTGAGGGGCTGTACCGAAGATACGTTCGCAACGTAGAATACGTCTTATCACATGGGTGTTTGTAAATGAAGCAACGGCTTACATAAACAATTCATTTATTTCTACAACTGCCAACAGTGATCTAATAAGTTACAAAGTTAATTATTACGAAATGTTAATTAAGTACCAGAATTAAAGAAATAAAATGTAGCAATTTGATTATTGCTTGATACATTTTATCTTATCTCGCATTCGATCGCATTCCCCTCTTGAACGCGTCACCCCTCACAACACGCGTACATCCTTGGCCTAACACTTGGTACAACTGCCGTTCCCCTCCGACTATTACACTCCAAGCTATATTATAATCTTTCAAAATCTCACTCTTTTCGTCATACCCGATTTGCCGACATAGTCCTCATATCAGGTGGCGACAAAGACGTTATCCTGCATCAAAAGAGTGCAATATTCAGCATCGCTATATATATATATATATATATATATATATATAACACTGCCAAGTTTAACTCTATATATTAAGCTCAAAGTTTTTTGTACTTTGCCTTAGAACTAAAATTATTTTTTTTTATTTAGAATTCTCATTTTTCAGATATTTCTTATGATTTGCCTCCATTGAAGCTGTTATGAATAAAATATTTTAGCCAAAAATCAAAATTTCTATATTTATTCGATTTTAGAAAACAATTGCGTAAATTAAAACTTTCTTATAACTAGATATGGCTGAAAGTCAATAGGTTTTATTAATACCGATTTAGTATGCTTCTATTATGTAATTCTCTTCATTATTTCGAGATATGTATCTCTTCCTGCAGGAAAGTAAAATTTTCTAATATCTCTAGAATGACTAGTGATAACTACTAAACGATGTTGTCCATTTCTTTCTGGTTAGAAGTGTTATATTGCTTTTACTCCCTTTTGAATTTTTACTATTTATCCTTTAATTATTATTTCATTTCTAGATTCACACCCAAGTTTATTTAATTATAATTATTAACTATTATTATTCTTTAAGTTATTTACATTTATTTTAACCTGTGATCGTATAGATTTATTAATCAATAAAGTTTACTCTTATAATTATTATTTCATTTGTTTCTTTATTTACTTTAACTCAACCATTACTATTGCTTGGTCTGTGCTCAACTATGTAAACCTTTTAAAAACTCTTCAACACCAAATAACTTCTAAGAAAATCCACTTACCTTTTAAATAAATAAATTGCACAGCCAACAACAACTAAAGAAATCACAAACACTAATTGTTAAATTTAAAAATTAACCTTTATTAACAAGTAAGAATTTAGATTTAAACATTTGGATTTCTAAAACAATTATTTGAATTATAGATAGTACATTGCTCTTAACATTAAAATCTATTAAATTTACCCCATTTTCAATAACCCAGGAAACAGAATCCACCCTGGTCTGAAGACCAGAGTTTGGTCTGCCTAAGGAGCTGTCCACCCAAAACTTAAATTTGAAAATAAAAGGAAAATATTAAAAATCACATTTCTTCATTACATAACAACCATATAGCATTGTTAAAAATAACTAAGTACTCATTCTCAAACATTTTTCTTTCTAGATACTCAACTTTCTTGGTGCTAACACTTCAACAAATTATTTATAACTCTCTTTTCTTCTTTGGACTTAATCACGTTAAAAATTAAATGACACTGCTTGCACGCACACGATCACTGAGGGCATTATTTATAACTCTCTTTTCTTCTTTGGATTTTAATCACGTTAAAAATTAATTGACACTGCTTGCTCGCACACGATCACTGAGGGCTTGCACACTGATCTTTGAACACTAGCCCTGTTCACCTTGGGCTCCCCCAAGACTTGAACGCTCACACATGTTGACATGAAAGTAGGTGATAGCCCGTGATGAGTGATGACCACAGAGCGGTAACACTGAGGTATGAAGACAGATGATAGGGCAATTGATATTGCCAGCGCAATTAAGAGCGCTCACAAATGATGGCATGAAAATAGGTGATAATCTGTGTTGACCATAGTACGGTGGCAATGAGGTAGATGATAGAGCAATTGATACTACCAGTGCAACTACGAGCGCTTCCCGAAGAGGGTAGTCCGTGGTTCATAGATCCAGGCCACCTCTTACGTTCTGTTGATACTCCGTGGCAGTTGTCCAAATATGAAGCACGCCCCTGCGATGTCAGGCAATTCTGCAACATTATAAAACATACTTCTGGCGACCGCGGGATACGGGCGCCCTTGCATGGGCCCGTTCCATGGAACTTCAAAGCAAAACAAACGCCTCCTCGCTCTACGCTGGTCAGGAATCGGAATGTCCGGCAACACGCTTGCCTTCCCAGGAAACGCCAAACTTGGCGAGCGAAACTCTGCGCTTCGCGCCGAGCGCCCACGCATACACTGCGGAAATAAAACGCTGTTATGCCAAGAACCAAAAAAAGATCACTTCTCCCGATGCGGCAACCACGAACCCACGCGGTGACGCATGGTCACTGGATGTCGTGAGGCAACCCTACTTGCAGGTGTTCACTGATAAGCGAGGGAAAGTCAAATTTTGTCTTAAAAAGTGCCTTTTTTCTACAAACTCATGAATGAAGTGAAAAGAAGTTAATAAATAAATTTAGAATTTTGAAGGGAAAAGGGGAAAAATAACGAATTTTAAGCTATTACAAATTTTGAACTATTAATTAAATTTAGAGCTGTCAAATCTCGGCATAACAGAAGTACCTACAAATCATTCAAGGTTAATAGAATATATATATAAGATATTCTACGGACCTTGCAAATCATTTACTTCTTTAACAATAGTGAACAGTATATATAATGTAAAAAAGAGTCTATTTTAAATCAAAAACGTGCAATACCTTAAAACACACATTTTATCGTTCTGTAAGTGGTGTAATTTAAAAAATGAAATATTATATATAAAATTAATATTTTTGTAACAAATTTTAATATTATTTAAAAAAAAAAATTAATTATCGAAATAAGAAAATTTAAAGATCCTGGCCTTCGAGAAAATTAAGAAGCTGACAGTTATTAATTGTATACCAAATATATTTTGATTTGCTTAATTTGTTTGATATACATACCGCTGCATGTGGAACAGTAAAATTTTCAATGAGAACTTCTAAACAATGATATTCATTTATTTCCTGTTAAAAGTAATTGCAAAATGTGTAATAACTTAATAATATTAAGTGCATTTTTATTATTTTTTTATTTTTCCTGTTTCAAATAGAACTCACAAAATATCTCGAAAACGATGCATATTAGCGTTCTATGTAAATGATGATATTCGCTTTTAAGTGAAAACTGCTATTAAAATATTTATTTTTTAAACATTTTACTTTTCATGTTCATTTTATTTTTGATTTTAAATGTTCGAAAAATTGATGACTTTCTTCTGTCCAATTCACCCGAAAATTAATGAGTCTCTGATATTTATTGATTGAAGAAGTATTACCGAATTGTATTCTATTTTATTTATTTGCTATAGACACATTGCCGAAGACTCCATGATTCTTCCAGAAATACATCTGGGGAGGGGAGGGGGTGAAGCCCCTTCCGGAAACATACTCCACCCTCACCCCCCGGATACATTTTCTGTTACCGGACCAAATGCTAATAAATTCAGAAAGTCACAAAATACTTTTGTGAATTTTAACCTAGTTTCCACTTCTTATGTGGCAGCATTTAGATTATTATTATAATTTTATTTCGCTATTGATTATTTTCAGACTGAAATTTTGTAGCTATAATTCAATTTACATCATATTCAAATTTTTTCATCCCCCTGTTTAGCTGGAGCAAGATTTTCTCGCAATGTTTGAATACGTATTTGCTATATATATATATATATAGTCATTACTTCTATATATATGTATATATATAGTAATTACTTCTATATAGTTTAGTTAAGATTTTAGATAATTTGCCCCCTTTGAGGTTCCATCCCCCCCCCCCCCCCAGACAAAAAGTCCTGAAAGAAGCACTGCACAAATGACAGATATCATTGAAAATATGGTTGTTTAGTATTCATGGATGGTAATATTCACTGGTACATTTATCAAAATCCAAGCGTCCGGTTTTTGACCCCCATCACAATACTTTTCCTTTCCTATGTGTTGCAGGAAAATAGATTATAAAAAGGATATTTTTATAACTCTTGTGATATTTATTATACTTCCCTCGCAAAATAGAAGTAAGTATTCGTACATATTTTTTTTAAAGATTTATACGTTTTTGAAGGGAGTGATTAACACAAAATAAATATTCTTTAGTTTTTTTTGTCGATCGGTCTGTCGGTCATATCGTTAAATTGAGGTACCCTGCTGTTAACGACACGCTTTATTATTATTAATTTTTCACTAGTCATTCGCAATTTGAGCACATGTTGTTTTCACAACATTACAATACTACTACTCAACCGACTGAAATAAAATTTTGTACGAATATGACTTTAGTTATATACTTGAAAAAATATTCTAAGAGGTCATTTCTGTGCACCACACTGCAAGTATAATATAAAAAAATATAAGGAAAGTACATGTGCTTTCCTTATGCTTTAAATGTAACATTTTAAAGTTCTAATTAAATAGTAACATAATTTCAATTATACTCAAAAATTGAAATAATTTAGAAAGTTTTAGAAATTTACAGTATTTTTTTTTTACTTTTTATTTACCAGAAAGAACAAAAATTCTTTGAGGTTCATCATATTTTTTCTGATGACATGAAATAAAACAATAAAAATAGGAAAGTTTGGAGCTCTACATGTGAGACAGTTAATTGATTTAGAAAATGAATTTTGATTGATTTCCAATAATTTAAAAAACTAAATTATTTCCTATTAACTTTCGTTTAAATATTCAAATGCCAAAGAATGTTATATTCTATTAAATTCTTACTCCATAATATAAACGCAGAATATAGGCATTTTTAAGATTCGATATAATTCGTTTAAAGAATTCAAGTTTATAAAATAACAGGGGTTTTAAAGCGGTGAGATGTGAATATGTTGAATATTGTCTTTGTTTTAAAAATTACCTCATTCAAATTACAGTTGTTACTTTTCAAATTAAACGAAGCTTTAGCTGAAATCCTGATAACCAAAAATTTGAATAATTCAAAAAAGTAAAAGTTGTCTGTAAATAGCGTAAGTAATATTACATGCTTTTAATTTAAGAAAAAATCAATACAGTATTATGTAGGAAAAACGCACACATAAAAGAAATCTAAAAATTGAGCAAAACGAGAAACAATTTCTAAGAACTTTCAAGGAGCTAAATTTAATATAACGTCCTAGGAACAAACAAACACTGATCCGTGCATAAAATTTAAAGTGTTTTTTAGCTAAAAAGTGACTCGACAGATGCTGTATATAAGTCGTTATAACGAAAACTATCATTATCTTTAAAGAATATACCGATTGTACACCTGGAATTTAGAATAATCTCAATCCGTTGATGGGGGAGGGGGGTAAAATATGTTATATGTTAATAGAAACAATTTTTAACAATCATAAAATAATTATATCTTGCTTACCTTAAATTTTATGCAAAATGCTAGATGAACATTTTAGATAAATTCAACAAGTTCAACTGTATAATATTTAGAAATAAAAACGATAAACTCTTCTTTGCGGCAAGAAAAATGATGGTTTACACTTCTCACTGAAACGTACGACTGGACCCCATCAGAAACTCCCCCAAAAACAAATTTCGGTAAACACATGCGATTGGTAAACACATGCTTTACAGCCGATGGGGTTTGTATGACCATAAATTCTACAATGGTCCACTGCGTCTCAAGATGTCTTTTGAGACCTGTCCTCGTCCAGTTTCCTAATTACATTCAATGCGAACACCTGGTTCGGCATAGATGTGAAACAAGTCCTTTATTTATGTGTCTGGGCGATTGGGGGGAGATGATTTCCGGATTTAGAGAGTAGGAGAATAATTAACAAAGGATGGGTTTCCTGGAACGGCAATTCTGGATGGAACCCCATCGTTTCAAGCAAAGTGCCCTCTCTCATCGGATTTTTTCATGAAATAGTTGACAAAAACCAGTTTCACTTACAAGCTTTTGTAGTTTACAGATAATGAGCAATATGCCGCCCCTAGGCATACTGTTGATGGCTGTACAGACGCCCGGTGCGCTAAAGTAACTAATTGTTACTCGTGTTGCAAGATACAAATTGGGGCGATATACTGGCAGCAATCCCATTTAACCCTCTGGTCCTATTTTTCTAAGGGGAGAATGAAGGATAGCCGTTTTCACTATTTTATCTGGGAACAAATGTTTGACATTTGTGTTTTTGTTTTACTTTTTAACGCATACAACTGCCCTTGTAAATTCTGTTGCTTGCGTCCCAGAACTTTTTTATTTAAGACCTAGAACTTTTTTTTTATTTAAGAGATTTTTTTGTTTATTAAGATTTTTTATTTAAGTTGACTGAAATGCCGCCCATAAAATGTGCCGCCCCAAGCAAGTGCTTGTTTTGCTGGTGCCTTAAGCCGGCCCTGGCTCCCACCATGCTAATCTTTTTAGCCTGCGCCTCTTTCGATTCCAGCAAATTGCTTTTAGCTTTCTGGCATTACAGGAGATATGGTGCATTTTTAGGAAAAGTGGTTATTTTTAAACACAAGACACTGCTTAAGGGGTCGAAGTTCTCAAATGGCATATTTGTATGTGTTCACTTAAAAGGGTGGAGGGTAGAGATGCAGATTTGTGGTGGCTATGCCGCCATTGGTGACCAAGTTTGCAATCATGGCAACCAAAATTATTACAGTAAGTCCCTGTTTCTGGTGACTGAAATTTCTCCAGAATCCTCAGTCCTACTGCACCAGCGGCTGGTCGATTGGGCCGATTGCCTCGCGGTCACGGACCACAGTCAATCGCCTCTTTGTTGGGAATCACAGTTTGATTTCCATGCTGTTGTGGACCACAATATCATAGTTATGTGTGAATTGTGATTTGGTCACACTGAGAGTATTACGTGTTCCTAATTAGCGAAATATTTTAGAAAAAATCATAAACGCGTCTTCTACCGTGTGTGTGGATCGCAAATTCAATAAAATCGAAATCGATTAAAATTTTGCTTTTTTTTTTTACAGGATTCTTCCATGGATTCTCAATTATATTCTTGAGAGTACTTCACCTCATTTTTCGTTTTTGTCCTAGAATTTTCTTCTTTCCATGGGCGAAAATCCTTGCCCCAGTTCACAGGATGTCTACAAGTTACAAAATACTGAAAATGTTAAGATATTGGTCATATATATCCCAAAAATGTTGTGAAATTTGAACAAAACTACAAATTTTGATCAGAAGAAATGACCAATAAGTATCTTTCTGTTAGTTTTGCAATCTATTTGCATTGACTGAAATTTTTATACTTATTTCATTTTATACACAAAAAAAACTACTTTTGTATGATATTGTTAATAAAGTGAAGGGTTATTTTGCAGCAGTATCCCGAAAATCTGCATTTGTACATGGTCCTTGGCATACCTCGTTTAATTTGAAAAATATTTTCCACTTTTGCATTCTGTTTGCATCGACTACAATATTTGTAATTGTTTTGCGTTTTATAGAGAAATTTTATTTTTATATTGCTATTTTCCAAATGTATTATTTATAAAATAAAGAGCTATTTTGTAGCAGTATTGCGGACAACTGCATTTATACACAATCCATGGCATATTTTGTTTAATTTGGGAAATATTTCTTCATTTGTAATCTGATTGCAATTTTTGCAATTATTTTGTCATTTATACAGAGAAACTATTTTCAAATGTATTATTAATAAAATGAAGGGTTAATTTGCAGCAACATTGCGGAAATATGCATTTGCACTTGATTATCTGTATATTTTGTTTAATTTTGAAATCATTTTCCGCTTATGCAATCTGTTTGCATTATGCATTAACTATTATTCACAAAAGTTTTCACTTCACAGTGGGAATCACTCTTCTATGTCTGTCTATATGAGCATTAAATCAACATACAAGTCACTGCCCATGATATATTATGGATTTTCTTTATGCTATTATTAATTTACATCTTGCATCACATGTATTATGAAATAATTTTGTTTTAATTTTAAAAAATCCAGCTGAAATTTAAATAAGCCCAAACTAAAATTTCATTGCAGAAAATTTGTTTCCCTTTTCTTTTCTTTTGCCGAAAAAAATGTCACCATTTCAACTATTCTTAAGGCTGCCGCTGTTGAGTTGCCCTGCTAAAATAATCCTTCTCCATCCATCTTCATCTTCTAATTATCCTACCTTAGAGTATCTGACTGAATTATCAAATTTTTGTTTTTAATATTCAGGTGAAATGTTTAGAAGAGATAACAATCTTTTTGTACATTCCAAGCTTTATATATTTTGGATTTAAAGGTATTTGTATTGTAGAAACAAGTTGAATTTAAGCCAAGGGAAATCTTAACTGTAAAGCACTAATCTCTTAGCATCCTTGTTTATTTCTTTAAAAAAAAATCTTTTTTTTTTTCTAATATTTTTTATTTTTAGGGTTATTGTGTCAAAGAAATCTTTTATAAATCCTCTTATTTATCAATTCATAACTTAGAAATTTTGTTATGTTTTACGTATTTTTCACCCATGGCAATCCTATCTAATCTTCATTTGTTATTGTTAATATTTCCGTCTTGTCTGTGACTGTTTAAGTATTTTATATTCATATTTTAAAAATGGAAATAGTCATTATCTGGTTTCTGCCTTCATTTTTAAAACATACTAGTTTTTATAGCTGTTGTTTTATGGCTAAGGGGTGAAATTAAATGAATTGAATAAATTTAAATAAAATTTTGTAATTTAAATTTATCTCTTTTGTGTCATTACCTTTTCTCTAAATAGGATATTTCTAGCCTATAACATACCAATATAAACTTGATTTTAGACACCTGTCGTTATTGAAAATTTTTTGGCCACTAACATTTTTTGTTTGGCCACTAAAAATTTTGTTTAGTGGCCAGTGGCCACTATTAAAAAATCTGAAACTGAATCTTTACTGGAGGTATGAGAGCAGCACTTTTAAATGGTTTAATAAAGTGCAGGGCAGTAAGTGGGGTATTTTCAAGAAGCCATGGATGCTCATCTGTAACTCGTTTCAGGCACACTGCACTGAGAAAGAGGAGAAACAATACCATAAGATAATGTTCTCTGTGGTTGTAATTTGAAGGGGGGGGGGCTTACTTCACTACTGCATTCAATGTTTCTCTAAATAATTTTATATGTGTTTACAAGTAGGCACATTTTCATATGAATGTTGTTTATCAAGATCACAGTAATGTTTTTTTTACATAGTATGTATCTTTCTTATACAAGCATTTTTCATTTTCTTGCCAATCAGCGCATGATCAGTATATTCCACTGTGAGGATATTATAAATTTGTAAACCCAATGGGTTGGCTCCTCGCCTTCAGGAATTAAAGGTTAGGCTTTAAACTAAATGGATTGAGTGGATGGTGTCTTCTGATGCAGCAGTGACAAAGGGTGGAAACTTGAAAAGGTTGACATTGTGTGATTGTAAAGTGAGCAAAAGGTTTGACATTCCATCAGAAATTATTCTTCGATTTTTCAAAAGTGCTAAATCAGCAATGTAATGGACGGAAGTGAAGACAATGTTATCTTCAAGGAAGATGATGATGATGTCAGTAGTGAGGTAGAGAATGGCACTATTCACCTTGATTTTCTAATGATAGAAGATGAATATCATGAACTGTTTGGGAATTAACACTAATACTGATTTCAAAGGATTTGAATGAATTTTTGTAGAATCATGAAATGCTTGATTGCTAATAGATGATTGTGTGAATAAATCAAGATATATGAATTTAAAAATAAGTGTACAACTGCTAAAATATAAGTTTTCTCTCATTTATCCTGTGTTATCATTTTTTATGTGCTAATTCTTTTTAAGTATCTTTAACTCATATAGTCTACTCATCACAGAAAATGCAACACTATGAAAGAGCAAGTAGAGTGTGATGATTAAGGATACACAGAGAGAGATGGCATATATAAATAAGTGATGTTTATTCCAGAAGGATAATACAATACAGTAATAGCATAGACAAGATGATCAGTTGGCAGTAGGATCACCTCATGCAGTGATAGCGATACAAGCAGCAGCCCTTTGAGGAACAGATGCAATGAGCTTGCGGATAGTTTCCTGAGGGATGGGTGGCCATATGCCTTCAACCATCTTCCACAGGTTAACCTCTGTTTGAGGTGAGGGCAGAGCAGTCGAACGACAACCAATCACGTCTCATTATTGCTCAATGGGGGAGAAATCTGGAGACAGTGGAGGTCAAGGAAGCACCTGGATACCTTGCAAGGCTTATCTCTGATGGTTACCTTGTGCAATCATACATTATCTTGCTGGAAAACAGCATTTTGCAACTGTTGAAGGTAGGGCAGTGCAACCCACCACAGCACCTCATCCACATACTGTTTTGCCATCATTGTGTCTCTAATATAAATCAGAGGTGACTGGCTATCAAAGCCAATGGCTATCGAAGCCCCAAACCATGATGCCACATTGTCAAGCAGTATGACATTCAACAGTCGCAGCAGGATTGGATCTGTTTTCACTTCACCTCCAAACTCTCACACAGTGACTATCATTCAACAAACAAAACTGAGACTCATCACTGAACACTACCCTGTCCAATTCAGTTGTCCAAGAGGCTCGAGCCCGACACCACTGCAATCTTTCACATTGGTGTCTTGTCATCAATGGCAATCTTCGTAAAGGATAGTTTGAGGGCAAGCCACTTTCAGCCAATCATTGAGAAACTGTTCTCTCTGATATTGGAATATCCAATGTACCTTGCAAATTCTGCAGAATGTTGACAGTCGTCATTTATGGGGCTGTCACCACATGAATGTGTTGATCAATGCATGCTGACGTATATCTGGATGGAACTGTACTACTGCGATGATTTACATGCCCTTCTTCAATCCATCTTCTCCAAATCTTTCTTCTTTGCACAGTGGATGCATTTATGTGTATTTCAGATGTGAGACACCAGTATGACCACCCAGCCGTATATAGGCCTAAAATGAATTCACACGATCGTTCAAATGCTGAAACGGACTTCGTTGTCAGGCGGGCATCTCTTCAACAACACATGTCTTCTGAAATTAAAATCAGCTCAGAAAACTGGTTTCTATAGGCGACAGACAGCAGTAACTGTTGCCTCATCTGCTGTTGTCATCCCTTGTATCCCGTGCTCTAATCACGTAACCTACTTGCATTTTAGATCATTTGCATGCATTGGCCAGCTTTGTTTGTCTTACAATTGACATAATCATATGGCCAAGGCGTCATGGTGTTGCATTTTCTATGCCGGGTAGTGTATAAATCAACTTCCTACTTTATTAGTGAAAAAAATTCCAAAAATTATATTGGCTTGTACATGCAAATATACTACAAATAATATATTTACAGGTAAAGATGCAACTCAAGCCTTTGAAAGGGCAAATCACTCTGAGGATGCAAAGAAACTACTGCAGACATTTTTCATAGGGAATTATTGTGATGTAAGTGTGTTATTTTTTATTTTATCCCTTAAGTTTTAAATGATTTCATTTTCTATATTTTTCCAATTTCACTTATTTTAGCCAGAACATGAGCTGTTTCAAAGAGTTGACCCTTGTAATTACACTTCAATAATGATTGATACTGAAAGAACTTTGGCTTATCTTTTGGGATTGAGTTCACGCAATGAAGTGATTGGGCCTCCTATGAATCCTTGTGAAATTCAATATTCTCACTGGCTTTTATCTACTGTGATGCATGGTGGACTTCAAGTATCCCAGCCACCTAATCCATTTGAAGAAGAAAAAGGAGAAGCACGTAGTGCATCTGCTGCAGCATCTCCAGGTATTATATAATTTTAGTTGTGATCCTGTCTCTATATTGTACATCATTTCTTCATCTATTATATGATAAGCATTTTAATTAAAGTAGGCTAAACAGGGCTGTGGAGCCAGTCTCTCAAACCTCTAACTCTTCTTTTTTCTACTATCTGACTGCAACTTTGATTCCTCTTGTGTTTTAATATCTGACTCCGATGCTGACATTTAGCAAGTGATTTTTAATTTTTTTATATCAATAATTTTTTAATAAGTAAATATTTGATGTTTTTAAATTTATTATCTAAAAATTATTTTAAAAAACTATGGAAAAATTAAATATTCCAAAATAAAATTATTATAAAATAATTTTATTTATGTTTCAGTATCAGTATATTTTTACCAACTCCACAGCCCTGGGGTAACTCTTATCTGGGCAATATGGGACTGGACTGTTTTATCAATACCTAGTAGTCATGCATTTTAGAGAATATTTTAATTGTGAATGCACTCTTACACTTTTGATTTTATTTATCATTTTCAGTTTTCTCACATTTAGTTTTTTTCACATCCACTCAGTTTGAATAATACAATAATAAAAACAGAATAAATATGGATGATTTTTTAAAAGTAATTCTTATGGAATATGTAGAGCTTCATCAAATGGTTGAATGAGTTATTTACATAATTTCTACAGTTCTCAATGAAACCCGAGTAACTCAGTTTATAGACTATCTCTCCTAATCAAAAGACTAGGTTCAAGCTCTGTCTCTGGGAAATTTTTAATGGTATCCAAGTTATGTTGATTCCCTGAAAGTTGATTCAGCCAAAAGTGATAAATAAAAGTTTCTTAACATTGCCCTCCTTGTATTTTAAATATCTTAGAAAACTCAAATTTTAAATATCTTAAATTTCAAGTTTTAAATATCTGAAGTTTCAAGTTTTAAATATTTTAAATATCTTAAGTTTCAAGTTTGAGATACAGCATTATTTTATGTCTATTTATTTTGTCTTATGTATTATTTCATTTCTATTCTATAACTTGTAATATCATTTGTGATATAGTTGTGAATGGTTATGTTATGGGACAAAGGCAGGAAGTAGAACAGTGATGATAAGTTGGGAAATTGCTGCTTAACGGAATTTTTTTACAGTGTATATCAAAACAAAAGCACATTTTCTTTAGTATTTTCAATTTATTGAGGGAAATTTAAAGGGTAAAGGGGAACATTGTGGCTAATCAAAGGAAGAAATAATGAATATTATTATTGCATCTGAAAGCAGGCTTGGTTTTATGAACCATCAAAATATGATTAAAAGCTGATACAGTTGCAAGGAGTGCCATATGTACATAAAGACAGGAAACATGCTTCTTTACAAGAAGTAGAGCAATGGGTTTAAACAGTGGGGGATCAAGTTCTTAAATGGAATATTAAAAATGTCTTCTGGAAATAGGAATATGTGATGTTTCCTACAAAAACTGTGACATGAAATTTTCTCCTAGTGATGTAGGTGAACTTTCAAACTTATTTTGTTCAGACTGGTGATTCTGAATTTGAAGGATTTAGACAAAATAAAATGTTCTGCACTTAATAAATATTTTTGGTAAGTACTCTCATTATGTTTTTATGACTCAATAGTATACTGCAATGTTGTTTTTCCCAACTGATACTCCATGGATTATTCAGAAAGTGTGAATTAATTATCTGTTGATATTTTTAAAATTTTAGTTTTTTTGTTATCCTGTATGTTATCTAATGATCATATTATTATACACCAAAAGTTATAATAAACAAAAGGCTGGAAAATTTTAAAGTAAGCAATTAGTATGTTAATGGTAACACTATAACATGAGACAAAATCTAATTGTAATAAAAGTTAACCTTAAACTTATGATAACTAGGAAAGTGCATAAAAAATATAATTTTAAATTTAATGAAGTACATGGTTCAATACATGCATTAGAAGCTGAACCAAAAATAAAGTATATGCAATTTCTAATGGCATTACTAGGGAAGTATACAAAAATCTATCAGTTGCCTACTTTGTAATTTGGACTGGTGTAGCATTTCATTCTAAATGTTAATTTTATGTATCATTGCAACAAAATGTCCAAAACACACTAAGACCAGAAAGGCCAACTCAGTAGCATAACAAATAAGTTAAGCATATAAGAATGGGATAGAAGAGATAATACTGGTACTTTTCCCACTTCAAAATAAATATCTGACCTCAAAAAGCAATTTATACCCTTAGCAAAAAATGGTGGAGCCATCTGTATTACAGAGAACCAGCCTTCCATCTACAAATTAAATATTTCTTGTCCCTAGAAAGCAATTTATATCAATATATACTAATTGCCAAGTGTCTGTCTGTCTGTCCATCACCCTTTTTTTTAGCCACTTTCCGAATAGTTAGACACTTGTAATTTGATACACGGTTTGATCGTTCGATAAAACTCCCTGGAAAAATTGAATTTTTCAAAAATGTTCTCTAGAGGGGGGTGCTCCACACCAAAACTTACGAAAAGCGAAATAATAGGAAAGCATACTTTCCCATAAGTTAGAGACTTCAAATTTGATGTATGGGTAAATCGTTCGAAAGGAAGAAAGTGTGCAATTTCAGATTTCCAATATTTGCTACTCAAGGGGGTGTCACACACCAAAATGTTCGATTTACTAGGCTTAAAATTAGGTATGCGGACTAATCATTTGATGAAAACACCCAAGATGAATATAGTTTTTCAAAAACGTTCGTTTAAGGGAGTGCTTCAGAGGAAAACGTTCAAAAGGTGAATTGATAAGAAAACATATTTCGGGATAAAATAGAAATTTGGTGTATGTGTAGATAGTTTGGAAGGAAGAAAGTGTACAATTTCAGTTTTCCAATATTTTCTACTTTAGGGGGTGTTGCACACAAAAATGTTCGATTTTTGGAATGAAGTAGAAACATCCCTTTTAGAACATGATAGAGGCTTGGTATTTGGTATATGTACAAATCATTTAATAGAAAACCCAAGAAGAGAGAATGGAGTTTTTCAAATATGTATATTTAAGGAAGGTGGGTACTCCACAGAAAAACATTCGAAAGGTGAAATGATAGAAAAAGCATGCTTTGCAATGAGTTAGAGACTTCATATTTGGGATACGGTTAGATAGTTGGAAAGGAAGAAAGTGTGCAATTTTAGTTTTCCAATATTTGCTATTTTAGGGGGTGTCACACACCAATATGTACAATTTTCAGAATAAATGAAACATGCTTACTTTTAAATGTGATAGAGGCTTGATATATTTGGTATATGGGCCAGTCATCTGATACAAAACCTAAGACGAATGGAGTTTTTCAAAAATGTTCATTTATGGTTGTGTTCCACAGAAAAATGTTCAAAAGGGGAGATGATAAAATAGTATGCTTTGGGATGAGATAGAGACTTTAATTTGGTGTACTGGTAGATAGTTCAAAAGGAAGAAGTGCACAATTTAGGTTTTCCAATATTTTCTTCTTTAGAGGGTTCTGCACACTAAAATATTCGATTTGCCGAATAAATGTGAAACTCGAATTATTAAAAAAATTACAATATTCAGGGGTTGCTTATTGCGAGACCATTGATTTTCAACGGGTATTCGGCTAGTCCCTAACTAATGTTGTGGTGTCATCTTTAGTGCAGAGAACCAATTATAGTTAATACATGTGATTTAAGCATAACAATTAAATAAAATAAAATATTTCTATATCATATGAGTACTCAATTTTAATTGAGTAAAAGTTTTATTGACCGTAAAATACATTACATACTAATTTGTCTTCTACCACTTAGGGTAACCATTTTCAAGAACAAGTATTTGTAAACACTTTATATCAATTTATATCAATTTTCATAATCAATGTTCTAGATCTATAAACTATTTTAATTTTTCATGAGTACTTTAATGTTTACTTTGATTACTTTAAAAAAAAATTATTGGTAAACTATTGAGTTTGAAATTTCATTTTGACCATAAAATACATTACATACTAATTTGGCTTCTACCACTTAGGGTAACCATTTTCAAGAACAAGTATTTGTAAACATATATATAAACTCTTTCACTTTTAAGTTTT
Organism: Amaurobius ferox; assembly: GCA_951213105.1. Taxonomy (NCBI): domain Eukaryota; kingdom Metazoa; phylum Arthropoda; class Arachnida; order Araneae; family Amaurobiidae; genus Amaurobius; species Amaurobius ferox. The sequence continues at coordinate 48,336,072 of OX578133.1, forward strand.
AACAACAGTACAACAGTAGTTTTCTAGAATGCATGCACAGTGCAGCTGTTGAACATGTTAGTTGATTTTGTTAAATGCTTTAGTTGCCAAGAGCTATTATGTTTTATGTGATTATAATAATAAAAATTACAAAAGATTTATGTTTATTTTGTCATTAACTTGTATCCATGTAGTTTCAGGTACATCTCCTACTGAAACTAAGCTGACAACAGGTTATGAACAGTTTATAAAATCTCCTACATATTCCCTGCACACAGAGATGTTCCTACAAAATGTAGCAGAAAATAGATTTAATGATCCTTTAGCCAAGAAATTCATGTTTTATATTAATGATTATTGTGTTGAGCATCACATAAATATTCATTTAAATCTGTCTAGAGACCATCCTGTAGAAGAAATTGGCTGGTTTGTATTAATATTTTGTATTTATTCTCTTGCATAAATATTTTTATAATTTATTTCCTATGCCTTTTCTTGAGATATCCTCCTCCTGAACATATTTTGTTTTTCTTTCTTTCCCACTATTTTAAGTATAGATTTCATTGAAATCTCTGATTCAAAATATATCACTTCAGTGAATATTTTTATATTTTCAACTTATTTTTCTTTTAACTTGCACTATTATTATGATAATTCGTGTGACTCTATAAACTAATATTTTATGTGATACATAATTGTATAATTATATAGGCTTTTGATGTCACTATTGCTTAAACATTTGGGACTTGGTGATGCTGCTTTATCTCTTGCTGAAAATGACTATCCTCATATGCTTCCAGCTATAGAAAGTATATTAAAAATAACGCAGCAAGCAAAATGTTGTCTAATAAAGGTATTGAGTTACATAATTTTTATGATATTTTTTCCTTCTATTCAAACTTTTAGTAAGTTTTGACAACTGCTTAACAAAAAATATTTTCATATTGTTAATGTTTAATTCATACCACATATCTACATAAATGATTCACTAATGTTAACAGTGTTCTCTCCAGAAAAATTTCATAGCTGTTGATCAGGTCAATTGATGAGTAGGATAAACTTAAAGCAAAAAAAACCTTACGAAGTGTTTTTTTATTTTCTAAACAAACAACAGAACTTTATTTGTATACCACACATTTATAATTTTAGTACGGTACATAATATATTTTATAATAAATGGAATATATTTAAGTGAGTATTGCAAATTGTTTTTTTTTAAAACTTTACAACATAATTGAAAAGTGTTTATGACTTTGTTCATTCTGTCTGTCTGTCTGTCTGTCTGCATGATAACTGCCGTAAAAATGACTTTATCAAAATGAAATTTTAGTATGTTGTTCAGACGGTCTGTGGGACCCATGGGAATATAAATGAATAATAGCGTCCAATTAGTTTTGAACTGAAGCTGGGTTGAAAAAATGAAATGCATTGAATCCTATGGAACCTAATTTTTCAAACATTTTTTAAGCGAATTTAAAATTCTCAAATTGCTTCGAAAGTTTTAGGAAATATTCAAATTATCCCATAAGAAATATGAAAAAAATTTCTGCGAAATATATTTGGTAGTTTTTAAAATAAAAATTAAAATAATAATTTCACCCATATTATATGAAGAGATCACGTGACCCACTTCAAAATAAAATATGGCATCCATCTTGTGCCAAAATCATGATTTTTAAAGTTCTTTTTAATTTATATTTAGTGTTGTGTCCGTCCTAAAACCGCTTTATTTTTGCTTAATTTCTGTGCATCTACAATGAAACAATGTAATAATATATTTGAGTTTAAAGTATCATCAAACTTTGATTATTTCTGCAACAAAACCTAATTTTCACTTATAGAGAATGTAAACACATAAAGATGTATGATGAGTTGTATAAGAATTGTTGAATTTCTTGAACACAAAATTATTTTGCTTTGGAGTCTGCAATATAGCTGATATGAATGAAACATTCATTGATTTTACACCGAGAAGCAGACGTTTTTTTCGATGAAGTTTTGAGCATAGAGTTAAATTACTTATGCATCCATGGTTTTAAGTTTTTAAATAAAATAAATTATTGTAGTATTGTAATGAATGAAAGGAATGGAATAAAAGTGTATGAATGAAAAATTTACAGATTTTACATAGAGAGCCACACAGTTCAAAATGAGTTCAGTATGTACAGTTCAAAACTACTTGGAAAGAGGGTGTTAACACTTTGTTATTTAATATGACAATCCTCTCCAAACTTTAATGTCCATTATTTAAGTTTCCTATCTCTCACTATAACCCAGTAAATATCCCAACTTTATTTAAAAGGAAATAAATAAATGATTTGGAATGGTACATATTGTATCAAAAATTTCAAAATTAAGATTTCTAAAAAGGGGTAAATAATGACTATTTTTTTGTAAATATTACAAGAAAGATCAATCATGCTTAAAGCATTGATTATGAAACACTTTCCAACTTCACTGCAATTTTATTTAAACATGTCTAAAATGCAATACATTCCTCGGTAATATTTTAAAACTTATCACAATACTACATTAATTTATTATATTTGAAAACTTAAACCATCATCGAAAAAAATGAACTTCATTCAAATGACGGCATTGAAATATAAATTGCCTGGTTTAAACATCTCTAAAATGTGATACATTCCTTGGTAATAATTTTAGAATTATCATAATACTACGATAATTTATTATATTTGAAAACTTCATCGAGAACAACTGAAATTCATTCAAATGACGTCATAGAAAAAATAACACGCCTGTCTCTCTCTATAAAAGCATCATTTCATTCATAAATAATTTCCCATTCATGTCATTCATCACAATACTATAATAATTTATTTTATTTAAAAATTAAGACCATGGAGCTGCAAGTAATTAAACTCTATGCATAAAACTTCATCGAAAAAAACCGTCCTTCTCTTTGTAAAATCAATGAACATTTCATTCATATCAGCTATGCAGACTCCATGAACTAAATGATTTTGTGTTAAAGAAATACAGCAATTCTAATACAACTCATTCTACATATTTTGCTGTTTACATTTTACATAGGTGAAAAATGGGCTTTGTTGTAAAAATAATCAAATTTGGATGAGCATTTAAACTCAAATATATTGTAATTGCGTTGTTTCAGTATGTAGATGCACAGAATTTAAGCAGAAATAAAGTGGTTTTAGGACGGATACAACACTCAATATGAATTAAAAAGAACTTTAAAAATCACGATTTTGAGACAAGATGGATGACATATATCATTTTGAAGTGGGTCACGTGATCTTTTCATATCATGGTCACATGATCGCTTCATGTAAGAGGTGTTATTATTATTTTAATTTTTATTTAAAAAACTACTGAATATATTTCGCTGAATTTTTTTTTATATATTTTATGGAACAATTTGAATATTACATAAACTTTTCGAAGCAATTTGGGAATTTTAAATCCGCTTGAAAAATGTTTGAAAAATTTGGTCCCATAGGGCTCAATGTATTTCATTTTTTTAACCCGGGTTCAATTCAAAACTAATTGGGTGATATTATTCATTTATATTCCCATAGGTTGTGCAGACCGTCTGAACAACATACTAAAATTTCATTTTGATTAAGTCATTTTTATGGCAGTTATCATGCTAACGGACAGACATACAGACAGAATGAACAAAGTCATAAACACGTTTCAACTTTGTTGTAAAGTGTTAAAGATGATAATTTCTGACTTAGTACACTTAACTGAAAACTCTGAACTGCTAATAACAGAAATTTTAACCACATGACTTGTTATTTTCCCTTTTAAATTTAATGTAAGCAAAATCCTCCATTTTAAGATTTGGAATTAGAAATCTCCATTTTCATCATTTACATATGATAACAAAAGTTCATCTTTCATCTGTTGCTCTTGTTGTTTTCCTTTTTTCTGAGTTATACCAATGAACTGTCATAAGTTTCTTGAAACTTTCAAACCAGATTACTTTAATGTTTTGGTTTGTTTGTATAATATTGTATAATATTTCATTTTTAATTGAATATAACATATATTCAGTTTCCATATGTTCTAAGGTAAAATATGGTGGTTTGTTCCAAGGAACATGATTGTCAATCAAACTCAAAATTCAACTTTTCTTCTCCAAGTGCATTGAAGTGAAATACAGACATAAATTTGTTCACCAAAAATCTTTCAATATTTCATGTATATTGGTAATGAAATATTGAAAGTAAATAGTTCATATAAAGAAGTTTTGTAAATAAATTCACAAAAATCTAGTATTAAAAGCAAAGATTGCACAGCTCTGCAAAGTAAAATATTAAAATGCATGTTATATATATTATTATAAGCAGGCCTCAAAATACTTAATTTTAAATAATTTGACATAGGTTAGTCATTTTCCCACCCCCTTTACTGTAAATCCTGAAGAAGTGTTCTGAGATAAACTATTCTAAGGTATAACGGTCATCTGTACAACATCAATGCTTTGCTATGCTGTACATTAATTATTTTTGTATTTTAACTGCAGTGTTATTCGTTTAATTGATCACTTAATGAAATTTAGGCTAAATTACATAATTCATTTCAGGCTCGTCAGGATGTAAATAGTTCATATAAAGAAGTGTGTAGTCCTGTATTTGAGAGGTGTAGATTCTTGTTTCATGAAATGCGCCCATCAAAAAGTCCTGAAGTATCTGCACTATCGAAATTAAAATTCTGTGGTACAGTTCCTAAATGGAAGCATGCTGTGCATAAACTCATCAGGAATCATAGACTTTCTAGAGGTACTTTTAAATGATCTGAATGGATTTTGAAATGAATTTTAGTCCTGCTTTTAAAACATTATTATAGTATATGTTATATATGAACAAATTATCATTTTCTTATGAGAATATTATTTTACCCTTTCCAGTTTCATCTGTGTGAAGAATAACCCAGAAAGCCCTATAAAATGCACTTGTCTGTAGTCACATTTTTCATATCACCTCATTAAGTTGCAGAACTTTTTTTTGGCATTGTTAGTTACCTTGAGCAGCAAATAATGGATATTGATGCATGTGCTACAAGTAATAAAATACTATGCATTTCCCTGTGTTCAATAGAAATTCTTATCAGTTCTTTCATTTTTTTTATATAACAGTGTCAGTAGTTGCAAGCAGGTACCTTCATTACCTAATGCTCATAAAATAAGGTAAAAGCACGATAGATTCCATTACAGAAGAAAATTTATTGAATACTTTTAAAATGGCCTTAAAAACTTCTCATGTAGTCATCTTGCATTTTGCAGTGGCTAAATTTGCCTTGGCAAGAGCTGCCTTAAAAATATTTCTCTTACCTACTGTCAAAGAGAGAGAGAAAGAGAGAGAGAGAGAGAGATGCATTGCAAGAATGTGTTCTCCTAAAACTTCAGGCTGCTTTCTATAATGAGTAATAAAAATTCACTTTTTCTAAAAACCAGTGTGGTCTCTTATATTTTTAATTAAAAATGAGGTAAGGTACTAAAATTAATAAGATAATTCACTTTTATTAAAAATTTTGAGATATCTTGCATTAGGGAGACAGATCAAAACTTGTGAAGATAGCACTTCCAATACTTCCTTAAAGGAAACAAATGTTTGCTTAACATAGAAATATCTTTAATGAGTTTACTCCTGCTTTCACAGATGGTTCAAAAGCAGGTGATTATGTTGGTTTGGCTAATGTTTGTAACAATACTGTAATGCCTTCTAAACTGCAATTACCTTGATTTTTACTGCTGTGATTATAGCAATATACCAGTCTCTAATATTCATCTGTCATCAAAATTTTATAAAGCACATTATTTATACTGACTCGTTGAGTTTGTTGCAGCTCATAGCATCTAAATAGCCATGAATTACCCCATTGCCTCTGATATCCTCGCGTATGAGCATCATCTGAAGGTATAAGGATACTATACTAAATTCTGTTGGGTCCCACAACATATTAGTATCAAAGGAAATTAGTTGACAGATATTGTTGCTAAATCAGGTACTCAAACTTTAAATCTGACCATCCCTTTAACTAACATCAAACAATTTGTTTTGAGAAATATTCATGACAAATGGCAGTATTCCTGAAATCAGCAATCTCATAATAAGTTGCACGAGAAATCAGCTACTCAAACTTTAAATCTGACCATCCCTTTAACTAACATCAAACAATTTGTTTTGAGAAATATTCATAACAAATGGCAGTATTCCTGAAATCAGCAATCTCATAATAAGTTGCACGAGATAAAGCCCTTAGTACAAAAATGGACTAGTTTCCAATCTAGGAAACTTGATGTAATTTTAACTTGTTTACACACTGGTCACACTTGTTTTACCCATAGGCACTTACTTTTAGAAGAAATTGAACCCTTTTGCAATGGTTGTTAAAACCTTAATGAGTGTACAGCATATTTTAATTACTTGTACTAAATATAAGCAGTTTCGGTTTAAGCGTTTCAAGACTTAACTATAACTTTGACAGAGATGATTGGAGAAAATCCTCATTTGGGTCTTTTACCATTCTTGTTGGACATCAGTTTTTAACACTTTACAACAAAGTTGAAAAGTGTTTATGACTTTGTTCATTCTGTCTGTCTGTCTGTCTGTCTGTCTTTTAGCACGATAACTGCCTTAAAAATGACTTAATCAAAATGAAATTTTAGTATGTTGTTCAGACGGTCAGAAGGACCTATGGGAATATAAATGAATAATATCACCCAATTAGTTTTGGAATGAACCCGGGTTGAAACAATGAAATACATTGAGCCCTATGGGACCAAATTTTCCAAACATTTTTTAAGCAGATTTAAAATTCACAAATTACTTCGTAAATTTTAGGTAATATTTAAATTGTTCCATAAAATATATATAAAAAAATTCAGCAAAATATATTCAGTAGTTTTTTAAATAAAAATTAAAATAATAATTACACCTCTTATATGAAACGATCACATGACCCACTTCAAAATGATATATGGCATCCATCTTGTTTCAAAATCAGGATTTTTTAAGTTCTTTTTAATTCATATTGAGTGTTGTATCCATCGTAAAACTACTTTATTTTTGCTTAAATTCTGTGCATCTACATACTGAAGGAATGCAAATACAATATATTTGAGTTTAAATGATTATCCAAATTTAATTATTTCTACAACGAAGCCTATTTTTCACTTATGTAAAATGTAAACAGCAAAATATGTAGAATGAGTTGTATTAGAATTGCTGTATTTCTTTAACACAAAATAATTTAGTCCATGGAGTCTGCATGGCTGATATGAATGAAATATTAATTGATTTTATAAAGAGAAGGACGATTTTTTTCGATGAAGTTTTAAGCATAGAGTTTAATTACTTGTAGCTCCATGGTCTTAATTTTTAAATAAAATAAATAAATTATAATATTGTGATGAATGAAATGAATGGGAGAAAGTTATGAATGAAATCCTGTTTTTATAGAGAGATCCAGGCATGTTATTTTTTCTATGACGTCATTTGAATTAATTTCAGTTGTTTTTGATGAAGTTTTCAAATATAATAAATTATCGTAGTATTATGATAGTTTTAAAAATTTTATTGTGGAATGTATCGCATTTTAGAGATATTTAAACCAGGCAATTTATATTTCAATGCCGTCATTTGAATGAAGTTCATTTTTTTCAGTGAAGGTTTAAGTTTTCAAATATAATAAATTAATGTAGTATTGTATAATTTTTAAAATATTACTGAGGAATGTATTGCATTTTCGACTTTTTTAAATAAAATTGCATTGAAGTTGGAAAGTGTTTCATAATCAATGCTTTAAGCATGATTGATCTTTCTTGTTTCCATCATATGTAACTTTACCTTCTATAACCTTTTAGCCATTTTTCATCATATTTTCCATAGTTATACATCTTCAATTGTTATGTTATTGTCATGTTATTGTGTCCCTTTTAATTTTTTATTGTGTTCCTTTAAATTTCTTGGGCATACATGGGCAAAAGATTTGGTTGATTCATTTAAGACTACTCTTTCTTTTGTTGGAATAGAGAAACTAGTTCAAGTTGCCATGGATGGACCTAACATAAATTTGAATTTTCTGAGACTTAAATGATGAAATTTCTACTCACCTATTCATCCTCAGCTTTTAGATTTGGGTACTTGTAGATTACATACAATCACTTGTGCTTTTAAGCCTGCAACTGCAGTGACTGATTGGCAAATAGTGCAGTTTCTTAAAGTTGCCTACTTAAAAATGTTCCTGCTAGAAGAGCTGACTATACTCACTACACTGGATCTACAGTATTTCTTGAGAAGTTTTGTTACATACAGTGGATCGAAGATTCGGGTACTTAAGAGGGCTTTCGAAATTTTGCCCCACATGGTTAAATTTATTGAATATGCTATCTGGAACAAAAAGAAGTATTGTAGCTGTAGCAATTTTAAAATTGTCTTTGAATGTTTAAAGGAAAACTTTGGATCAAAATTGGCATTTTTTTCAGTCACTGGCTACATAGAACCATTTTTAACTGAGTTTCAATCTGATGAACCACTTGCACCATTTCTTTATGAACTAGTAATAACTATAGCACAGTCAAATTTGCAGAGATTTGTAGAACCTTGTGTTTTACAAAAATGCTTCATGTTCTTACAAATTTGATGTTCTTGAAAAAAATAATTTATTCCCAGCATATGAAGTTGCACTTAGTTTTGCTGTAAAAGATGAATTGATAAAGATAAAGGAAAAGAAGGATATATACATTTTGAAAATGTGACAGTTGTGTCTTAAAGCGTATCAAGTTTTGTTCATAAACTTTTTGAACGTTCACCTCTACGATTTCCGTTGCCTCAAGCAATATAATTTTTTAATCCTACAATTTTTCTTCAAGCTGATTTAGCGATTGAGCATTTGTCAGTATGTCTAGAAATATTGGTTTCAAAGAACGGGATATCAGGAGTAAAAGCTGACAAGATTCATCAAGAGTTCCAAAATTTATTGAATAAGCTTCAGTTGTAAATATGATGAAATCTCACAAAAGAAGTGAAACTAGGCTTGATGATCATTGGACTAGTTTACTGGATCTAAATCAAGCTTCTAATAATTTAACCTCTTTTGTAAAATTACTTTTCATTTTATCTCATGATAATTCATTTCTTGAAAGCGAATTTTCCATTAATCCAGAGTGCATTATTGATAACCAAACAGAAGAAAGTTTTGTAGCATTATAGCAAGTTTATGGAGCAATAAATACTGCTAGGGAATTTGAAGTAATTAATATAACAAATGGATGGTTCAATCTGTAAAATGTACACATACCAGATATACTGATACTATGACAAGAAAGTAAGACGAGAAATATAATATAAAACAAATGGAACAAAGTCGAGAATGTATTGCTGCAGAACTGAAAAGTTTAGAACAGAAAAGAATTAAAATAGTGGTAGCTGCTCAAAAGGAAGCTGCACTGATTGAAGATGAAATAAATAGTCTCTGAAAATAATAATTTCTTTCTGCATACTATATTCAATATCACATAATTTGTATACTAAATGTTTTTATCAATTTGCTATATTATGCTGCATTCATTATAACAAGTATATATGATTTGCCTAATTTTATGAAGCAATTTAATTTTTTATTTGTATGTCAAATAACAAATTTCCAATTGGTGAAAAAATATTAACATGGAGAATAGGCACATCTAAAGCCTAGGTTAATTCAATAATTTGTTGCACTGTTTTTATAAACCTGGAATATGCCTGGGAAAGTCAGGGAATTTCATATCTTCTGGAAAGTGGTAACCTTGCAGAACTCCCAAGTTGTCATAACACAAAATCATCAATCTTGAATGATTCACCTGTACCAGGAGCTTCCTCTCCTCTCATCATAGAACAGCCGCAAGGACCATGAATCTGTTGAGCCAAGGCGAAGTCGATGAGGAATTTGAGTACCTCCCTGCACCACAGTGCTCCAATAGGGAGCCAGTAAGACAGTCTCTGGCCTGCTCATGCATAGAGGATTAGCCAGTTAGGCCAGAAACTCCATGTAGAGTGGGATACAGCTTTGCATGTCAGGTCAAGAGCTACTCTTCCCCTCAAAAAATTTTGTCCTCACCTTAAAAATCCTTAATGCAAACCATGTGGAAAGCAAGAACATTCTCAAACCAATTTTCCCTCAAAGAACCAATCATAAAAAATAATCCCACAAGAGGCGACTAAACACATACGTAATCGAGCCACTTAGACTCCTTTCAGTCCTTGGCCTCAAGTTTTCATAAACAAATGCAGCTACACTCTCAACTGTCATTTGATTGAAAGTGCCTTTACATGTGCACAGTATCAAAATGAGCAGAAATTATTGTATTTGAGTAATGCAGATGAAATATCAATTTACAATGTTAAAAGCTCTAATTAATGGGAATTTTATTTGAGTGCTCTACCTGTACATTTAATTTACACTTATGATTTTAAATATGGTATTTAACATAGTTAATATACGTATACACACACATGCACACATATTTGCATAGAGGGGGAGTTTTTGATATAACTTAAAGGTACTTTTATATATTTTTTTACACAAATTTAACACATATGCTATGTTGGAATGAATTCAGTTATAAAAAAACAGTGTATATAGGCCCCTCTATATGTATCAGGTGACATGACCACTCACTTTAAATTCACTTATTCAATGTCTCCTTTCATACAAATTTGAAGTTACTTGTCCTCCTATCATATTTGCCCTAGGTAACCTACACAATGTGCATGTTTTTCTTACAATTTTGTTCTGGGTCATATGATAGAGAAAATGTCTTTGATAGAGAAAATGTGCTTTTAAAGAGGGTGAAATTTTACATTTTGGATCATTTTCAAATATGATGGTCATGTGTAGCATAGTTCTGACAATATTAGAATATACTAAAAATGAAATGCAACTATTTTGATAGAAAGACTTAAAATTTAAATTTTTTAAACATATTGGAAAATCATGTTAAGAGTTCTGCAGTCTTGTGATGCAAAAATGACTTATCTTGAAATACATCATTCTGAGGTAAAAGGTGTTAAAGTTTTTCGGATACACTAATGCTATGGAAATATTTCAATTCACATTCTCATATCAGTTTTATTAATTTAAATATGCCTTCAATAAAAATATCATGGCATTAGCCTATTATTAGAAAGCCAACCCACCTTCTAAGGGCAAAATAGCATATTTTGAGTTGTATCTTTCTGCCATCACAAAGCTGTCCACTCAAAGCTCATTAAGAAAATCATTTTTTGTACTTACAATAATGTTAAGATTGAAACTCTGCAATATTTTTTTTATCGCTACAAGCACACTGCTTTGAAAATGGTCAGAATTCCACCTAAATATTAAAATAATGAAAATTTAAATTGAATTTTAAAAGAATAGTTTCATAGTGTCTCAGAACTAACCCTGAACAGAGTTTTATAGCTGTAGTTCACTTGTTTTTTCTGCTATAGCATACACACACACAGAAACTGTCTTTCATTATCATTGATCTTTCTACCAAATATATCAAATAGGAAAGGAAATGCCTGCCTTCTAGATATGAGTAGGGCCTGCAGCTGTACCTGTTATTTTGCCTGCAGCTGTACCTGTTATTTTATAATGTTACTTTTCAAATCTTATATGGGAGCCAGTCTACAGTTGAGACACTTTAGTATGGCCCTCAATGACCAATATATGGGGTCCTAAATTTGTAAGTAAATACTATAATATAATATAGGTACCTGAAATGTATCAAGATCTTTCATTATTGTGTTCACCCCTGGTTCTGTTAGGATTTTTTAAGAAATTCAATTGTAATTATATAGGTAGAATTATTTCATAAAATGGATAAGATAAAATAAAATTTTAAAATAGTAAATTTAAGCATTTTATTAATTTTAAATTCAACATTTTATGGGTATAAATGGTATGAAAATATTTGAATGTTATTATTTCATTATTTTCTTACAGATGAAAACCATCTGAAATTTATGACATCCTTTAGGATTTTGTTACTTTTTCTACATCATTGATGTTTAACCAGTATTTGAATTATTTAAAATAAACTTAGTATTATTGAAACATGATGATCAGTTTTTAATCAGCATTTCTAAAGTGTATTTCCATTTGTTAACTTTAATGATCTTTTAAATACAAAAATAAAAATAAAATTGTAAAATAATGTAGTTGTACTATATTTTATTTTAGTGCCAAAGGGAAAAGTTGAACATGTGAGGAATTTAAAAAATGAGAATAATAAATTTGACCCTGCTGTTATCATGTCATCTGTAAGTATATCATGTCATTTATCAATATCTCTCAATATAGTAAAAAATCATAGTTTATTTTTCTAGCACATTAATATTAGAGTTATATTAAGTATAACCAAAGTAACACAAATGCATAATTCTTATGTATCAGGTATATGTATTCTTTACTTATCAGGACATACATAACTATTATGAAAAAATGGTATGTTAGGATACAGTATGCCAACTGTTACAAACAGGTATTCATATATGTATTCACATCTGTTATATATCTGCATACATTATTATTACATATATTCAAATATGCTATTACACATATCCACATATGTGTTTATTATATATCCACATATGTTATTACGTGTCCACATATGTTATTGTTACGTATCCACATATGTTATTATGTATCTACATACATGTTTATTATGTAATTCATACCTGTATATTACATATCACATATGTATTTATAATGTGTCCCCATATGTATTTAAAATGTGTCCCTATACTTATTTATAATGTGTCCCCATATATATTTATAACGTGTCACCATACTTATTTGTAATGTGTTTCTACATATATTTATTATTTGTTCATATACATATTTATCACACATTGGGCAACTCCACAGTATAGTGCATGTTGCGGACATGACAGTTACAAAGTTTTATGCACTGTATCTTTGTAAACATAAAAATATTGATCTAGGATAATATATTTTTACTATTATAATAGATGTCAATTTTTCAGATTATATGTTGATTTCTATAATGTACTTAAATTAAAAAGAATACTTTATCAGGCAAAACACACAAATGTCATGTCTTTACTTCTAAAATATTTTTTTTATAAATTTAAGTACATTTTAATATTGAAATTAACACATAGTCTGAAATATTATCTTTACAGTTTAAAAAAACATACCATTCACCTAAATCAATTTTTTACAAAGATATCATATATCAAATGTGTCATGTATGCAAAATTCACAATACTATAATCACTCTTTTTATGTATGTCTTATTCTTTACATACTTTATTTTTCATACTTTATTCATACATTATTATTCATCATACTTTATTTTTCTAACACATTAATATCTGAGTTATGTTAAGTGTAAGTAATCTAAAACAATGAATACACATGTGAAGTATGTAAGAATGGTAGATTTTATCAGTGTTCGAAATCATTGGAGATTCACTATTTTAAGACTACTGAAAGCTTGATTAGACCAGACGAATAAAAATATCAGTAGTCTGGTGAACTACTAGTTTTTATGATGGCAAACGAGCAAGATTTCATGTCTAAATAAAATCTCAGTCAAAATATTTTGGAACTTTTAAAGCTTTTTCAGTAATTTTGCAAAATTTCTCAGAAAAAAATGAATTAAAACTGCAAATTCAATGTAATTTCAAATAATTATTCATGTTATTTTATGCATATAAACTCAATTTAGTGAATTATGAAAGAAATAAATAGAAAATGAATATGAATCTATAGGGAAAGTCGTGCTGCCCACATCAGATTTTTTCTTTTTGGAGATGAATCATTAATTCATATATACAAAATGCATTGTGCATTTCTCACTAAATAAGTATTTAAGTTACAAGAAATGAATTTAAGTTACAAGAAAAGTATTTCTTACTGCACAAATTGTGTATTTTGCACTAAAGGTCCCAATTCCGGAAGCCCACTCTTTTTAGTATGTTCTGTCATTGAATTTAACTAATGGACTCATCCAAAATCATATGACCCAAATGCCTTCTCATTGAGCCGAACTATACAAAGTTAATATTTTTGTGATATACTCAGTGGCGGCTCGTGAGCGACATGTAGAGAGAGGCGCTCATCTATGTATTTATGTATATATATCCCTCAGTTTGTGCTAACTACGTCGTTTAGACTTCGAGTTCGTCGTTTGTCCGGCACTGATAAATTGGTTCTCGCATTACCTCGAAACAACAGTATGCCAAATTATTATTTTACTTGCGCTGAGATATGTTGTGCAAGTTTCCTTGGAATGAATAAGAGCCTGTTGCAACCATGGAGATTATTTGAATACATTTCTAAATAAATTTGTATCAAATTTGTAAAAATTAAATACTCTCAGTCGTATATATGTGCAGTATTTTTTTATGATTAGCGCAAATGGCTTTACACCCAAAATGCACACAATTTTTCTCATATACACTCTATGGCTAATAGTTTTGTACCTGATCGTCCTTGTAACCCAAACAGTAACATAATTAGAGAGCGAAAACCAACTAAATCTACGGCCGTTTGTATGCAGAAACAAAGAAACTATTTTTAATACAAGAATTAATTTGGAATTTACAGAAAATTCTTATGCTTTATGCTTATCTCTATTCGTCTTTAAAATGATACTAGCGAATTCTGCCTGCTAGCAGTCACTATATCTAGCAATCGGTTTTTTTAACACTAAGTAGTTAGCTCATTGTGCGGGTGCAACAAAAGTGGATCAAAGTTTAGAGTGATCAGATCGAGTGGGTCCATTGCAGAGTAGAAAATACAGTGTGAAAATTGCATCAAAATCAGAGCAAAAATCACTAAGATAGATAAAAATGTAAATATGAAAAAGAGGAGGGTCTCCCCTCTTCCACCACAGTTGTTTCATATTATTTAATAACAGAAGATTTTTGTGTAGATGTGTGTGTAAGGTCTGTAGCAGAAAATATAAAATCGTACGACCTTGAAATGTCTTACACGGATATTTCAGGAACCAAGAAGATGCATTTTTTGCAAAACCGAAATATGAAATTGAGGCGGCTACTTAAAGTAAAAGTTACGCCCAGGGGGTTGACATAATAACGTTGTATATCTAAGTGATTGCCACCAGCAAAATCTAAATCGCTCAATTAGAATGAGAAATAAGAAATTTGGGGGGGGGGGCTAACCGAACTGAAAGTTATGCCCAGGGAGATGACACAATAAATATGTATATCCAGTTCACATATACAAATGGTGCCGGGACTATAGCCACCAGCTGAGTTAAAATCGCTCAATTAGGAACCGAGATGTGAAATTAGAGGGGGACTACTTAAAGTAAATGTTGCACCTAGGGGATTGATATGAAAAAGATTTATATTCAAATGGTACAGAGACTGTAGTTACCAGAAGATTCAAAATCGCTCAATTTAGGAACCAAGATGTAAAACCGTGCAGGCTAGTTAAACTAAAAGTTACGCTCAGGGGTTTGAATAAAAAAATATGCATGTCCAGGCGATACACGTATAGATAGTGCAGAGACTATAGCCACCAGTAGATTCAAAATCGTTTAATTAGGAAGCGAAATGAGAAATTTTAGAACTACTTCAAGTAAAATTTATGCCTAGGGAGTATCGGAGCAATATTGGTCTTCAATGAAATTAGAAGCAAAACCAGGGGGATTGAGTAGTGGCCGGTGAAGGGGTGGAGGGAGATTTTAAGGAAAACAACATCAGATCAAAGAATCAAGTATCTGGTTGAAAATTGTTTTTTAACATTCTTTAACAAATATTTATAATTTTTTCAATCTTTAATGTTAAATAGCTGAAAAGTAAGACAGCTGAGTAAGTCAAGAGACCCACCCCCTCAGACAACACATTTCTGAAAGTGTCACTAAAAATATCTACAGGTATGCTGCAAATACAATTCTCGTGGCTTTTAAACAATTTAGAGGTCAAACTCATTGAAATTCATCACAAAGCATAGAACTACCCTAAATCAGAAATGATCGCCTTTCCGAAAGAACCACCCTACATCAGAAATACCCCCGCCCTGTTGGAAACTTGGAGAACAGAACATGCCATTCATGCAAATCGCCTTCTTGCCGCATGCGCATCCTGATTTGCATATTGTGAGGGTGCTGCCATCAACGGTTGTGTTCCAGAGCATACCCATCACTGTATATATACTAGGACGCATTCTCAGTTACTTATGTGTTTTTATGGTCTATGATCGATGACTTGTCTTGTGGTCTTAGAGGTCTGGCCGAGGTCTTATAGAGATCGAATGATCTGATGCTTAGCAAATACTCAGTTTGAGTATGTTGCGGTGTGTTAGCGTTGTCAGCTAAGTTGCTTAAACAAAAGTACGAGTCAAGTTCCGATAGTTTTATTTCGGAAGGTGCAATAAAATGTTTCTAGTGTTGGCTCTTTCAATTTTAAAGAGACCAAGTTAATTTTTCTTGGTCTTGGACTCAGTGTAATGCCATGAAGTGTGACCTGATGATGGTGGCTTCGTAAACAAGCACGGCTTTGGTGGTAATGTTGCTATTAAACTTTTCAAGATGAACAAAGATTACTCCAAATCACTTGGGGAACTTTCTAATATAAAGAAACTTAATGACTTTATGAAATCCGCCTCTTCCAAGCCTTCTACCATTAACCTTAAAGATTGTTTACCATCCTCTTCACATTTTACCGATTATCATTCTTCCAATTCTTCTTGCAATGAATCTACTAGCCACTGCAAACCTGCCTCTATCAAAGACTGTGATGAAAATTTTGATTCCACGCATTCTAAAGATCAATTGATATCAAACATTGATGGAGAACTTATTCAAACAAAAGTATATAAACGTAAACTAGTCAAATCAGTTGATCTTCTTGACAAACTTAACAAATATATCCATAAAACTCTTTGACTAAAGCCTTATCAACATAAATATTTTAATGATCATTTTGAACTCATCATATCCAGCTGTCTGGAATATGAATATGAAACTCTACTTCAGTCTTCTACTTCTAATTCTTGTCATGATTATATAAAGAAACTTGAGGTCAAGGATGATATTTTTTCTTCTTTAACTGACTTGATCAGATCTATAATTAATGAGTCACTGAACCTGGATGAACTTAAAAAATCTATCTCTTCATTCCATGAAAACTCTCTAAAAGCTATCAATGATGAAATCAAGAAATTCAAAAAATTTACTCAAGATTCTATCACTAAAATCAAATCACTTACCAATTTCTCTTCGAATTCTGCTACAACTTCTTCAACCATCCCATCTAAACCACTTTTCTCAACTATACTTCTTAAGAGCCTTGACAAAACTAAGAGCACTTCTGAAATCAGGAATGATATATCTTCCATTCCTTGCCCTAAAGAAGTGTTGATTTATTCTGTTTGTTCATTACCTAATGGTAATATCAAATTGACTTGTAAAAATGAAAACCCTGAAGAGGTTATCATCAATCTTCAAAAAACCAACCTCACAAAAAACTTTCAAATTGTTAAACCTGATTCTTGAACTATGGCTGCTATTTTTTTCAATTTACCCTCCACCTACCAAGAAAATGATGTGAAAGATTTGATATCCTACAATGCTTCATCTGACCAAGCCTTCGGAATTAAAATACTGAAGAACTTTAAAAATAAAATAGGAAATGCGAACTGGTTTATACTTCTTCCATACCTCTTGGCTAATAATATGGTGAAGAATAAAAGAATTTATATCCACTTTAATAGTTTTCTAATCAAAAAATTTATATCCTTGAAAATCTGTTTCAACTGTCAGGAATTTGGCCACACATCAAATTTTTGTTTACACAGGTTGACTTTCTGTGGCAAATGTAGGGAAAAGTATTCTACAGCAACATGTACTTCAACCATTAAATCATGTATAAACTGTGGTGATTATAATTATCATCACCCAGATGCTAATCTTAAAACAGATCACTGTGCCATTGACTGCAAATCTTGCCCTGTTTATGCTTCTGTCCTTAAAAAAATTCAATCTCTGCAAAAGGACCAGTGACTTTTTCCTCTTCCCCTCGCATCTGAGCACTAGCCTCCATGGTCATCTCATGACTCCAGATTAATACCAATAATTCTCTTTCAGCTCATAATTATGCTTTTCAAACCGCAATAGATCTCTCAATAGACTTTATTTGTATTCAAAAACCCTATACTATTAATGGCAAAATTTTGGATCCCCCTTTTGGCTTTACTCAATATTGTTCAATTTCCAATATATCCTCCATTATTATTTGCAACCCTCTTCTCATTGTTAATTTTAAATTTAAAACCCTTTCTTCCGTTTTTGTCAAAATTATCCTTCCAAATAATATTAACTTTATTCTCTCTAGTATTTATTTCCTCCCTAATGATGATATCTCCACTAATATTTCTGAATTTTCTTCTTTTAATTTCCTTTGCTCAAACTATTTAATTCTTGGTGATTTTAACTCTAGGGCTCAGATGTGGGGATATAATTTCATTGATCAAGGAGGTATCCATCGTATTGATTTTTGTTTAGCTAATAATTTCTTTGTTTACAATAACCATGCAGCTGGTCCCACTTTCGTCTCCCACTCTGGAAAGGGTTTTCCTGATCTTACTTTAGTCAGTTTTGGATTCTATGATTTCGTTCAGGATTGGACTGTTCTTGATAGGAAATCTTTCAGTGGTCATAAATTTATCAAAATATCCCTCTCTTTTGACTCCCCTTCTGACAATTCTTTTTTTTTAAATATTTTTTCAGCACTGGTAAATTCATTTATAATTTCAAATCCAAATTTAATTATTTTTATTCCCTCCTTTCTAAAGTTGACAATTGCTCCTCCTTAAATGATTTCTTTGTTAATTTTCTTAGTAATGTTCAGAGCTGTAATTTTAAATTTATCAGAAAAAAGAAAAAAGTTAATCATGTTAGATTTTCTTGGTGGTCAAAAGACCTCACAAAATTTAGGAATTTTTCAACTGCCTTACCTCGTAGAATTAAATCTCTTGTCGAGAACTCTTTAACTCTGAGGGATATCATGGAGGCAAAATCCAAATATAAGCTCAATAAAGCTAAATATAAACTTATGATCAGCAAGGCCAAATTAGATTCCTGGGTAACTTTCTGCAATAATTGTAATTCAAAATCTGGCACCCACTTCAAATTTGCTTTTAAAAAACTTATCAAGAATAAAAGTATCAACATCCAATTTCAAAACAACCCTAACCTTAGTTACTCCAAAAAAATTATCCGTCTTTTAAACCATTGCATTAATGATGATCCCAATTTTGACTCTTTTCCTTTTCACTCAATTCCTGATGGTGGGTTGTGGGTCCTTTCTCATTCTGAGTTGTCTTCAGTCTTTAACAATCTTAAAAATGGAAAAGCTTCTGGTCTCGATAATTTAGATTTCAAAATTTGGAAAGATCTTTATAAATTTAATCCAAATTTCTTTTTAAAATTATTTAACCTATGCTTTAACTTTTGTTACTTTCTGGCCTGCCTCAGAAATGCAAAAATTATTTTTCTTTTAAAACCTGGTTGGGACTCTTCTAATTTATCCTCCTTTAGGCCTATTTGTTTCCTTCCTACTCTTGGCAAAATCATAGAGAAAATTTTTATTAATAGATTTAACTTTTGCTTAAAAACTGAAGATATACTCCATCTCTTGCAATTTGGGTTTTGCGAGCTTCACAGTTGTGAAGACGCTGCTCATAAACTTTTACTCACTATTGAGAACCTTAGACCATTACATTATGTAGCACTTACTACTTTAGATATACAAGGAGCTTTCGATAATCTTAATTGGAACATCCTCTCTCTTTCTTTTGTTAAATTAAACATTCCTATCCCTTATACAATTTTTATTTATACTTAGCCATAAAACTGTTACTTTTTCTGAAGGGTCTTTATCCCTCTCAAAATTTATTTCAAAAGGTGCTCCACAAGGCTCAGTTATCACTCCCTTCATTTGGAACCTTTACTTCAATGAAATTCTTTCCCCTAATACTAATTTATTTTATCTTCAAGCCTTTGTGGACGACCTTGCTATTATTACATTTGGCAGTAATCGAAATGCCTTTAAACTAATACCAATTCCCTCCTTGACTCCCTTTCTACTTCTCTCAATAATCTGATATTAGAAATATCTATTGATAAAAGTTGCTCCATTATTTTCCCAAAAATTTACTCTAGTATGAAAAGAAATCCCATTTTCAAATTTAATAATAGATCCATTAAAATTAAAAATCATTTAAAATTTTTAAGTTTAATCATTGATAATAAATTAAATTGGGACCCTCATATTCGATATCTCCAAGAAAAATGTCTTAAATTTTATACTACTTTTGGCCAAATTTCTGGGAGAAAATTGGGATATCAAAAAATGCTTCTTAAAATGCTGATATTTATGTGTTGTGGAAAAAGTTATTACTTGTAGTTCTGCTATATGGGGTAAAAAACTAAAAAAAAAAAATGGAAATTGAAAAACTTCTTTCACTCCAAAGGATTTTCCTTCTAAAAATCTGTCCAGGCTACCGTACAACATCTAATATCTCCTTATTTTCCCTCACTCGTATTCCTCCTATTCATTTTACAATTTCTACCCTCTATAAGAAATTTAATTTTTGGAAACAAAAAATTGATTCCTTTTCTTCTCCTCCCGTCTCCCTCTGATTTTGATTTCCCTGTTCCTTTCTCTAACTTTCACTCCTCTAAATGGTTTGTAAATTTAGTTAACAGAATGGATAAAGACTCTGCCATTTATAATATATATACTGATGGTTCAAATATTGACAATAACACTGGTTTTTCAGTCTGTATTTTTAAACATGATGTTTTGGAAAAGGTTCTCTCCTATAAACTGGACAACAGGAATACAGTATTTCAAACCAAACTTACAGCTATTTCCTTTGCTATTGACTGGGCTTCCGCTAATAATACCCCTGTTAATATTTTTTCCGATAGCCTTTCTTCCATTCAAGCTCTTGACTCAATAAAAAATAAATCTAATTATCTTAATTCCATTAAATCCAAAGCTCTCCTTGCCAAAAACCTTGTCAATATTTCTTGGGTAAAAGCTCACAATAATATATCGGGAAATGAAATTGCTGATCACCATGCCAAAATTGCTGCTATCTCTGGTTCCCCTCTTACTATTCCCTTTCCTTACTCGCTCCTCTCAAAATTTTGTAAATCTTATATCCTTAATATTTGGCAAAATTATCTTAATGATTATATTTCAACCATGACTGGTGATCCGGCTAGAATCCTGTCTTACCTCCCTATCGTGAATCCTAATTTACAAATTTTTAATAAATACCTCATTTACTTTCTTACTGGTCATGGCCCCTTTCTTGATTACCTATACTTTTTCAAAATTAAATCCACCTCTAACTGTATTTGCAATAAATTTGGTGATGTTGACTATTACATTTTCGATTGTCCTTTTTCTAAAATGTTTCATCTCTGCAAGCCCTCCCCCTCTAATAAACCAATTTGGTTCTCCAACGTTCGTTCAAATCCCTCTTCAGTAGATAAAATTAAAAACTGTATTCTTGTTGCCATGGAAATTGCTAATATAGTAACCTAAGCTTATAAGTAGATTCTGCTCTCAATTAATTTTGATCAATGAATCCCTTTATTTCATTCTTATTAACTTATATGAACTTATTATGTTCCCTCTATATTTTCTTTAAAAAAAAAAGTTATGTTAACTGTTCTTATTTTCTCGGTTCTTTCTTTTTCTTTTGATCATTTTTATTTGTATTTTTTCTAGTTTTTCTTTTTTAAATTTTATTCTAAATTTCTGTTTTCATGTGCCTAAATTTTTTTTTTCCTTTTCATATATTTTCCTTTTATATATTTTCTAAATTTTACTTTAAAATTTTATTATTTTCTTTATTTTAATCTATTTTTCATTATCTTATTAACCCTTTCACGACGATCGGCACGCCCACGTGCCAGCTGCGAACTTGCATTCAAGGACGAACGGCACGCCCTCGGGCCAGAGGAAATTTTACCGCAAGCGGATAGTGGCACCTATAAGTGCCACCACGCGGAACGTTTTAATTTGTGTACTAGATGGCGTTACTTGTCCATGGAACTAACTTCAAAGTATTTTGCAGAGGCATGACCTTGGCAGAAGAGGATCGAATGAATTATTTCTCCATTTGGAGCGGTGAAAATCATTTTGTAATATAAACAGAGTAATTCTCGTAGCATCAACAATTTTATAATTGAGTTTCGGTTTTTATTTTTATTTCAGCGTTATGATTTCGTTGGTGAATCATAGGAATATAAGAGAGTATTTTTTTTGGGGGGGGGGGGGTTAGAGGCAGTGAAATTATTCGTTTATTTCGGATAAAAGAATGGGAGCAACTAACGAGTATTTTGTATTCAGATTTGTATGAAAATTATACATCAAATAGAACATAAATATTTCTTTTATTCCTGAAAACAGTAGATTTCTGTGTTGAATGGGTGATTTTTAGTGAATTTTTTTCGAGAGTTAGGCTTAGCGAAAAAAATGCGCCGTCCTTTTCGACCAGTTCGGAAGCGAAGCACTTCGTCTTTTGGGCCGTGACAGCTTCGGACTGCCGCCATCCCAAAAGGGTTATACCTCACTCTAAATTTTATTTTTCAATGATCTTTTTATCTATATTTGCAATAACCCTTTTTCCATTTTTGAAAAACGGATGTACTTGTCAAGTTCAAATATAATGTAAAACTGTCTGTTTAATCACAATATTTTTCATCAATTCTTATCTTTTTAGATCTAAATAAATGTTCGTTTGGCAGGATGGTAGACCTTGGGTGCCTCCTGAGTGCAGGAGGTATCCTTTCCTGGCCGTACAGCTAGCTACTCTAAACCTACTATGTGAGTCGCACGGTCTGAGGTCTTCAGACCATACGACCTTCCAGAAAGATGTAAGGTAACTATTTTGACGGCCAGGAAGTGCCACCCAATTTAGAGCAGAACCCAGTGGGGGAGGCATCCACAGGGACCATACCCTCCTTCCCCTACCATCAACCTCTCGGAAGGACTTACAGACCCACATGTTTAATGTGATCGTACTTTGCATGAACATGGTGGCAGTTTTGGCAGTGGCAGGAATCGAACCCGGGCTTACTGAGTACAATTCCTACATGCTAACCACTGGGCTACCGTGCCCTCAACCCCATGAAGTTAGCAAAGTTTGTTTTAGTTTAAACCATTTTAAACCATAATTCGTTAAAACTATAATTCACTTATTTAAATTTTTTAATGACCATTTGCTAAGCTCTTAATTCCATCATTTAAAATATAATGTAATTTTCTAATAAATATAATAATTTCACTGTGTATACCTCTCTCTAAATTTTATTTTTCAATAATATTTTTATCTATATTCGCAATAACCCTTTTCCCATTTTTGAAAAATGGATGTACTTGTCAAGTTCAAATATTATGTAAAACTGTCTGTTTAATCACAATATTTTTCATCAATTGTTATCTTTTTAGATCTAAATAAATGTTCGTTTTGCGGGATGGTAGACCTTGGGTGCCTCTTGAGTGCAGGAGGTATCCTTTCCCGGCCGTACAGCTAGGTACTCTAAACCCACTATGTGAGTTGCACGGTCTGAGGTCTTCAGACCATACGACCTACCAGAAAGATGTAAGGTGACTATTTGGACGGCCAGGAAGTGCCACCCAATTTAGACCAGAACCCAGTGGGGGAGGCCTCCACAGGGACCATGCCCTCCTTCCCCTACCATCAACCTCTCGGAAGGACTTACAAACCCACATGTTTAATGTGATCGTACTTTGCATGAACATGGTGACAGTTTTGACAGTGGCAGGAATCGAACCCTAGCCTACTGAGTACAATTCCTGCGTGCTAACTACTGGGCTACCATGCCCTCAACCCCATGGAGTTAACAAAGTTTGTTTTAGTTTAAACCATTTTAAACCATAATTCGTTAAAACCATAATTCACTTATTTAAATTTTTTAATGACCATATGCTAAGCTCTTAATTCCATCATTTAAAATATAATGTAATTTTGTAATAAATATAATAATTTCATATAAATATTATAATTTCACTCTGTATACTGTTACCACCACCCGATGTATACAATACATCACCACAATTCAATTCACCATAATTCAATCATTTAAATTTTTATAATGGCCGTATGCTAAGCTCTTAATTCTATCATTTAAAATATAATGTCTAACCCGATGCACAATTTTCAACCAGATCCACAATCTTCATAACTTTCTTTTTATTTATTTTTTCTCCATGGAAACATTGTGCGCGCAGTGCGTTGTTCGTGAAAAACTTCAATAGCGGTTTTGCCAAGAAATTCGAAAATTCTTAAAACCCGGATCCTGCAGCTACTTTTTATTATTTCTTGATCAGATTGGGCTTGTAAGAAAGCCTGATGTTTGAGCTTTCTAAAAATGTAAAATATTAGTCGAAATTGTCGGTACTTTTTCTGATACAAGGGGTTAAAATTGAAAGTTAGGTTTTTTTTAGCCGAAAGTGACTTTTGTTTTAAAATTTTTAAAAAATATTAGAATTTGTCCCTGAGATTTGAAATTGGCATATTTTTACTCGCAATTGTCTGCTCTTTCCTGTCGTGTGATTTGTTTTTTTTCTACGACGTCTGGATGGTGGAGTAAAAAGGGGAAAAAGCATTCGAAATCGCATAAAACATTAAATAACAAAAAAAATCTTTCAAATTTTAAAAATCTGTTTTCATGTGTCACCTCCCCCCCCCCCCTGGTCTCCGATTGCCAAATTTCGTAGCTCTGCGACGCGCAGTTGCTGAGCCTATAGTGTATGAGACAGACAGACACACAGACATGCATTGCCTTTTATTATATAGATGTTTCCTCATTATTCGCGTGTTATACTTTCTGCTTATTTAGTTATTATGTATGTAATGAATTCATATATTTTTTCACTTCACTAAGCAGTAACTATCGAATATTTAAAAATTCAGAGTCACATGAGTTTGTAAAGTTCAAAGATTTCAATTATTACAATTTCAGTATACATTTTTCATACAATGAAAACGCTGAGAAAATTCATAGTAAATATGTCATAAATATTGTTTTCATTGTTTCTGGACTTTCTTTGAAAGCTTTGCACCATGTAATATTTATATCATTTAATTTTTTTGTTTTCTGGTTTTCTTGTTTGGTTTAGTGGGAAATTACACCAAAATCTTCCTTATAATCAATAAATATAAAAAATACCAAATACTATGCATGTTGATATCCTGATCTCAATTGTTAACATTTAATACTTTTTATTGTTATATGAAATAAATAAAGCATGTGACTTTGTGCACAATTAGTTATAAACTGGTTTGCAACGTAAAATATCTGCCAGTTTGGCAAACATAGCATTCAGTTTTTTTGGCCTTCAGGTACAGACTTTTTGCACTAAAGAAGAAAATCCAGTTGGTTTTCAAAAATGTACTTATGTTAATTTATCTTGATTTATACTGCATTTTACATTGTAAAAAAGTTCATTATTGCATGAAATGTTCCATATCCTGTTAAGTATCCACTACATGAATATGTGAATAATGTTTACCATATGAATACAAATTATTATAAAAAAAACTGATGAAAATACTCTCGTCATTTTAGATTGAACCAAAAGTTGAAATATCATGCAAATGATGTCCGTAAAATGAAAGTTTCAATGTAAAAATAATATAATTTCATCAATTTCAACACGATATAAAATGTTTATATATGTACAATTACATGTAAAAAAATCTGATGTGAGTAGCACATGACTTTCCCTGCAATCTGATATTCACATTCATTTTATTTCTTCAATAATACATTAAATTCAGTTTAATTGCACAAAGTAACGGCCATAATTATTTTAAATTACACTGAATTTGCACTTTTAATTCAATTTTTGTTTTCATTTGATAATTGGACTTATTTTCAAAGGTGGCGTAGCGAAAATGTGAAAAAACTAAAATATCTCGAGAACGTCTAGTCCTAGAGTAATGGAGTTGGTCTTAATTTTTTCATTGTCAAAAATTACATATGAAATAAGCATTTAATTGATATATTTGAGCATACGTAGTCTTTTATTTTTAGATTTAACGATTTTTGCGGGATATTTTGCAAAAGAAGGCAGGTTCTTTTTTTCCGAATCTTAACAAAATCTTATCAGCACCAGGTTAATCTACAAGTGATTTATCTATTAAATTTGTGAAATTTGGTCTATTATATCTTTCAACTGAATAAAGGAAATTTTTGTGGGCCATTTCGCAAAAAATGGCTGGTTTTTTTTATCTTTAACTGTACCAAAATCTAACCAGCACCAGGGTTACCCACACATGACTTATCGACCAAATTTTATGAAATCTGGTCAATGTGTTTTACAGTTAAAATAAATAGATTTTTCGTGTTCTAGAAATTTCAAAACATGTATATTCGCCGAAAACTCGAGTTGCGATTTTCGGCACGATTCAAATACTTTCCCTATACATTACCCATGTATTACAGAGAAAGTAAAATTGTCATATGCAACAAAAAGGCCAAAATATACATTTTATATAAATAATCTAACTTTTCGGCAAAAAGCAACAAACACATGGTTCAGTGAAAATCCGAAGAATACCCCTTATTCCAAATTTCCCATGGTAGAAAGGAATCTTGCAGGAAAGAATGTATCTTACCCCTCATTTAGGACCCCAGTGCGACAATGATCGACACCCACCTTTCTTTGCGGTAATGGCAAAGGGGTAGGAACTCGAACGAATCTTCCCGTTCTGAGAGTTTAGATTTTTCGACCCCACAAGCTAAAGGTTAAAGAAACATTTATATCTTCATGAATATATGTTTTTGTTTTACCAAAATGCTTATACACATTGAACAAAGCTAGTTAACTATTTTGTGAAAGTTACAAATAATTTCTAGCTTTTTATGATACAAGGTGATCAAACATATTTTTCCCCTTTTTCAATATCTTGGTGGTCCCCTAAATGTACAAGTCACCAAAACTTTACTGGAAAGTGTGCGCTCAAGCATGTTCTTCACATCGCCAAAGTTACAGAACACTTCGCCAAGTATTTGTTTAGAAATTCGAAAAACATTCTAACATCCAAGGTGTCTTGATACTTTTGATCATATAATGTATATATATATATATATATATATATATATATATATATATATATATATATATATATATATATATATATATATATATATATATTCTTCTGCTAACCTTATTACTATTATAATAATGAAGGGAAATGTTTTAACATTTGGATTTATGAAATTAATATATTATTTTTATTTATTATTACTTTTATAAATTTAAATGTGTTATTTATCCTAAGAGAGTGTACATTAAAGTGTGTTACACAAGATATCCTAATCTTGTGTAACATAGGATTTAGTTTATATGTAAGTTCTAAAAGCATTAGAAATCATAATTTCATTAAAACATTTCCTTTTTGCTATTAAAAGTAAAGTTATGGATAAGAACTTTTGTTCTGTAATGAAAATTTAGTTCACATGCAGGATCTTCAAATCTAAGGAACATATATATTGCCCTCCATTTCCAATAAATAACAGAAATCTGAAGATTGGTCATTTTGTTATTTTGTAAAAATAAAACAGTTCAAATGTGTAGATATCAATATAACTTCTATGCATATTATTGGAAAACTTCAAAAAGACACTCCAAAATTTAAAATTTTGTATTTTTTATTAAAATATCTCTGTTCATTGCAGATTTTTTTGGTGTGAGAAATAGATATTGCTTTGTATTATGAGAGATCATGCATTTTATTTTTATTTAAGTTTTATACATTATTATTTTATGAAAATATACCAAGCCATATTTTCAATAGATCTTGCTTCTATTTTTCAATTGCTTCCTAGATAATCATATTTAATACTTATTTTATCCCTAATGTGTCATTAAACATTGTCTTTATCATAAGGAGCTTTTGAATTTTCAAAGACTTGCTTTTTAACACTTAGATGAAAAGGGTTTATAACTTTGGTCATTCTGTCTGTGTGTCCGTTCACATAATAACTGCTGTAAAAATGACTTTAATCAAAATGGCTTTTTGGTATATTTTTGAGATGGTCTGTGGGATGTTTGGGAATGAAAATGAATAATATCACCCAATTAGTTTTGGATTTAACCCAGGTTGAAAAAATTAAATACATTGAACCCTATGGGACTTAATTTTTTAAATATTTTTAAGCACTGTTAAAATTTACAAATTGCTTAAAAATTTTTAGAAAATATTCAAATTATCACATGAAATATGTAAAAAAAAAAATCAGCAAAATATGTTAGGTAGTTTTTTAAAATAAAACTTGAAATAATAATTACACCCATATTATATAAGTCGATACCTGAAGAGAATGAAAAATGCACTCATTGCAAAATAAAATATAGCTTCCATATTTTTCCCATCTCTGTGTATACCTTAAATGTTTAAAGATCATTTAAATTTATATTTAGTGTTTCTTCTATTATAAAAGCACACTTTATTTTTTCATATTATCTGCATATCTAAATTCTGTGCCAATACAATTATAATATTTTTTATATTAAATGATCATTAAACTTTCTTTATTCCTACAACAGAACCTAATTTTGACGTTAAACTATAGCATATAGAATGTAAACAAATTAAGTGATTGTAAGATGATTTGTATAAGAATTGCTGAATTTTTTTTCACACAAATTTATTTAGCTCTGAAGTCTGGAATATAAGTTGTATGAATGAAATATTTATTGACTTTACATAGAAGGATAGACAATTTATAAAATGAAATGGTTTGTCATAGTTACAACAATTTCGAAGAACTAATTTCATATAAGAAAATTATATAGTTTCTATAATAATGCAATATTATAATTGTGATGTGATATTAACTACTAAAGCATCGTAAGCACTTTGCAAATTATACATTTGATTTCATTATTTTAATAAAGTTCATTTTGTGTAATTAGCATTGTCTTTTTCGATGAAGTTTTGAGATTAATTTTGTTGATGACAATTTTTAAAGCAGCTTAAAATGCAAATAAAATTGTATTTCAGTTGGATAGTATTTCATAATCAATGCTTTATGCATGATTGATATTTCTTTTTATTTCCTTTATGTTAAAATTGCCTATTTAAAATAGATTATAACCATATGTATTTTAGATATATATAAATATGGACACCTCAGAGATTGAGTCTATGGCGAATGAAATAATTTCATTTGTGCTTGATTCTGATGTTGATGTTGAATGTCTCAGAAAAGCTCTTTATTGCCAGGTAAGTCAATATTATGGATAAAGTTTCATGATTACAGAAAATTTAAATAAATCATCATGTTCTGTTTCACATTCTTGTAGTATTACTATCTTTTTCCTCTGTATTATTTGTCATTTTTAAGCATTTAAAATTTGATGTATCATTAATAATTTAAATTATGGAATTAATTTTTCCCAGGTTGAAAGAGCAAAGATACGTCGGAAAGGATTTGATTCTCTTCTGTCATTAGTAAATCGAGATTTTCTTATCTCTTCTGTTAAATATGCATTATTAAGTGGATGGTTGTCCCTTCTTGAAATAGGAAATAAAAAAACGTATGTAGTTTTCATTTTTTTCCCCTTCAAATATGTTTTTTTTTAATTAGCACTAAACTGTTAAAAAATTTGTATTATTATAGTTTAAACAGAAGTTGAACTGTATTTTTGAACCAAAATCAAGTAGTTTCTCAATAAGCAAAAAATATCAAATGGTGTTTCATAGGTATAAATATTTTTCCAAACTGAAACCATTTATTTTTATCCAAGTCATTTTATTCAACTGGTAATATACATCTTTATATAAAACCTCATGATAAAATTGTGCTATGCTTGAGATCACTTGAGGCATTAGGTTTGAGGAAAGACAAATATGGTGTGTCAAGTTATATTCCTTCGTTGGGTCTTGCATGCCGGCTGACAGTAATAGAGATTATGATGAAGTTATTCCTCTAACATTGATTTTGAGCAAGGAAATGAAAAACCAAAAGATCTTATATACTTTGTGATATTTTTATATACTAAGTTAAAAGGAAGAAAGAATTTCTCTAACTAAGAGGGTTACAGCATAAAAGGAACAAACAAAGGGAGATTTTGAAAGCCAGCAATGTATCGGCAAAAGGCCACATGACTCTGTTGACTGCTTATTAATTATCAAAACCAGATAAACTAAAATGCAATTTTTGTAATAAAGCTCATGGGACTCAAATTTGTAAGTTTACTTTAAAAC
Source organism: Amaurobius ferox (assembly GCA_951213105.1). Lineage (NCBI taxonomy): Eukaryota > Metazoa > Arthropoda > Arachnida > Araneae > Amaurobiidae > Amaurobius > Amaurobius ferox. The sequence continues at coordinate 48,366,327 of OX578133.1, forward strand.
AAACTTTCAAACTTTGAAAAAATAAAGAAGGTTATTTTTGAGAATATACTATAGTATTATCATCTGTTTGAGAATGGGGCATCTTAACAAAAGAAGCAGAGCTGGATGCAATTGTGATAACTGCAAAAGGAGGCATTTTGCTTAGAAATAAATTCCAGCAGTTGTTTTTCAAATAAAGCATGTTTACCTGAACTAAAGAAAGCTCTTGATTCAAGAATCATTTCCAGTGTAATTCCAAATTCTGAAGAACAATTTTTTGAAGCGAAATAGAAGCAAGCAGAATTATTTTGACTACTGTTAAACATCAAATATCAAGATTCATGTGCTATTAAATATTGATAGAGTTGGCAATTTATTTACAAGTAAGATCCAGCTGTTGAAATGTGGACTTTTGTGTATGAAAAGAAGCCTGTGTTAGACACTGGATCAAATTGATTCTCTGAAAAATCACTGTATCTCCCTAACTACATGAAACCACCTCTTTAACTACCTGCATGTAAACAATTTCAGATTTATGGAAACTATATACAGGGTGTCCCACAAAAAGTGAACAGTGGAAGATTTTTTGAACCATTGGTTATAGACCCATAGTTTCAATTACAAGAATACTTTAAATAAAGAAGTTATGAAAAATTTAAATGCTGTACCAAATTTTTGTAAAAAGTTAAGAAATTTAACGCTTTATACAGTCCTTCAATCTAAAGTCAAATTACAAAAACGTTGTTAATACTTCATTTAGTTAAACTAAAGAAAAATTTAGTTCTTAAAAGTTCAAATTTAAGATGAAATAAATTGTTGAACTTTATGAATTATACCACTTTCTCATGACTTTTCAATACTCTTTTAATCATCAGAATTTGCGAATCCAGGGGCCATTCACAAATTGAATTGATGCAGAGAAATCATTTAGTGGGATATTAAAACAACTTTTTTGTTTTTGAAACTATTAGACAGATAGATAATACTGGTTAAAAGTTATTTTAACACTTAAATAAGATAAATAAAACAGATTATTGCATGGTCCATTCATTTGCACCAGTTACACTTGTGTACTGCAAACTGCTACAAATACTGCATTTTCAGCTAAATTTGCTCCATGTTGCACTAATTTTATGATCAGCTGAAATATAATCACAAGAATTCTAAAAAAAAATATTTTAAGTAATAAAAATGAAAGATCAGATGTTTATGAAAACCTTGTGCTCAGCAGAATTTTCTTCTCTTCACAATTTCTAGTCTTCTATATAGTTGGTCATAAATATAATCTTTGAAATTAAACAAATATGTTGAATAGTTAGTTCCCAGGTGTGAGGCTGAAGCTGAAGTTTCAATTTGTAACTGTTTCTTTTGTTACATAAAGTTTCGTGCTCTTATTAGTGCAATGCGTCATACAAACTGTGCTGTTATCAAGCAGAGGGTTGCAAAAAAATGCATTTTTAAATTAGATATATGTAAGCAAATGCTTGTTTACAATTTTTTGTCAAGTTCAAAGGCTCTAATTACAAGCAACAGAGTTACAATAGCACGAGAAAACAAAAGCAATTATTTGCATTTTCAGCTCCATTAAGCCCATATCACATTCAAAAACTCTTGGAACAACTAACTAGTTCAGACAATTTTTTCTTCGATTTTCAGGCTAAAAGGTTGGTAATAGGGTTGTCAGACTATTTGAAGAAGTTGTGCTAAATGAAAAACTATGAGTAAAAGGCATCATATGCTTATCACCTTCTTGGCGAGAAAGATACAGTTGTGTATTTTGTAACATTGCGTTAGGGTTAAGGTGACATTTGCACCACTTGGCAATTTGTCTGTTTTACATTATATGGATACCATAGATCAATTTTGCATTGAAATCTCGACAAAATTTTAATTTGGACTAATTTTTTACCCAATTTATGGGTTTTGGATTATTTTATAACAGGTATTTAATAATTTTTCTTTGTTTGTTTACAATTGCAGTATTTTATGCAGTAATCTACATACAAACTTTTGAATTTTGTCAATAATACAAAATCAATCTCAGATATCTTGTTTTTTGCTATAGAAATGACTTATACTGCAATATTTCATCTCACCTGTTTAAATATCATAATGGTTAGATGTTTTTATTGTTGTATCCATTGGCACAAGTTTTCAAAATCTCAGGGGGGACACAATCTGATAACGCTATATAAAAAATTCACAAAGTCGATAAAGATATAATAACTTACAAGACCTCCTTGAAGAAAGTAAGAATATGTCAGTTAGGTGGCTGAAATTGTTTCGAGGGCATTATAAGCTCCTACTTGAGGCTAAAAGAACAATATGTACCCTTAACAACTGCTAAGAATGAACTGCCCAATGAATGGCAGTAGCGGTTATTAAGAGCACATACTGTTATTTTAGCCTTAAAAAGGGTCTTATAATGCTATCAAAGCAATTGTAGTCACCTATCTGACATACATATATGCTTTCCTCAAGGAAGTTTTGTAAGTTATTGCCTTACAAGCAGCAGTTTGAGTGGGATAACCCAGGGCTTGACAAATTTGTCCTGAATCCAGGAGCCAGGACAAAAAGCTGGTAGCCAGCTTTCAATTTACATTATTTTATATTTGTAGTTTGGTAGCGTCGACAAATGGAAATCGGGGGGGGGGGGGGGGGGGGGGGGGGAGGGATAACTGTTCAAAAAAACTTCCACCAATTCTCCGTAGAAAATTGAAAGGAAAAGGGGAGGCATGGTCCCTCTCTGCCCATGCTGGCCATGGTACAAAGCACTTATAGTAAATAGTTGCCTCAATATAACAGAGGTTAACATTAGCACTTGAAATATTAGATTATATTTTTTACTTACTACTTAAAAATTTTAATTCCATTTTAAAACCATCGTTTATTTAAGATAAGAAAAGCAAAAAAAAAACATATGCAAGGTATTTAATGAATGTAATATGCAGATAGACACAAAACCAAATAAAAGTATAAATATCCTTCAATTTAAAGATCAAACTTTTTCATTTGGTTTGCGGTGACCATGCATATGTCATGTAATTTTTGAGCAAAGTACCATTGATCCACAGGTTTTGCTGGATTAAAATCTTCCACAGATGGACCATTCATGCTTATCATCATCAAATCATTTAAACTTTCACTTTCCATCGACTATCTGAACTTTTTTTATTAAGTTCATACAACTAAAACCTCTTTCACAGTATACCATAGAAACAGGTAGAACAGATACAATCGATAATAACAATCCTAAAATAGGAAAACTGTAATAAAAATCCTAAAATAGGGAAATGAAGCATGTATAAGAACTAAAATCTGTGAGTTTTTCAATAAGACCCTTTGCCATGGCAGCAGCACTATCTTTTAGGACTGTGAGAATTTCTAAATGTATTGTAGCACATTTCCAGTCTTTGATAAGAGCTGATAAAACACCAGTTTTGCTTGAAACCCATCTAACCTTATTTAAGTACTGAATTTTTTTAATAGTAATTTCAAATTAATAGTAATTTAAATAATTTAATTAATAGTAATTAAAATTAAAATTTAATAGTAATTCTGCTACACATTCTAATTCTCTTAATCTTTTTGGTGAATGTTGATATAATTTGAATAGATTTTTCAACATTGCATCAAGATCCTCAATGTATTTGACATCTTTTAATGAGCTTAAAACACTGATATTTAATCTGTGTGCTATACAGTGAACACTTACAACATGACACAGTTCCATCCATATTTTTTGTACTAGACTATTTTCTACACCAGTCATGCTTGCAGCTCCATCTGTACTTATTCCAATTAACTGGGTAGAACTAGAAGTAAACCAATCCAATAACCCTAATTTGACCAATTCATTTCTAATTGCTTCTAAATACACATCAGCAATTCCATTTTCTAATGGTATCACTGACGGACTCTTTTATGCCCCTATTTTTAATATATCTCACATATAAAATTAATTCTTCGATGCCTGACATATCAGTTGACCCATCTAATTAATAATAAACTCACAAATTTTGCCTAATACTGTATTTGCAATACTGTATTGTACACCTAATACTGTATTTATTTTTTCTTAAATTAAAAGTATGTATCAATATTACTTACGCTATTTACGGGCAATTTCTATTTTTTCGAATTATTCAAATTTTTGGTTATCAGGATTTCATCTAAAGCTTCGTTTAATTTGAAAAGTAACTACTATAATTTGAATGAGGTAATTTTTAAAACAAAGACAATATTGAACATATTCACATCTCGCCGCTTTAAAACCTCTGTTATTTTATAAACTTGAATTCTTTAAACGAATTATATCGGATCATAAAATATCATTTACATATATTCTGTGTTTAAGTTATGCAGTAAGAATTCAATAGAATATAACATTCTTGGCATTTGAGTATTTACAACGAAAGTTAATAAGAAGGAATTTAGTTTTTTACATTAATTAGAAATCAATCAAATTTATTTTCTAAGCAAACTTTCTCACATGTAGAGCTCCAAACTTTCTAATTTTTATTTTTTTATTTTAAGCCATCAGAAAAAAAATGATGAACCTCAAAAAATTTTCGTTCTTTTTGGTAAATAAAAAGTAAAAGCAAAATACTCTAAATTTCTTAAACTTTCAAAATTATTTCAACTTTTGAGTATAATTGAAATTATGTTACTATTTAATTGGAACTTTTAAATTTTGCATTTTAAGCATCTATTTTTTTATATATTTTTTTATATTATGCTTGCAGTATGGTGCATAGAAATGTTCTCTTAGAATATTTTTTCAAGCATATAACAAGCCATATTCTTTTAGAAAATTTTATTTCAGTGAGTTGAGTAGTAGTATTGTAATGTTGCGAAAATTGCGGATGACTAGTGAAAAAGTAAAAAAAAAAAAAAATCGTGACGTTATTCACTGTATCGAGTAACAGCCTAACTATGTTTAAAATTTAACTCCATTTAGTTCAGTAGTTTCGGAGAACAGCAGGGTACCCCGATTTAGCGATAGACTGACAGACCGATCGACAACAAAACACTAAAGAATATTTATTTTCTGTTTTGTAATCAGTCCCTTTAAAAGCATATAGATCTTTTAAAAAGATACTTGCTTCTATTTAGCGAGGAAAGTATAAAAAATATCACAACAGTTACAAAAATATCCTTTTTATATCTAATTTCTTTTCCTGAAACACATAGGAAAAGAAAAGTATCGTGATGGGGGGTCAAAAACCGGACGCTCAGATTTTGATAAATTTATCAGTGTTGAGCATCCTTAAATATTAATCAACCATATTTTCAATGGCATATGTCTATCTGTGGAGTGTTTCTTTCAGGACTTTTTGTCTGGGGGGGAGGGGAGAAAATGGAACCTCAAAGGGGGCAATTATCCAATATACTTTTAACTACTATATAGAAGTAATTACCATACATATGTATATATATATGGAAGTAATGACTATATATATAGCAAATACTTATTTAAACATTGCGAGAAAAACTTGCTCTGGCTAAACAAGAGGATGAAAAATTTTAAAATAATGTAAATGAATTATAGCTACAAAATTTCATTTTGAAAATAGTCAATCATAAAATACAATTATAATAATAATTCAAATGTTACCACATAAGAAGTGGAAACTAGGTTATAATTCACAAAAAGTATTTTGTGAGTTTCTGGATTTATTAGCATTTGGTCCGGTTATATAAAATGTATCAGGGGGAGAGGGTTTCCGGAAGGGGCTTTGCCCTCCCCCCCCCCTTCAAATGTATTTCTGATAGAAACACCGAGTCTTTGGCAATGATATCTCTATAACAAATCAATAAAATAGAATACAATTGGGTAATACTTCTTCAATCAATAAATATCAGAGACTCATTAATTTTCAGGTGAATGGGACAGAAGAAAACCATCAATTTTTCGAACATTTAAAATCAAAAATTAGATGAGCATGAAAAGTATAATGTTTAAAAATGTTACAAAAATAAATATTTTAATTGGATTTTCACTTAAAAGCGAATATTTTCATTTATATAGAATGCTAATATGCACCGTTTTTGAGATATTTTGCATTTTTTATTTGAAACAGGAAAAATAAAAAATTAAATACACTCAATATTATTAAGTTATTACACATTTTGCAATTACTTTTAACAGGAAATACATGAATACCATTGAGTTCTCATTAAAAATTTTACTTTTCCACATGCAGCGATATATGTATCAAATGCATTAAGCAAATTAAAATATATTTGGTATACAATCAATAACTGTCAGCTTCTTAATTTTCTCGAAGGCCCGGATCTTCAAATTTTCTTATTTTGATAATTAAAAAAATGTTTTTTTAAATAATTATATTATAATTTGTTACAAAATTATTAAATTTATATGTAATATTTCATATTTTAAATTACACCATTTACAGGACAATAAAATGTGTGTTTTGAGATATTACACGTTTTTGATTTAAGAGATTCTTTTTTACATTATATATACTACTCACTATTGTTGAAGGAGTAAATGATTTGTAGGTACTTCTAACCAGAAAGAAATGAACAACATTGTTTAGTAGTTATCACTAGTCGTTCTAAAGATATTAGAAAATTTTACTTTCCTACAGGTAGAGATACATATCTCGAAATAATGAAGTGAGTTACATGTATACCAAATCGTCATAAATAAAATCATTTTGATTTTCAGCCATATCTAGTTATTGAAAAGCTTTAATTTGTTGAAGACCCAGACCGTCCAACTCACCCGAGGGCTTGAGCAGCTATTTCATTCTTTAATTTGTGTAATTGTTTTCTAAAATGGATAAATATAGAAACTTTGATTTTTGGCTAAAAGATTTTATTCATAGCAGCTTCAATGGAGGCAAATCATAAGAAATATCTGAAAAATGGGAACTCTATATTAAAAAAAATCATTTTAGTTCTACTGTAAAATACAAAAAACATTGAACTCAATTTATGCAGTTAAACTTGGCAGTGTTTATATATATATATATATATAAAAATTTTAATTACCGTAGCATACTAAAAAAATTAGGATACTTTGCAAAAATGCAAATGTAAAAGATGAGTAAATAGGAATGACAATGTAAAATACATTTAATTTATTGTGCAAATGCAGCTAATAAATAAAATGATTTCAATAATAATAATAATAATAGTTTGAAAGTCCAATGAAAGAAAAGTGAGAAGCAGTAACTCGAAAAACCTAACTTTCTAACAAGCTTACAAAATAAAAGTATAAATCTGCAAATCTACAATCAAATGGAAAAAAATATAAAAAAACAAACTTTGAATTATCAAGTTAAAGAAATCATCAAAAAGCCATGGTATGGAAACGATAAAAGAAAAACAAATGAAATCCAAGCATTAATGCTATACACGTGGACAAGGGCTAAGTCCAAATCATGGATTTGTTCACTTCTCCAAAACTCTTTCTCAAGTCCAAGTATTTCATTGGACTTTCAAACTATTATATATATATATATCAGATAAAACAAAGTGAAAACGTTTATACGACGGAAATTCTTGTTCTTTAAGTGTTGGCGCAAAGCAGCACATGCACAAAAAGTATCATATAAGATTCAAATGAAAGAGAGAAGCGACCAAATGCATAGCAAAAATGGCAGAGGGGGATTGCGACCCCTTCTTTCCCAGTTAGAAGCGTGCTTTTAAGCCCGGGCAACACTCCCGGAACCAATGCCATGCAGTGGCCTATCTTCCGGATATGTGTTAAGTCCAAAGACACTGAAAAAAGTTCAAAGCAAACCATCTAGAAGCGACCACAATTGCAAGAGAAAGGGATGGAATGTAATCCGTATTAAGTGCATGCTGACGCTTAAATCAGAAATCTGGTGTCAATGTGCACCAGGGTGCGCTGTCCACGCATGCGCAAAGTCCCACTAAGAACTTAAAATTTTACTGCAAACATCCGCTATATCTCTAAAGTATGCATTTTCTTCCTTTTCTATATTGAAAATTAAATTATAATAATATTTCAGGAAGCTTTCAGGATAATTTCTTTTTATTGCTTCTTTCATGATATTTCTGTTATGAATGATGCAATCAGTCTTGAAAGTATTAATGCGTTGATTTACCTTCCTCTTGCAATTGTGGTCACTTCTAGATGGTTTGCTTTGCACTTTTTTCCGTGTCTTTGACTTAACACATATCTGGAAGATAGGCCTCTGCATGGCATTGGTTCCGGGAGTTTTGCCCGGTCTTAAAAGCACGCTTCTAACCGGGAAAGAGGGGTCGCAATCCCCCTCTGCAATTTTTACTATGCATTTAGTCATTTCCCTCTTTCATTTGAGTCTTATATATATACATATATATATATATATATATATATATATATATATATATATAGCAATATTGAATATTAGACACTTTTGATGTATGATAACGTCTTTGTCGGCCCCTGGTATGGGGGCTATGTCGGCAAATCGGATGTAACGATAAAAGGAGATTTTGAAAGATTGTATCTTCACGTGTAATAGTCAGAGGGGGAGGGGGGAGCGCAGTGGTACCAAGTGTTAGGACAAGAATATACGTGTGTTGTGAGGGATGACATGCTCAAAAGATGAATGTGATCGAGCCTGATATAAGATAAAAATTATCAAGCAATAATCGAATTGCTAAATATTATTTCTTTAATTCTGGTACTTAATTAACATTTCGTAATAAATAACTTTATAACTTATTAGATCACTGTTGGCAGTTTGTAGAAATAAATGAAATGTTTATATAAGCCGTTGCTTCATTTACAAACACCCATGTGATAAAACGTATTCTACGTTGCAGATGTATCGGTTCAGCCCCTCAAGTATTTTTTTAATTATTTTATATTAATGGAATTTTTGCAGGCCATTTGATAAAAAAAAATACCTGTTCTATTTTTTGAGGATGTAACAAACTTTAATAGATTAAAATGTTCTACTAGACTACACTGTGTACCAAATGTTAGCTCTCTAGGACATAGAAAAGTATGTTGGCCATCAAAGAAGTTGGAATAGACAGACACACACATATCATTCATGATGAGTTAAATAATAAAATGTATTAATATATATGGAAAGGCATGCATTAGACAACAGATTTTTTTTATATCTAAAATTGAATAGCATCATTTATATGATGCTAACATATTTCGTTCTTGAGATATTGCACATTTTTGCTTTCCTTATATACATAATGTATAATGAAAGTATTGTGACGGGTCGAAAATTCGAATTCAAGTTTTCGACGGGAGAGCACATTTCAAGCATCCCTGATCACGAATCAAACATTTTTGAGGTGCTTCCTGTGTGTGTGTGTGTGTATGTGAAAGTGTGTGTGTGTGAAAGTGTGTGTGTGTGTGAAAGTGTGTGTGTGTGTCAGTGAGTCTGTGGAGACGATATCTCACGAAAAAATAGAGTGATTCGAATTAAATTTGGTATAAAAATCACAATCCATGAATACTGGAAGCTTATTGATTTTAAACTTAATTGAATACTCAGAACCCCCCCTAAATTTTCTAGGGAAATTTTGAAAAAATCATCAAAAAATCAAATCCTTTAATAAAGTTACGCAAATAGCCATTTATTATGTAATGTTTCCTTAGAAAATGATTGACATAAACTTTAGAATGCTAGCATGAACCGTTCTTGAGATATTCTACATTTTTTAAATAAATTTATCAAAAAATCCCATAAATTAAAAATAAATATTAACTATTGAGAAACATGTTAACTTTTCATATGTAATATCATGCAATAAATTTGGTGACATCATTCTCGTGGATCTAGCTCGTTCCGTTCATAAGAAAAGATACTTTGAGTAATACTTTTGTATTTGAATGCCAATAGTTATTTATCTGCTATAAGAATAACTTATTTCTCCATCCATAACGCTTGGTGAGACTTTGATGCCGAATTTGGCGGAATGTCACCAACTTGACGGCATTTTTAATGTTGCCAAATTAACGAAAATCTCGCCAAATGGATAAAAATGATACTAAGTCAATGGAAATGACAACTAATTGGTGAAAATTCAATATCTTGGAAAGAATATAAATATCTACTATAAGAAAAACCTATTTTTTTATTGTAAAAGTAGTAAATTCATTGCATTATATAAGGAAAACCATGTGTTGCCCACATCAGATTTTTTTTTTTTTAAACGGAAAAAAAATCAAAAGATTTAATTTTACAAAAGATCCATTCATTCACTTGAGAAACATTTGGAACAAAATTGACTAAAAACTGGCAATATAGCAGTGTTTCTCTATTCTATTGCATTTATAAAGGTTAACAGAGACATGAATTTTAGGGAGGGGGTGGCCAAATTGCTTTCTGCTTGGGGCGGCAAAAAACCTAGAGCCGGGCCTGGGTGATGGTCCCCAAATGTTCATATGAATCAATTCTAGAACTTGGCTGGTCATTTTATCATGATAAAGATTTTTTAAGAACTACCTCAATTTCCAATGCTTCAAACCAGCTTCTACCAATTAGGGATTTGCCCTTTCCTTCTACCACCAAGAATGACAACTCAGCTTCTACTGAATTTGCCAACATATTCACATAGCCTTTTACATCTGTTGAGGTAACTGCGCACCATATCTGATCAATAACTGTAACTGTTTTTGTCATGTTTTGTAATTTGTGTTTTGGCAATGTTAGTTGAAGTTCTGGCTGTCATGATGTTGTTGCAGTTTTGAAATGCCGAAGAGTATGTTTTGATGAGAAATAAATATATTGTTTTAATGTTTTATCGGCCTCTGGAAGTATATTATTTATACTTGTTATTATAATAGCAGAGCGTGGTTCCTATATCGAACCCGTACTTGATTTTAAGAAAACCAAAGTTTCGTTTTTGACTGACCTGATTGCTTACTGGAATTTCGCTTTCGAATTGTAGGCATGGCTATCTCAAAAGATATGGTTAAATATGGCATGGAGCCATTTAGCAGAAAAACTTTTCGCTGTGGTGTCGTTGCGTCGAGGCTGTTTTTACTGCAAAAGACTTGGATAAATTCTTTAATTCTGAAGCTAATGAAACGAAAGGGACAGAAATGAAAGATTCAAAAAGGGTATATGCTTTGCTATTGACTCTGTTAGATGACAAAGTACTAATAACTATGAATGGTGAAAAATTGGCATACCAAATTTGGAATAAATTGAAAATAACATATACAAAAGATGGAGCGGTAAGTCAAATTCTTGCTAGAAAAAGACTTGCAACAATGAAAAAAAGATGTGATTGCACTATGCAGGAACATATTGATGAACTTTTAGGTGTTGTTAATGATTTATGATTGAATGGTGTAGTTGTTAAAGATATAGATGTCGTTGTGCATTTATTGATGTCACTTCCTCCTGAGTGTGATATAATGAAGGCTGCTATCGAGAATCAGTCAAGTGAGAACCTAAACATCATTTTCTTTACTCAGAGACTTGTTGATGCTGAGGCTTTAATGTTAAATAAAAATACATTTAAGGAAATTCTTTTGGAAAAAGTGTTCCATTAATGGATAATACTGCTTTTTCTGCATCGAAAAGAGACATTATTTGCTATCTGTGCAAAGGCAAAGGACATTTTGATAAAGAATGTAGAAGGAAACCAACCTGTTATAACTGTGAACACACAGGTCATTTCAAAAGAAATTGCAACATTAAACGAAAGGTCGAATTCAGGAAAGAATCAGCTGCAGTAACTTTTGCAGTTAATGAACTACAAAAGAACTATTTCTTGGTGGATTCGGGAGCTACGTCACACATGACTAGCAGATGTGACTGGTTCAGTGATTTTAAATCCTTTTCTGGAACTGTTGCTTGTGCTTCTAAGAAGGATATGCTAGAAATATCTGGCATAGGAACTGTCACTGGAATTTTGCAAGGAAGAGAAATTACTCTCACACATGTGCTATTTGTGCCAAATCTAAATGGAGAACTTATATCTGTGAAAAACATACAGGCTGCTGGTTACATGGTCATATTCAAAGATAACAAAGCTATTGTAGAAAAAGGCGACTTGCATTTTGTGATTGCTGAATTAAATAACAAAGGACAACATGCAAGTGAATTTTCACGTATGGAAGCTGCAGCATATGTTGTTAAAAATGATGCAAATTTGTGGCATCGGAGAATGGGACATTCATCAAATAAGGTTCTGCAAGAAATGGGTCTTCCAATAACAAATAATTTTTGTAAAGAATGTATTATGGCAAAGCAGTAAAATGAGCCACTAGGAGAAGACCCTCGACAACATGAAAATGTACGCATGAGAATGGTAAAATATTTCATGACTATAATTGATGACTATTCTAGATTCTGTTAAGTATATTTACTGAAACACAAGAATGACATAGTTGAGATGTTGAGTTCATTTTTCAAGAAAAATTCTGATGTCTATAAAATTAGATGTAACAATGCTAAGGAATACATCACAGGAAAACTTGTTTATGTTTGCAGAAAAGCTGGTATTTTGATAGATCGTGCACTATCATATACGTCACCCTTAAATGGAGTTGCTGAGAGAGCAAACAGATATTTACAGGAAAAATCTCGAGCCTTGATCTATGAAGGAAAACTTCCAAAGAAATTTTGGAGTTACGCTGTGCAAACTGCTGCATACCTAAAGATCCAAATGCCGAGTCAAAGCATTGATAAGTGTATACCATATAAACTTAGATATGGGAGGCAACCTGATCTTGATAACATCAAAGTCTTTGGATATGATACTTATATTTATATTCCTGATAGTCAAAGGAAGAAACTGGATCCCAAATCTGAAAAGATGATTTTTGTTGTTTATTCCAGTATGAGCTATCATCTTCTCGATCCAGATGCAAAACGTGTTGCTATATCTCGTAATGTGAAATTCGAGAAAGGAAAGAAAGTGTGCATTACAGACATATTGCATAATAATGCTGATCTAGATAAGCTAGAAAATATTCCTATACAGAATAAGCTAAACTGTCTATCAAATGTTGATGAAACTGATATATCAACAGAAGAAAGAGAAGAACCGTCAAGACCAAAAAGAGATGTTAAACTACTTTCTAAGCTAAATGATTATTATGTGTATGAAGCTTTAACAACAAGTTTGGCTTCAATATCCTATAAGGACTTAGAAAAACGACCTGCAGAAATCCAGGCTTCTTGGAGAAAAGCAATAGATGAAGAAATAAATTCAATAAATAGAAATGGTGTCTGGGAGTTGGTAGATTTGCCAAAAGATGGAAAACCAACAGTGGTGGCTCATGCCCAAAAGTCGCAAGGCGCTCGACTTCCTCATAAAATGCCCCTACATTATTATTTTTACTTATATGAATGTATTAAAACATTTTGTAAAAAATGTTGCATATTTTATAAACTTTTTCAAAACATCCTTTCACAAAAGTGTAGTGCTGCCATCTTGTAACACATCTGGCAACTAAAATCGGCAATGTAGTTGCAGAATGCTTTATAAGATGGCAGCACTACAAGAATCTTCTACACTGTGGTTTCGTCTTAGGATTGCGAATTCAGAGTGACCCAGATAGAACAAAGATACATAGTTTCAAATACTACTGTTAGTTTGAATGAACGAATATGAACATTGGCAATTTTCAAAGCATTGTGTGCCGCGTATCATTGAACAGTGTTGCCAGAAAATAAGCCAGTTTATCATGGGTTTTTTAGAATTGGCATTATTTCGCTATGAATTCTATTTTTTAATCATCTTTTTGAAATAATTTGTCACCTTTCTCAAAGGTCACTTCCGCTCCTCACCCTGTTAACCTTGTTTTGTTTAAAAGTATCTTGAGTTGTATGAAATTTATAAATTGATATAATAAATCGACTTATATATATATATATATATATATTTTTTTTTTTTTTTTTTCAGATATCTTCCTCATTGTATGGATAACATTAGTGTTATTTCACCATATGAACGTGCTATGCTAGAAGTTCAATACGTTTCTTTCCTGTCTTGGTCTATTAATGAATTACGCTCAAGTGTCCTTAAATTAGATTCACAGAATTCACGTTTCTGTAATAAAGTACAAGATCTGAATGGAATGAAACATAGGCAACTGTTATGTAGTAGAAATTTAGACTCTAAAAATCCAGAGTTAACTTTTGAACTTTTGCAACTGTCTCGTTTTCCACTTATTTTTATAAGCTTGCTTTTTGGAGACCACAGAGCCTATGAAATAGGTCTTTTATCAAGTTCTGGTATATTTGCTTTGATGCAAACCCTTTTGAGAATATTAGGTAAGTTACTTTTTTCTTTTGCATGATTTGATAAGTTATTCTAACTAAATTGAAATGCACCTATCTGTACTTTGCTGGCCAAAAAATTGTATGGCTTGGTGCCAAGTCCCGGGCATGAGGCCTTTTCCACAACTTGGTTCATTAGTAATTTACATATTTCTTAACACTATCTTATAGCGCAATGCCTCAATTAATCAAATTTTGATTATTTTATTTACATGGATTATGAATCAATGCCAAAATTTTTTAAATATAGTCTAAAATTCAATTTACTTTTTATCTTATAAAAGTTGATATTTTTCAAATGGCATGTAAAATTTAGTCTACAAAATGAATAACAATACATACACACCATTGAAGCCATCTTGGTTTATTTTAATCATCATTTGGTCAAATTATCTTGTCAAATTATATTTCTGGGACAAATAGTTTTCTATTAAAATTCAGTGGCTAGTTTTGAAGTTATCAGGAGCCATTTTTAGACTCTTCATAAAATTCCAATTTTCAAAATCTATCTTATCAAATTTTAAGATTTTTTATTGAAAATGAAAAGAAAATGAAATGAAGATTTTTCCTGAAAACTTGATGCTGCCAAAGCCTTTCTTCACATAAATATATGAACGCGTAATAAAGGGTGACTAGGAAAATTTGTATCAGAGTAAATTTCTCAAAAACAAAGAGAGTTATTGTTATTTTTTTAATGTAGCTGCATAGAAAACCCCTATATGCACCCTTTTTATGGAGGGAGGGCTATCTCATTCTCTTTTAAAGATAGAAAAAGTCAATTTCAATGTTATAGAGTATTGCCAAATTAGTATAAAGAATCTGCTTGAAAGCTGCAAATAATTGCCTAAAAATATATTTTTATAAGCATGCTATTCTTTAAACTGTAAAATCATCTGATAACAGCTAATTTTACAGTTTAAAGAATTGATCTGGTAACAGCAAACAATTTAATAAATTTAGATTGAATGCTAGCTGATTTATTTGACGAAAGATTTATCAGTAAGCATCATTATAATTGAAACCAGAAAAATAAATAAACTAATCTGAAGTGAAAGAACATTCCAACTGCAGTATTGTATCCTTATGCAATGTGTTTGCTACTTCATCCTATTACTTTCCTTATATACATAATGTATAAGGAAAGTATTGTGACGGGGTCGAAAATTCGAATTCGAGTTTTCGACGAGAGAGCACATTTCAAGCATCCCTGATTACGAATCGAACACTTTTGAGATGATGTGTGTGTGTGCGTGTGTGTGTGTGTGTGTGTGTGTGAAAGTATGTGTGTGTGAAACTGTGTGTGTGTGTGTGTCAGTGAGTCTATGGAAACGATGTCTCATGAACGAATGGAGCGATTCGATTGAAATTTGGTACAAAAATCAGAATCCCTGAATACTGGAAGCCTATTGTTTTAAAATACAATCGAATGTTCAGAACCCCCCTAAATTTTCGAGTGAAATTTTGAAAAATCATCAGAAAATCAAAACCTTTCATAAAGTTATGCAAATAGACATTTCTTATGTAATTTTTCCTTAGAAAACAATTGACATAAATTTTAGAACACTAGCATGAACTCTTCTTGAGATATTGCACATTTTTGAAATAAATTTATCAAAAAATCCCATAAATTAAAAAAATATATTAACTGTTATGAAACATGTTCACTTTTCATATGTAATATCATGCGATAAATTGGGTAACAGCATTCTCGTGGATCTAGCTCATTACATTCATGAGAAAATATACTTTGAGTAATACTTTTGTATTTGAACGGCAATCTGCTACAACTTATTTCTTCGTCCATAACGCTTCTCGAGATTTTGGCGACGTATTTGGCAGAATGTTGCCAACTTGGTGACTTTTTTAAATGTTGCCAAATTAACGAAAATCTTGCCAAATGGATAAAAATGACCCTAAATCAATGAAAATGATGACTAATTGAACAAAATTCAATATATTAGAAGGAATATAAGTATCTACTATAAGAATAACATTTTTTTAACTATAAAAGTAGTACATTCATTGCATTATATAAGGAAAGTCATGTGCTGCCCACATCAGTTTTTTTTTTAATTTCAATTTTATGACCCATGTCTACTATGTTTACTAATGAAGAATATTGCAAACTGATCCTTATTTTAGGAGAATGTAACCAGAATGCCAGTGCAGCTGAACAATTATATGCACAGTTTAATGTTGTTTTATTTGGGGAGGGGGATTTAGACTGTATTCCCTAGTTTTCAGGTGCTTTTTCAGCTGTATAAATATAATTTTTTTTCTTCAAAAGGTCCAAATCTCATTGCGAATTCTGAACAATACATAGCTGTATATGCTGTACTTGAAGAAAATTTTAAGAAAAGTAAAAAACAGACTCCTTTAAGTGGACCTGAACTAGCAGCTACAATGAAGATAGGCACTCGTGTTATAAAAGGAGTTGATTGGAAATGGGGTGATCAAGTAAGTTAGAAAATACAGTACTAGTATTTTGATTTAGAGATGATTTTTGTATGTATTTTTACAGTTTGGTAATTACAAGTTATTTATTGCATTATTTTGAATATTAGTTGAATATTTTATGTACCTTAATTGATAATCACTGATCTACCTGAATGAGTTGTTTATAAACCTAGTCCTTATGCTAAACCATTATACACTCTGCTGCAAAAAAGTATATGCACCCTTAACAAATTGAGCTACAGTTGTGAAACTTAGCATGTATGTATCATTTGAGGAGATATGCAAATGATTAGAATTTAGGAGCAAAAAAAAGCTTTATTAAGACATGGTGGCAACAAGAGGATGATGTCGTAAGTGGTAAATCCTCCCCTGGCAATTATACAAGCCGATATTCGGTGTTGCATAGCATCAATTAAGTTGCTTATGCCCCTCTACAGAAGATTCTGCCACATATGTTGCAGCTGGTCAGCAAATTCAGTAGTATTTTGAGAAGGCTGCAATTGCTGTCCAAGCATGTCCCAGACTTGTTCTATTGGTGATAGTTCTGAGGACCTGGATAGCCATAGGAGAGTATTAAATTCTCGAAGACATTGTTGAGAAAGTCGTGCAGTATGTGGTTGAGCGTTGTCTGGTTGGTAATTGGAACCTGAGGGGCATGACAGCTTAGGCAGAACAACTGGCTGCAGAATATTGTTGACGTACAAGCAAGCCATCAAATTGACTTGTAGCACAACTAGAGGAGATTGGCTGTCCCACAAGATGGCTCTTCAGATTGTCATATAATGTGTGATGGCCATGTTCTGCTCGACAACAAATGTGGGATCGGAATGTTGGCCAGTCATCCTCCACACAAGTATACAGGGGTTATGAACTCAGAGAAAAGCAGCATACATTTCTAAAGACATCCATTTCTAAAGCCATTTCTAACATGCATCCAATTGGACACTATCCATGCTGACCAAGCTCAATATCAATCGAGACGGCTCCCTCTATGTTGAAGGATCAGTGGTAGACACCTTTAGCTTGCAGGTGGGAACAGTGTCAATCCCAAATGGAGAACCTCTCAAAAAGATATGTATGGGACATACCCTATCCCAAACATTTCGACCCCCATTTGCAAGCAGCTGATGTCCACCCATCAGTGATAATGTACAATAGATCAGAGGATGCACCTCTTCTGACCTACAGGCAGATGTCATGCCGTTTTCAGCAGACAATCAAATTAAAATTTAGTTTTAACATTACTTTAATCTTTAAACATTTTTAAACAATTTTAAGCACCATTAAACAATTTTAAACATTTTACAACAGTTTTAAACATTATTAAACATTTTAAATTACTATTAAACATATTTACTTATTTTTCTCCAAAGATTTATTTACTTTATCAACCTCAATTTTGCTTTCAAAACTTTTAGAACAACTTTCAAAACTTTACATTACATTACATAAAACATTAAATTAGTAGTTTGTATATTAACTTTGTGTAATTTTAACATATGGAAACAATTAAACCCCAGGTAAGAGAAAAATGGTCATTGGAGAACAAGGAAAATGAATCATAGAGAACAAGTTAAAATTAAAAAAAAAAACATTATTTATTTTAAGCAAAACTCTCACCACTACAATTTTCCCCACAGCTGCAGGGAAATCCAAATTGGATCCCCTGAAATTTGAACAATCATAATGTATAAATTTAAAACACACAAAAAAATGAAAGTTACTTTAAAATGGGTGTCTTAGGGGCCCATCAATCCGTAAGTAAGAGCTCTATAAAAATGGTATAATAAACCTGACGTCAGTGGCTGACACATTTGAGGGAAAATGGTGGAAGACGACATTTGTTCTTGATGCATTGAATGAGCATCCCCCCTTTAGAAAAGCAATCTAGCAGAATGTCTTGCTGATATCATCCTCAGGCCTAAAGGTGGGAGTACTTGGCACAACAAGTCCCATAGTTTACTGGGAAAAAATCTCAGAGTCCCCAAGCAAGAGGAGATCCTGAGGCCTTTCCTCAAAAACTCTAAAGAACTGCATTAGGAGCAAAAATGATGGTGTGGTCCTACAAAATGGACCCCTGCTCACCGGGAAATCTGATGGGAAAAGGTACTTTGTACCTGAATGTAATACAGGTTACAAAAATTTCAGTGACAAACATTCTCCATTTAAAGCTCCTGACAATGTTGAACTGAAAGGTAAATGGACAAAGTTAATACCTTGTGCAGATAAAGTTCTAAACAAAAACTGTGTGGTTTGTGAGTTGCATTTTGCGAATGAATTTATTGATCATAATTACCGACATATCATTAACGGGGAAGAGGTGTTATTACCTAAAGATCGACCTACACTTAAATCTGATGTTATCCCAACAATTATCCAAAACCTTCCACATTCTTTAACATTAAAAGACTGGTTTCGCATTATTTAACTCTTTTGCATATTAGCGTAGCCAAGATCTAGGACAAGGAGGGTCGATGGTCGAATGTGGGTTTACACAAGAGTACAAAATACTTTTTCAAATATAATCCCTAAGGAGAACTAATGTAATTGTTTAATTGTTTGGTAAATGGTGGTTTTTCTCCAATTTTTGAATTATTTCCCAAAAATGAATGTATTCCTAAGGCTGGTCAAACACGGGGTAACCTAATAAAGTTTAAAATCCAAAAAATTAAAATATACCCCAAAAGGAAATAATGTACTAAATTTAGACATTCTAGCTGCTCCGGTTTTTAAGCACAGAACGGGCTAGCCCATTAAGGTTTTAAATCGAAATAATTAAATTCTACTGCAAATGATAACGATCAGCTAAATTTGAAATTTCTATTTACTCCAGTTCTTGAGAAATTTCCAAAAATTGAAAACAGTCCAATTGCGGGTTTAATACAGGCTAGCCCGATAAGGTTTAAAATCCAAAATGTTAAAATATAAAGCAAAATACCAAAGATAGAATTTTTAGCTACTCTGATTCTCGAATTATTTTTAAAAAACAAATGCATTCCTAAGGCAAACCCAGTACATTCCTAAGGCAAGCCCTTATCAGGCTAGTCCGATAAGATTCAAAATCTGAAGAATTAAAATTACTCCAAAAGAAAATCATATATTAAATTTAGGTTTTCTAGCTGTTTCAGTTATCGAGATATTTTCAAAAAACGAGCACATTCTTATTTATTACAGTTTTCGAGATATTTTCAAAAAACAAGCACATTCTTATTACGGACAGCCACATGCTTGACTACCATAAGCCTTAGGGTTGGCTGTGTGGTCTGGGTCTTCAACATTCTTATTATGGATCTAGGACTTGCTAGCCCGATAAGGATTTAAGTCCAAAGAGTTAAAATGTATACCACAAGAGACAACGGGATTCTAAACTTGGAATTTCCAACTACTTCAGTGCGGTTATCGAATAATTTGCAAAATCTGAATACATTCTTATGACAGGTTATTCCCAAGACGGATTAGTCCTATAAGATTCAAAATCCAAATAATTAAAATATACCCCAAAGGACAATAATATATAACAAATTTAGACATTTTAGCTGTGCTGGTTTTCGATTTATTCTGCAAAACGAGTTCATTCGAGTGGCAGGCCTAATATGGACTAGCCAGATAAGATTTTACATGTAAAAAGTTCAAATATACCTCAAAAGACAACAACATGCTAAACTTGGAATTTTTAGCTTCTCTGTTCTCGAAATATTCACCAAAATGGGTGCATTCCTAAGGCAGACTTAAGACAGGCTACCCTAATAAGGTTCAAAATCTAAAGAATTAAAAAATATACCCTAAAAGGCTATGATATATAAAATATTCTAGCTGATTTCTGCTTTTTAAGTTATTTAAAAAAATAAGTACATTAATATGTCGGGCCCAGGACAGGCTATCTCGATAAAGTTTTAAATTCGAAGAGTTGAAATACACCACAAAAAATAACGATATGCTAAACTTGGAATTTTTTTGTTACTCTTATTTCTCGAGTTACTCCCCTAAAACAAAAGGATTGCTAAGGGAGGCCCGAGACTGGCTAACCCGATATGTTTCAAATTCGAAAGTGTTAAACTTTACCCTCAAAAGAAAATATATACTAAATTTTGATTTTTTAGCTGCTTCAATTTTCAAGTTATTCTCGAAAAATGAGGACATTTCTATGTACGGATCAAGACAAGCTATCATGATAAAGTTCAAAATCCAAAAAAATAAAATATACCCTAAAATGCAATGATATAATACTAAATTTAGACATTCTAGCTGCTACAGTTTTGGAATTATTCTAAAAAAACCAGTGCATTCCTTTTGTTGGGCCCAGGACGGGCTAGCCCAATAAAGTTTTAAATCAAATGAGTTAAGATATACCTCAAATGACAACAACATTCTAAACTTGGAACTTTTAGATGCTCCATTTCTCATGTTATTCCCCGAAAACTAGTTAATTTCTAAGACAAGCCCATGACAGGTTTACCCGATACGGTCTAAAATCGAAAGAATTAATACCTCAAAAGAATATACCTCAAAATATAATACCTCAAAAGATATACCTCAAAAGAAAAAGATATATTAAATTTAGATTTCCTACTTTCTCTGATTTTTGAGTTATTCTCTAAAAATGGGTATGGCAAGTCCAGGCCAGACTAGCCCGATAAGGTTTTAAATCCAATGAGTTAAGATATACCACAAATGACAACGACATTCTAAACTTTGAACTTTTATATACTCCGGTTCTAGAGTTATTTCCCCCAAAAAGTGAATTTCTGAGGTGGGCTCAAAACGGCTAGCCCGATACGGTTCATAATCGAATGAATTAAAATATTCTCCGAAAGATAAGGATGTATTAAATTTATATTTTCTAGTTGCTCCGATTTTCCAGTTATTCTCAAAAAACGGAGCTACTTCAGTTCTCGAGTTATTCTTCAAAAATGAATACACTCTTCAACGGACTCAAAATGGGCTAGCCCAATGAGGTTCAAAATCTAAAGTGAAATCTATCTAAATGGAAATGATATACTAAATTTACATTTTCTAGCTGCTCTGATTTTCGAATTATTCTTGAAAAGCGAGTAAATTTCACTGACGGGCCCAAGCTGGGCTAGCTCGATATGGTTCGAAATGCGATGAAATGTAATATGCCCTCAAGGACAATGATATATTAAATTTAGATATTCTAGCTGCTGCAGTTTTGGAGTTATTCTTAAAAAACTAGCATATTCTTTTGTTGGGTCCAGGACAGGCTAGCCCAATAAGGTTTTAAATCCAATGAACTAAGATATACCTCAAATGACAACGACATTCTAAACTTTGAACTTTTAGATGCTCCGTTTCTCGAGTTATTTCCCGAAAACGATTTAATTTCTAAGGTGGGCCCATGATGGGTTCGCACGATACGGTCCAAAATCGAATGAATTAAAACATACCTCAAAAGAAAAGATATATTAAATTTAGATTTCCTACTTTCTTTGATTTTCAAGTTATTCTCTAAAAATGGGTACAGTTCTATGGCAGGCTCAAGACGGGCTAGCCCGATAAGTTTCAAAATCGAAAGAACTGAAATGTACCACAAGAGAAAATGTCATACCGAATTTAATGTTACTGTGATGAATGAACCTGATTATTTTGGATCTCAAAGGTTTGAATGAACACCAGATCAAGTTAAATAAATTTTTTAAAATACGAATATATCCCTAGCTCAATCTCTTTGAAAATCAAATGTTTTTTTGTATACCACTTGCAATAATCACACCAAATTTCGCACAAATTCTTTAGTTATTTCCAGAGATATTGGCCATTTCATTTGCATTAAATTCCCATTAGTTTCAATGTTAATGCTTTGACTTTTGATCTCTTATTCGAGACCTATGCTATCTGTCGGTGGTGGTTTTTAGGGAACTTGTTTTTCGCCTCAGTCGGCACACTACCTCTTCTAGGTATTGTAGTGGGTTTGTGAAACAAGCTACAACTCAACTCTGTTAGGATGTAAACAGTCGAGTTGTTACAACTCAACCTGGGGCACTAGTTCAAAATTAAAAAAATCTCTTTTAAGCATTGTTAAATTCTGTCTCTTGGTTTCTTTCTGTGTTGTAGTAATTTAGTTTATTGCTGCATATATTATTTTGCTATCCTTATTAGGTTATGGGCTCTGCATGCATTAATATTGTTCAAAGTGAAATTATACTGTAGAAATAGGAAAGTAAATTTTGTGTCTAGACGTTAGGCTTAATTGACAATATGTTGGATCTAAAGGTACAGATTGATAAATTGGAAGATGCAAGAAATTGGATGGAGCAAATGAAAATGCACTTCAAGCAACATGATTTGACTTCTATTATTGATGGAATACTTACGTGTCCTCTGATACTCACTAAAAATGGTGATACCATTATGTTAGATGATGATGGGAAAAAGCTTCTGAATGGCCCCGTGACAATGCCAATGCAGCAACTTTAATTGCAAGTACCCTCAGTTCATCTGTTGATAATTTTATTATGACTTATTCTAGTGCTAAAGACATATGGGGTAAATTAATTAGCGTGTATGAACAGAGTAGCATACTACAATGACTGAATCTATTTATGATTCAATTTTTTCAAGTAATGAAGGACCCTGAAGATATTGTCGCAGCTCATGCTGCTAAGGTGGAGAGAATATACACTGATATGAATAGCAAATTAAAATGTATTTGCTCCAATTCAATTCCAACAGAACTGTTACACAATAAAATTCTTCTAACTGTGAAACCAGAATACCAAGAGTTCAATAATGTTTGGGAATCCCTAGACTTTGAAAAGATTACCACTAACAATCTTGTAGAAAATTTGTTCACTACTGAGCAGCATGTTAAGTCTTCTGTTACTGTCAATTATGGTGCATTTGCAGCTTGGACTTCTGTGTCGAAGCAAAAAGCTGTGAGGAATGCTCAAAGCATTCCTGGAACTGTCCCTAAAAATAAAGGTGTCAGATTTCATAACGTCAAAAAGAAGTGTTTTAAGTGTGGACATGATGGGCACCTGTTGAAGACCCAGACCGTCCGACTCGTCCAGAGGACTAAGAGCAACTATTTGGACGGCCGGCACCTGTGTAGAGATGGGCACCTGTGTAGAGACTGTCCAAAGAAGTCGCATAATAAGTGCTTGCATCTAAGAAATGACAAAGGAGCATTCACTACTGTTATCAACCACACTCAACCAGATATTTGGATTTGTGACTCTGGTGTTTCTCATCACATGACGGCAAACAAACAGTACTTTGTAACATATGAACGTTTTTCTATACCAGTTGAAATTTCACTTGCTGATATGAATAAGATCTATGCATATGGATGTGGCAGGGTGAATATTGAAGTGTGTATTCATGATAGTTGGTGCAATGCTCATATGGAAAATGTTTGGTATCCCAGATATACGAAGGCATCACTTTTCTGTTCAACAGGCTGCTAAACATGATGTTGAAGTAAAAATGAAAGATATGCTGAATTTTATCGAAATAAAGAACTTGTTGCTGTCGGCTCTTGGACTGATGGTACATATGTCATGTCTATGTGTGTAGTTATTCCAGCATCTCCAGCTGAAATAAGTGTAGCAACAGCATCTGAAACATTACAACTCTGGCATGAACATCTTGGACACCAAAACAAATGACATCTTTGTACCATTCATGTACCTCATGCAACAAGTGAATTCTGTGATGGATGTGCTTTTGGCAAAGCACATAGAAAGACTTTCAAGCCACGCCCTTACAGAGCTAAGTCAATGGGTGAGGTAATTAATGCAGATGTAAATGGACCTATGTCTGTTCAGTCGTTTAGTGGTGCATGATATGTGTGTTTCAAAGATGACTATAGCAAATATCGTAAAATTTTCTTTCTGAAAAAAAAAAAGTGAAGTTAATTCTTGCTTATGCCTGTTTCTCAATGAGACTGTTAATCATAGTCATGTTGTAAAAACATTGCATTGTGATGGTGGAAGATAATTTGACTGTGGTGAGATTCAACAAATCCTTGCTGAAAAGGGTATATCCTTGACATTAAGCATACCGTACACACCCGAACAAAATGGAGCCGCAAGAGGGAAAATAGGACTGTTGTGGAACTTGTACATTCTAGGCTTTCTGAGAGTGGGCTGCCTTGATCCTTATGGGCATGCATGTGAAATAGTTGTTTATCTATTGAACCATACAAGCATATCACCAGAAGAAAACAGAAGTTCATATGAGCTATGAACTGGGCAACCAGTGACCAAATTTGATCAATTGAGTGTATTCAGAACTAACTGTTATGCTCACATAAATATCCATGAATTTTATATCCATGAATTTTAGACGTCAATTTGATAATAAAAGTGTTCTAGGTCATGTTGTGGGATACTTCAATGAAAAGGATGGCTATCAAATTTATGTGCCTTCTCAGCATAAAATCATAAAATTCTGATGTAGATTTTGAGCCTGAATGTTTCTGTACCTCTCCAGTTATAGTGGAGGTAGAGAATGTCTCAACTGCAGAGAGATATCAAAATTCTAAAGTTGAAGATGGGTCAAATAAATGATCCTGAAGATGGATCAAAAGTTAGACAATATGAAAGAAATCGAGACATGTCTGCATGGATGAAGTCAGAAAAATTTCTTTTAGCAAGTGCAGCTGTTGTAGGAGAATCAGAAGATCCTTGTATGTACTCTGAGACTCTTTCTTCAAATAATGAAGACTTGTGGCTTGGGGCCATGAAAGAGGAAATAGATTCTATATATGAAAATGACACATGGGAGTTAGTTGAAAGTTCCAAGAGTTCTAAAGTCATCAACTGTCGGTGGATGTTGAAGAAGAAACTTGATGGTATTGTAGAACGATATCGAGCTTGACTGGTTGCGAAGGGATATGCTGAAAAAGCTCGTTTTGATTATGATGAAACATTTAGTCCAGTAGCACGATATGACACAATAAGATCTGTATCTGTTCTATCTGTAACTGCAAATGAGCAGCTGCATTTGCAACAATTTAATGTAAAGACTGCCTTTTTGTATGGAACTCTTTGAGAGGAAGTTTTCATGACACAACCAGAAGGATTTGATGATAACAGTAGGTGAGTCTGTTGACTACGAAAAAGTTTGTATGGACTTAAATAAGCACCCTGGTGCTGGAACCAATGTTTTGTGGATTTCATGATAAAACAAGAGCTGAGAGTCAACACAGCTGATCCATGTCTGTTTGTTAGAACAATAAATGAAAAGAAACTTCTAGTTGTTATCTACGTATGTTAATGATGATCTTGTTGTTGGAAGTGACATAGTTGAAGTGGGGGAGTTTATGAATCAACTTAATGATACTTATCTGGGGCGTATATATGATTTTGTTTTGAGGGGGGGGGGGGCCCAAGATAATTGAAGACTAGCAGTCGATGACACACAGTTATGAGTAAAACTGTAAATGTATGTTCGATATATACAGTCAAACCTCGGTAAATCGAATTCCTTGATAACTCAAATAAAATGTAGTTCCCTGTAAGTTTACTACAGTTATAAACTTCCTTAATAACTCTATTTTTATGTAACTCTTCGACTTTGAGTTATCGAGGTTAGACTGTAGTTATATACTCTTAAAAATAAATAAAATACTTTTTGAAAGCTTACAAGCAATTTATATAATATTATAATTATATTATTGAAATAGTTTTAAAAAAATTAAATTCAACTTAATTGTAGAATTAATTAAATTAATATTGTAAAGTTATGAAGTAATATTTTAAATTATTGAAATGGATAATAAAATGAAAATTATTTAACAGTTTTGATTATTAATATCCTAACAGACTGCATTACATGAAGTGCATTTTCTGCAAAACAAAAATTTTTTTTCCTACAAAACAAAATCAAGTTTCCTTGGAACACTAGCAAATTTGTCTAGAATTTCTTCATCAGTTACAAGTATGTCCCTATGAATGGATAGCAAAGCAAGTCCATTTAATTGGGATTCGGACATAATGTTCCTCAAATATTACGTCAACCATTTATGACTGGAAAAACTTCTTTCTGCGGTAGCAGTAGAAACGGGCAGAACAGCTAATATTTTTAAAAGGATGTAAATATTTGGAAAATAAATTTTGTCACATGCTGTAATGGCAACAATAGCAGTTTTTGGAATGTCTTTTTCATGAATCCACTTTTCTCTCCACAATGAATATTCACTCTGAACTACTTCTTTGTAACCCAAGTCTTTTTCATAAAACATAACAGCTGGCTCTAGAGACAAAAAATCATTCCTGATGCAAAATTCTGGAAGAACGCACTACAATGACAGAACTGTTTGTTTATGAGATTGAAAGCATTCCTCTAGTGCAACCATACTCAACCTGCAGCCCGTTGAGCTGTTGTGAGTGGCCCGGTAAAGGCAGTCTATGAAGTAACGAAGAGCTATTTGATGAATTTATTGAAAAACAATACATTCCTGTTATTTTTAAAGAAAAGAGAGAGGAAAAGGAGTGCGTCGAATTTTGGAAAATAGTGCCTGAACAATATAAAACTGTACAAAGATGTGCTCAAATTTTGCTGATGTTGATCGCATCAACGTATCTTTGTGAATCGTACTACTCGAAAATAAAATATGCAAAGAATATATATGGAAACCGGCTTACTGATTCTCATTTGGATGACGTTTTAAGAGTAGCATGTAGCAGTTACAAGCTTGATCTAAATAAGATTTTTAATCAACGGTCTCATTAGCTGTATTTCTTGATAAATAAATACTTGGACTTATTTATGTTTTTTACATTAATCCTTATGTTGCGGCCCGTGTGAAATAGCTGCCATGAGTATGTGGCCCGAGAAGAAAAAAAGGTTGAGTATGGCTGCTCTAGGGCATTACAAAAATCATCGAGGTGAGGTACGGAATGTATACTGCTCAGCGATAATATTCTTCAGGCGAAGTGTATAGTGCATTACAGCCGGCTGTTTGCAATCTACAAACACGAAGAACCTCTTCTGCTATATTTACTTTTTCTGTAAATGCTTTAATGTATTCATACAAGTCTTTGAAGTGTTTATTTGCATCATTCCATCTGATAGATTAGATCAATATAACATCAGATATCTTCTGGGGGGCTTGAGGTGATTAGGTTAAGCTATTTGTTTACTCGGCAGCGCCTCAGACAGATTGTATGTGGTGGACAGCATACTACTCAAAACAAAAGTACTAACAATGAATTGAAATTGGCATATTGAGTTAATCAGCGTATGGGCTTTAACTGAAGAGTCATTTGATTCCAGTCCAATGTTGTCTAGTGCGGTAATAATAGATTGAAGGGCTTCTTTAAACATTAACACGGTGTCATGGAACTGAATCCAGCATGTTTCACACAAGGAGATAAGTTTTGTCCTTCTTGATTCAGGACAACATTCAATAATTACTGCTTTCAAGACATGAGTTCGCTTAGCTGATGTATGAAAGAATGCACACACTTCTGCGATTACACCCATACAATTTCTAATTAGGAGAATTTTGCTAACATCAGATAAGCACAAATGTAACGAATGTGCAGCACAATGAGTATATAGAGCTGAAGGGACTTTCTAGTTAATATAGGCCTGTACTCCATGGAACTCGTCATGCATGGTAGCGGCACCGTTGTATCCCTGACCTCTCATATCATTTAGGTTAAGCCCCATTTTTATTAGGCTCTCTATTATACTGTGAGATAGAGCAGAACCTGTTACTTCATAAACAGGCAAAAAAACAAAAAAATTTTCCCTTAATGTCATTGACTCCTCTTCAACGTATCGTATACATAGGGAAAACTGTTCTATTTGGCTAATGTCAACCGTTTCATCAGCTAATACTGAATAGACGTTGTTTTTTTTAACTTTCGATACAATTTTTGATTGTATTAAATCTCCAAAAATGGTTATTAGTTCATTTTGAATAACAGAACTTGTATACATACTTTTGCCCCGACTAGTTTCTAAATGTTCCTTTAGTTTTAAATCACCGCTATTAGCCCTGTATCTAAGTAAGGAACGAAAGTTACCATCATTGTTTGCTGGTTCCTGAAGGTATATCCTCCCAGAATCATGTTTACCTCTTAATGGTATTTGTTGTCTGCCACAGAGCCTAATAGTTTGTATGACTGGTAATAGTTTTTTTTCTATTTTCAATAACATCCCTTTTTCTTTGGGCATCCGTCTGATTAATTACACTATCAGCTTTTTTAGTGATTATAGATTTTATGTTATCAGCAATCAACATGGCACCTTGTGATATTTATAATTCTCATGTTGTTTAAATACTTCCCTTCCTTTTTTAAAATTAGTAAAAGGCTTTGTTACCAAAGCTCCTAATGTATGATAATGTCCTTTACCTGCAACATTTTTAACAAACAAAACACAATATTTACAGAAAGAACCTTTCTGCAATACTGAATATGCTAACCATTTAAATTTGTCCAGCCACTTGATTTGAAAAGACCTGGAGTGAATTTGATTTGAGTTGGCTGGCTTAGGGAATTTATAATTAAGCATAGGAGTCCAGATATTGTCTAAAAGAGAAACTTTTTCTTCATTGCTAAACGCTTTGAGTGAAATATCATTACTAGAATAGAATCCGATATCATTTAAATTACTAATTGCTTTACATGAATTATCAATTCTGCTTTCATTATTTAAGGAATGAGATTCTAAAAGAATACCTTCATATACACTTACTGTCAGATCTTGAATACCACTTGTACTTGATGTAGAAGTAAACTGCATGGTTAACTTTGAACATCAATGTACGTTTTCTTAGAGAAAACTGTTGAATTGAGCTTTGTTAAGTAGATCGTTTCATGTTTGCACAATTCACTATAATCACTTATATAATACTTCAGTTCACTATACTTCAATTCACTTACAACAATTTACTTTGCACAACGAATAATATATGATGTCAATAACACTCATTTACTATAAAAACAAAAACTCGAATATAAAATTGTGAAAATTATAGCCACAGCACGCCAACATGGCAAACATTTCGTGCCAAAAACAATTCGTAACCTAGCAACAGTTCGAAGTAATCTTTATTTTCCACTTCCCTCATAACTCCAAATCTCTTTTGGCTTTCACATGACTTTTCTATTTTCTACGCTAATTCTGGTTTCATCGGTATGACGTCATCCGCTATTTATGTTCCTCATAGTTATTAATCCAAATACGTATTTTTTTTTTAACCAATAAATGCAAAAACAAAAATACAGAAACGAAAAACTATTTTTGTACTTTTGTGTGGCATACTACAAAACCTACTATGGACCAAAGAAAAAAAAATCAAGTCAAAATATACTAAGTGTAGTTTCTAAAATATCACATCCGGGCCGCACTGTCTACATGGTGCCAATTCTCTGATCGGAACATTTTTGTGCAGACTGTGATGTGTTTGTATAAACCTACAAATTTTTTATTTGATGTTCAAAATTTTGGGGAGTCCAGGCCCCCCCCCCCCCCCCCCAAATATGCCTATGATACTTATGAATCCTTCAAGATCATGACAAGTTCTTTAAACTAATTTCTGTGCATGCAGATTGCAAGATCGACTGATGGTTCAATTTTTATTAATTTAGTATGCTTACTCAAAGAAGATTCTTTCAAAATTCAACATGGATTGTGCCAATGCAGTGTCCACAACATGTGACAAAAGTTATGTTTGTAATGATGAGGAAAATTCATTGATATGAAAAGAAATTCCTTATCGCCAGGCTGTTGGCAGTCTAATGTATTTAACTACTGCAACTAGACCAGACCTTGTTAAGCAGTCAGCATTGTTTCGGAGAATCTAAAAAACCCTAAAACTTCAGATTGGTGTACTGTAAAAGAGGAATTTTAAATATCTTAAAGATACTGTGCAATTTAGTTTGTTATAGTAAGCAGAGTGCAAATCAAATGAGTTAAAAGTATATAGTGATGCTAACTTTGCAGGTGATATAAAAACAAGACTATCAAGAACAGGAGTGATCTGAAAATTTTCAGGAGCAACAATAACCTGGATGAGCCCGAAGCCACGAAGTGTTGTTTTGTCCACTACAGAAGTGGAGTATGTCACTGCAAGTGAGGCTGCAAAGCAGCTTATATGATTGAAACACTTGCTTAGTGAAATTACGAATCTTGAGGACTCTCCTTTACTCCTCGTGGATAATGCAATCGCTGTAAAACTAGCAAGGAATCCTGAGTATGACAAATGGTCTAAACACATTGAAGTGTGTTATCACTTTGTGCGAAAAAAGTTCCTTGAAGGTGAACTGAATATTAAACATGTTCTAAGAGAAAATCAAATCGCAGACATTTTGACAAAACCATTGCCTCATATTCGATTTGATAAACTGCATGCAATGTTAGGACTATTCTCGCTTGATAACATCTAGTGTTTATGTAAATAAAATGTGAATTGTAGCTTGTGGAGGAAGTGTTGTGAAACAAGTTACAACTCAACTCTGTTAGGATGTAAATAATCAGGTGGTTGCAACTCAACCCGGGTCACTGGTTCAAAATTTAAAAAATCTCTTAAGCATCTTTGATTTCTGCTTCTTGGTTTCTTTCTGTGCTGTAGTAATTTAGTTTATTTCTGTATATATTATTTTGCTAATCTTATTATATGTATCCTCCAACTAATCTTTAAATGGTTTCAAAAGAGACCATTACATTTACCATATTATTAATCACTAAGGGAATTTAAAAATTTTTATTCACAAATATCCAAGTTACATTAATTTCATTTATATGAATTTTATACGAAATTCTTTGTGGGAATTCCACCCTCAAAAGCCATTCTTACTACACCTAATTTTATTTTCACATGGCCACCCCTAAATTTTGCCACCATGGACAATGCCCATGTCTAAAACCAGGTCTCTTAAGGCTGCGTTCAACTGGTAGTCGGGAGGGCAGTGACTCACAGATGAGTTTTGAAGTGCAGAGAAATTCGGAATACACAATTGCATAATTACTACCATATCGTTTTAGGGTGAATTGCCTCTTGGAAAGAACTTTTAGACTTATGACTTTTTTTAAGACGCCACATATAAGTTGATCCCCCCCCCCCCCCACCACCACACACATACACACTTTGAAGCTTTTTTGTTTGTTATAAATATCTTGACTTATACTCGAGTACTTACGGTAATTGTATTTTCCAATATGTAAAATAATTAGCTGATACAAAATCATAAATAAGAAAGAGCTAGTCAAATCAAAAGCTTCCTAACATCTGATCACTGTCTGCTTTGGCAGTATCAAAAACACTATTACAGTGGCGTATTTTGAAATTCAATTTTGGGTGGATTTCAGTTTTAAATATAAATCTCAATGGGTCTAAGTTAGAGTTCTGCACAGACTTGGGCCTGGCCCATGGGCTCGAGCCCAACCTGACCCATTAGCTTGGGCCATCTTATTAAGTTTGGGTTGGGTTGAGCAGGCTCAAAATAAATAAAAAAGTCAAAAATAGATCAAAATTGTTATGCTGTTTCTTCATAACAAAGAGGAAAAAGACATGTTATGCTGTTTCTTATAACATTAAAAAAAACTTTAATATTTAGACTTCTCTATATGCGCTGTGTTTACAGTAACCTAAATTTAACCAATCAAACATATACCCCAGGTAAGAAAAATGTGGACGGAAGAACTGGACTAAGAAATGATCACAGAGGCAAGCTTTAAATTTAAAGGAACTAGTTTATTTTTAGCTAAGCTACCCACCCCTTACAATTTGCCCCACAGGTGCAGGGACATCCAAATTGGATTCCCTGATTTTAAACATCTTTTCTTCTGCTGTGAATTTTATATTAATAAAGAAAGTTAATTGTGAGAAGGTCCTTAGGGGCCCGTCGACCCAGCAAGAACAAAAAAATAAAAATGTTGAGCTCAAAAATGAAATTTTTACGACCTGGTAAACAGGGGAAATGTTAGCTTTCCATCGGGTCGATGCAAGAAAGGACAGCTTCCAGAGACGCTCCTTTTTGGCAGCTCGAACCAGTCCAAAATGGTGACATTATGGCCCCGTGCCTGCTCCTTTTCGGTAGCTCGTCATATTCCAAATTTGGTGCTAGTTAAGACTCCGGCGCCAGCTCCTTTTCGGTAGCTCGTCATTTCCATTTTGGCGTTGGAACGGCTGCCTATCCTCCAACTGTAGATGTCCGGATGGTCTTTTCCGGATGGCCTCTGAACCACAGACTACTATACTGTTGGAAACTTGGTTCTGTTTTCGTCGCGATTCTCGTTATCGCGAGAACGTGTTTACATTTTTAGAATGGTTCTACCGTTCTCGTGAACGACTCGTGACGGGAACAGAACATGCCATTCATGCAAATCGCCATCTCGCCGCGCGCGCATCTGTTTTGCATATAGTGAGGGCGCTGCCGTCAACGGTTGTGTTCCGGAGCGTACCCATCACGGTGTATATATGATAGGACACATTCTCAGTTATTCAGAGACTTTACAGACCTTGACTGACCATGTAGTAGACGTGGGAGACTTTTCAGAGTTTAAGATCTTGTAGTTATGCAGACTTAAGACTCGACGTATAGTCAGATCGATCAGACGGTGATCGACGGTGAAAGACCTTGTATGAAAGGCAGACCTTGATCGGTAGAGAGTAGTCTAACTTCTAAAGCCATGACGTGTGACCTGATGATGGTGGCTTCATTAACGTGCACGGCATGTGTGGTACAGTAGCTGTTTTTTCTACTTACCGATGTTATAGTAACTGAGAGTGTGTGCCTAGTCATAAAAACTGTTTACAATCTTTTTCATGAGCTTGCTAGCTCATTGTATATAATTTTGCTTTGCAACGAATGTTACAGTGTTTTATTTTGTAACTTCATCTGATGCAATGGATCTCACAACAAATAAATTGTGTTTGTGTTTAACGAGCTTGCTTTCTTGAGAAAACACATCACTACTGCATATCATCTGCTACAAATTTTTCTTTACCAGCACTTCAGATATGGATATGGCCAAAACACTGCTAAATCTGCAAATGACTTTCAAATTTTCTAGTCTAGTCGCTCAGCTAACACAGCAATAGCCGCCGACATTTGGTTATGGGCCCGTAGTATGTCAAGGCCATAACTTTTATCCGTGATAAAGCAGCAGTGAAGAGTTGTGAATTCCATCGACGGGGGCCGCGACCGGCGCCATTTGCATCAAGCAGAAAGGTAAACAACGCACTCTAGTCACAGTTAAAGACTATGGAGGTGAGCAACGGCATAGAAGCGTTAAACAGGGACAATTACGTCACCTGGCGTAATGAAATTTCATTTATCCTGAAAGGAGAAGGATGTTACGGCCACATCAACCGTACTGCATTACCAGTCGACGAATCTACGTCACGCCGCGAGCGAGAGGAGTACATGCGCAGCAGCGACCGCGCACTTTCCATCCTGTTTCGAAATATCTCGGCGGAGTACAGAGAACTGCTCGACATCGACGACAGCCCGGCGGATGCGTGGGAGAAGTTGGAGGCGCATTTTGAGGCCCCAACGCGCGCCAATTTAGTTCATCTGTTGGACGAGTTTTTCAGTCTACGCCCGGAAATCGAGGAGCCCATCGACATATTCTGTACGAGGATAAGGAAAGCTGTCACCAAGCTCAAGAACGTGAACCACCCGGTGGAGGATGTGTACGTGGCATTCCAAGCCATCCGGTATCTCCCAGCCCAGTACCAGAGTATCATCCAAATCATTTATCGCTGGAGCGATACTGATTTTAAATTGGATAAAATTCAGAAAGAACTGTCTTTGGAGGAGGGCAGGATTAGACAGTTGAGGAAGGATCATGACAATAATAATGTAAGTTCCAATTCATCTGTATATTTTTCAAATGTTAACGCTAAATGTAAAAATGTCACCAAAGTTAAAAAGTCTATTAAGGTCATAGGACCATGTTTTATGTGTAATAAAAATGGTCATGTAAAGGCACAATGCCCAAAATTGAAAAAGATGACTAGCTCTAGTATTATTGAAGTTTTTTCAAATATAAATGTAGAAGCTAATATTGTTGATAATCCTGACAATAGGCTCAGCTGGGTGATTGACACCGCTGCTACGCGACACTTTTGTAATGATGTTAAAATGTTTTCAAAATTTGATAAATGTAAGGATACATCTATGTCGCTAGCAGTGGGTGATATGGAAAGCCCAGTTGAGGCTATTGGAACGGTGAACATGTATGTTAAATTTAAAGATCATACAAATAATATTGTGCTACAAAATGTTATGTATTCACCAAAATTACGGCGTAACTTGTTGGCCGCATCTGTATTAGAAGAGCAGGGCTATTCTTTTAGTGCAGCCAAAGGTATTCTATGGTTTAAGACTCCTGAGGGAGAAAATTTCTTTTACGCTAAACGTAAAGAAGGATTGTATTTCTTAAAACCACAGTACTCAACTAAAAGTTTAAATAGTAGTGTTGAGGGCCGTAAAGGAGATCAGGATAGGGACAAAAATTCTAAACAGGTTAGAAAAACCCCTGCAACAAATAGTCAAAGTCAAAACAAAATTAGGCCTAACTTGAATAAAAGGAAAAACAAATCTGATTTAAAATCAAAGTCAAATAAAATTAGTGGTTCAACAGTTGAAATTCTGAACAAAACTGAATTATGGCATAGAAGATATGGCCATATTAACTCAGACTACTTGCACCAAACAAGTAAAGTTTCCGCGGCAAACGGACTCCCAAAATTAAAATATGCAAAAGTAAATTGCATTCATTGCAAACTTGCAAAATCTAAAAGAGTTTCGTACAAACCAATAGGCAGGATTAGATCTACAGAACCTTTGCAATTACTGCACATGGACGTTTGTGGTCCAATGCCTGTAGCTTCATTGGGGGGAAACAAATACTTCTTGACTATTACAGACGATTTTAGCCGCAAGGTGTTTGTTTTTATTTTAAAACAAAAATCAGATGTGTTCAAAGTTTTTCAGGATTTTCAAGCTTGTCAGGAGAGACAATTAGGCAAAAAGATTTTGTGCATCCGTACTGATAACGGCATGGAATTTTGTCACGGTCAATTTAAAGCTTTTTTGAAAAAGTTAGGGATTAAGCATGAACGATCTAACACTTATACACCCGAACAAAACGGGGTATCTGAAAGATTCAACCTGACAGCGTTAGATTGTGTCAAGGCAATGCTTAATCAAAGCAAAGTTGGTGACAAAATGTGGGCAGAGGCAATCCTATGTTTTACTTATACAAAGAACAGGATTTGCCATAAATTTAAAGTTAAAACTCCACACGAATTGTACTATGGGAAGAAGCCTGCTGTATCCCATCTCAGAGTTTTTGGATGTAAGGCTTATGCTGGTATAGCAAAACAGCTTAGGAAGAAGCTAGACCTAAGAGCTCAACTGGGAGTTATGGTAGGATATGCGGAAAATACCAGGGGCTATAGAATTCTTCTTGTGAAAGAAGGAAAAATATTAGAAATAAGCAATGTCCGTTTTGAGGAGATGGAAGCAGCGGAAGGCGTCCTGGACCCCATTCGACCTAGAAACTTCACCCAAAAGAAATCGGGTTTTACTCGAACATCAGATTCAGGATCGGGATGTTTGGATAGTGAGTCAGAGGAAGAAGCAGGTGAGAGCCATGACACTAGTCATACTAGTGAGGAAGAGGACTCTCCTGCTGATTCCGATCTGACCCCCTGTTCAAACATAGATTGGGAAAGGAAAGCTGTACCCAAGCCTGATGGAACTCGAACTGATGTTTACTACTCAGTGAGGGGTGATAAACATAGGCTGAGAAGTCATAATGATGTTAAAAAATTCTGTGCTAAGGCTAACATACATTATGACCAAAATTTGTTTAACTTCAGAGAAAAGAGGGATATCAAATCCAGGCCAGAGGCAAGCAACATAGAAATAATAGGTGATATTGATCATGTAGTTTCTTTGCTAAAGGGAGAATTTGATATCAAATCTCTAGGGAAGGTCCAAAAACTGTTAGGTGTGGAATTTGCTGAAATCAATAACAAAATTTTTATACATCATAGGCAGTACATTAATAAGATTTGCCAAATGTTTGAGGAATTTTTAGCATTAAATTTTTGTAATCAAATTTCCAAAAACAAAAATGATTAAATTTGTAACTTCTAAATTTTTTTTCTTTCTTTTACAAAATATGGTTAGGATATCGTATAAATTACTCCTCCCTCTGTGATGCAGATAATTGTATCTAGAGTATATATATGTGTATTGTTTACAATGAACTTTCTAAAATTTTTCACATTACACTGAATGTATATATATATCCATGTTTTCAATTCCCGCATAAGACAGTTATGCTTATGTGTATTATCTTTGTGTGTTTACTCCTTGTTATCATACACTTGGCTATGATTCATTGACAAACCACTTATTCAAATTTATACATGAAATTTTCTACACAAATTGAATTTGATATTTATAGTAAAATTTTTAATCTTAAATGTTAAATTTAATAATTATACATGAAATTTTCTACACAAATTGAATTTGATATTTATAGTGAAATTTTTAATCTTAAATGTTAAATTTAATAATTATACATAAAATTTTCTACATACTTGAATTTAATATTTATAGTGAAATTTTTTAATCTTAAATGTTAAATTTAATAATTATACATAAAATTTTCTACATAATTGAATTTGATATTTAAAGTGAAATTTTTTTTTAATCTTAAATGTTAAATTTAATAATTATACATAAAATTTTCTACACAACTTGAATTTGATATTTATAGTAAAATTTTTTTTAATCTTAAATGTTAAATTTAAATGGTTATACTTAAATTTCTTGAAACTTAAATTTTGACTTAAATTCAATTTTTGGAACTTGGTGTTTCAATGATATCTAAAATTTTGCCTGGTAAACAGGGGAAACCTGGTAAACAGGGGAAATGTTAGCTTTCCATCGGGTCGATGCAAGAAAGGACAGCTTCCAGAGACGCTCCTTTTTGGCAGCTCGAACCAGTCCAAAATGGTGACATTATGGCCCCGTGCCTGCTCCTTTTCGGTAGCTCGTCATATTCCAAATTTGGTGCTAGTTAAGACTCCGGCGCCAGCTCCTTTTCGGTAGCTCGTCATTTCCATTTTGGCGTTGGAACGGCTGCCTATCCTCCAACTGTAGATGTCCGGATGGTCTTTTCCGGATGGCCTCTGAACCACAGACTACTATACAGACCTGTCACTCTCGATAGTTTCGTTTTCGCGGCGGCCATTAGAGATAGACCAAATATTGGGGTGGCGCGCTCTTGGCGATGGTCTGGTTTGTTCCGAGCGCTTGGCGATAGTCTGGTTTGGTTCCAAGACGATTTTCAATGTTATAACACGGTTAGAAATTCTTTGGTTATAACCCTATTTCGCTCGGCGAAAACTTAGAACAGACTAGCATGGTTTGAGTAACGTGAAAAAGGATTATTTGTTAAGTGTTTAGATCATTTCATAGAAATGGATTGATAAAAGAAAACTGGTTGCGTTACAGGGTATGTAATTTATGTTTATTAAAATTGAAATAATTTTAGTTATCACCATCCTACATACGTGTTCATTATAAGTATACACGTGTTCATAAGTATACACGTGTTCATATAAGTATATTAGTGCTGTGTTATTACTGCCGGATTAGACTAAATTTTAAGAGGTAGTGGTATAATTAGTTAAAAAATATTTTCCGTATTTTTATAAAATGTGAAATAATTGATATTTGGATAGCTTTTTCTTAGTTGAATGTGATATAGTATGTGTATATATTTATGTAAAATTTTTATTAAGTGCCTTATGGTGGAAAATTCCCCCCCCCCTCGGGTAATTAATGATTGAGTTCCACAACTTCGATAGTGCATTTCTGTAAATTTGATATTTACTTTATGAATATTTTTATATTTAAAAAAAAAAGTCTATTATCAGTATCCCAGAATGAATTAAGGATCAAGTAATTAACGATCACCACGCTAGTATACTTTTTAGACTGAAAATATTATATAATATTTCAGTCTTTTGAGTATGTTAGCTTGTAATTTTTTGTGCATTATGTTTTATAGTGAGACAATGCAATGTGTGTATTTTTTAATCTATTTTATGATTATTTGAATTAAATATATAACTATGTTTATTTAAATATTCTTAAACTAATGAATATATTTATGTTGCAGATTAATGTATTTTTAAATCCTGATCCTTTCTATAGTTTCAAAAATTATAAAAGTACAGTCCTCAACATTTTGTTCCCCTCCCGTTTAAAAAAAAATCGCCAAGCGAGCGATAACGCGCCAAATCTGGCAGACGCATCGCACTTCAGTTGGTCCATCTGACCAGGGACGTAAGTACCGGGGGGGTGTCACACACCCCCTGATTCAAAAAAGTCGGAAAATTTGGCAATCACTCGGAAAAAAAATCGGAATAAGTGTGAGTTTTGTTCACCATAAATTTCACTTCAAAAACTTATATTTTACTTTAATTTCTAAATGTTCACTACAAAATCACCGATTCTCTTGTGAAACAAAATCCTTGAAGTCCATGTTGAAGTAAAGCCATCTGATGAACGTGGGGCAAATGGTTTCTTTGCGGTGTCATAAATCTCATTTAAATACATTTGAGCCACCTGGAAGGGCGATGACAACGAGGGCAGGAAGTCCCCAATCTTTTTCGGCCTTTTACTTGAGGAAATTCGGAGAAGCAGACCTTGCACCCGGAGGGTGCAGATCATTTGTAGTACCCATATGTGGGGACAAAACCATGCAAGAGCAATTAGGTTTGGTTCTTCGGAAAAAATCACTTTTCTTCGCTGTGCAATCGGCAAAACAGCAGGAGAAAAATACTAAAACACATTGTCCAGGGATTTGGAAAGCAAACCCAGTATGCATTCCCTTAAAAGTGTCTTTAATTGGGCAAGTAATTTATGACGCTCAGAAAATGTGAATGTATTTCCTGTATAATTCTGAAAAGCATGGAATCTTCATTCAGCCCAGATTGCTTCAATTTTTCGCAGAGCTAGGTTGGGACCGCGTAAAGTAAGGTAGTATTTATAAATTATTTAAAGGCATGCATAAGAATTGTTTATATACGTTTCTCATAATGATTATTATTTATTTTTATTCCTCTTTTAAATTTTGTTATAATATTTTTGTGCTTTTAAAGGTATCATTTAACAATTCATACGTCATTTAAATAAATTTTCTGCGATAAAATAAAATCACAAATTGTGAATGAAATACTAAACTATACAAAAAGATCAGCAGTGGTTCCAATACGGGTCAGAACGGGCTGAAAATTTAGATTTTTTCCCTATCTGGCACGACTGTACCAGTGCTTAAACCTTGCCCAAAGACCATTGAGTCTCGGCTTGATCCGGCCCGAAATAATTTATATTCATATATGTTAAAAACATGAATGTGTTGAAGACCCAGACCGTCCGACTCATCCTGAGGACTTGAGCAACTATTTGGACGACCGGGAAAGAGTGAAATTTTTCTACGATGAAGTGATGTAATTTTTTTTAAACATTTATCTATATATAGGTGAAATAAAGACTATTATTTCATGTATTCAATTAAAATTCATTTGAAAAATTTTTTAAATTAAATATGTTCGGCCTGGCGAAATAAATATATTCGGCCCCAGAAAAATTTTCAAAATATGTTCGGCCTTTTTTAAAAGCAAAGTTCGAGCCCGGCCCGAAACAGCGTTATAAAATTTCGGCACGGCCCGAGTCGAAATGATTTCGCCTGAATAACATTTTTCTATGTAGATATTATATCTTTTTTAACAATTTTAAAATAATTTTAAATAATTAAATAGCAAAATTAGAACCATTTTTTCAAAATGGTTCAAAATATTAAGACATCGAAATTAGAACCACTTTTTCAATTTTTTTTAAATTATTAAAATATCGAAATTAGGACCTCATTTACAAAATATTAAAATATCGAAATTGTTGCTACTATATTTCAAAAACTAAGAACCTATCCAAAATCCATTTGTACACTCCTA
The DNA here is from genome assembly GCA_951213105.1 of Amaurobius ferox. Taxonomy (NCBI): domain Eukaryota; kingdom Metazoa; phylum Arthropoda; class Arachnida; order Araneae; family Amaurobiidae; genus Amaurobius; species Amaurobius ferox. The sequence continues at coordinate 48,406,977 of OX578133.1, forward strand.
TATGGTTTTCAAAGGGCTACAAATTACCTAATATTGTTCATAGCTGCCACTTTTCGTTTTCGAGAAATAAGCATTTATAAACTTAAAAAACAGGAAAATTTCAATCTTTTTAAACTTGATAAGACGATTCCTCGAAAATTGCATTAGATCTATAAAAACCCATTACTAAGCTAGAACTTGGATTTCCTACTAAACATTCTTATCGCTTATGGTTTATCTTTCATAATTTAGAAAATAGTTCGAGTGAAAGCAAGGAGACTAAAATTCTCTACGACAAAAACTTTTTAGTTTTTCGAAAAAAAATGCCAATATACTAAAATATTGAAATTATCTCTATATATATATACATAAAAGGTACAATATTTCCAACAAAACAAGTAAAAGTTGGTGATATTTTTATCTGTTAGGTTCGGAGATATAAGCGCCCAAAGTGTTTATATTTTTCGTAACGCCCGGATGTCTGCTAGAGACTCCCCAACCATACATGTTATTCATATTAAAATCTATAAAATCTATGCAATTTGTCCTTTCATACTGTGATTATTTTTCGGGAGAATATTATATATCAAATTGATGAGGGTGAAAAAATTTAATGCTTTTTATTTTTGCTTGTTTTTCTTTATGATGATGATATCTTTTTTTAAATTGAAAGAAAAATAATTTGCCTAAACTTATGTGTGAAAACAGGTTTAATATATTAATACATATTTACAACTAATTATTTAAACCAATTCATTAAATAAAAAAGTTAGGCTTCGTAACCCTGAAAGATGCTACGAATGTATAAAACGCAGAACTCGGGAGAAAAAAATTCTAGGGATAATATCAACAAATTATTTCTACAAATATAAGTATTGAATAACATTGTGTTTGACTTATGGCTGCATATGCGGCAAAAATTAAAATTGGAAAAATTTGAAAAATTGGAAGTTTGATTAATTAACTTAAAATGTTATTAATTTTATAACTTAAATAAAGTTACTCTTAAATTGCAGTAAATTTTTAAGTTATAAATACTAACAGAAACCACCAAAGACAGGCGTTCCAAAACATAGGATAGTCCCATTGCAGATTCCGACATAGATGCTAAAGTTATCCTAGTTTGGGGAACGTCCCCTATAGGCGAGTTCTGTAGCCATTAACGTTTGGTTTTGGTCATAGTCCACAGATAAATTGTGTAGTATGGCCTCAATTTTTGTGAAATTTAATGCCGACTGCGTGATAAGACTGAATTTATCTGTCTCTAAAAAGTTCACAAATTTGTAGAATATAGCAAGTTTTCGTGTTGCCATTCCGCATTAGGTATTACTTGCAGAGAACTAAAAATCTGATGTGGGCAGCACATGACTTTCCCTGCAGACTTATATTAATGTTCTCTTTATTTTAATTAAATTTATTTCACTTTTAATTCAATTTTCTTTCTCATTCGGTAACCGGACTTATTTTCAAAGGTGGCCTAGAGAAAGTACAAAAAACTAAAATATCTTGAGAACGGCTAGTCCTAGAGTGATGGGGTTGGTCTTATTTTTTTCGTCGTTAAAAATTAAGTCTTAAACAAGCATTTAATGGATATATTTGAGTATATCTAGTTCTTTAGTTTAGATTTTGACGATTTTTGCGGGCCATTTTGCAAAAAAAGGCAGGTTATTTATTTCCGAATCGTACCAAAATCTAATCAGCACCAGAGAAACCCACAAGTGACTTATTTAGCGAATTTTGTGCAATTTGGTCCATTAGTTTTTCAGTTAAAGTGGATACAAGCTTTTGCGGGCCATTTCGCAAAAAAAAGGCGGGTTCTTTTATCCTGAATCGTACCCAAAACTAATCAGCACCAGATTCGCCCATAAGTGACTTACCTACCAAATTTTATGAAATTTGGTCAATTACTTTTTTAGTTAAAGTGGATACAAAATCTGCACAGACAGACACAGACACACACACAGACGTCACGCTAAAAATGGTTTTTTCGTATTCTAGAGGTCTCGAAACGTGTAGATCCGTCGAAAACTCGAGTCGCGATTTTCGGCATGATTCCAATACTTTCCCTATACATTACCATGTATTGCAGGGAAAGTAAAAAGTGAAAAACTATCTACAGATTTTCAATGGGGACGCAATCCTTATAGAATATAATTGGTTGATATATTACCAGAAAAAATGAACAATATTTACATGTTTGTATTTAAACTATTTGTGATTAAGGAATTTCAAGTATTTACAAACATATTTAAATGCGGTCGTCATTCGTATGAAATTTTATATCTTCTGATTTGAAATAAAAATGTTTTATTAATTCCGTCGTATAAATCAAATGCATGGTAATATGTATGTAGAAAATTGAATAAATATTATAATAGTGTCGAAAATCAAAATTCAGTTTTATCCTAGCTCGCATAGTCTTGACATGTTGCGTGTATTAGTTTGTTTTTTGACTATCTGATCAGCAAAACAAATAAAGTACAATTTCCATTATAAAATCCTTCACGAAAGATAACTTTCTCTTAGCAGCAGGACTCTGTTATGCTATCTTTGCCTTATAAAATCTTTTTCATCTCCTTCCCCCCAAAATGTTCTTTATAATCTTTTTAAGTAATCTATTATAGTACAAATTGCGATGAAATTTATTTATAAAAATATTTAATTCCGAAAGAAAGTATTATTTTACAAGTTTTATTTCTAGCGTATTTAAATTTCAATGTATTTTTTCAAAATTAATACATTTCCTTAATTTTTAAAGTTAAGGTGTTTCCCTTTCTTAAATTACTGTAATTAAACATTTTTAGAACAATAATTATCATATTAGAAAATTTTCTCCCGTCAATATCACCACAGAAAAAGCACTTGTGCTTTGCATTTTTTTAAAAGTTTCTTTTATTAAATATACGATTTAAAATCTATTACATTCTACAAATTTTTACTAGAAAGTTAAGAAATTTAAAGTTAATTTCAAGAGTTTTCAAATACAATAAGTAAAAGAAAAAAATAGAATTATGTCAGATAAGCTCGCAGGAAAAATGCCTTTCCAGAGAAATTTCTAAAAGAAAATAGATAACATTTTAGGTTACATGCTTGTCTTATAATACTATAATGACTAGCACCAAAATATATTGTAGCAAAATTGAACTAGCAAACATAAACGGTTTTAGTGATAGAGCATTAAGTCATGCAAGTTTTTCTTTAAAATGCATTCTTCTATACTGTAAAAGCAACCAATTTATTGGTTTTCCTATTGTTAGCCGAGACTATTGTTTGATAATTCCATTATAGTAAGACTAATCTAGACGAAAATTGAATTCAGCTTCTATTGCAAATAACAGTGATAATCTACTGTGTGGCCGCACATGCTACACGGGCGTAATATGCCCTTTATAAACACCTAAACGATTCATTGCAATGTCGGTTTGCATATGTGGGCGCGCATTTAATCTGCATGTACAAACCGCACGCCTTAAATAAGCGCTTAAACACGCTTTTTCTCGTTGCGTTGCGACACCTTTAGGATTGAACAAAAAGCAAGGATGTAAAAATCGGGATTATGATTGCAGTTATCCCGTTTAAATGATTTTTTCACAATGCTTTTAATGGCAAATAATTGTATTTTGAAAAATATAAATAATATCTTTAAAATTCAAGAAATAAGAAAATTTCTCAATTTAAATCACTTTATGTCTTTCGTCTGCTGCACTTTCGTGAAATAAATGCCGAAAAGTAAAATTAAATAATTAAATACTATCTCCGAATATTTTCGGGCTATAGAAGATATTTATCGAGCGAATTCTTATAAAAATAAAATAATTTCTCATTTAAAAAAATCAAAATGATATCTGTAAAATTCTGGAACTTAGAATTTTTTATTTTATCACCCATAATGTGTCGCGCTAATTGTCTATAAACATCTGCTATTCTTCAAACAATAAGCTGTTGACAACTTTATGTTCTGAATATTTAAAGGAATGGATTTAGAAACAACGAAATTTCGATTTTAAATATTCATAACCTTTAAACTAATTGAAATTTAAAAGAAAAATAATCCCGGCGAGGTGCGTATTTGCATAAGCTAAGATTGCATAAGCTAAGATGCCAACTAACTCTATACAGATCTTCAAAACTGTTGAAAGCTTGAATTTTCTGCTACGCGTTACACACACATAGAAACAGACATCTTTTTGAAAAATACTAAATAATAATAATGCAACATTTACTCGACCGTTCGATATTAAATTGTGTATAAATTAGAATGTTACACTAAAATGGTGACAATGTCGAAATGTTTTTATAAACCTTTTATTAATCGAAAAAATATGTTAAATAGTTTAGCGTCCAATAAATAAAAATTTCCATTAGTTATAATTTTACTGCTGTACATTTTGTAGACACATTTTATATATTATATTTTTATTAATAAATAATCATTAATTTATTTATAATTACTATTACTTTATTTTTAAATTAAAATATTTCTTTCTTGTTCAAATAAAAATCCCCCAAAATATCATTTAAAATTAAACAGCGTTATTTCAAAATAATAAACTAAAGTTGATAGTTGCGAAATATTGTATTCAGATATTTTGTGGTCATTATTTGGTATTTTAATAGTCACAACCTTTCTACTAGAGCTGCCACTATGAGTAGGAAACAAAAAAGTAATGAAATGATCTTGCATATTAAATATCGATGAAGAAGCCAGTAAAATAGATCAGGCATGTACAATCTACCGGGGAGAAACCACAGTCCTATGCATCTCATTAAGGGCGATGCATTTGTTGCTTTGATGCGTTTTCTTAAAAAAAAATGTAGTAATTAAAAAAAATGTTAGAATGCGAAGATAAATTCAACTTTCTGTAGAATTCAAACTGCAGAATTAAGCTAAACTTCCTGTTTTAGATGCGGCGAAATAAGTATCAGATAACCTAAAAAAATGTAATTTCAATGTATTTAAGAATATGTGTATAGCCACATGTAGGTAAGTTTTCTGGTGGACTATTTGGAATTTCTTTTTTTTTTTTACGTCCGTGTCTGGACAATTTTTTGAAAACAAATATCGAGGAAATGAAACAACGGCAACACCTTATGAGCACTGCAAATCATGTCATATTAATTTCCTTTGAACAGTGTATATATGCATGCTATTATACACATCCCGTGTTTTACAAAGCTAATTCTTGGCCTAGAAACGCGTTTTTTCTTCTTTTTTGAGGAAATTGTTTGGAAATGTGCAAAGTGCATTCGGAAATTAGAAAAAAGTAATAAAGTTTTAATAATTTATAAAAACCTAACAAAAGACCCAATTTTATCAAAAGAAAGATGCATGTTCCGAAATTTACACAACCAATTATTGGTATAGAAACTCACGGGTTTTTAAGTACTAGGCAATCATCTGGGAATGTGTCAAGTGCATTCGAAGAAAAATCCCAAAATGTACAAAATTTAATACTTTTCCAAATATATTTAAAATTCTACTAATTTTTGCCCTAGAAACTTGCCTTGTTTCAACTGGTATCTAAAGATCTGGGCATTTGCATAACACATCCGATAATTAAACAAATGTACAATTATTTATAAAACAAAACCCTCAAAACCAAAAATTTGGTTTTGAGACTTTTTCTTTTTTTAAATTGGGGTATGATTTGGACATATACATCAAACATTCGAAAATGAAAACAAATAATTGCTGTGTAGACTTTGAACTGCATAAAGGTCACTAGAACAGCAATGCATTCGCCCAAAAACAAAAGTTAACTCACTTGTTTGTAAAGTCGGAAATTTTCAATATTAGTCGGAAAAATTTCCTTCACACCCCCCCAGACAAGATTGCCCACTTACGTCCCTGCATCTGACTAGCGCTAGTGTCTATGCGACATCCCATGTTAGAAATGTTGCCATAGGATCCTATGGGAGTGAGCCTTCTGAATATAGTATTCTGTGCTCTGAACAGTCATCTGAAGTCTGCGGCGGTCGGGCAGAAAGAAATGGCGACGCGGCCCCCAAAACGGGAGCCCGCGCGCACCGAAAAAACCCGCACCACCACCTTTTTTAGACTCCCCTCCTTAATGTCCTCCGCTCCAAAAAACTCCGTGAACAACCCTTTCCCGGGAGTCGCCGAGCAAGCCCATTTCCGCGCCAAGGTGCGTAAAAACATACGCCACGCGCGCTGCCGTAACGAAAGCGGAAAAAACACACGCGCCAACCGCAGCGAAAAACCAGAGCGCTAGGGATCCCCTTCCCTGCGCGCGCAAGTGCCTACGTACGAAAAATAACCACTACGTGAGGCCCCGAAGAAATTACTTAAAAAAAACAAGATGGCGGTCTTTCAAGCGATGTTTGAAAAAAGTTTGCCAGAAAGGGATGAATCTTTGCTAGCCACCGGCCTAAAAGGAGTTAAAACGCATGATTTAAATGCCAAAAGATGGGAAAATGAAACTTAAATAACAAAAAAACGAAACCAATTAAAAATTTTGAAAATAAAAGGGAAAAATTAATAAAAAATATATGTTAGAAATTTTGAAGAAAAAACGTAAAATTTGGAAGAAAATGCAGATTTAGCTGCAAAATAAAACACGGCACAACAAAATTGAAACAGACAAGTTTGAAATTACATATGAAACAAAATTTCCAATTAGTTGGTAAAAGTCTCCTTGTCCCATATTAAGTAATAAAATTTTGCTCTGTGAGGAAAATGCAAATGGGTATATTATAACTGAATACAGAAAAGTTATAATTTCAGATAAAAAATTGAAGACATTTATTCGACGACATTCCGAAGTCAAAATAAAACCTTGCTCTTTGCAACATTCAAGTTTACTTTAAACTATAGTAACAGAAAATATTGTTATGATGTATCCTCTGGAATCGTGGGTTTGCACTCAGGATAGAAGAATGAGTCCGAAATTCTAGATAATTAACACACACAAGCACAGTGTAAACAGGAACAATATACAGTTAAACAGCACTTGAATGCTCCACTAATTTATCAAAATAACTGATACTATTCTCAAAACATTGGCAAAAGTCACAGTTCAGTGTAGCTTGTATATCATGAACTGCTCTCCGACTAAATGATTGCTCCTTTTTATAGACTTTCCATGGAAACTTCTGGAAATCTCTTATATCATGTAAAATGTTGTTTATTACAAGATGTTTATCGAGGTTTCGGAAAATTACCAAATTGGTGATAAATCACCAAATCTGGCAACCCTTCTTCAAACTTCAGCATGTGACAAGCTTTTCCTAGACTCACATCATGGAAAAGGATGCTTGTACAGGTGTTTTCTGTATCTAGTTTGCAAAAGAAAAGACTCCAGTGAGGGAATCATAGGTGTGATATACATTCACAACAATATGTTCTGGCCTGGATGCAGCAAAATAAATATACGACGCCAATGTACCAGATGTCATTTTTCATAACATCATGTGATCTATAAATTTAATAGGGAAAAAAATACATTCCAAATTTAATTTTTGGGGAAATGATCATTCGGTTATCATCATTGGTCAAGTGTAAGTTGCAATTTGTTATATTTTTAAATTTATCGCAAAAAAGTTTAATTGCTTTTGTACTATGATTGCTTGACTGGTGATGAAAATATGCAATCCAATAGGTACTGTTTACTTTAAAATTGAATGCTGATATTTTATTTTCAATTTCTTCTGTGATTTTGATTTCAATTATTAGATTCCGGATGTTTCTAAATTATCAAAATTAAATAAATTCTATTCTTAAATTAAAAGTTTCCTCTATTTCTTTCCTTATATTCACAGTTCCCTCTATTTCTTTCCAATAACAAATATTGAATAAGAATTTATTTAAGCAAATTGTTATAATTTAAAATTAATATATGGATAACATGAATTATTGTCCTTGAATTTATTTGTATTCCAATCATCTTACATTTTTAATTTAAAAAATTGCTAATTTAAAATCTGATATTATCCAACCATAGTGATAAAGAAAAGCTCACTTTATAGTAATGCCCATTCTTGATTTGTACAGATTTTTCAAATTTGGGTTCTTTTTTATTTTTTACTATATGTAATATAACTTGTGTTTAATTCCTTAAATGGCAAATTTGGATCATCATACAAGGCAACAGGCTTTAATGTATTGCAAAAAAATTCATTCCGGGCTGTTTCGCAATGGGACTGGCTTTGAGTTCTTTCGGCATGGGTCAAACTCGGGTGGATTATTTAAAAAAATATTCTTGGGGTTTGGGCGAGTCAAATCTTAAAACTTTTAAGTTAGATCCTTGCAGACCTCTAGTCTCTAAATAACTGGCTTGATCTGAGCTTCTTCTGCTGACTTCAGGAACTGGGATTTTTCCATATTTGGAGACTTTGGGTTTTACTACAATAGGAGGATTTTCCCAATATTACAGTGACACAGTAGCCAGAGCACTTTCTTTTGAATTCTTAGTTTCTAAAAACTCCTTACTACTTCTTCTTTTATTATTATTATTATTGTTGTTGTTGAAGGTTAAAACAGACTGTTTTTCTAGTTCAAGGACTTCAGAACAACAAACTGAATGGGGATTCAATAGATTTTTTTATCACATATGTGTTTAGACAGTATTTTGAAACTTTTCAATTTTGTGGGAGTTAAACCCCTCACCCTCCCCTTAAATATGACCCTGCACTATTATATTAAGGAAAACTTGAGCAATGTATTTAAGCACAAATGAAATAATGATGCAGCATACAGCTGTTACAAAGTTATGTTGGATCCCCTTCATTATTGCAAGAGAACCAACTAACGTGAAGTCAAAAAGATGAACACTTCTTCAAAACTTTTTACCACTACTTACTTTAAATACCAAGAAGGGTGAAGGGAGCTGTCATGCCAGTGTTCAATTAGCAGTAATCAACAGGCACGATGTAACTGTGACAGGCATAAGAAAATAGTATGACATTCATTTCAAACATTGCATTAAACTTAACCCTTGTTGTATAAAATGTCAAGGTAGTAATGAAATGTTATGTTTGCCATTTTGCTATGATATTTTAGGTATTGTTTAGAATGATTTGGCTTTATATTCAATGTTAACTAGCATATTACTGTTAATATATATACAAAGCATAAGTTTGCAATGTGTTCTAATTGGTTAAATTTTTCAAATTTCCATTAGTAATACAGTGGCTTTTTGTTTTCTAAGGATGGACCACCCCCTGGTGAAGGAACAGTTATAGGGGAGCTTGGAGATGATGGCTGGATACGTGTTCAGTGGGATACAGGATCAACAAATTCCTATAGAATGGGGAAAGGGAAATATGATTTGAAACTTGCTGATCCACTACCTGTGCCACAACCAGATTCAATGTCTGACTCTGAAGAACTCAATGGTTAGTCCTCATATAACATGAAAGTTCGTTTAGTAAGAAATATATTTCGTGTGGTATTATAGGTTTCTTTTTAATTCTGAATTATATTTTTATTGTATTTTAAATTTTATATTTTTATATGTACATATCCATGTATGCTTTAAATGGTTTATAAAATAAGGGTCTAGTTGCCAAAAATTTCAAAATTTCAAAATTAGAAGGTGTTGTGGTGCCGCCGTATCCTGAATGGAGGGCAGGGGTGCCATGAGTCCAAAAAGGTTGAGAACCACTGGTATAATGGCTATAAACCATATTATCTCTGGAATAAAATTACTAAGAACAAGGCCCTTTTCCTTTAAGCCATCACATATTATATATTGACCAATTAATTCATTTCGTATTTGGATTGATTATTTACTTTTATGCAGACAACCATCTGCTTTATTTTGGTAAAGAATTCTTCACCTCCTCTTTAATTATTGACACCATGTATTATTGTGTCGATTTTTAAAGGTCTATTATTCTCAAAATTATAAAAGTTAAAAATGTTTAAAGTTTTCCTCTTTCCTTCAACATTCCAAATTAATATAACATTATGTGTTTATTTTGGTAATTTAATTCATGTTAATCTTAGATTACTATCCCTTTATAGTATTTCACTATTCTAAATTTACACAGCAGCAAATGCTAATTGTTTACTTTAATCATTCACCAGTGTAAGCTTAAGCTTACATCCCCTGTAAATTTCCCTTTCCAGCATTGTATCTCCATGATGCTGATTTTCAAAATAGTGTAGTTTTTAAGACACCGCATGTTCTCTGATTATAAAAACACCTGGATTGCACATGCAGGGCAGACAGTTAGTGACAGCGGTGTGCCCTCATTCTTGTTGCAAAGCACTAGTTTCTTTTTCCTCCTAGTGTATAGCCATGCATCAATATGCACAAGTTTGTCTCGTGAGCTTGACAGCTCTTGGAAAGAGAGAATTTCATTGGTTAGCGTTCTGTTCTGTAAGGAAATGCGTGTTTAACATTTTTATGTCAGGAGGTTTCCCGTTCTAGCTTTAGTCATAAATATAGGAGTTGAGATAACACAAGAAAGCAAATTTTTGTGGTTTCAGCCCCATTAGAAATTTGAATGGATCGCACCATATTTCTTTTAGAAATGTTCAGTATTAACTGGGATTAAGTTTGAAAAATTTTGAGTGCATTAAAAATATTCTTACATGAAGAACAGCTAATTAAGCAGTTCAAGTACATAACATTGCAAGATTTGGTTTAGAATGGAGGAAAAACAAGTGATTTACCATACATTGCTGTTCCTGTGACATTTCTTGCACTTTCACGTCTATATGGAAATAGTTTTATATGCTAAATTTAAACATTGCATATTTGTGTTATCCTAGTTTAACTCCATTGTTGAATTGTTCATATTAAGCTATCTAAGTATATGCTTAATTAGGTATGAATTTTAAAAAATTGAAAAGCGAAAAATTAAACAATCTTGTTCCAAGTATATCATATTGAAAATAAATTGTCTTTCTTTACAGAAATTTTAGAATTTTTATTTTGTACATTCTATGTAGCCATCCAAATTTTCAAATTAAAATCGCACTTTTGTTCTCTTTCATTGGCAAAGTAAAACATTTCCTTGTAGATTCTTGGAGATATTCTTCAGATTCTATACTGTAGGATTTCATCAATCCGAATTCCCCAGGATAGTGCCCACCTCATTTTGTCTTGAAGTTCTGAAAAATTTAGTGGCCTGCCCCTCCCTTCTCACCCCCCACAACAACAAAAAACATCGGAAATTTTTTTTATTGTCAAATAAAATAAATTTATTGAATGTGATGAAGAATCATTTGATGGGTTTTCCAATAAAAGTTGTACCTAACTAGTAGGAGACTATAGGTTATGCTTTCTTAAATTGGTGTACACAGTTTTTAACTTTCTAAGGCATTTAAAAAAAATTATTAAAGAAAATAATTGGAGATATTAAAAAACAGAAATTAAAAAAGAAAATACTGTGATAGCGGAAACCAACCTTTGCTCTTCAAGTCTTTTTTATACTCTCTTTTGTGTAGGCTTACCATTTAAATTGTTTCCCAAACCGGGGCAAAATAAAATAACTAAATAAAAAATATATATTTAGGATTGAATACAGGAAGACAAAATTGAAACTTGATACATAAGACATAATCTTTCGATTTTAATTTTGACCATTCTTATACCTGTTGTTAGTGTCAACTTTTTAACAGAATGCTTGTCATTTTCAATTTTTTTCATAAAAGATTATTCCAGATCCATGTTTTTTCACAGAGAAATTGATTTAACATTACACATGCATTAAGCCTAGTTAATTCAGCAATTCTACTTCATTTTTGACCGAACATTATTCATGATGGTGAACACCTTTTCAATAGAAGAGAAAGTGTCTGGTAGACAAAAATTATATTCCAAAACTTAGCTGAAATTTGGTATTAACATTTTTTGATCCTTTGAAATTCTTAATAAATTTACCCTACATAGTCTTCGATTTTCCATCACATTCGAAGTTTGGGAGGAGGGGCAGTTAAACAGAATACTACTTCTTTCAGCAGAAAATTCCCAGTAAACACCTCCTGTATTTTCTGTTATTTTCCATTGCATTTTAGGGACAGATCGACAGAATTCTATGGTACTACACAAATATATCAATGCAACTGGTTAAAAACACTTTATTTCTGGGATGAACTAAGTGTTAAATACGAGATAGAAATCAAAATTTCCAATTCAAAAAAATATATAAATAAATAAAATAAAGCATATATTTTTGTTCTAAGTTCATGATCTTGCTTACAAAGAAATGCATCCTCCCAAGATACTTGCTTCAGGCTAAAATTATCAAATATGATGTTACTGCACATCATGCTGCATATGAAGACAATCTTTCCTCACTAGTTTTTCTTTCTTTTTTAAAAAGACTAAAGAAATTATAATATTGTTTTCACATTCTTAGAGTAGCTTACCTGACAAAATTTGGTTTCAGTTGGTTGAATACTTTTGGAGAAAAACCGGTATATAAAATTTCATAGTGCAAAATGTGTATGGCACATTCAAAATTTAAAATAAGTATATAAGGCCATGCTTATAAAAAACTGGAATGAATTACACATCGTCATTTTGGTCCTAAATAAGTGCTCGCAGTGTAAATAATAATAACACTGCTGTGCCGTTTTTGCATAACAAAGAAAGAAAACTTTACATTCTTATTTAAGTGACGCCGTTCTCGGCTCACAAAGAAATTACATTACATCTTAAACTTTTAAATCATATCTTACTTTAAAATCTTTATATTCTTAAACTAAATATATTAAAATATCAAAACATTACATCCCTGATCAAAATTCTTAACTTTAACTTTATTTTATTTTTAATATTAGGTCTTGTGAAGTGGTTAGTACAACTTTTAGAACTTTATTTTTACATAGGAAATTTGCATTGTGATTTCAGGTACATAAATTTAAATCCAAACAATTTATACAATCCCCCACTCCCCCCAGGTAAGAAAATGTGGACGTTGAAGAACTGAACGTAGAAAAATGATCACAGAGGCAAGCTTTAAATTTAAAAGAAACTATTTTATTTAAGCAGAAATTACTCACCCCTTAACAATTTGCCCCACAGGTGCAGGGACATCCAAATTGGATTCCCTGAATCAAAACATGATCTTCTGCTCTGTAAATTTTTCAGTAAATAAAAAAAAAAGAGAAAGTTAATTAAGAGAAGGTCTTTAGGGCCCGTTGACCCAACAAGATCAAAAATGAGCTCAAAACTTGAATTGAAAAGGGGTCACCTGGATCCAGGGGTTGTAAACCTTTCTGCAGCATTTCCTCGGAAAACGGTCCAATCTGCTCCTTTTCGGCAGCTGCATCCCCGCCACAATCGGTGACGGTACTAGGCCCGGCAAAACTGGAGACGATGGAACCAGCAAAACTGGAGATGATGGAACCAACAAAACTGGAGATGATGGAACCAACAAAACTGGAGATGATGGAACCGGCAAAACTGGAGATGATGGAACCGGCAAAACTGGAGATGATGGAACCGGCAAAACTAGAGATGATAGAACCAGCAAAACTGGAGATGATGGAATTCCTCCACCCAACGCACCCCCTGCTCACCGGGAACTCTGATTTTAAAAAAACACAGAAAATCCTTGCGTAAGAGGGAGCCGTGGCATTCCATAACGACGCTCTTTTCTTTATTCATCGGACCTCGGTAAATAGTCAGAACCAAAAATGGCAACTCTGCCCCCAAAACGGGAGACCGCTGCTCATTTCAACCTCTCTTCTCTCTTGCTTCTTCCAGAGTGTCCGTTGCTCTGACCAAAACTAATCAGCAACCCTTTCCTGGGAGTTGCCGAGCATGAGCATTTCCACGCCAAGGGGCATAAAAACATGGGCAATGCGCATTGCCGTAATGAAGGCGGAAAACATACCCATGCGCCAACCGCAGTGCTAAACCGGAGCGCTAGGGAACCCCTTCCCCTGCTCGCGCAAGTGCCCACGTACATAAAATAATGACTACGTGAGGCACCGAAGAAATTACTTAAAAAAACAAGATGGCGGCCCTAGAACAAAGGAAAGACACGCCACAAAAATGGCGGTCTTTCAAGCGATGTTTGAAAAATAAGTTTGCCAGAAAGGGATGAATTTTGCTAGCCACCGGCCTAAAAGGAGTTAAAATACATGATTTAAATGCCAAATGATGGGAAAATGAAACTTAAAGAACAAATAAAATGAAACCAATTAAGAATTTTGAAAATAAAAGGGAAAAATTAATAAAAATAACATCTTAGAAATTTTGAAGAAAAAACGTAAAATTTGGAAGAAAATGCAGATTTAGCTGTAAAATAAAACATGGCACGACAACATCAGCATAAAAATAAAATAAAAAACAACAACAAATAATATTAAATAAAAACAAACTAAACAAAAAGGAATTTATACTTACTTTTGCTATAAGCCAATGACCAAAAATTTAAGGAACTTACTCTAAAATATATATGCGTTGTGTAAAAAAAGTTTATTAAATAGTAAATTACTCAGAGTCATAGTAATTAAAATTAAATGAAAACCAGATTAAAAGTTAAAGAACAAAAGATTTATTAGAATATATTAAAACATAACAAACAAAAATTTACCCAGGGTTTTAAAGAAGAAAAAAAAAAGGGAATTTGACAGCTCTGCCCGAATATATGATCAATATGTTGCTAAAACATTAAAATGTATATGGAGAAAGGTGTTGTTGAGACCCATACCATCCGACCTACCAGAAAGGTGTAAGGTAACTGTTTGGATGGCCGGGAAGATGAAGAAATGTGTTGTTTTTGTTATTGTTAAGACCCAAACCGTCCGACCTACCAGAAAAGTGTAAGGTAACCGTTTGAACGGCCGGGAAGTGCCACTCAATTTAGACTGGAACCCAGTGGGGGAGGCATCCATAGGGACCGTACATGGAAAAAGCTGTGAAAGCCCCAGGCCGTGGAAAAAGGTGTTGTTGTTGAAACCCAGACCGTCCGACCTACCAGAAAGGTGTAAGGTAACTGTTTGGACGGTCGGGAAGTGCTATCCAATTTAGACCGGAACCCAGTGGGAGAGGCATCCACAGGGACCGTACCCTCCTTCCCCTACCACCAACCTCTCGGAAGGACTTTCGGACCCACATGTTTAACGTGATCGTACTCCGCATGAACACGGCGGCAGTTCTGGCAGTGGCTGGAATCGAACCCGGGCCTACCGAGTGCAACTCCAGCGCGCTAACCAATGGGCTACCGCACCCGGTGGAAAAAGGTGTGTAAAACTTGAAAAAAAAAAAAATCTTTGATCTATTGGCATTTGCATCGTATGCATTAAAGATAAAATAAAAAAATCTGAAAATCACGAAACTAATCTTTGCCTCTGAATGGAGGCCATGAAATTGTGCACAAACACACACTTTCTTCTGCCTCTCCCTGTGAGGCCACAAGCACTGGTGTGTGGGAGCAAGGCATCAAATGCTCCAGTCAAGCCGCCGGACAAAGGTTCGGATGTTGCAGATAGACTCGGACACTAGTGTTAGGCAGGAGCAATCTAGCTGGGGCATGTGTGGTCATCAGCTGGTGGGCTTGGGTGATTGAGCTGTATCATGCGCATCCCAGGTATTGTGGAAGCAGCAGTGCTCCAGAGTCCACCAGTGTTATAAGAGCCATCTGGACATCACACTGCCAGTTGGCAGCGGGGTAAGGGATGACATGGCAATCTCCCCAATCAAACAATCAGAAAGACATTTTCGAAAAGGGCTTCATGTCCCTTAAAAAGTGCTTAAAAAAATGAGCATAGAACATCATTGAGTAATTTGATGAGGAGAGCGTCTTCCCTTTCAGAAAAATAAAAACTTAATTCGCGATGCAGCTTTGCATGACCAGTGTTTTCATCCCGACTGAGGAATATTTTATCTCTTGGTGCTAGATCCCAGAGTGGCAAACTCTCTTCGCGTAGTAAGATTTGAACTTCGATTGCCAAGGGTGCAGCTGTTGACCTGGCAATGAACTTCTTGGTGAGCTAAAAGATGCCAATATATCAGCCCTTCACTCTACAGGTGCTTCTCTCGCATAGACATTCGATATGTCTGTTTGCATTGCTGATGATGCTCAGATATCGTTGTTTGGGTTGCCATCTTAAAAATTTCTTGTATTTCGTGTAAAAATGTAATTCAGATCACAAAATATGCACATCATTGATATTAGAAACATTTACATATTATTATTTAAACATCGTTATTTACTCTGGGTGAGAAAATGAGCACATAATGTTTACAAAATTTTCTTTCTTATAGATTACATCGTGTTTACTTGATGATTGCTTACAAAGCAGTTTCATATTCACTGTTTTAGGGAAGGGGATTTCCAGCTGATATAATATTTACTGGAAAAAGGTATATTTAAAAATGATCACAAAGTCCTGTTAGGCAGGTAAACAAATATTTATATCAAAGTTAAGTTTATTTACATCTTTTCAAACCTTAAATAATCATTACTTGATCTAAGCAATTACTAGAGAAAACAATATTTAGTTAAATTAATTTATATGAGTTAAAGATTGCTCAGTTTTAAGTGCACTAAAGATAAACAAACATGAGATTCAAGAGTTATTAGTTTAGAAGTTTTATATTCATTAAAAATGTAAGTTATTTTAGTTTACTTATCTATCATTTAGTTAAGAGTTAGTTGTTTACCTTTTATTTAAGAGTTAGAATTAAGTTTGTAATATACACTACATGACAGTGAAAATGAGACACCAAGAAGGACTGGGCAGAAAAATATGCAAATTGCAGGGTAGACGCAGCTCACTAAGTTATGTAAATGATACGTAATGTGCAGCTGTTCCACGCATGTTGAGTGAGATATAAGGGAAGGAACCTGCAGAATCGGCAATAGGCATGCCACTCTCTACCAGGGAAATCATTTTGCAATTTTTTTTTGTCTCAGAGAATACGTGATATGTGTAGTAGCACAGAATGCCAGGCCATCGCCAACCGAGGCAGCTCCTGTAGACACACAATTTCACAAGTGGTATGGTGATCGGACTCAGAAGGGCAGATTGGTCCATATGTCAAATCTCAGCGAATAGCCATCTACACACGTCCACAGTGCACCGGCTGTGGCGAAGATGATTGGAACAAAGGAATGTGGTACGTTTGAGGGGTGATGGTACAGCCAGAGCGACGTCAGCACACGTGAACCGACACATCTGCCGGTAAGCATTGGCAGCTCCATAGGCCACTTCCATTGCCCTTTTGCAACATGTGCAGGACACCCCCTTGATGCTCTCATATTGACCAGAACCATTGTTCGCTGATTGGTTGCTGGCGACCTGTCCTCATGGCACCCATTGAGAAGACTGTCATTGACCCAACAATACAGATGCCTCCATTTGCAATGGTGTTGGGATAGAGCCATGTGGATGGTGGAATGGCACAGGCTCGTGTTCTCAGATGAGTCACGCTTCTGTTTTAGTAATGACAGTTACCATGTACGAGTTTGGTGCCGAAGTAGTGACAGGTCCAATCCAGCCTCATCTGTAGAACGCCACACCACACGACAACACAGCATCATAGTTTGGGGCGCCATCACCTACGATAGCAGATCACCTTTAGTCCATATTGAGGGCACTATGATGGCCCAACGATACGTGGATGACGTGCTGCGACTGGTGACACTAACCTTCCTTCAGGGTGTGTCCAATGCCATTTACCAGCTGGATAACGCTTGACCACACACGGCACGCATAGCCTACATGCCCTGCCAGGTACCCAGGTGCTTCCCTGGCCACCAGTCTCCCCTGATCTCTCACCAATCGAACATATCTAGGATGTGATTGGACATTGCTTGCGTGCGCTGCCACCTCTGCTTTTAGAAGATGAACTCTGGCAAATGGTTGACAGGGAATACACCATCCGCTCGCTCATTGACTCTGTACCTAGATGTGTTGCTGCCTGTATCGCCGCCCGAGGTGGTAACTTACTGATCAGATGGTGTTATCGCTCAGTGTATATGTGTATCATGTTGCATTAAACATCACTTACTGTTCGTTACTGTCTCTTGCTGTTTGCCGATTTTCATCACTTTCTGGCCACCAGTCTCCCCTGATTTCTCACCAATCGAACACGTCTGGGATGTGATTGGACATCGCTTGCATGCACTGTCACCATCACATTTAGAAGACAAGCTGACAAATGGTTGACAGGGAATGGGTTGACAGGGGTTATTTTTTCAGCAGTTTGAGAGATTTATTTAAGTCAAATATTTTAATGTTTTTTATTCCCCCTCACCCTCTCATACACACATATTTTTTAAATAACTTGAAATATCTGTATTATTTTTCATGCATTTAGACTGAGTTTGAATAACTACAATTTTTTTACAGAATTATTTGTTAATTACTTTTTTTATAAGTAAATAAAAGATAACTGTGTCTTTTTCTCCTAGTCTCAATGTGGCTGATTTTTTTATACCTCAGTCGAATACTTTTTTATTTTCTTAATTCATCTCGCCCCCCCCCCCCCTCCATTAATATATTTCGTATTTTTGTTCTTTACTAAATTAACCTGAAATGTTAGTATTGTTTTTCTTGTATTCAATCCGAAAATCCACTAATCTACATTTGCATACCAAGTTTCAAGGTATTAGATGAACGATTAAAAACGGTGGGCAAAGGGTGTAGGAGGATACATACAGAATGATCATAATGATCATTTATAAGATTTCTGTTATTAACTAGAAAGAACAGCATAAAATGAAATGAATTATCTAAAACTTTTTCTTGACTTTCTTACTACAAGAGCAGAAATTATAAAATGAAAGCAAAATTTAATTTGTAATAAAAATGTATAGATATTTCGAAGTTCATTATAAAAACTGGAGTTTGTACAAATGATATCCAGGAAATTAAAATGTATGAATTATTTCGTTGTTGCCCCACACCCTCGCTAAAGTATTTTACAGGCAACGTCTTTGCATCCAATACATCTTTTCATACAATAACGTCATATATTTTCATACAACTCATACAAATATCAAAATATCTATAGATATTTAAAGATATCAGCATAATGAGAATAACACAAGCTGAGAGAAGAGTTAAAATTCCCTTGAATACATTGATTGGTTGAAATGCCGCCTGTCTCAGCCACTGACATTGAGCTGTAAAGATTGATTGTCTCCCTTTGTAAATTGAAGGAGACATCCCAGGAGTTCGGACACACCTTTCCCGTGCTCATGTCCTCGGATGAGTCGGTCGTTCTGGGCTTTCGACACCTTTCCCGTGATTTTCTGCACCATCTATGTTTTTTAAATCAAACCTATACTGGCCTCATTTCATTCAAGTACAGCGTTAATGCTTAGAAATTTAAATATGAATTTAAAATTTAAATTAAAAGTAGAAGTTACCTGGTTCTCAGACTCTGTAAGCTAGAAGGAAATATGAGACTAAGGGGACTAAAATAAACACAACATAATTAGGGGGAAACATAACTTAAAATTTATTGGCACATTATAGGCAGATACATAATTGGGAATCCAAGCCAAATAAAAACATTTTATTATCATTGCCTCAAAACAAAAAAAAGAGAAATAGCATTGGCTGTCTATGTGGCCAAAGCTACGCAGAGAACTTGAAATTAACTTTATATTTAAAACAAAAATCTTATCTGAACTCTACCACTAATTTGAGCCCATCTTAATGGGTATGATAAAAATGATGAATAAAAATATTGACGGGGGAAAACCCCAAATGACCGGTGAGTCTCCTATGACCATGCTTCATAGTGTATTTTAGGAAAAGTCCTTTAAAGAGTTTCTTTTAGTGAGAACTCACCGCTCTTCAGCCGCTAAGTGCACACATTCAGCTCTTCAGGCGAGGCTAGTCGGTGATGGTGGTTCCGCATCCTCAGAGTGGTGAATTCAGCATGGTCAGCACTGGTTTGCTGGGTGACTGAGGTGGTTTGGTGAAGGCACAGGCCTTTCTCGGATGAACCTAGTGCATCTTAGTAGGAGTGGATCACTGGTGAAAGCCGATTGATGAAAGTGAACTCAGTAAAGGTGTTTATCGCTGATCTGCCATTCTCAGCTCCTCCAGTTGAAAAAGAGTGGAGAGCAGGTTACATCACGATCAGCCATCAAGCAGAGGGTCTTAAGGCATTGACCCCAGCGGGGTGGTCCAGGAGAAGAGCGAAGAGCAGTAAAAAAATGCATTGGAAAAATGTGTATGAAAATGTGTCGTACCTTGCTACGTGGGTGTAGTACATCAGGTATTTGGTGTGCATTGCTCTTGCCACCACATAATATTTTTGTGCATAGGACCCTTGTAGAAGGGTTGCTATAAAAATGACATCCTTCAAATTCCGGTATCCCTTCACGGTAATATCGCAAATCACATCTCCCAATTCGAAGAAGCCATAAGTGTCATCGAGAAGTTAAAGATCCAGGCGTCATGGTGCTAAGATAATGCGTTGAGAAACACCTCCATCTTAACCTTGTATGATAGTTAACATTCCAAGTAGATTTTGATCCAAAAAAATAAAGATTTTAAGTTAATTCATATTACAGAGACGTGGGAAGGTACATCAGTCTGAGGTATGACACTAAAGATATTTCAATTTAACAAATTTGCATTCTCCGGGACAGCAGTGGTCACAAAAAGTGATTTCAAGACTTTAACACAATTTTAACACATCAGTTGTCATTTACAAAATTGGTTTTTATCAATTAATATTTTTTTTTTATACAGCAGTATGGCAATTATGCACATATTTCGGTAATTTGCACCATTCAGAGTTCTTTAATTACATTGGCATTTATCCTAGTATTACTGAATTAAATACTGTATTTCTCTTAATTGCTATATCCTTACTAAATCCTCCTCATTTAACATTCTTAACTCATCATCTAAATAATAAAAGTTTAGCTTTAAAATAAGTGAGTTACTTTCCCACAATTAAGCATAATTAGTCTTTATGAAATGATATATTTATTTTAAAAAATAAGTTACTCTCTCTCTCTCTCTATATATATATATATATATATATATATATATATATATATATATATACCTTTGAAGTTATTCCTTAACTTCTTTTAATGCAGTTCTTGTCATACTTTCAAATAATGCTGATGAACAACGAGCTGGAGAGAGCATGGTATACTCCAAAGTAAAGGATTTGCCAAAGAGAAACCAAATCAAGCTTTTAAAAAATATAGTAGTTGTTGATAAGGAAAATGCAGTTTAGTAGAAGTTAAGTTAAACCCCTATATTTTCAGGTATAGTCAAGTATTTTTAACATTAAGTGTTTATAATATCTCTTTGCACCACAACTTTACTTTGAAATAGTTATAATTCTTTAATTATAAGCAAATAAAGTTATTTTTAAAACTTAAAAACTTGAAATTATATCCCTACAAACAATATAAAAGTATTAAAAAAGATAAAATTCTGAACTATCTAAATTTTGATACCACAACTATAAAAAGTGTGCCATTTTTATGCATAAATTTGAAACAGTTTTTTTTATATTCAGAACTTTTATTAAGTGTGTTGATGTTACATTTAATGACGTCTAGCCATTTTGCCCATGCAAAACGTGGTTAAAAATCATAATCCTCTATAAAACTAAAATAACAGATGAATTTTGTTAATATAAACCCAGCAAATTCAGAATTTTGATGCATGCATAATTCTATTCATTGGGAGTCATCTTTTATTAGAGACCAGAAATTTAGTTGAAATTATAGAAAGGATTTTATAAACATGATTATAAATTTTTATACAAATATTTTATGTATGCACTGAATGTAAATATTTTTTACAGAAACTTTAGAATTGTCTAAAATTCAGCAACCAGCTGTGCTTCTACACAATTCATGTATTCTACTTCTTCGAAGTTTATCAATGTATAGTGGATTGTATGCAAAAAAAATTCCAAAACAAGCTATAAATGCTATTTCTGGACTTCTGAGATGCATTTTAAATACAGTATATGACAAGTTTCAAAGTAAGCTTTTTCTCTTATTTAAAATAGTCTTATCAATGTTCTGTTCCCTGAATATAATGTCATCGTTTATATCACTGATTTGGATATACCACAGATCTTTCATATTCCACATCCCTTTGAAAAAGATGCTTCAAAAATATAGATGTTGCTGCAAATCTTGTAATATTGCAAATTTTAACATAATAAAATTTTTCCAATGAATTAAAGAAAAAAATAAAAATATTATCCTTAAAAAAAAAAAAAGATTCTCTTATAAAAAAAACAACAACAAAAAATTGCTGATTTTTTAAAGAAGTAATTTTTTGTGGTGAGACTTAATGTATGTAATTTTTGTACATACATTAAGTTATGTATGTACATAATTATATATTAAATTTCATTTGTTTCATCCATCATTACTGGTGTTTTCAACTTAAATTTAAATATATGATGGCAAACAAATTTGTCATTTAAAGCTTTTTATTAGCTATTCACCCCATTTCACAATGGTTTCCTCTTGATTGTGAAAAAAATATCAAATGTTCAGTTACATTTATTGTGCTGAATAGTATAAAATTAGAAGTTTGGGCTGAATGAAAATCTAGATTATCAAGAAAACAGGAATCCTTTCACTCATCTTTCTCCGCACTTTAATACATACACTGTATCACTGTACTTATAAGAAAATATTTATATAATTTCAGACTTTTTGGAATTCACTCTTATTTAAAACGTAACTGATTCTTTAAACTTCAAGTTAGTAGAGATTCTAACTATTATGGATTTTCCTGTAATTCTTATGGATTTTTGAACAAAATTACGGACTACGGAAAAGACATGTAAAATTTTGGAAAATGCCTATTTTGTTTCCATCTTTCTTTCTTTTTTCATCCATCTCCATCCTGTAGTTATTGTACATTAAATTGATTATTTCTATATGTTGGTTTATTATTCATGTAAATTTTAAAATTATTTTGACACATTTAGTACGATTGTGTAATTCAGTTAATTCTTGTGCAATTCTGAGAGTCCACAAATATTCATTTCCATCCATCCCCATCCTCTAAATATTAGTCATTAGATGAACTAAAGCTAGCTTATTTTCACATTTTGGTTAATTATTAAGGTTCATGTTTTAATTATTTTCTTATAAATAGTGGGATTGCATAATTCAGGTAATATCGCATACATTGCCGAGCTTTGACTAATATCTTTTTCCCATCCGTCTCCATTCTGTAATCATATCACATTAAATTAACAAAACTTGCTTATTTTTATATTTTGGTTTATTATTCATGTTAAATTTTTAATTATTTTGACACATTCAGTACGATTGCACAATTTAGGGAACTCTCATGTAGTCCTGTAAGTCCACAAGAATCTTTTTCTATACATCTCTATCCTCTAAATATTAATCATTAGATTGATTAAACTAGCTTATTTCCATACTTTAGTTAATTATTAAGGTTCATTTTTTAATTATTTTTACATAAATAATGCGATTGCACAATTCAATTTGCCCAGAAAAATTTAACAGTTTATCCAGAAAAATTTAATATTATCTGGTGATGAAAGCAATATTATTTGTTCCCCAAAATAATGCTGTGCTAAACTGTATATTCTGTGTTGTTTGAAAATATGGGGCTGATTTTATGCTAAATTTGAGTGCAGATACATTACATTTTTTAATTATTAAAAAAAAAAAGAACAAGTCAAATAAATGTTCTCTATTTTTCATGTTTTAGGAAGAAATTACGAAAGTCTAATCTAGAGCAAGCTAAAAAAAAACTAGACAATTAAATTTAGTTTAAGCTAAGTATATTCTGCTGTCTTAAGGATCTTGAAATTTCCTTTTTGTTCAGTAATGAAGTCTAATGCATTCAGATTATATTTGTTTAGTGTTAATTAAATTTGAACATTTTTTATAAAAATATATATAAAAAATTAGAAATGTTTGATCAAATATTATTCTGATTGTCATTGCAAACAATTTTTATCGCAAATTGAACCACTCGTGTCATTACTGAAAGATTACTAAAAATTCCCTGTCTAGATTACTGAAACTATAGCTGAGAAGTTGGCATCTCTGAGTTAGTTTCTAACAGAATAGATATTTTGTCCTGCACTTCTACAGCCTAAAGTTGGAAAAAATAATAGCGAGTAAAATTTTTTTAGCATAGCCTACCTATTACGAAATTTTGACGCCATGAGCTGAATTTGTAGCATAATGTAGAATGACTTCTGAATTAGACTGAATTAAAATCAAAACCATTTAAAATGTTCTTGTGTAGTTGAATCATTAAATTCTCTTACTATACAGTCTATTTTATCTTTTCAAAAATTTAATTTTTCTTGCTTCAAAAATTCCTATTTAAAGTTTTATAACTCATTTAAGACGTTGCTTTTATACTCAAAATAACCCTTGCTTCAAATAACCTTTCTATATAAAAGATTTCACATTTCTTATTGACTTGTAGGCCTATGTTTTTGACAAATTTATATTTTTATTTATGTCTTATTTAGTTTGTATTTTTAACTAATATTTAAACATAATTTTTTTTTTATGTTTTGTGTTTAAAATAAAGAAATATCTAATTTCTGAAAAAAGCTTTCATTTTTCCTGCACACTCGATATTAGCAGAAAAACTGTTCAATGCCTGAATATGACTAGAACTCAAGTTGCAACAACCATTTATTATCTTTGATGGGATTGTTAACAAAATTAAAAAAATATTATATGTGACACTGATAACTACTGTAGCTAAAAGACATGATGAGATCAGCACATACATGATTTTCTTTGCAATGTTACATATTTATTTTGTATTATATTCATCAAAAAGAAATATATATGATGGTTTACAAGAGAAGGGTCTAATTATTGTAAATTTTAAAATTTAGTTTAGGATCATGTTAAATACAGCTTTTCAAGTTGATTCGAAAAACAAAACTGCATGTCTTTGATAATTACAACTCATATTACAAATTTTACAATATTAATCAAGTGAAAATATTAAAACACAGAAAAACAGCAAGAAAGTTTTGGAGTTAATAGCAGGGTTGGCAAATTATATTTGATTTAAACCATGTTTTTATATTTTTTTTTGGTTTAAACCCATGGTTTAAACCATAGGTTCTCAATCTTTTTTGCCCACCGCCCACTTTGAGAATATTTTTTTTCCTAATGCCCCCCCCCCCCCCCCCCCCCCCAATTTTTTTACTTGCGAATCTGAAACAGTTATTGCCACGATTATATTTAAACATGTAATATTATATACTATAGTCGTAAGATAGGATATGGCCCTATCCTATTTCTGAGTTTAAAGAAGACTGTTTCAATGAGAACAATTAAAACGCATACTTAATTATATTGAAAAGTATTTTTATTAACATTCAAAAGACATTGAATTTGTAACTTATGAGAAGGTTGAATTTGATGCATTTTAAGGAGTTTGTTAATATCAGGCTTGATTTTACTTAAAAACAACCGTAAGTCGCCGCGTTCAGTAACATGGAGCCGATTTCTGTTTTTAGTTACCAACGTTGCTACAGCACTAAATCCACGTTCAGCTAAATAGGAAGATGGGAATGCTATCAGAAATCGTTGAACAATCGACCATAATCCTGGGTACAGTTGCAAAATCGGCTTCTGCAGCCAAAATTCTTGGTAGCCATTCTTGAATTTAATTTTTAATTCCTCATTTGTCGACAGTTTTATTAGTTCTTCTTCTAACTGGGATGATCCTGCTGTGTTGACATTTGAAAAAGGATCCAAAACCCAGTCTGGTATGTCCATGTTTAAAATGTCCTGGAATCGTTCCTTGAAATCACTGTGGAGGTTTTCCAAGTGTTGACAGTAAACAAGCAAGTCGTCGTGCTTGAATGATACTGCTGATAAATTTGGGAAGTTATTGAATTCGCATCTGCCGATATTTCTTTTGTATAATAGCAGTTTGGACACGAAAGCAGCAACGCTATTTTTCATCTTAATCAAGTTGAAGTCGTCGCCTTGAAGTTGGAGATTGACATCATTAAACAATTTATACAGGTCTGTCAAGTACGCAATATCATTCTTTGATGAAATAAGGTTGTCGCGCAATTCCGTGTCTTCGTTTCCTAGGAACTCTATTACAGACCCAAACTGATTGTAAAATCGAGTCAAACAAGTACCTTTTGACAGCCAGCGCACCTCTGTGTGAAGCAGCAATCTGTTGAAATCTTTATCATTGGCAATGCGAAGCTGATTAAATAATCTGTCATTCAACGAGTTACTTCTGATTTTATTAACTGCTCTAATAATATATTGCAGTGATGTATGGAGGCGTTCACTCAAATTTTTCGCAACCAAATGCTGGCGATGAATTACGCAATGCACAGCAAGCACATCAGGAACTTTATTTTTTAAGCACGCTATGAAGCCGTTATGACGCCCTGTCATAGCCGGTGCGCCATCCCGAAAGCCCAGACCATCCGGCTCGTCCTAGGACTTAGAGCAGCATAGCGAATGGTCGGACGCCATCCGTAACAACTGACAAAATATTATTAAAAGGAATTTCCTTTTCGTCACAAAACTTTTCCAGTGTATTAAATATGGTTTTTCCTTTTGTATCTGTTTCCAAATTCGTAGCAAACAATAGTTCTTGACATATTTTCTCATCTTTGATAAACCTCATGTATGACAATAACAATGCTTCATTGGTTGGTAAAGTGGACTCATCCAGCTGAATTGAAAATTGACAAGTCTGCAGATGATTGCACAATGATTCTACAATGTTTTCAGCCATCTCATCAATTCGTCTTTGCACAGAACTATTGCTCAAAGGAATTTTTTGGATAATATCTGCAGCTGGTTTATGGAGCACAGTGGTTATTACTTCATTTACTGCTGGTAAAATTAAATCTTCCCCAGTAGTATGTGGTTTGCATGTTTTAGCAATCAACAATGAGATATTGTAGGAAGCTCGAAGTCCGTCATCGTCTTGCTTAGAAGCTGATGAAAAAAGTTTTGATACAGTTGGCTGAATTTTGTACTTCTTTTTCATGTCTTGAAAATAGGTCACATCTTTGTCTTTCTTATCCGGGTGTATTTTATTAAAATGATCTTGAAGCCTAGAAGGCTTTATCGCTTCATTTGAAAATGTTTTTTGACAAATAAGGCACATTGGCGATGATGGATCTGTGGGATTTTCAATAAATCCGTACTTAATATAATCCACACTATACTGCTGCCTCTTTTTTTTTGCTTCCCACATGGTTTTTACTTTACAGATACGTGAGTAGTATTAGTGTACTTTTAAAACCCTGTCATCAATTGCGCGCAATAATGCTAATGAAAATGAAATTAACAATCACTGCCTTTATGTAGGTTGGAGACATATAACACGCATCGACAGGAGTAATATAAACATACAGTGACTCGTTTATAACACCCGGCACCAAAGTGAAGCGTGGGGGCAAGGGTGATGTGGGAGCAGAGTATGGGTTAGAACAAGCACAGATAATAGTGGAATGTGGAAGACCCAGGCCGTCCGACTCATCCGAGGATTTGAGTAGCTGGTTGGACGACCGGGAAAGGAAGCTAGCATGTGCCGACTTCCAAGGACAGCGACCGCTCTGGAGGTTTATTAAAAATCCAGTTTTTTAAAGTTTAAGAATAAATTCGTAAGACAGACAGTTTTACAGACAAGAAATACGGACATAACGAAGACAGGTACTGTAAACAGACACAAATATGGACACGAAACATTCAGAAAAACATCAAGGATAATAATAATGAGACATTGCACAACATGATATAGATGATGAAGTAAATACAAAATGACATGGGAGGTTGATAATAAAAGATGAAAGTGTTTTCAATTTAACAGTAGTGTTATCAGTTATCATATTTACAATTTAATATATACAAGTTTGTACAAACAAAAGCAGGAAAAGGGGAACAGCAGAGGAATCTGCATTGATCAGGAAAGTTAAAAGCAGTAAAGCCCGACGAACTTGTCAATTTACTTTATTGGAAATGTCTCTTGCAATGAGGACACAGTTCTTAAGATAAAAAATGGATTGACTGTTGCGGCTGACACTGGAAAACCAAGCCGCTTCATTTCCAGGAGCAGGTTAATAGTGTCAATTCTTGCAGGATTGCAAAAATCACGTTATTTAACAAAAACTTGTTATAACTGAATTGCTACAAGCATATTTTTTGCTATTTTTTATTAACAGGCTTTGTTAACTTTACATGTATTTATATATGAGATATTTCACGTGAAATTGGAAGATTTGAAAATTTTTAATTCAAATCTAAAATTAAAATTTTTTATATCATCCAATTTAATGTAGATCTGAATGTAATGGAATCTTTAAGTTCAACTTTCATCCACTTCCCGAACTACCGAAATATGTGAATTTTCGCACACGTGATAAAAATGATTAAAATACATACAATAACAAAAATTAACCAATATTAAAGTTTACTTTAGTTAGTACGTGATTAGCGTGTTTTTTTTTGTCTTTTTTAAACTATATTTTTTTAATCTGCCCACTGCCCCTCCGTACCATCTCAACGCCCCCTAATTTTCTCTGGGTCTTCTACTGCCCCCCTGAAAGTCACAAACGCCCACAAGGGGGCGTTATCGCCCACATTGAGAACCTATGGTTTAAACAAACAGAAAAAGAAACAAAAAAATGACTGTTTAAACAGTGGGTTTTTAATACCTATTTCTTTCCAATTCTGGTTGATAGAATAATATTAATTTCTTAGAATTGGCAACATGGACAACATAGAGAGGTTACTGAAAACTTTCACATATTTGAGATGCATGCGGTTACATAAATCCACTGAAAACTAAAAGGGATATAGTAGTTGGTATAATAGCTATGTACCATGTTCCCAAGTAACACACATACATAAATCTTATGCATCAGGTATACTTAATATTTACGTATCAGGACATAAGTAACTGATGGTTGCATAAATCCACTGAAAACTAAAAGGGATATAGTTGTTGGTATAATAGCTATGTACTATGTTCCCAAGTAACACAAATACATAATTCTTATGCATCAGGTATGCATTCTTATACATAGTATTTACATATCAGAACATAAGTAACTATTATGAAAAAATGGTATGTTAGGGTACAGGATACCAATCATTACAAAAAGTTTTTCATATATGTATTCACATCCATTATTATTACTTATCCACATATGTTATTATTACATATATCCATATATGTTATTATTACGTATATCCACATACTTGATTATTGCGTGTATCCACATACATTATTATTATGTATATCCATATATATTATTATTAGGTATCTACATACATGTTTATTATGTATCACATATGTGTATATAAAATATCATACATGTGTTTATAATGTGTCTCCATACGTATTTATAATGTGCGCCCATACATATTTATAACATGTCCCCATACACATTTATAATGTGTACTCATACATATTTATAATTTGTTTCTACACGTATTTACTACATGTTCATATACATATTTATCACACATTGGACAACTCCACAGTATAGTTCATATTGAGAACATGACAAATGTTTTATGCACTATATCTTTGTAAACATAAAAATATTAAGCTAGGAGAATATATTTTTACAATTATAATAGATATCAATTTTTCAGATTATGTGTTGATTTTAATAATGTACTTACATTTATAAAAAATATTTTAGAAGTGAAGACATGACATTTCTGTGTTGTACCTGACAAAATATTGTTTTATAAATTTAAGTACATTTTAATATTAAAATTAACACATAATCTGAAACATTATCTTTACAGTTTAAAAAACCATATCATTCACATAAATCTATTTTTTACAAAAATATGATACATCAAACATGTCATGTATGTAAAATTCACAATTCTATAGAATCACTCTGTTCATATATGTAATTTATTATTACTAGTGTTATTTCTATGCTTTAATTTATATTATATTGTTACTACACTAATTATAAAACAAAATAGATCATATAATTTTGAGAGTATTATTTTAAGATTTATAGATTATTTCTAATGCAAAAGGAACATGTTTCTTTTTCTTTATTTTCAGTTTATATTTAAATATATTTTTAATTTCAATTAAATAATTGCTTCTAAGATTTGCAAAAATTATAATCTACTATGTTATGAAATATAATTTTGAATCTAAATGATAAGCTGCTTTAAATTGAAAATAACTTAAAAACGCAGAATAAAATAATTGGATAAAATTTTGGGACATATAAGAAATATCAAAACACACAATAAAAACATTTTTACAATTTTTAAAGAGTTAGTTTTTTTAAAAGTAAACATCAAAATTTTTAATTTAAAATATAAGTTATTTTAAATTGAAAATAACATTCAAATACAGAGAATTTAATATGATACTGTCGTGCCTTTTTCAGCAGACAATCAAATTATAATTTACTTTAACTTTTCATCTTTATCTTTAAACATTTTTAAACATCATTGAACATTTTACTTTATTTATACTAGAGATTAATTTACTTTACTTAAACTGTAACTTTTAGAATTTACTTTCAAATCTTACATTACATTACATTTTTCGAAAACTTACATTACATTTAGCATTAAAATGAAGTAGTGGTTAGTACATACACATTTTTGCATTGTGAATTTCTACTTACTTAAAAGGAAACATTTAAAAACCAGGTAAGAGAAAAGTGGTCATTGGAGGAAATGGAAATAAATCACAGAGAGAGTTAAAATTTTAAAGAAACATTTATTTTAAGTTAAAACCCATCTACAAGGTTACAATTTTCCTCACATCTGCGGGCAGATCCAAAGTGGATTCCCTGAAATTCGTTAACATTAATTCATATTAGAAAGAACAGTGTAGAACACAGACTAAAAATCGAATGAGTTCGAATAAAAGTTCTTAAGACCCGTCGGTCCAGTAAAACGAAAATGAGCTTAAGGGGTCACCTGAGTACCATTGGTGGGAAAAGGGGTCACCTGGTACCATTAGTAGGATGGTGCAATCCTTGTCTGAACTGTTGCACTTGAAAAAACTGCTTAAGGGCATGCTCCCTTTCTGCAGCACAGATCAGGCTATCTCCATATCATTTAGGTGGCCAAGTACTTTGCAAATGGGCCCCTTGTCCCACTGGAGAAATAAATGTCCCCACCAAGAGGATGCCCACCACTTTTCCTCAACATTTTCTCTGGTGGCCGAAACTCAAAAAAAGGTGATGAAGACATTTTTCAAGTACTTTAGTGAACGGGCCCCTTTCTCACCAGAAATTCTGATTGAAAAGACAAAAATCCCCATGAAAGAGAGGGCCGTTCCCTTACCTCCTCAAAATTTCCAAAAAGCTGGCAAAATGGCTCTGCTGGTCCCGTGATGTGTCCTCCAAAAATCGGAAGGCCACTAGCCCTATATCTTCTCTTTTCAAAACCTTCCCCGAGACTGTCTTTCCCCTGCTCAAAAGTTGGTCAGCAACCCTTTCCCAGAAATTGCCAAAATCATGAACGTTCCCGCCATGAGCACAGAAAAATCACTACGCACACTGCCGAAACAAGAGTGAAAAAATAAACAAATGCACCTAGGGCAGCGATACCAGAACCATCCCGCTACGCATGGAAACAGCAACCCTGTGCGGAGAACGAGGGAGGAAAGAAATGAAAGTCCAATATGACAATTAGATCTAAGAAACACACAACTCATTTTTGTCACCAATGAGCTTAAATAGAGAAGAAGAAAAAAACAAGCAGGCTAATAATGGATAAAACATAGTTAAGCCTTGAAAACATGCCACTCTAATTTTCTAAAAACGCACCACAGCAGGCACCATATTTGCAAGCAAAAAACAATAACTGCTGCCTGGCTTGTAGTGTAGCATCATGGGATTGGTGTGACATCACAGCTAATCCCATTCTTGTGAGTAAGGCAGAAAAATTTGCATATTTAGCATATTTAGAACATTTGAAGATACACAAATAAATGCAAAAACTAAATACCATATATACTCATGTATAAGTCGACTTCGCATATAAGTCGATCCCCCTACTTTCAGAGAAAAAAATTGGAAAAAATCCAAATCTCGCATATAAGTCGATCCCAAAAAGAGAAAAAAAAATTTCAATAAATTATTCAAAAACACTTGAAAATGAAAAATATATATATAGTGAAACCCCGATTTTATGTCCCACGAATCTACGTTTTTCCTGCATTTTATGTTTTTTTCATCAGGTCCCAGTTTTTCCGTATACCAATACATGTTAATTTAACCCGGATTGTAAGTTTGTTATTTATGGACTTTTCCGCATTTTACGTTTTTTCTCTGGACTGAAAAGTAAAAAAAAATTAAAATTTGCAATAATTTACAAAAAAATTTGCAAAAATAAAAGCAATACTATTATTTTTTCCTTTTGTGCTTTTTTAAAGCTAATCCACGTTGTTGAAAGTTAGTCATGAAAACAGAAACGCATTCCACAGACTCCTGTCTTCTGAAACTGGTTTCTTCTCATTGATCATGATTTGGTTTCCACCCCCACCCCCTTCCTTTGTTGAACATCCGCTGTCACGGACTGCTCCCGTCCTGGGGAAGAACACTCCAGTTAACCAATCAGATGAGGTGGCTCCTTTTCTTTCATCGGGGAGGGGGGGCAGGCCTTACCCTTCTCCACGTTTTCAGATAAGTCTTTCAGTTGCTGTTTAGCACACGGTGGTCACATTTCTAACTTTTTTGTGCCAAAATGACGAGTAAAAAACGCAAAAACTTTTCTGTTGCTGAGAAAGCCGAAATTGTTAAACAATTTGATGAATTTCACGGAACCAATTTAGCGTTCGCTCAATCGCAAGGAATATCTGTGACAACCCTGCAATCCATACTACAGAAAAAAGAATGCATTGAAAAAAACATCGAGAAAGTGGGTGAAAAAAATTCCAAGAAACGGAAAACATTGAAAAAATCGCCGTACGACGAACTGGAAGGTATCTTATTAAAGTGGTTGAAAGAAGCTCGTGCCGCGAATGTACCTATAAATGGCACGATAATAAGAGAAAAATCGCCGATAGGCTTGGTGGTTCGAAAGACTTCACAGTTTCAAATGGCTGGATTGACCGAATGAAAAAAAGACATAATCTTGTGTATAGATCGCTTTCGGGAGAATCATCAAGTGTAGATGAAGCTACAATAGAAGAATGGAAGAAAAATCTACCAAATTTGACCAAAGGATACAAGCCAAAGGACGTATTCAATGTGGACGAGACCAGACTTTTCTTTAACCTTCTACCGGATAAAAGTTACGTTGCTAAAGGAGACTCCTGCCATGGAGGGAAGATGTCTAAATTGTGCCTTACGGTTTTACTGTGCTGTAATTCTGATGGAAGTGAGAAGCTGACGCCTCTTGTTGGAAAGCCGTGCAAACCACGATGCTTCAAAAACGTTAGAAATTTTCCAACAAAGTACGAAGCAAACAAAAAAGCGTGGATAACCCAAGTCCTTTTCGAAGACTTTTTGCGCAAACTAAACAAACAAATGAAGTTGCAAAATCGTAAAATAATTTTGTTCATTGATCAATGCACTGCAAATCCGGATTTGCAGCTGTCTAATGTGCGTGTCGTATTTTTTCCTGCAAATTGTACAAGCAAATTGCAGCCTTGTGATCTCGGCATTATTCGATCTTTCAAGGTTTATTACAGAAAGTAACTTGTCCGGAAATCTGTAGTTGAACTAGAAAATGGAAACCTAAATGACGCCTGCAAACTAAAGTTTGGGTGTTCTAGAGGCTATGCATTTTATTTCTGCGTCGTGGAGAAACGTTACACAACAGTGCATTTCCCATTGTTTTGAAGAAAGCGGAATCGTAGCGTCTAATGAACCGGGAACAGATGAAGAATCAGCTGCAGTGGACTCGGAGGAGGATAACGAAACACTTATCTATGACTTCGGCGATTACATCCCGGAAAACTTAGAAACATGCGAAGCTGAAAGAGCTACTGCTCCATCCATAGACGACCTTATGGACTTTTCGTCCGCTGATGAATATGAACAAGAACAACCGGAAGCACAGCCCGTCCCTTCTTTCAGTATTGCATTGAAGAGCTTACAAATAGTGAAAGACTATTTTCTTTCTTATAAAGACCAGGAAAAAAACTTGCAAAGTATTTCATTCCTAGAAGATGCTGCATTCACTTTGAACTCAATGACTGAAAAACAATGCACTATTACGGACTATTTTCAACCTAAACGCCAGGATTCGTAACTAAATGTGTTAAAATGATCTTAAAATGGTATGTATAATAATGTTCTTTTCGTAAAATATACATATTATACCTTTTGAAAGAGTCATCTTTACTACCTTTAGTTTTTTTCTGTTTGATTTTTGCATTCTATGTATTTCTCGTATTTTACGTTTTTCCCGCATTTTACGTTTTTTTCACCCAGTCCCTTGAGAAACGTAAAATCAGGGTTTCACTGTATATATATGCTATATATATATATATATATATAATAAAAAAATTTAATTTCCATAATAAAAACCTCATCGGAACCCTTTAAAGTCCGATTTCAAACAAATAGGCCTATGATATATGAGCGTTGGTTGTCTCCCGTCCGTTTTGGGGACGCTCATTCTTGTGTGACAAGCTGCAAGCATTCCATTACTCCCAGCATGCAGCGTCTTCAAAACATACAGGAGACTGTGCATCCCTGTCTCTCAAGCATCCTTGACCCACCGCTCAATCAAAACAATATCTGGCTTCCACCCGTTATTTAAGCTGATTTTTTCATTAACCCCCAACGCAGTTATTAGATACTCTCTTCAATAAACAAAACAAAAAACACTTTCAACTTAAAATCCTACATTATAGTTTTAAAAAATTCGTATTACAGAATTATTTCTGAAAAGAGCCATTTTTTGTCGAAAACGATTAGCCGTAATCCGAGAAGCGAGTGCATATTTTTTGATGATGCAATGCACTAGTAATCCGTATTACAGAATTATTTCTTAAAAGAGTCATTTTTTGTCCAAAACTATCGGCCATAATCCGAGAAGCAAGAGATAAACATTGAACGAAAATGTGTGTATATTTTTTCATGATGACACTAGTAATTCGGAACATCGGGAGGGCAGTGACTCAGAGTTTTGAATTGCCGTGAAATTCAGAGTGCCCGATTGCGTAATTGCTACCTTATGGTTTTAAGATGGATTATCTTGCGGAAAAAAATAACTTTTAGACTTACGATTTTTTTTTAGGGTCTGCGTATAAATCGACCCCCCTCCCCCCCTACACACGCACACACTTTGAAGTTTTTTTTCTCACAAATTTTTCGACTTATATGCGAGTATATACGGTACATTATAAAAGAAATAAATACGTTGATAATATATGGCCATATATTAAACATTTTACACACAATAATATCCAAAAACATGCCTAACAGAATTAAAAGGAAGCTAACATTCTCCACCTTTTTTGGATATTATTGAGAAAATACAATTTACAAATTTTTCAAAATTATTAAGCACTAAACATTTTGTAAAAAGATCTGCAACATTTAGTATTTACATTCCTCAAGTTAAAAACATTATTTTCATACAATTCTCTTACATAATGGCATCTTATATCTATGCTCTTTGTGCAATTGTTTTCAATAGCATTTTTGCAAAAATGAACAGCACTTTTATACTGTCACACATCAAAACTCGTTTTGAAAATTTGTTGTCAAAAAGTTTGCATTCTTCAAGTATTTTGCTTACCCACTAAAGTTCTTTTGCCGCTTCTGACAAGGCAATATATTCGGCTTCCATTGTAGACATGGCAACACACTTACATTTACATGTTTTCCATGTAAAAGGAACTCCTCCTAAAAAAGCAATAAAACCACTTGTAGATTTGCAGTCATCAACACATCTTGCCCAGTTAGAATCTGTATAACATACTAGTCTGTTCTAGCATTTGACAGATTAATACAAAAGTCCACTGTTGATGCAACATATTGCAAATACTTGAACTGCAGCCTTCCAGTGGATGAGGCCAGGATTACTGTTGAATTGGCTTAAAGTTGTCACTGCAACTTTGACATCTAGTCTTGATCTGTATGCCAGGAACATTAAACTTCCAATTAATTCCCAAAGGGGGTATTGTGCCATAGTTTTCTTGTCACTTTCAGTACTTGGACAATCTTCTTTAGAATCACTTGTCCAATGTGCAATCGAACTTTTCTTCTTAAGGATGCTGTGACATTGAACTTCTTCAATATTTTATAAATATAACCCTTCTGATGCATATAGGTACCTTTCTCCATTGTGTCAAATTCAACCCCTAAAAACTTCTTTATAGGACCAAGATCTTTTACCGTAAACATCTTCATGATTATATTCACTACGCACTGCATCTCATTATCATTCTTGGCAAATATGGCAAAGTCATCTATATACACTAAAATAAAAATACTTGGTTTATAGGAATATATATAATTACTATACTTGAATTTTATAAAACGATATGATTTAAGAGCTTTATCCAACTCATTATACCATGCTCTACCACTCTGATGTAATCCATATAATGTTCATTTGAGCAGTAGAACAGAATCTTCAAACGGTTGCTCTCCATAGCCTTGTGGCTGCTGCATGTGAACATTTTCTTGAAGTGAAAAATACAACTAGACACTTTGTACATCCAAGTGTTTGTGAATCCAGGGCTTGTAAAGTTACCAGTAGAATGAAAAATAGACATACTAGTGTAAAATTTATAACTGGAGAGAAAGTTTCTGTATAATCTAGCCCTGCTATTTACCCCAAACCTTGAGTAACTAAATGTGACTTGTATTTTTGAATTTCACCTGTTGCATCTTGCTTCACGCTGTATACCCAGTGGCAACCAATAACTCTTCTTTCCTTTGAATGAGGAATCAGTTCCCAAACTTCATGCCCTTTAATAATTTTCATTTCTTCATAGCCTTCTGCCATTGCATCTTAGATGGACAGGATACTGCTTCTGTATAGTTTCAAGGAACCTCAATGCACATTGCTTAAGATGTAGAAGTTCTTTGGTCAGACCCATGTACTTTAGTTGAAAAATTATATTCATTTTGATCAAATGGTAATCCTACTAGTCTGCAATAGTCTTCAACTTCCCACATGCTTCTTAAGCGAATTTCTGGTTTTGGATAATAATAGACACCTACATGACCAGCAGTTTTCCGTGTCTTTCAGACTGTAGCCACTCGCTTCCACTGTAGCAGTTTTAGTTTCTGCAGTCTCGGATGAATCCTACTCTGAACCCTCAACTGCTATTACTCCATTCTCATCTTCATTTGTTGATTCAATCAAAGTTTCATTTGGAATAAACATCTCTGAATGAGCTTGTTGATTCTTAAAGCAAGTAATGCCTATTTTTTTTTCATTGAAAAATACATATTTTGTTTCTTCAGGTTTGCCATCATCTGGGTACCGTATTCTGTAACCTGCAGTTCATAATGCATAACCAATGAAGACATCTGGCCTGACTCTGTTTTGTAGTTTATTTCTTTTTTGCTTTGGAATGTAAGTAAAGGCTAGACATCCATATCTTTTCAGATGTCGAACAGATGGTTTCTTCCTATTCCAGATCTCATGTGGTGGTTTGGTCCTGTCTTCTTGTGAAGAAATCTATTCTTTAGATACGTAAAAGCTATCATGGCTTCACCCCAGAATTCTTTTAGCAATTTTCCTTCTTGAAGAAGGGCTCTGACTCCTTCAGTACAGTTCGATTGTACCTCTCAGTTATTCCTCAGTTATCTCCTTAGTTATCTCCGGTAAAAAGTCATTGGTACATTCATGTTTAATCCCACAAGATTTCAGGTGCTGTTCAAATTGATTTGAGCAAAATTCCATACCGTTATCAGTACAAAGTCTTTGTATCTGCTTTCCTAATCTTCTTTCCACTTCAGCTTTATATTCATTAAAACAGCTGAAAACATTCTTCTTATCCTTCATCAAATAAATTGTAACTTTCCTTGAATAATCATATATTATGCTTAGAAAGTATAATACTCCTCCTCCGGATATTACTGGTGATGGTCCCCAAATGTCCATATGAACCAATTCCAGAACTTGGTTGGCCATTTTATCAGAAATCTATTTACCACTTTTCTTTTGCATGTTTTGCCAATTTGCATGTTTCACATAGATCAATAGATCCTCACACTTCATAAAGACCATGAACTATTTCTTTTCTTGACATCTTCAAAATATTTTCATAATTTTGATGTCCGAATCTTACATGCCATTATGATAAACTGTTTTTGAGATAAGTACTATTTACTTCTTTGGGGGGATTTTTCTTAACATCTCTAATAATAATCTTACCTCTAACAATATAA
Organism: Amaurobius ferox; assembly: GCA_951213105.1. Classification (NCBI taxonomy): domain Eukaryota; kingdom Metazoa; phylum Arthropoda; class Arachnida; order Araneae; family Amaurobiidae; genus Amaurobius; species Amaurobius ferox. Next base: position 48,445,196 of record OX578133.1, read on the forward strand.
AAATATCTTTCATAGGAGCTGTTAAAAACTTGCTTCCATTTGGTCGAAATACATCAATTTTTCTGTTTCCTAAAATGATCTTGTAACCAGCTTGATCAATAAGTCGACCAGAGATAAGGTTTCGTGTCATATTGAGAGGGTAGCATACATTATGCAATGTCAGCTGAACTGCATTTGTTCCACTTCTTATCTCCATAACTATGTCTCCAGTACTAACAATACTAACAATTCTTGTAGTACCTTCACCCAGAACAGCTTCATTTTCTTGTAAAGCTTTAAAATTAATAAACTAACTCCTTTGGTTGCAAAAGTGATCTGTGGCAGCAGTATCTATTGCCCAATCGGTAGAGTTTGTAGCTATGTGCATTGATGATGCAAAATGAGCATCACTCTTCTTGGATGAAAGGCCATCTATTCTTTTGCTAAATTTTGAATTATTCTTAGAAAAACAATTTCTTGCTTTATGGCCAAGCTTTCCACAAATTTAACAGGTAAGTCCTTTCTTTTCCATTTTCACAAAGTTTGGTTTGTAAACTTTTCTTTCTTCTGATATTAATGTCCCAGCTTGTTCGCCATTCTCCGCAGACTTTCTCGAAGTCAATCGTCCTTCTTCAACTAATAACATCGATTTCACTTTATTGGGCATGAATTTCTTGTCATCCAACTGATAAATTTGTTGAACCACTCCTTCATATTCCAAAAGTAAACTTTCAATCATTTGATATGCCACCTCATCTTCAGGTACTTTCTTTTCAGCATCTTCTAACATTCTGGCAGTTTATAGAATTCTAGATAAATAAATACCCATAGTTTCTTCAGGCATTTTCCTTACGTTATAAAATTCAATTTTTAAGGCAGCAATTCTTGCTCTTGATACTGGTTCGTACACTTCTGCTAAGTTCTTCCAGGCTACTTCAGGTGTGTATGCATCTGCAATGAAATTGTTTTGCGACTCTTCAAGACTAAGGAATATTGTTGCCAATATCTTAGATCTCCGACATAAAAACAGCTGTTTATCTTTAGCAGTTGCACTTTCTACAAAAGTTTCTGTTTCTTCAATGAATCCATATAGGCCCCTGTCCATAAGAAGCATTTTCACATCTTTTGAAATTTACTTTCAAAACTTACATTGCATTATATTTTTCAAAAACTTACGTTACATTTAGCATTAAAATGAAGTAGTGATTAGTACATGCAAATTTTCGCATTGTGACGTTCTACTTACTTAAAAGTAAACATTTAAAAACCAGGTGAGAGAAAAGTGGTCATTGGAGAATAGGAAAATAAATCACAGAGAGAGTTAAAATTTTAAAGAAACATTTATTTTAAGTTAAAACCCACCTACAAGGTTACAATTTTCCTCACAGCTGCAGGCAGATCCAAAGTGAATTCACTGAAATTCGTTAACATTAATTCATAATAGAAAGAACAGTGTAGAACACAGACTAAAAATTGAATGAGTTCAAGTAAAAGTTCTTAGGACTCATCAGTCCAGTAAAATGAAAATGAGCTTAAGAGGTCACCTGGGTACCATTGGTAGGAAAATGGGTCACCTGTTACCATTAGTAGGATGGTGCAATCCTTGTCTGAACTGTGGCACTTGAAAAACTGCTTGAGGGCATGCTCCCTTTCTGCAGAACAGATCAGGCCCTCGCCATATCATTTAGGGGGCACAGTACTTTGCAAATGGGCCCCACTCCCACTGGAGAAATAAATATCCCCACCAAGAGGATGCCCACCACTTTTCCTCGACATTTTCTCTGGTGGCCAAAACTCAAAAAAAGGTGGTGAAACCTTTTTAAGTACTTCAGCGAATGGGAGCCCTTTTCACCAAGAATTCTGATTGAAAAGAGAGAAATCCCCATGTAAGAGAGAGCCATTGCCTTTTCCTCACCTTCCTGAAATCTCCAAAAAGCCTTTAAAACAGCTCTGCTGGTCCCGCGATGCGGCCCCCGAAAATCGAAAGGCCACTCGCCTACTTCTTCTCTTTTTAAAATCTTCCCCGAAACTGTCCTCCTTCCACCCAAAAGTTGGCGAACAATCCTTTCCAGGAAGTCGACAAGATCATGAGCATTCCTGCCACAAGTGCAGAAATATTGCCACACACAAGGGTGAAAATATAAACAAATGCATCGATCTTAGCGATACTGGAACTGCTGTGAACGACCCTGGTACTCACTGAAACAGCAACAACATGTGGAGAACGAGAGAGGAATGAAATACCTAAAAAATAGTTAAAATGGTGGCCACTGGACAAAGCATATTGCCTTGTTGGTCATCTGCAAAATGCCACTCACACAAGCGAGATTTGAAATTGCTGAAATTACTTTAGCCATGAGGGGGTTAATTTTGAATGCCACCTATCTAAAAATGGGTTTAAAACATGATTTAAAATCCAAAAATGGGAAAACGAGGCTTCATTATCAAAAAATGGGTAAACAATTTAAAGAATTAAGAATTCAGAACATTAAAAGGGAAAAATTAAGAAAAACAACAACTTAGGAATTTTGAACAAAAATGGAAAAAATTTGGAAAAATGAACAAAATTTAAAACTTAAAACAGAAGATCCAAAAGCGACATAACAATACTTGAAACATTTTGTAATTTTTGAAAAGTTAATTTTATTTTAAAAAAAATTATCTAAAAGATTTTAAATTGAAAAAGAAAATACAGAAAATTTTCAGGACATATAAAAAATATTAAAAAACATGATACTTAAAATATTTTTCAATTTTTAAAAAGTTAATTTAAAATTTTTGAATCTAAAAGGCTAGCTATTTAAAACTGAAAATAAAAGTACAGAATAAAATACTGGGATACATGAAATATATTAAAGTACATGATACTAAAACTATATCAAAAACACAATACTAAAAATATTGTGTATAAAAAAGTTGATTGGCTAATTTGAATTATAAATAACTTAAAAATACAGAATAAAATATATTTGGAAGACACACGATACTTAAAACCTTTTTGGCCATGCAAAAATTGGCAATAAGTAGAGTACCATTTGGTATAGGTGTGGCAACTCTCTTGGTTTTAGGTCTATTTAAGTTGTAAATCTAGTTTCATTTGTGTGTGCTAAAAACACAAATCTCTGATCAACAGTGGTATCATACGACTGTGATGATTTTTTAGAGTGAACACAGTGAGTAAGGATACGAAGCACATGTAGCATATCTGTCGAGGTGCACTCAGGCCCAATTGCTATAAAACGAATTAGCCCTTTCTAAGTATAGTATAATGTCCCAAATCTGGACGTTCAAAATTCAGAATTATTATTTTTTTGTTAAGAAGGGACAGGCATTTGATTATCCAACCATTCGCTCATAAACTATGAAATATAGCTGAACTCTTTTAATACCATAAGAACAAGAGCATAAAAAAATCTCCCCTCTTTGAAAGTGCTAAAGACGTAACTGTCCTCTCAAAGGCCGACAGCCACCTGCTAATCTATTTTTAGAAAGAATAGGGTTCTTCTTACCCATAAGCAATAGTTCTTTGCCTGTATTATTCCATGACACACTGAGAGGAAAGGGAGAGAGTTAGAAAAAACTTGGTGCTCTAGACATTGATTAGTGTATAGACAATTTAAATACTGTAATTTTTTTACATTCAATTTCTTCATAGTGAATTCGCTGCAAAATTGCAGCAATAGCAGATAATATCAAACAATGATTGTGCTATTCACTTGAAGATATTTCACTTGAAGATATTAGATCACCTCTAGAATAATGTAAGAATTTAATGATTCTTCAAAGAACATTCACTGAATTAGGATTAATCTTCATAAACGTGTCATTTTTGCACTGGCACATTTTGCATTATATGTATTTTGTCAATTATTATTGAGCGACAGATTATTGAGCATACTATAGTTAGCATGAAGTTACAGTTACATTGAATAATTTTAATAGTATTGATGTTATTTTAATAAATAATTTAGAATAATAAAGATAAATAAATTTTGAATAATAATTTGGAATAAGATAATTTAGAATAATCAAAGATAAAAATTTAAGAAATTTAAATAATTAAAATAAAAATATTTAATGATTATTAAAATGTATTGAATTTTGAATATACTAACTCAGTGTCTTGATTCATCATGACACATATTTTGGCTATTATTAAGGGTTGATTTTTTAATTATTTTGGCATATATTCACACGAATCGCCGAGAGTCCATTAGTATATTTTCTCATCCATCTTCTAAATGTTGCATATTCGATTGACTAGACTTATTTTTATATTCTGGTTAGTTATTATGGTTAATTTTTTTAAATTATTTTTGCATAATACATATTTTCCAATTTTGAAAAATGGGTATGAACCTTTTGAAGGGATATTTTCCAAAAAGTGCTATTGAAATAATGATTTAAGCAAATAAAAAAACAACCATTTTGGCAAGGATATATTGAAATTGATATATTCACATCTATAAATACATTGCTATATTTTATTTTTTTTTATTAATGATTAATATTTGTTATTATCATTAGTAAAAACTTGTGCTTCACTAAACGGAAATGTATGTTTTCAATATAAAGTATTTTTAACTGGATAAAAACTTAAATATAAATATATATATATTAATGCATAATTATATATGCTTAAATAATTTTATGTATATGCATTTTTGTATTATGTGAGCATATATATTTCATTTCTTAACCTGGCTGCTGAAATAGTCTTAAAACTACTTATATTTTCTTTCTTCACTACTGAAATTTCCATCAGCTGAGTGGCATCACTATAATGATTGAAGCTGTTAAGTTTTGTGATCATTGAGTCATAAATAATCCCTTTTATGCATGATTATGCAAACTTTTGTCTCGTGCCGTCATAGAAGATATGAAATTTCATACGAAAAATTTTTCACTCAAATTTAAAAATATTCTATCTAGTTCTAGATTTTTTGATAACGAAGCCGGATATAAAGTTTCTTGAAAATCCGTCAGTATTTATGGCAGCTATTGTGTACACTAGTAATCGACAACAGATGGAATTACTCTAAAATAATCAAAATGTGTTCAGCAGGTCCTAAAACATATATTGGCATCAAAATCTCGAAATAGAAAATATTCATGAAGACAATACTTTTCTCTATTCTATATATAGTATGAGAAAGTAAAAATATGGCGACTTTTTTTCTGCGAATTGAGGTGTGTGTGTGTGGGGGGGGGGAGGTCATCAGAAAAAATACCTATTGATAATCATGTACAAACAGTCGATCATGCAATTAAAGGTCTTGAACAAAGAAACTTTGTAACCAAACAGGAAATAATGCCCATCTACCTATAAGATAAAAGAAAAACTACTTTCCCACAAACCAAAATTAATGAAACAACAAATATTAGTTCAAATGTTTAAACAAAATGATAAAATGTAAACTTTCATTTTCTTTTTTTTTTTCTTATATATGTATATTTTTTCTTAATATTTCCTTTGTTCCATTTTTTTTTTGTATTAAATAATATTTTTTAATGGGTTAACTTAACTTTTTCTCATTATTTTTGCTAAAAATAATGTTTTATAGCGTATTTAGTTGATATTAAGTTTGAATTTTGTCCAAACTTTATAATCCGGAAAATTCTAAAATCTGAAATTGGCAAAGTTCAGATTTTTGAGGTTGTACTGTGTATGCAGATAAAATTGTATACAAATATAGAAAATTTTGAGTTATTTTGAATGTGTTTTTTTCTCTCTGTCATGTATGCACAGTAAATATCAGTTAAATTTCAAATTATTTTTTGAAATTAGAATTAAAATAGTAGTACATAATACCTAGAATTATGATGAAGACAACAGGGTAAACCTGGAAAACTCAGAGAATTTCATTTTGAAAAATGGACATAAACCCAGTTATAAGTAAGTGATGTTAATACCAGAAGGATAATGCAATCCAGTCAGGGACGTAAGTACCGGGGGGGTGTCACACACCCCCTGACTCAAAAAAGTCGGAAATTTTGGCAATCACTCGGAAAAAAAATCGGAATAAGAGTGTGTTTTGTTCTTCATAAATTTCATTTTAAAAACTTATTTTTTACTTTAATTTTCTAAATGTTCACTACAAAATCCCCGATTCTCTTTCGTGAAGCAAAATCCTTGAAATCCATGTTGAAGCAAAGCCATCTGATGAACGTGAGGCAATGGTTTCTTTGCGATGTCATAAATCTCATTTAAATACGTATCAGCCACCTGGATAAGGGGTATGTCAACGAGGGTGGTCCAGGAAGTCCCCAAACTTTGTCGGCATTTTTCTTGAGGAAATTCGGAGAAGCAGATCTTGCAACCGGAGGGTGCAGATCATTTGTAGTACACATATGTGGGGACCTTCGAGAAGCAATCACGTGATTCTAGCTCTTTGGTGGGGACACACCATGAAAGAGCAATTAGGTTCCAGTACGAGTTCTTCAGACAAAACCTATTTTCTTCTCTATGCTGTCGGCAAAACAGCAGGAGAAAAATACTGAAACACATTGTCCAGGGATTTGGAAAGTAAACCCAGTATGTATTCCCTTAAAAGTGTCTATAATTGGGCAAGTAATTTATGACTCTCAGAAAATGTGAATGTCTTTTCTGTAAAATGCTGAAAAGCATGGAATCTTCATTCAGTCCAGATTGCTTCAATTTTTCGCAGAGCTAGGTTGTGCCTGCGTAAAGTAAGGTAATATTTTTAAATTATATAAAGGCATGCATATGAATCGTTTATATACGTTTCTCATAATTATTATTATTTATTTTTATTGCTTTTTTAAATTTTGTTATAAAATTGTGCTTTTAAAGGTATCATTTAACAATTTATACGTCATTTAAATCAATTTTCTGTGACAAAATAAAATCGCAAATTGTGAATGAAACACTAGACTATACAAAAAGATCAGCAGTGGTTCCAATACGGGTCAGAACGGACCGAAAATTTAGAGTTTTTCCCTGCCTGGCACGACAATAGCAGTACTTAAACCAGTCCCGAAGACCATCGAGTCACGGCTTGATCCGGCCCGAAATAATTTATATTCATATGTGTTAAAAACATGAATGTGTAGAAAGCCCAGGCCGCCCGACTCACCCGAGAGTATGAGCAGCAAGGTGAGCGGCCACCGAAAACATGAATGTGTTGAAGACCCAGACAGTCCGACTCATCCGATGACATAGAGCATCCTCTTGGACGGCCGGGAACATGAATATGTTGAAGACCCGGACCGTCCGACTCGTCCTGAGGACTTGAGCATCTATTTGGACGGCCGGCGGGAACATGAATGTGTCGAAAGCCTAGACCATCCGACTCGTCCGAGGACTAAGAGCAACATAATGGATGGCCGGGTACATGAATGTGTAGAAAACCCAGACCACACGACCAACCCATAGGCTAATGGTAGCTTTCTGTGTGGCCGGGGGTACATGAATGTGTGAAAATTTTCTACGAAGAATTGAAATAAAGTTTTTTTTTTAAACATTTATCTATATATAACTGACATAAAGATAATTATTTCATGTATTCAATTAAAACTCATTTGAAAAATTTTCAAAATTAAATATGTTCGGCCTGGCGAAATAAATATATTCGGCCTCAGAAAAATTTTCAAAATAAAATATGTTTGACCTTTTTTAAAAGTCAAGTTTGAGCCTGGCCCGAAACAGCTTTCTAAAATCAACGGCATGGCCCGAGTCGAAATGATTTCGCTTGAATAACATTTTTCAATGTAGATAGTTTATCTTTTTTGACAATTTTTAAATAATTAAGAACCACTTTTTCAAAATGGTTCAAAATATTAAGACATCGAAATTAGGACCACATCTACAAAATATTAAAATATCGAAATTGTTGCCACTATTTTTCAAAAACTAAGAACCTATCCAAAATCCAATTGTTCACTCCTATATGGTTTTCAAAGGACTACAAATAACCTAATATTATTTATAGCTACCACTTTTTGTTTTCGAGAAATAAGCATTTCTAAACTTAAGCAAGAAAGGTCAATCATGCATAAAGCATTGATTATGAAACACTTTCCAACTTCAATGCAATTTTATATAAACATCTCAAATGCGATACATTCCTCGGTAAATTTTTAAAATTATCATAATATTTCAATAATTTATTATATTTGAAAACTTCATCGAAAACAAATGAACTTTATTCAAATGACGTCATCAAAATACAAATCGCCTCTCTATAAAGGCAGCATTTCATTCATAAACATTTTTCCAACCGTTTCATCCATTACAATACTATAATGATTTATTTTATTTAGAAATTTGAAAAATTGTTATCTACCTTATTTATTTTAAAATATGAAACCTCTCTTATATATAAAATAATAAAACCGTTGGAAAAATATGTATTATATAATATATCTCGTGTCTCTTTCTGGAGGATATAGCGAGAGTCAGAATTTAATTGAATTTGTTTTTCTCCCTATATTAAATAATTTTTATTTAAAAAACTACCTAACATATTTTACTGAAATTTTTTTGTATATTTTATGAAATAATTTGAATATTTTCTAAAATTTTCGAAGCAATTTGTGAATTTTAAAGTCGATTAAAAAATGTTTGAAAAATTAGTTCCTGTAGGGTTAAATGTATTTCATTTTTTCAACCTGGGTTCAATCCAAAACTAATTGGATGATATTATTCATTTATATTCCCATAGGTCCCACAGACTGTTTGAAAAACATACTAAAATTTCATTTTGATAAAGTCATTTTTACGGCAATTATCGTGCTAACGGACAGACAGACAGACAGAGTGAACAAAGTCATAAACACTTTTCAACTATGTTGTAAAGTGTTAAAAACAGGAATTATCAATCTTTTTAAACTTGATAAGAAGATTCCTCGAAAATTCCTCGAAACTTTTCAACTATGTTGTAAAGTGTTAAAAACAGGAATTATCAATCTTTTTAAACTTGATAAGAAGATTCCTCGAAAATTGCATTAGATTTATAAAAACACATTAACGCGCTTAAACACGCCTTTTCTCGTGGGGCGCGGTAGTCCAGTGATTAGTGCTCGGATTGCACTCGGTAGACTTCGGTTCGATTCCCTCCGCTGCCAAAACTGCCATCGTGTTCACGCTGAGTACGATCACGTTAAAAATTTGGGTCCGTAAGCCCTTCCGAGAGGTTGGTGGTAGGGGAAGGAGGGTACAGTCCCTGTGGATGCCTCCCCCCACTGGGTTCCGTTCTAAATTGAGTGACTCTTCACGGTCGTCTAAACCGGTACCTTACACCTTTCTGGTAGGTCGGACCGTCTGGTTCTCAACAACAACGCCTTTTCTCGTTGCGCTGAATCACCTTTAGGATTGAAGAAAATGCAAGGAGGTAAAAATCGGGATTATGTTTATAGTTATCCGATTCAAATGATTTTTTTACAATGCTTTTAATGGCAAATAATTGTATTTTTAAAAATATGAATCATACTTTTAAAATTCAAGGAATAAGAAAACTTCTCAATTTAAATCACTTTATGTGTTTCGTCTGCTGCACTTTCGTGAAATAAATGCCGAAAAGTAAAATTAGATAATTAAATACTATCTCCGAATATTTTAGTGCTATAGAAGAGATTTGTCAAGCGAATTCTTATAAAATAATTGCTCGTTTAAAAAAATCAAAATGATATCTGTAAAATTCTGGAACTTAGAATTTTTGATTTCATCACCCACATTGTGTCGCGCTAATTGTCTATAAACATCTGCCATTCTGCAAACAATAGTCTGCTGGGATAAATGGATTTAGAAACAACGAAATTTCGACTTTAAATATTCATAACCTTTAAACTAATTGAATTAAAAAAAAAAAAAAAATCCCGGCAAGGTGCATATTTGCATAAGCTGATATGCCAAATCTTCGAAGCTGTTGAAAGCTTGAATTCTTTTCTACGCGTTACACACACACAGAAACAGAAATCCTTTTGAAAAATACTAAATATGTAATAATAATGCAACATTTACTCGGCCGTGCGATATTAAATTGTATATAAATTAAAATGTTACAGTAAAATGTTAACTACGTCAAAATGTTTTTATAAACCTTTTATTAATAGAGAAAAATATGTTAAATAGTTGAGCTTCCAATAAATCAAAATTTTCATTAGTTATAATTTTACCGTTGTACATTTTGTAGACACATTTTATATATTATATTTTTATTAATAAATAATCATTAATTTATTTATAATTACTATTATTTTATTTTTAAATTAAAATATTTCTTTCTCGTGCAAATAAAAATCCCCCAAAATATTATTTAAAATTAAACAGAGTTATTTCAAAATAATATACCAACATTGATAGTTGCGAAATATTATATTCAGATTTTTGTGGTCATCATTTGGTATTTATATAGTCACAACCTCTCTACTAGATTTGTCCCTATAAGTAGGAAACATAAAAGTAATGAAATGATCCTACATATTCAATATCGATGAAGAAGCCAGTAAAATAGATCAAAATAATGAATAACATAATTTTTTTGTTTTTGAAAGTCAGCTGTCCATAAAATATGGTGATGCTTTATATTACTTCATTCATTTCTGATTCTATTTGCACCACTTAATATGCACTCGTTTCCAGTAATAATTTACTTATACTAAAAATTTTGGTGTTCAATTAAAAAAAAATTGTTTTTATATTTTGTGGACTTCCCATCTCTGCAATTGGTTTATTTAATCTTACGTTCTTTCGAAATATTTATTTCTCGAAGACTTTGATCGAAGTTGAAATTTTTTTATAAACCAGCAAACTTCCGCGCACTTCGGACACTAAACTCATGTAAGTACACCATGAGAAACAGGAACCGGCATGAGAAACAGGAGCATGCATGAGAAACAGGAACCGGCGGACATCAACTGCCCCCGATCCTCCCACCCACTTCTAATATCCACAGTTACATACCAGTAATACACACCCCTATTCAATATTATTATCTCTTATAGGATAATATCTCCCTATAAAGACATACAAACTATACCGACTCCTAACATAACGCAATGAAGTTACGTTCCCCTATAACCTTAGCAAATCAATTTATCAAGTTTAATACCTCAAACTTTTCATCTTAAGTTTTTAATTGGTCTAGCCATACCATAGAAGAAAAGAGTCTAACTCTCTCTAACTTTATGGATCATATAATTCAGCTCCAACCAATCTATCTATAAACAAAGTTTGTATAATTGCATCGTTTACAACGTGATTTTGAAGATAAAGCAGAAAATAAGTCTCTCTAAGTCCATTGCTTAGATATTCATATTCTGAATTTTTAAATAGGGATGACCTCACAAAATTAACTTTCCTAGTCAGCTGAATCATGGAGGTGGTCTCGCCTTTAACTTCATGAGTTGAATACAGTTTTCCTGTTATTTCTTCAAGCATTAAGTTCTCATAACCATGCAATTGCATCATGTTGTGGCAACATCTTCGACCTGAGATTATAAACAAAAATAGCAAAAAAGGCCAAACTTTGAGAGGCTATCTTCCCAGATCCAAGGGTTAATTTTAAAAACGACTTTCAGATTTAAATTCAGCATGGTAAAATCAGCAAACAGAAGTTTTTTAGCCTTCGAAATTGTATTTGGTGCTCTGACATGATGACACTGCGCTTTTAAAAAGGTGATTAAAAATTCGTTCAAATCAGTGATGAAAAAGCATTGAAGCTATACACACAAAAAATTATATGCACCCATAAGAAATTGAGCCTACAGCCACGAAGATCGACATATATGTGTCGTTTGAGAAAATATGCAAATGATTAGAATTTGGGATCAGTTAAAAACGTTTTATTAAGAAATGGTGACAACAAGAAGCTGATATTTTATTAAGTGGTTTCCGACTATACAAGTCGATATTCGGTGCGGCATAGGGTCAGTTAGGTTGCTTATATCCCTCTGCGGAAGATTCTGCCACAAATGTTGAAACCGATCAGCTAATTCAGTGGTATTCAGAGGAGGCTACAATTGCTGTCACAGCATGTCCCATACGTTCTCTATTGGTGATAGGTCTGGAGATCTGAATGGCAATAGGAGGGTATTAAATCCTTGAAGACATTGTTGAGAAAGTTGTGCAGTATATGTTCGAGCTTTGTTTTGTTGGTAAATGAAACCTGGGCGACTTGACAGGATAGGCAGAGTAATTGGCGGCAGAATATCGTCAACGTACAAGCGAGTCTTCAGATTGGCTTGCAACAACTAGAGGAGATCTTTACACTTTCGACCCAGACCGTATGACATACACCAAAGTGTAAGGTATCTGTGGCCGGGATATTCTCATATCTATGGCCGGGATATTCCCATATCCATATCTATGGCCGGGATATTCCCATTTAATCTAGTGGGGACACAACTACAGCTACCGTACCATCCTCCTACCACCAACTTCTTGTAACCCACATATTTAGGTCTTAGATAAAAGCCCGCTATACTACATAAAGAATTGTATTTTCAAACGCGGATGATTTTCGTCAACTCCGAAAGGAACCGCGGCCCAACAATGTTAAAGTGTAATATGCACTCACTCCAGTTGTATTCAATAGCTCACTGTTTTTCGAAGTTTTTTGGTTTCGGAACCCCAAAATGAGAAAAAGTCCAATGTGGTCCAAACTGTACATCAAAATTCTTTAATTTTCCGTAAATTTACACGAAACTATAACACACGTTGAAAAACGCTGTATAACTCAATGTTAGTTTCAAACCAAATTTAGAAGCATGCGATCAACAAACCTGAAAAAAAAAATAAAGAAAATAAACGATCCTTTCTCTAGGAGAGTGCTCAGGCATGTGTAATCTACCGGGGAGAAACCGCAGTCCTATGCATCTCATTAAGGGAGATGCATTTGTTGCTTTGATGCGTTTTCTTAAAAAAAAATGTAGTAATTAAAAAAAAATTGTTAGACTGCGAAGATAAACACAACTTTCTGTAGAATTCAAACTGTAGAATTAAGCTAATCTTCCTGTTTTGGATGCTGCAAAGTAAGTATCATATAAACTAAAAAATGCAATTTCGATGTATTTAAGAATATGTGTATGACCACATGCAAGTAGGTTTTCTGGTGGATCATTTGGAATTTTTTTTTTTTAAATCCGTGTCTAGCCGATTTTTCTAAAACAAATATCGAGGAAATGAAACAACGTCATCCCTTATGAGCACTACAAATCATATCATATTAATTTCCTTTGAACAATGTATGTAATGTATGCTATCAAGTATCATGCACATCCCGTGTCTTACAAAGATAATTTTTGGCCTAGAAACGCGTGTTTTTCTCCTTTCTTGAGGAAATTATTTGGAAATGTGCAATGTGCATTCGAAAATTAGAAAATAAGTTTTAATTATTTACAAAAACCTATTAAAAGACCCAAATTTAGCTAAAAAAAAAGATACATGTTCCGAAATTTACATAACCAATTCTTGGCATAGAAACTCGCGACGTTTTAAGTGCTAGGCAATCATCTGGGAATGTGTCAAGTGCATTCGAAAAAAAAAAAACCCAAAGCATACAAAATTTAATACTTTTTCAAATATATTTAACATTCTGCTAATCCTTGCCCTAGAAACTTGCCTTGTTTCAAATGATAGCTAAAAATTTGGGCATTTGCATAACACATCCGATAATTAAATAACAAATGTAAAATTATTTATAAAACAAAACCCTCAAAACCAAAAATTTGGTTTTGAGACTTTTTTCTTTTTATAAATTGAGGTATGATTTGGACATATACACAAAACATTCGAAAATTAAAACAAATAATTGCCGTTTAGACTTTGAACTGGACAAATGTCACTAGAACAGCAATGCACTCGTTCAAAACCAAAAGTTAACTCACTTGTTTGTGAAGTCGGAAATTTTCAATACTAGTCGGAAAAATTTCCTTCACACCCCCCCAGCCAAGATTGCCCACTTACGTCCCTGAATCCAGTAATGGCATAGACAGTGTGATGATCAGTAGCCAGTAGGACCACCTCTTGCGATACAAGCAGCAACTCTTCGAGGAACAGATGTATTGAGCGTGCGGATAGTTTCCTGAGGAAAGGATGACCATATGCCTTCAACCAACCTCCACAGGTCGTCCTCTGTTTGAGGCAGGGGCAGGTCAATGAAATGGCAGCCAATCATGTCCCACACATACTCAATGGGTAAGAAATCTGGAGATAGTGGAGGCAGTATTTCTTTCAGGATTTTTTGCCCGGGAGGTGAATGAAATTTTAGGGGTGCAATTTTTCTATTTGCCCTCTAGATGCTGTCACTTAAATAGAAACTAGGTTAATTTTAAATGTGTTCAGTGGTGGTGGTGGTGGGGGAATGAAGCCCCCTGAGGTATGCCTGAGAGAAACACTGAGCAGAGGCCAAGGAAGCACCTGGATACATTGCAAGGCTTGTCTGCTGATGGTTGCCATATACAGTCGCATGGTATCTTCATGGAAAACAGCATTTTGCAATCGCAGAAGGTAAGGCAGTGCAACCGGCTGCTTATCCACATATCGTCAAGCCATCATTGTGCCTCTGATACAAACCAGAGGTGTCCGGTTATCAAAGCCGATAGCACTCTGAACACTTCCCTGTCCCATTCAGAAGGGTTGGGCTCGACACCATTGCAATCTCTCATGTCAGTGTCTTGTTGTCAGTTGCAGTCTTCGTAAAGGACAGTTTCAGTGCAAGCCGCTTTTGGCCAATCATCGAGAAACTGTTCTCACTAGTATTGGAACATCCAATGTATCATGCAAATTCTGCAGAACTGGATTTATACACGATCCTCGGTATATTTCCTTTAATTGTTTAAATATTTTCCACTTTTATAATCTGTTTGCATCGACTGAAATTTTTATAATTATTATGTGTTGTATATAAAAAAACTATCTTTCGAACATATTATTAATGAAATGAAGAATTATTTTGCAGCAATATCTCGAAAACTACAGTTTCTTAATATTACCGCGAATTCTCGGTATAATTTGTTTGTGAAATTATTTTTCACTTTTGCAATCTGTTTGCATTGACTATACTTTTCATAATTATTTCATGCTGTGTATAAAAAAGCTATTTTTCAAACATATTAATGAAATGAAGGGTTAGTTTGAAGCAGTATTACGAAAAATTTCATTTGTACGCGATCGTCGGTATATTTCGTTTAATTGTGAAAATATTTTCTACTACTGCAATCTGGTTGCATCGGCTGAAATTTTCGTAATTATTACGTATTGTATATAAGAAAGCTATTTTTCAAATGTATTATTAATGAAATGATGAGTTATTTTGCAGCAGTATCGCAAAACTGTATCTGTACGCAATTCTCTGTATATTTCGTTGAATGGTGAAAATATTTTTCACTTTTGCAATCTCTTTGCATAAACTAAAATTTTCATAATTATTATGCATTGTGTATAAAAATATATTTTTTAAACATATTACATATTAATGAAATGAAGGGTTATTTTGCAGCAGTATTTCAAAAAACTACATTTCTATGCGATTGTTGGTATATTTTCTTTAATTGTGAAAATATTTTCTACTTCTGCAATCTGTTTGCATCCTCTAAAATCTCTGTAATTATTTCTAGTTTTTTCAGATTAACTATTTTTTTAAACATTATTAATGAAATGAAGGACTATTTACTGAATAACTATTTAAAATAATGATTTTTGGTACTTATAAATGTAATCATTTCAGAAGCATTTGATGCATTTGCAACTAAATTTACATCATTGGAATTTTAATAAAAATAAATTTTTTCATCCTTTAATTTAAATTAAGGAAGTAATCCTAATAACTTTATTTTAAATGAGTTCTGAGAATAATAAAAGTGTAAGAAAATAAAGCAGGTTTAACCACCATAACAAATACAAAAAAAAAAAAATTAATTTTTCTCTGGACCCAAATTTTTTGCCTTAAAAGCCTGTTTTCCACCACAATCTTTCAAAAACATATTATCAAGTCTTTTATCCAAAGAATGAGAAATTTAACGAAAGAAATACTACAATTAAAATTTTCAATGGATTTATTTAAAAAGTGCCAGTTTCAAATCATTACTTAATGTAAATGTAATTAATTTATAATGTACAACATTTTATTGCTTTAAAATGAAAATTGATATGCCTGAAAACCATCTTGAAATTTCCCATGCTGACTATTGAAATATCTTCTAACACTCCTGAAATTCACCATGATGACTCCTGAAGAGGCTCATTCAAAGTTAGCACTTATTCAATCTTTGCAAATGTCCCACTGAAAAGATTCAAGTGACTCTGCATTTCTTTAGAAATCTTAATTAGGAGAAAAGGGTGTATTTGAATAATATGAGATCATAGTGTGTTATTCATAAGTAGTCTAGGAAAAAAGTTTTGTAATAGGTATATAAAGTAATCAAAAGTTTAAAAATTAGTTCTTTCATATATTAATTTTTTATTCATACTTTCTTCTCATGTTGCTTATATTTTCTTTTCTTGTTAAATGTATAATGAAGTTGTGTAAATTATAATCATTCAATTTAAAACTGCAGTCTCAAGAATTTAAAAAGTAATTATTACTGTTAAAAGTTATTTCTACATTTAATTTTCTATGATTTGAGGTTTAGTTATTTTTTTAATTCTATTAATAGCTAGGCTTTCAGCTTCAACTTTTATTTCCGATGAGTGGCTAGCACAAGAACAACATGCAGAATGGGCTTCGCTAAGTTTTATTAGAGTAATTGCATGCTCTGATGTCATGTGTGAAGCTTTAAGTTCTGTGAGTTGGATGAATATGCTGATTAAAATTATAGCTTCCCAAAGTTTAAATGGAGAACAGCTGGTAACAAAGGTATTTTATTATTAGTCTACTTTATTTTCAGTTCATTATGAGTATTATAATATTAAAGACCCCACATTTGATATCTAAAGATTTTTTTAAATAGAAAGAATGTTGAAAGAAGATTTTACATGGAATCTTAGTTTGGGATCGTGGCTATATTTTAAATTTATATTCCTTATGTAATATAAATTCTAAATTACTCCATTTTGTTTTGAAAAGCAGCAATGATATAGTGCTGATAATCTAAGAAAAAGCCATGATTTATAAATTACACCAGGAAAGTCCATGCACTTTGTACATTATGTCTGTCCAAGTAGACTGTTGTGTTTATTTTCAGAGATTCCGTATTTCCTAAATTAGTTGAAAATTCATAATTTTTCCCCTTCCTTTCAAAATTCTAAATTAATTTATTGTTATTGTGTATTTCAGCGATTTATCTCTTATAAACGTAAATTGTCTATCCCTTTCTAGTATCCCAATATTCTGAATTATCTACAGTTTTTTGACAAACGCTAACTATATCCCTCTAATCATTTGCTAATTCACCAGAGTCCCCGTTACGTTTTGCTTTGCCGCATCACTCTTTCTCTTTTGGTTGAGTACTGTATACACTGAATCTTAAAAAAAAATGCATCTTTTAAAGAACCAAAAGGCTCCTTGGCGAAACGATAAGCTAAACAACACATGTTTTGAGGTGCCTTGCAGACATTCTTTAGGTATTAGTCAACCCTGGTTCAGGGTAGCTAATGTTGCAATTTTAAGCCTCACGTTTTTCATAAAGCACTCTATTTTTCTTCATGGAGTATGCATAGGCGTATAACATGATGCGCTAGTTTTCACTCACCAAGGTTGGCAGCCCTTGGGAAAGGAAAATCTCATTGGCAGGACATTCTATTCTGAAAGGTTGGAAGATTAACATGCAAGTTTTGTGAGTGCCTCAGTCCTGGGCTTTTGCAAGGGCACCCACTACCCACAGTCATTGGTGTTTTACATGTCATTGATATTTTATATTTGTGTTTATGGTTCCGGCATGTCAGTGAACTTTATCATGTTTTAAATCAATCTGAAAGTATCAACTAACCAATTTTATGCTTTATACCATCATCATACAATGCAACTGTCAATTTGATAATAAATCTACTGCTATTCGTCTTGCTCAAACTCCTTGGCTAAACACACAAAAAATTATGCAGCCACCATTAAATGGTCTAAAAGTGTTCCTCAGCAAGTGTGATGCTGCCATCTTTTGAGAAATTAACCATTTTGCAAGTACTTTATTTAGCGCTGAAGCTGACATTAAATAATAGCATTAGTGCATCTTTGCTCACAAAGTATAGGGAGGGGATAATTCTCTCTCAGTTTCTACAAGTATTTTGTGTCATCCAATGCTCTCAAGGTTTTTCAACACAATTTAAGACAGGGAAAATTCCCCCCTCCCACACACTTTCATCAAATATCGTGCCATCTAAAGTACTCATGGTTCAACACATAATTTAAGACACATAAATATTTAAATTAAAGCTATGTTCAAGAAATTTTTAGTGGTACCATCTAGGGGTACTTTGCCGAGCTATAGTTCATGAAGATAAAAGTTAATACAAAATTAGTGATATTAAAGTTTTTTTTGGTTTATACAAAAGATATGCAGTAATGTATTACTTTCGGAAAAGAAATAGTTTGTTTTGACCATAAATATAAGAGTTTGTTTTGATCATGTATAATTCAACTATTTATTAGCTTTATAATTTTTAAGTTTCCTTTTTGGTGTGAACATGACCAGGCAGACCAAACTCTGATCTACAGGCCAGTGGGATCTAGAATCTGGATGTGTAAAATTGAAATTTAATTGTAGACATTTTAATAATAGTTTTGTTGTGAAACCTTTTTTTTATATAATTTAAAATTTACAATAATTATATTAGCTTATATAGATAATCTTTAAGGTATTTTTAGTTTTTAGGTAAATCATTTTCTAATTGAGAGATTTTATTATTATTTATTTTTAGAGATTTAATTGTTTTGTACTGTTTTATATTTTATTTACAATTATTATTCTAGATTTCTTTCGTTAGATTTTATCTTACATTAATTAATTGTTAATTTTCAATAATTAGTTACTTTCTAATAATTAGAACTTCCTTGCATTGTTACTATTAATATATTATCTATAATTATGTTCTATAATTATTTTAACTTTTGTGAACTTCAATAAAGATTTGTATTCATTACTTAACTTTTAATGCCTGGTCATATAGATTTACAAAATTAACTGAATAATAATAAAGTTTCTTATTACCTTCTATCTTATCACTTGGCCTATGCTCATTTATTCAATGTTTACTTTTCTGACTATATACCAACCAAAATGAGCTACTTATTAAATTCCAAAATCCATTTACCTTTACATGTCTAAATTTTTATTAGCAAAGCAAACAAAAAATAAACACAACAGAATTTGTGCAAACTAAATGTTTATTTAGACAACTGTAATGATAGCTGTCCCATATGCCCCTGCATTAGTCATGCCCTGGGCCAAATGATAAAATAAAAATAATAAGAAACTTTATTGAGCTTATTTGGAATAATAATTTTGGAAGTTAAATAAAACTATACAATCAGACTCAAGTCCAAAATGAGAAAACTCTTTATTGAATAAAAACAAATTGAATATAGAAACTCAATTATAAATAATATATTGATAGTACTGTCCTACCGCCACGAGAAAGTCTCTGAACAGGGTTGCCGCAAGTAGACGAGTCGAAGAAAGGAGGGAGAAAGGTTTAAAATCGACTGCAACATTTGGCAAATCAAGCGCACTTTGTTAAGCGAAGGATCCGTTTCGTTTATCATGATGTTATGTACTAAAAGAAAATAGTAGATGTTTTTTATTCGACAGTTAAACAAAATTTTCGTATTAAATGACATTAAATTATAAATTAACTTAAAAATTTCTCGTCATTTAAACTCCGAAAATAATTTGTTATTATAGGCGACAGCGGCTACGGGAAGCCGTCAATCTACTAGAACAAAGTTTTAGATATTTTCTTTTAGGTTCAGGCGATTTTGGGAGAGAATAGCTTACAATTTAAAACTAGAATTTATATCAGTTTGTTTAAAACTAAATTTCGAATTAAATGAAAATTATTACAGTTTTCAATCAGCAAGTTACACAATTATTAGCCAGCAAAAAGGAAAAAATAAATGATAAATAAGCAAAATTATGACTTTAAAGTATTCATTCTTTTCATATTTTTCAATCAATTATAAAACATTCATTCACATTCATTGGAATAACTATTATCTACTATGTCCGAATCACTTGAAATGTTTTTACTTGAAGAGTCTGAATCGCTATCCGACAGATTTATCACTAATTTCTTCACAATATTTTTTATCAGTCCATCTTTCTTCCAATAAATATTTTCTAGGTTTTCAATGTGTTTGTTCACAGTGTTTTTTCCATTCATTTTGTGTTACTTTTAAAATAGCTTCTTTAAGCAATAACTGTAATTGTTCAAATAGATAAAATACTCATCTCAGTGTCATTAAGCGATTTCCCCCTCACGTTTTATCTGATGACGCTGAAACGTCTGTCGCTTCCGCAGTTCTCTTCATTGCATTTGAAATTGGTATTTTTAGAGAATTTGCGGTTTTTCCTCTTCAAAAAATGCCGTAACATTGTGGACTATTGCACATGCTTGCGAATGCAACTTTTAAATGTAGCTATTTTTCAACTAGACAAAATCCACAAAGTGTGCAACACAGTACAAGTTACTTCACAGCTTTAAAAATCACAGAATGCGAACATCTAGCATTGACTCCAGTACAAAGCGAAATGCGACTTTCGTCGGTTCTATCTGCGCCAAATCGAAAAAAGGGCTTTCCGTCACACCTAAAATGCAGTGGAATAACCTGTTTCCATAGCGACCGCCGCTAAAACGTCTGCTGTCTGGGGACTTTCTCGTGGCGGTAGGACAGTAGAAACCATGGGTATATACAGGATTTTTTCCAGGAGGATGCTAAAATTGATTGCATTCAAAATTTAGATTACTGTCAGCCTTGAAATATATATTATTACAAAGTTAATTTGAATAGATTATATGAGCATCACATTTTAAGAATTAATAGCACTTTTAAAAGTTAGTATACATCAATTTTTAAAAATTATTGTATGCCAACTTTAAAAAATATTCCCCCCTTTCATAACAGAATTATTCCCTACTTTTAACAGAACCTTTCTGGAGACAGAGAAACTAAACTAACAAATTGGACATTCATAAATATATCAAATGTAATAATTCAAAGTTTTCCATTTAGGTATAAGCTTAAACTGTTTTTATTAATATACATATAGGAGAAAACACAATTGTAGTTGAATGTTCTAATTCCAAAAATCATTCAAATTTTTTCGTTGATATTGGTTTTTAATTAAATTGACAAATTTCCAGGGGGGTGGTTTGGCACTCTCTGGCCCCCTCCCCCTAATTATGCCCATGGTAACATCTCAATTGGAGTAATTAATTATTGGTAATTTAAACTAGTGAAAATTAATAATTCTGAAGATAAAATCTAAAGAAAAAAATCTAAATATCATAAATAATTAAAAGAAAAAAACTACATAACAGGAAATATGTTATGTAGTATTTTGAATATATTTTACTTATTCATGATTCTTTTATTTCTTTCTTTAGATTTTATCTTTAGAATTATTAATTTCTACTAATTTAAATTACCAATAATTAGTTACTCCAATCATTTTGTTGCTATCAATATATTATTTATAATTAAGTTTTTAAATTCAATTTGTTTTTATTTAATAAAGAGTTTTCTCACTTAGACTTAAACCTGATTGTATAGTTTATTTAACTTCCAAAATTATTATTACAAATAAGCTTAATAAAGTTTCTTATTACTTTTATCGTATTGTTTGGCCTGTGCTCATTTATTTAGTGTTTACTTTCCAAAATATTCATACCTCATCAAGGAAAATAGAATGCCTCACCAAATATACAAGGCTCGAAGTTGCAACCTTAGCTACCCTGAACCCTGGATTGACTTTTATCTAAAGAATGTCTGCAAAGCACCCCAAAACATGTGTTGTTTAGTTTATTGCTGCGCAAGGAGCCTTTTGGCTCTTAAAAAAAATGCACTTTTTTGACGATCTTGTTAATAAAGTGCTCGATCAAAAGAGAAAGAGTGATTCGGCAAAGCAAAATGTAAGGAGGATACTGGTAAATTAAAAATGATTAGAGAGACATAGTTTGCCAAAACATTGCAGGTAATTATATATCCATACTTTACACAGAGAAAATACACTGCTCACACAAAAAAAAATTTAAACTCAATGTTACCTCCAAAAGAGAAACGCTTTAATCCCTGAAAAACCCACTTAGTATAGAGCAAAACCTGAGCAATATTACATGAAAAAAATACACTAAATAAATTCTCTCCAAGGGAACTGCCCACTTGTGAGAACAACAAAACCATATACCCAGTATACCTAACTCGTGGGCTGCACTTACAACACTGCCTGGGATCTGCTTTTAACTACATATTAATATCAACTGAAATCCAGTGCACTATATTTCCATGTGGAAGAATCCTCAAAATAAATAGCCTGGTATAACGTATGTTTGATCGCCTAATTACACATAAATACAATAACTCATATCCACCACACGGAAACTACCTTAACTGCTTGTGGGATAACCAAACTGTAGCAAAATGGAACTCCCATATACCAGTGCAAACTCCCCTAATTTCCATGGGACCTAATAATTAAAAAAATACTTTAAAAAAAATAATAACATTTACGCATCTTTACTAGGAGCAGGTGCACTCCTTTCCCCTTAAAAAATCCAACCACTGTTTACTAAACAGCATTAGAAAAATTTAAATAATTGAAAGACTTCAATCACACTCATAATCAAAAACCCAAAATGAAATATCTGTTTTACCAAAAATAACTTTTTCTTTTCATTTAACTATAAATTATAAATGTAATATCTAATTTTTATTTAAATAATGTAACAAAATGTGCCTGTGGCATGTGCAATCAGTGAGCAGCACAGAAGAAAAATAAACAAAGTTTCATCATGATCACTATCCGTTACAAAAAAAAAAAAAAAACTTTAATTTTGATGAATACTTTGGACCAGCCAAAGAATTCCAATAATCGAAACAATAAATTTTGAAATGGTACCACAAATAACAACCAATACTTAAAACTCACATTTTCATAAATCTCCCTCTCCTGCAAAGAGTACACAATTGCCCATGGTAAATTTTCTATAATGTAACAAGTATAATTTTAAATTTAAACCAAAATAATTTCCAAATGTTGGCTCAGGTTAAAAAAACAAGAATTTTTGTGGAATATTTACCTCCCTTAATAATCTGAATTCTCTAACATTTAGGACTATAAGCAGATCTCTTAGAGTATTAGATCATTTAGACACAATTATAAATTTTAATTTCATTAGGCATCATTATACACTAATAATAAACATAAATTCATACATTTTTGCTATATTCAACACTCTATATCTTGTTGCAACCATTTCTACTTATACTATTTCTGTATATTACTACTGCCTCAAGTCTGCAGACTCAATTCAATACTCATAAAAAATTTAACAGTGGGTCAAGGGTCGTAAATCCTTTCCTCAAAAAATAACACATAACACAAATACTTGTGTGCAAATAATTAATCCTGGAAGAAAAGGTGCATTCTCCACTGAACACCTTAAAATGTGAAGCGTCAAAGCACCAAAGTGAAGTAGCAGCTATGGACAGATAGAATTTATTTATCCATGCTAAAAAGATGTGAAGGATAAATTTTAGTGTTTAGCAAGGCTTCCTCTAAATTCTTAAAATCCTGCAACTGACAACTAAACTTATTAACTGCACATTTGAATTTCACTAACAGCCAAGAGAATCACAAATTAATGTAAGCAAAATCTTAAAAGAGAACTAAAAATTTATTACTTAAATTCTCATTATAAATTTCTGAAACCATATCAAGGTAACATTTCAAAGCTCGATTTCAAAAACATTCCACAAAAAAAAAAAAAAAATCTTCTATAAACAAACCAAGCATTTCATAACGACAGAAAGTTTTCTTAAGACTATATGATTCAAGTCAATAATTATGTCATTACTCTAAACAAGCGTAAAAACTTTAACTGATCTTAAATTCTGAAAATAATCCTCAATAAATCATTATTTCAACTTATAAAAAAAAAAAAATGTTCAAAATACCAGGGTTACATCCATTGTGAAAATCCCTTTATGGCTCAATGAAGCTGAAAGTATATTTAGACTGTTTCAGACCAAGGCATACCTAATGCCTAAATGATTTTCCAACTGCATACACCCGGCAACCCTACCTCTACACAACACATTGTTAATAACCTGAAAATGCTAGATGAAATAGAAATCCCTTCAAATTTATACTTAAAAAAAAAATAATAATTTTTAGCACTCCCTAAGAGGGAATTTTTCTCCCAGATCGGGTGCCAACTTCTAAAATGCACATGTAACACAAAATAAAACTTTCATATAAAAATACATTAAAATCAAAATAATACCTTTGCAGAAAAATTATGGGTGGACAGAACAAGCAACCAAAAGAGGTGAACGGCACCAAATATGTTATGTAGATTTTTTTTTATATATGTTAATTATTCATCATTCTTTTGATTTTTTTCTTTAGATTTTATCATTAGAATTATTAATTTCCACTAATTTAAATTACCAATAATTAGTTACTCCAATCGTGTTATTACTATCAATATATTATTTATAATTAAGTTTCTAAATGCAATTTGTTTTTATTCAATAAGGAGTTTTCTCATTTTAGACTAAGCCTGATCATATAGTTTTATTTAACTCTCAAAATTATTATTCCAAATAAGCTCAATAAAGTTTCTTATTACTTTATCTTATCATTTGGCCTGTGCTCATTTATTTCATGTTTACTTTCCAAAATGTTTATATTCCATGAGAAAATAGAGAATGCCTCGCCAAAAATGCCAGACTCGAAGTTGCAACCTTTTCAACCCTGAATCGGGGTTGACTTATGCTTAAAGAATGTCTGTATGATTTGCGTTGTTTAGCCAAGGAGCATTGTCTTGCCGTTTTTGACAGACAAGCAAATTATAATTTAACTTACACTTTAATTTTTAACATCATTGAACATTTCTTTTTTTTTATACTAGATAAATTTACTTTACTTTTACACAATTTTACAACTTTAACTTTTAGAATTTACTTTCAAAATTTACATTACATTAAGCCTTAAAAATGATAGTGGTTAGTCTTATTTGCATTGTGGTTTAAGCCTATAAAAAAACCCCAGTGAATTAAAAACCAGGTAGGTGAAATGTGGTCTTTGGAGGTCGTGGAAAGTGAACACAGAGGCAAGTTAAAATTTTTAAGAAACATTTATTTTATGCAAAAGTCAACCCACATATTACAATTTTCCCTACAGTTGCAAGGTGATTTAATTTGGATTCCCTGATATTTCAACAATCATAAGTGACAAAAAATTTAAAAATGGAATTGACTTATAAAATTAGTATTCTAGAGTCCTGTCGATCCAAAAAAATAAATAGATCTCTAAATTAAAAATACGACCTGGACCTGGTTCCAGGAGTGATTTAAAAGCTGGTGCCTCATTGAGAAATTGGAACTTGAAGGCCAGTGTTTTTCCATCCTTTGTGGATTAGGCTGCAGCTCAGGGTGGACAGAGTACTCAGAAAATGGATCCCACTACTCATCACAAAAATAAAAATCCCCATGCAAGAGAGGGTCCACTGCCTTTGATCATCAGTTTCTCTGGTGGCCGAAACTCAAAGGGTAGTGAAGACGTTTTCCAAGTACTTCAGTAAACGGGACCCCTTCTTACCAGGAATTCTGATTGAAGAGACAGAAATCCCTGTGCAAGTGAGAGAGACGTTGCCTTTTCCTCACCTCCTCAGTATCTCTAAAGCTGTAAGCTCAGTATCTCAGCTGTCAAAATGGCTCTGCTGGGTCAATGATGCTTCTCCTGAATATCTGGCGGCCACTCACCTATGTCTTCTCATTTCAACCACTTCCCCAAGACTGTCCTCTTGCCACTCAAAAGTTGGTGAGCAACTCTTTTCCGGAAGTCACCAAGATCATAAGTGTTCCCGCCATGAGCACAGATTTCTGGTCATACTGGTCATACTTCAATTTCTGGTCATACCACGAAAGAAATAGAATTAACTTTCTCTAACTTCATGGGCCATACAATTTAGATCCAATCAATTTATTAAACAAAGTTTGCATTAATTGCATTGTATCAAACATGAATTTGAAGATAAAGCAGTAAGCAAGTCTCTGTAACTCCATTATTTAAATATTCAAATTCTGAGTTTTTAAATTGGAATGACCTTTCAATATTAACTTTCCTATCCAGCTGAATCATAGAGATGGTCTCATCTCTAACTCTATGAATTGAATACAATTTTTTTTTTATTTCTTCAGGTGCTAAAGTCTCATAACCATGCTTTTGCATTATGTTGTGACAATGCTTTCGATCTGAGGTTATAAACACAAAAATATCAAAAAAGGCTAAACTTTGAAAAGCTATTTCTCCAGATCTAAGGGTTAATTTTTAAATTGGATTTCAGATTTGGGTTCAACATGGTTGGATTAGTGTACATGAGTTTTCTTCATTCATTGGAGTTTACATTTGGGGCTCTGACATAGTGATACTGCACTTTTAGAAAGGTGATTCTCAAAATTTAAATTTTGAAGAGCATTTTTATTCATATTTAAAAAAAAATTATTTTTTTAAATGCCATATCAGTTGTACCACATGCTCAGATATTTATAATTATACGATTATACGAGTACTACACTCTTTTGCAAAAAAAAAAATAAAAAAAAAAAATGAAGCACCATAAAGAAAGTGACTGTTTTTATTGAAATTAAATATGTGTTCAGCTCATACACAGATAATGAAATGATTACAAAATCAAGACCGCAGAACCCATCAATGGTTAGCAATTGCACATTGAATTTTCAAATCAGTAATTGGTGAAACCCTCCTTGGTGGCAGTGCATGCTTGTATACCTCTAGGTAAGGGGTGATAAAGTGTCCTAATGTCACATGCTACCAGGCATTCCTCAATTGTTGCTCCAGATTTGCTACATTTCAGGGTGTCTGAATCTGGCTGCTTAACATGTCCCATAGATGCTCGATTGACAAAAGGTCTTGTGACCTTGCTGGCCAAGGAGCAGTATCAACAGCATGACTACAGTCCACAGATATGCAAGACGTATGTGGTGTGGCACTATCTTGTTGGAAAATGGCCTCAGAATGATGTGCCATGAAGGGTAATGCAAATGACCACAGGATTTCATCAGCATATCATTGAGCTTTTAAAATTGTATGCAGGATGACTAAGGGTGACCTGCTGTTGTAAAAGATAGCACCCCTCACCATCACACCAGGAGTAATGCCAGTGTGCCTGTGTAAAACAAAAGCTGATTGGGATCACTGGCCCTGGCACTTCCACACATATACTCAATGATCATCTGCTGAAAGAATGAAGCGTGATGTATCGCTGAACACTATACGATGCCAGTCTGCTGGCAATGATGCTCGGCTACGACACCACTCCAAACGACTCTGTCGATGTTGTGAGGTTATAGGCAGATGTCTTAAAGGCCGCCGTGAGTGTAACCTCACCTCAGCCAAGCATCATGAGATGGTGGAAGGTATCACAGGTGGTATGGAAGAGACTGTAGCACATTGGTTGGCGAACAAGGATGCCATTGAGCCAGTTCGGGCCTGTCACACAGTCATCCGATCTTGCCTCGTATTCATGCACGTTAGACTTCCAGAGCCTTCATTCTTCTGATGAATTCCTTGCAGCAACCATTGCTGTCAGCACCTTTGCACAGCAGTGTCTGATAGCTGCAGGTGGAAGCATATTGCTCGGTATGACCAGCCAGCTTCACGCATTCCGACTATACGACCCCGTTCAAACTTGTCTAATTGTTTATAAGGTCTTTGGCAACATTGTAACATCATTATTTTGTTGTGTCTCCACAAAACTGCAATGCCAATAACGAGTCAAGATGAACAGATGAACCATCCACATTTTTAACCTGTTTTATAGGATGCTAGTTGCGTAGTAGAAACGTACGCTATGACCGAAGTTAACACTCATTGGCCTTGCAAATTTAATCATTTTCATACTTGGTATAAGGGAATTTGCATGCGAAATTTCGAGATGATCAGATTATTTTTTAGGTGTGCTTCATTTTTTTTTTTTTAAAGAGTGTATATTAGACTAAATCTTAAAATCTTGCATTTACATTTTTTGTAAGCTGCTCCTAAAGCTTACAATAATTAACCTATGGGACTAAAATTAAAAATGCTTGCTAGTCTCTTTTTGTAAAGTGATGTATCTATGTTTTGTGTTGTCTATCTTGTTTTTATCTATTTAATTTCATCCTTAAGCATTTCTTTAAATATGCTATTTAGTTTTTTTTAAGTATTTTATTTTGATTTAATTATTGGATGCTATTAGTCATTTTCTTTAAATTTATCATGTTGAATTCATATTTTTTTAAAATCCTTCATACGATTTGCAAATATTACCAATTTTAGATTCAAGCATTGAGACTCCTGCAATCCATTCTATCTTACTGGTCAGATGACTATCCCTGTGAAAGAAAACAGTATATCATTCAACAATTGCTTGATTTACTTGGAAATATGTTGTTATCCTGCTCTAGAGATCCTACTTTACAACCTATAGGTAGGGATTAAACTCTACCTTTAATTTGAAATAATATTAATTTATTATTAACACTTTATTTCATGATGTAAGCTTTAAAAGTTTCTTCTTTATTCTATTATTAGAAACTGTACCCAGTGTTTGATGCAGTGATTAATTGAGTTCATTCATTAAGTTTTTCAAAAGACACAGGTACCTGCTGCATGAGTACATGCTTAAATTGCAAAACACATACGAGCACATGCTGTGCTTTAAATAAGCACTCAATCATATATTAGACTGCTGCTCGGGTACATAATACGCCTTAATCCCAGTGCTAGGTACATCAAATGCTGCACCCTAACATGACTGCAGATTACATCCTAAATATGCCTTTTGTTCTCTGTGCAGGTATATAATTTCTTACATAAGCTCTTTTGATTTACCCTAAATAAGCCCTTTTATTATGCCCTAAATAATCTCTTTTGATATGCCCTAAATAAGGTCTTTTAATATGTCATAAATAATCTCTTTTGATATGTCACCAAAATGCCTTTTGTCATCGTGAGTAATGTGCTTTGAATATGCTCTCTTGATACACCCTATATAACTCCTTCGATATGCCATAAATAAGTGTATATGGCATATTCAAATTAGGGATGCCTAAAATCAGCAGCATGTTTTCTAAATGAAAATTCAAGTGAACTTTTATAATATTTTTATACAAATACCAGCTCGCAATCCAAATAATCCCTAAGCAGTTGATGGCAGATGACATCAGTTTTGACAGATGATGTTGCATCAAAATATCTGTCCTTCCTCGAACACTCTAGATGCAGAAATTTTAACCCTGTTCCAAGGACAAATGTAAACATGTTTTATCAGCCATCCTGTATGCTGCTAGAATTCTTTTGAAAATTTATGAGATTTTACATAAAAATTCATAATTAATGAACAGAATACAGCAGAAACATCATTTTTCAATTGTAGCAGTCTGTGATATTCAAAGAAACAATCTGATAAATTATGAATATTGCATTGTCAGTCAAGTAATATATCGCAATTTTAAAATCGCATATATTTTCAAAATACAAAAAGTATATATATTTTTTAAATTCATGAAAATTTGTCTATTGATAGTACAAATTCTGTTTAACATTTGTTTGAAAGAGAATTCTTTGATCTTTCCAATGGTCTTAAAATGAAAACTCTCTGATAATATTTTTGGTTGCTAAAGAATCAATTTGTGTGAAAATCACTCAAAATCATGCTATGTTATATTTTTTCAATAATGTGCAAAAACGAATATAAATTTATAGCAAAATTTAATCCAATATTTTTATTATCAATATCAAATAAATTTTATTCATTATCCTAATTTAAAACTTTTTCAGGTTTTGATAAGCATAATAATAAAAATAAAGTAATTGGGGTTAGTGATATCAGCCTCTTTGTGTTATCCAATTTTTAAGTCACATATCAAATTTCTTGCATCCTATAAAGCTGCTTTCATGCATAGACTTTTATAACTGACTATATCTTTGCAAGTAAATTTGCATAATGGCAAGTAGTGGGATGCAGCAAAGGAAGCAATGCTCTCTTTATACACTAAAAGGAAATTGCAATTTTTTCTGTCTGTATATAAAAACTGCTATGAAAGCAGTCTATAATTTTTCTTTGTCCTTGTAAAACATTTGAAAAACTGTTTGTTTTAGAACATGGTCATGGATCATTTTTCACCTCCTTAGCATTATTCCAAAAACACTTGACTATTCGGACAGTCCATGTTCTTAGCTGCCAAAGGAAGCTATCTTCATTCGAATTATTGCCAGAACATGGTTAATTTTAGTATCTTATGACATAGCTGCATGGAATTGTCTAACTAACTGTGTTTTAATAATAATGGGTGATTTTACACTAAATAGACTCATAAAATTACCAGTTTCAGTTTAATAAACAGTTTTATCTGTGTTCATATATAGTTGAAATGATTTTATGTACATTCTGTCCAGTTATCAGTGATCAATTATTTATGCAGAGTTTATGTATTAATTAGTGTTTTTGTGTTTTAAATTTGATTATTTTGTAAGTAGCTTTATAATGTTAATTATTTCTATATTGTCAAAATATCTTATGAATTTTTATATTTTCAATATATATGCTAATTTTGTTGATTTAGAAATGTAAACAATTTAAAATAGTCATTGTTTCCAAATAATTATGTCTTTTTTTTTCATTTATGCATCTTCAACTAATTAATGATATTGTTAATTTTTTTTTATTGGTAGTAAAAAGACATCAAAACTTGCATTTATACTCACTCAAGTCATTTATACTTCATTTTCAGTTAGTGGACATGAAAAACTTAAATGGCTTACTAGATATATCCAATTAATTGCAGTTTTCTGTTAGAATTGTCTGTTTGGACAGGAGTGTTGAAATCAATTGGATAAAAATAGGTTTTTATTAATAAGAAAATAGAAAATATTATTTTTGTAAATATGAAGAAAATATTAGTTTTGGGAATCAATTGACCTTTGTTCATCTTAAGAAAGACTCATGAATTTTCAATACCAGCAAAATAAGAAATGTGTAACTTCTCTCCAGTGGTGTAGCCAGGATTTGGTTTTGGGAGGGGGGGGGGCATAGGCAGTTTTGTCCAAAAGACTCTCATGCTAAATAATCCTCACTAAATCATTAATTATCTAATTACAAAATATCATTAAATATTATTAATTATACTAATTAGTTGATTTATCTATATAATTTTAAAATGGTAAATTATCTTAATATTAGCATATTATAATTAAAGAAATAATAATTAATGAATATTATAATTAAAGAAATCAATTGATTTAAAAGTAACAATGAAACAATATTTTATAAGCATCTCATCGATGATTTGTAAGTTATTTAAAGTTGAACACAAAAATAATTTATACATGCTACAAATTGAGATGCTTGTTGCCTTTCGAAAATACATTAATTATTTCTTCATCAAAGACTATGATTTCCCTGTGTATTGACATCAAAGCAAGGCCATTTAGATGCTCTGCTGTTTCGTAAATATGTATTAATGCATTTCAGCATCGAAAATGTTCTCTCAACGGATGCTGTAGACATAAGAAGAGTGGCCAGTATCACAAGAAGAGTGGCCAGTATCACAAGAAGAGTGGCCAGTATCACAAGAAGAATGTGAATGTTAGGAAAAATATCCTTTTCATAATTTAACAGAGCTTTCATTGCATACCTTGGAAGAGTTTCTGATTCCATCCATTTCATCTTCCACACATCCCACTCTCCTTCCAAAATCGAAGCATTTGAGTTCACTAAATCATTAGAGTCGAATTCAATCCCTGGTTTCAAATCAGAGAATTTTGATTTGATAACACTACTAGGGGCTAAGCATTACAGCCTAACAAAAATTTCTTTATGTTCAGAAAATCTTTCGTGAAGCAATGAAATTATTTCATCAAGAAAAGGAATGAAAACGGTATGACGGAAATATTCTTCAGGAGTCGTGGCAAGTATGTTCGATCAGTGTCATTGTGTTCCTACTATTCTTGGCAGTACAGGCGATTGTCCAAACAAAAGAGCCAAATCTGATGCTCTTTCAAAAATGACTTTAAACTCTTCTTCCGCTTCTTGTCTCATTTTCTGTAACTTCTTCACAACTAACTCAATCTTCTCCAAGGCAATCATTATATCAATTTGTGTGCCTTGTAAGTACTGTGATAGAATATATGTGAAACCCAACATTCTGTCACTGACACACAGGGCCACTAAAACGGAAAACTTGCACAAAGCAGAATGCAGCTGCTCTGCTTTGGAACTGTCATCTCAATTTTCCTCTATGATTTCTTCCAGTGGCGATATCACTTCAGAAACAGCTTCACAAAATATAGAAACACTCTCATGGCGTTCGACCCATCTTGTTTCACAGTATTTTTTCAAACTTAAAGACGAATTTTATTATATTTTCAAATTATTATTAAGGATCGCACTTCGCCATGCTGAACTCCTCATCAGGATATTGGGTATCAAGAGCATGGCCCAAATATATCAGCCATATACCACCAAACACTAATTCGGTTTTTAATTGTCCCTAGACCAAAAACCATATAAAAAGCAAACACTGATGACATTTGCAAAAATAATAAATATAATAATTTCATATAAATATAATAATTTCACTCTGTATACTGTTACCACCTCCCTTTGTATACAATACATCACCACAATTCAATTCACCATAATTCAATCATTTAAATTTTATAATGACCATATGCTAAGCTCTTAATTCCATCATTTAAAATATAATGTAATTTTCTAATAAATATGGTAATTTCATATAAATATAATAATTTCACTCTGTATACTCTTACCACCACCTGTTTTGGAGGCATTTTTGTTTGAATAAAAACATGAAAGAAAATTATAAATACCCATAATACCAATAGCCCACTGTTAAAATAAACTCTAAACTGAATAGAATGTTTACAAATTAAACAAAAATCTAAATACAATTCTAGAATAGAAGTTGAAAATAGCTCCTGTTTAAATAAGAACAATACACTATAAACACAATAAATTAAATACACTATAAACACATAAATACACTTAATATGTAATGTTATAGAAAGAGAAAGAGAAGTTTATGTTCTTTAAAGAACAATAATGGAGTAAAGTATCTTGAAACAAATAAGCCGCTTCAAACAAAATCCAACTACTAACACAACAAAGTGAAAGGTTTAATGATGTTAACATTAATAATTAAATTTTAAGATGAAAAATAATGTATTCCAAAAACAAAAGCATTTATTATTTAAGTTTGTATATATTAAAAGCTTTTTTGTGTTTAATAAAAGCAGGAAACAAAATTATAAACAACCATAATACCAATAGTCCACTGTTAAAATAAACTAAACTGAATAGAATGTTTAAAAATTAAACAAAAATCTAAATACATTTCTAGAATAGAAGTCGAAAACCTGTTAAATCAGAACAATATATAGCCCCTGTTTAAATCAGAACAATTTTAAAACTATAATCTATAAACTATAACACTATAAACCTGTAAATACACTTAATACATAATGTTATAAAAAGAGAAAGGGAAGTTTATGTTCTTAAAAGAACAATAATGAAGTGAAATAAATTCTTATCTTGATATGGATAAATCACTGGAAAGAAACTGCTATCACAACAGTGAAAGGTTTGGGTTGAGTTGTAAGAATAAATGATGTTTTTAAAAAATTAATAAATGCATTTCAAGCAAATTGAAATTTAAAATGAATAGTAATTTATTTCGAAAATAATAATTTATTCCAATAAAATGGATGAATAATTTATTCAAATAAAATGGATGGTTTGTTTTGGTTTAATGACGTACATTCATTATTTGGCAGGCACAAATATCGAATGTTCCATTCCATTTCGCAACCTCGTCAGAACCGTGATGTCATAACTTCACCCACCTCCCCTCCACCATAAAAATACCATGCGTCTGTGCACGCATGTGGGTGAAATATCGATATCTTCTTTCACTGTTTGGCCGAGAAATTGAAAATCATTACTCCCTAAAATCCGGATCTTGCGGCTACTTTTTATTATTTCTTGACCAGATTGGGCTTGTAAGAAAGCCTGATCTTTGAGCTTTCTAAAAATGTAAATTATTAGTCGAAATTGTTGGTACTTTTCCCGATGCGAGGATTTAAAAACGAAAGTTCGTTTATTTGAGCCGAAAGTGACTTTTGTTTTAAAATCTTTAAAAATATGAGAATTTGTTCCTGAGATTTGAAATTGATATTATTTTACTCTCAATTGTCTGATCTTTCCAGTCATGTGATTTGTTTTTTCTATGACATCTGGATTGTGGAGGAAAAAAGAAAAAAAACGGTCAAAATTGCATAAAACATTAAATAACAAAAATAAATAATTCAAATTTTAAAAATCAGTTTTCATGTCACCTTCTCTCCCTCCGGGTCTCCGATTTCGTAGCTCTGCGATGCGCGGTTGCTGAGCCTATACTGTATAAGGCATACACACAGACGGACACATAGACAGACATTGCCTTTTATTATATAGATTAAATTTATTATTTAAAGGTAATTTTTAAGTCATTTTCTTCAATTTAAGATTCAGTTTTTTTTTAATTCCACATTTTGAGCCTTTTATATTTTATTTATATTTTTTCATTTTAGTTTGAAAGTGCCTTCTTTTGAAATTCCATTTAAAATGTTTCAATTTCTTTTAGAATTTCCTCATAAAGGCAAGTCACAAATGAGACCAAAAGTATCATTGACTGCTTCACATTGTAGTACCTTGGCTGAAGAGTGTGTATCTGTGATACATCATTTACAAAAATTATCAACTTGGAACAATATTATCGGGGGCTTTGTATCTAATTGCCTTGTGCTGCTAGCAAATAATATGTGTCATTCAAAAGGAATAGTGAGTAATTAATTTATTCATTTTGTTCTATTGTGAAATAAAATAAATTTAAATAAATGAAAATATATTGTTAATATAGAACATGCATAGAAGTTTTTGAATAATTTAGAACATTGAATTAAAACTGTTATTTGTAATCATAAAATTTGTTTTGATTCAAAATTATATGGTAATTATGATTTTGTGTCTATAATGATTTAATTCCAATTTATTTTTAAAATTTTTATGTTGAAGTTCAAAAGTAGGATCTTAAATATTTTGAAACTAGCTTCTTTTTTTGTCTGTGATATATATCTAAAATTTCTTTTAAGGCAAGTTCTTGTATATAGAATTTTTTGTCAGATATATGTAAAAATTTATATTTCTGTGTGAACAAAATTTTTATATCCTGCGTAGCCAGGTCTGTTTATTTAAAATCAATATATCTAGAAGTTTAGGTTATAAACCAAACCGTTGCAAGGCAACAATTAATAAATATATATTTTTTAAATGGTGTGTAGCTTTGTGGGTTTATTAGAAGTGTGCGACATCATACGTGTACAAATGGGAATTTTACATTTTTCTATTTAGTGTTTGTTTTTATTATTTTGAATTTTGATCATTTGTAATTTTATCATTCACAATTTGTGTTTGGAGTTATTATTTTGGGAATTAACAGTTTTGTGGACAGCTCATCCAGACAGACCAAACTCTGGTCTTCAGACCAGAGTGGAATCTGAGCCTGGGATTTTAATTAATAACTGGGTTTGTTTTGATTTGGGCTTAAATTGTTTTTCTGGGTTTTAATTGTTTTCTTTTGAGTAATGCAATGCACTTTAATTATCCACTATACGATTTTTTTTTCTTTTAGGGGGGGGGGGTAACAATTTGGAAGGTGTTTATTTTTGTAACTTCTTTTGTTTGTTTTTGTCCTTAAGGTAAAATGTTGTTAATAAAACAAGTTTTAGTTTAACATATAATTGAGTTGAGTTTTCTTTTGTTGTTGGCTGTGCTCGATTTAATTTAGGTTCAAAGGTGAGTGAAGTTTTGGAGAAGGTGTTGATTGTTGTTGAGAATTATTAAAGATAAACAACCAAGTAATGTGCACAGGCCAAACGTAGGAAAAGCAAGTAGTAAAAGAAACATTATTAATTATGAATTTTGAACATTAAAAATCTTAGAAAATAAAAATCTCTGAATCTAAGCACAACACTACTATTACAGATTTTTAGTAAAATCTATAAGTATGGTTATACATAATCAGGGCCTGCTTAAGTACTGAGTGAGTGGTGCCTACTTTCAGGTCTACCTAACTGGAAAATTTAGTTCACATTAAGTGAATTGCTCATTACAATAATTGATAACATTAGCCGAATAAATCTACCATTGATGGTTACAATAAGCTCTATTGTATCAGAGTTGAAAAAAAACCCCACCTTAATTTAGAAAGAGATAGCCCACTTTGGATTTTGTGGATTTCTTCATCTGTTTCTGAATTTTTGTTTTAGTATTGGTTCGGTATTATGCATGTTTTGAAATTAAAATATATTCACTACGTTTTCCTAATTATTACTATCATAAATATTCTTTAGATAAATGGTAAATATCAACATTAAAATTATGATCAATAGTAAGTAAGAGCAAGAACAATTTCATTTACATTTATGAAATTAATAATTCTGCAATTTTTAATATAATGGATGATAAAAAAAACCCATCATTTTGTAAGTTTTGTACTTATTAATCAATAATATAAAAGTTGTTGCCAATTTTCCCTCTCCTAAGAGAATGTAAGCATACATGGTTATATGGTGTACATTTTCTAGATGCATTTTACTAGTGAGTTTTCTATATTTTTGAGAAAAAAACAGTTTCCATATCAACCCTGCATTATATATTATACATGTGTAATATCAATATACCTTATGCCAAATACAGCCTGCAAATATTGTGCACATTAAGCAAATTCTTGTTAAAAATTAATTTGTATTAAATTTAACATGTAAATACTTAACCTAATTCAACAGAAAAACAGAATTTCAGGCAAATAAAATTTATATTTGGCCATTGTGTAGGGAGGAAATATAGATAACCCTTGTATATGAATGATAAAAATATGAAATTGCCTTTTTTATATTAAAATTTACGCAACAATTTCATAACAATTTACAGCTGAAGAATTATAGATAGATTCATAAGCAAGAGTACAGTGGAATCTCATTACAATGAATTTCTAGGGACCGCAGTAAAAATTTGTTATTTTGAAAATGTAGTTAAAGTAAAAATTCAAAATGGTGGACATTTAAAAAATGGAAGGTATAGTATGAAGCATAATGAAACCATACTATGTGCTACGATATATTTTAAATTATATACAAATACATTTATTTCGGTTTTTGTTGTTATTAATCAAAGATGCATTTTAGAATAAAGAGGAATGAATTTATCACACATATATTTAAATTATGTAATTGTATTGATTGTAGCAGCAGATTCTTTATGTAAAGCACAATATAAAGCAAATCAAACATACCTAAAACTGTAAGTGGCCTCATTTCCAGGATAAGAAGATTCAATTACATATTCAAAAAATAGTCAAATTTTTGTTTGCACTGGAAGTGATAAAGCATGTTTGTTAGCAGTTTTCGATATCGCTTAAAGAATAATAAAAATGTTCAAGAACAGTTTTTTGCTGAGCTAAAATTCGATACTTGAAAGGGCTCTTTAGAAAGACACTCGATGGCCATCTGGTACACATTCATCGTTGTCACTCATCACTTTCATCTTTCATCATCTTTTATGTCTTCGCAGTTGCTACTATCAAGACTAGTTATGATTTCACTAGTTGTCAAGTCTGAACACATAAAAGCTTCCTCATTGCATCCAACATAATCAGAAGGTGATATTGTTAAACGAAAATTAAGCTCTTTGGATGCTGTAGCCCATAGATCTTTGGGAAAATCGACAGCTGTAGAATCCTCAGAAAAAATATCATTCTTGTCACATTCTAACGAGTTCAAAATAATACTAGACTTCTTCTAACAGTTCTGGATTATAGACTGGGACACATTTTGCCAAGCAATAAGTATCATTTCAATGACTTGTCTGAGGTTAATTGCTATACTAGTACTCATCATTCAAGTTCGCAAGTGTTTTTTCAACAAGTCGTCGATGAAAATGAACTTGAACATTTTTTATTATGCCCTGGCCGAGAGGCTGTAAAACTAAAGTGCAGTTAGTGGGAATATTTTTTGTCATCCAGGTTGAGGCATTGTTTTTGTAATTGCGGGAAAGCGATGAAACATTTTTAAAACAATGAGGTTTTGTGGATTTTCCAATCACTAGTGGAGTTAGTTTTTCTGTGCCAGTTGCATTACAACAAAAGAGAACTGAGATGTGAACTTTTGATTTTTTTTCCACCTTTGCACTGTTCGCCTTTTTCGCTATAGTGCAATTTGGCAGCAGCTGGTAGAAAAAGGCTGTCTCATATGCATTAAATATGTCTTCAGGTTCATAATCTTCCAAAATATTCAGCAGTTTGTTTTCTTTCCATTCATGTGCAGCCAATAAATCAGCACTTTTCTCATCTCCACTGACTTGTTTCCACATTATTTATATCTTTCATAGAAACGAAGTAAACATCCAGAACTAGCATCAAATTCTTCTACTTTCACAACTTTTGAAAATTCTTTCACATCATATTTAATGAGGAAAGAATAGGAATTTCTTCAAAGCATCATGCAATATTCATTAAACTGGCGTTCTTTGTAAGAAGATTCTACTGTATACAAAAGAATAAAACCATAAAATGAAAATTAACAAATAATATAGAATGTAAAAAATGTTATTTTTTATAGCATTGTGAAAAGAAACACTGATATTAATAGATCGAATTCATTTAAAAAAATTAGTCCTTCCTTAACCCCTTCCTTCTCGCTCCCGCCAAAATGACGGGGTGAGTTTTCGCCCTCTATATCTCGTGCCCGTGATATTTCCAGGCTGGAGTGTTCAGAAGCCAAAAAGATTAAAACCAATTCATTTCGTTTGCCCGGAAAAATTTTTATTTCTCATATTACACAGCAGATGGCAGTACCAGTATATTTTTAATGTATTTGTAGATATTTAGTTTATTTTAAACTAGATGGCAGCACTAATCAAACATTAGTATTTCTGATATGTATTTTGTAATCTGAGAGCAGTTACTTAGTCTCGTTGTGAATACACGTGGTTTGTGTTCTGTGATAAAATATATTTTTTAATATTCTGTACATTATGGAGTCAGAGTCAGGCAGTGAATTGGATTCTAATTTTAGTATAAATGGATCCAAGAGTGATTCTAAAATAACTGATTTTTATGAAAGTTCGGTTAGTGAATCTGAGAGCAGTGATAATGGATCTGTACTGTTGCCTGGACGAGTATGGATGAAAATTCTTTCTACTTCAGTTGATCATGCACCCCCACGTTTTAAGCTTTTGTGAACACCAAAGGTAAATATAAATTTTGATCCAAGTTCTAGTGTCTTACAATATTTTGAGTATTTTGTAAATGACAATTTAGTGAATCTCATCGTTTCGGAAACAAATAGATATGCCGAACAATGTAAAAATTCTCCAGTATTCCGCCTGTCCAAAAATAGAAAACCTTGGACACCTGTCACGAAGGAGGAAATTCTTAAATTTCTCAGTATAATTATTCTACAAGGCATTGTAAAAAAACCAGATACAAAAATGTATTGGAGCAAAAAACATTCAATTTCAACACCTTTTTTCAGAATTATAATGCCCTGCAATAGATTTTACGAATTACACAAGTTTCTGCATTTTGCAGATAATGAAACTTTTGATTCTAGCACACATCCAAATCCCAAGCTGTATAAAATCTGGCCAGTGTTAGAGCACCTGAATAAATTATTTCAAAAAGCTGTAACGCCTGGACGTGATATTGTAATTGATGAAACCCTTATGCTCTTCAAAGGTCGTTTAGGATTATGACAATATATGCCTAAAAAGAGATCCCGTTTTAGAGTTAAATATTTTTTATTATGTGAATCAAGTTCGGGGTATATATGGTCGCAAATCATATATACAGGAAAAGGTACGGTTTTTGATCCGAAGTATAAAGATCTACCCCAATCAATTCAAGTCGTGATGTCACTCATCAAGCCACTGCTAAAACAAGGATATTGTCTGATAACAGACAATTTTTATACCTCGCCAGAATTAGCAGACATGCTTTTAAAATTTCAAACAGACACTTATGAAACTGTAAAATTAAACCAAAAAGAAATGCCTCAAGAACTGGCAAAAAAAACTCGCAAAAGGTGAAAATGTTGCTTTTCGTCAAGGTAAAGTTCTTGCCATGAAGTGGAAAGACAAGAAAGATGTTACCATGTTGTCTACAGTCCATACAAATGATATGGTAGATGTACAGTGTCATAACAAAGTTGTCAAAAAACCTACAATTGTCACTGATTACAACAAAAATATGGGAGCAGTAGATATTGTAGACCAATATCTTGGAGATTACTCTATTGATTGAAAAAGAGGAAAGAAATATTATAAGAAAATATTTTTTCATTTGTTAGATCAAACTATTTTGAACTCATATCTTATATACAAAAAACAAGGTGGAAAAAAATCCCATTTAATGTTTCGGTTATCTTTAGTAGATGAACTTATTGAAATGTATCAGTCATCAGACACCATTCCAAAAAGAGACCGGCCAAGCTTTGAGAATAATCCCAACCGTTTGATTGAAAGGCATTTTATTAGACAGATACCCCCAACTGAAAAGAAACGACAACCATCAAGAGAATGCAAAGTTTGTTGTTCCAAAAGAGACAAAAACAATTAGAGATGTAGGAAGGAAACTCGGTACTACTGTCCTGATTGTGACGTTGGCCTTTGCATCCCATGCTTTGAAATTTATCACACAAGAAAAAATTACTAATCTTTATTTATATCAAATGTAAGTTTAATAAAGTTCTCTTTTAATGGCAAAACGCTTTTCTTAAAACAAAATTTCTTAAATTCTTCTGGCGGCCTGGAAAATCAACATTGTCACAATAACCCTGAATGTTGGCTTTTCATTAACCCTTTCGGGACGGCGGCATTCCGGAGCTGTTGCGGCCCAAAAGACGAAGCGCTTCGCTTCCGAACTGGTCGAAAAGGACGGCACATTTTTTGCGCTAAGCCCAACTCTCGAAAAAAATTCACTAAAAATCACCTATTCAACACAGAAATCTACTTTTTTCAGGAATAAAAGAAATATTTATGTTCTATTTGATGTATAATTTTCATACAAATCTGAATACAAAATACTCGTTAGTTGCTCCCATTCTTTTATCCGAAATAAATGAATAATTTCACTGCCTCTAAAACCCAAACAAAAAAAAATACTCTCTTATATTCCTATAATTCACCAACGAAATCATAACGCTGAAATAAAAATAAAAACCGAAACTCAATTATAAAATTGTTGATGCTACGAGAATTGCTCTGTTTGTTTATGTTACAAAATGATTTTCACCGCTCCAAATGGAGAAATAATTCATTCGATTCTCTTCTGCCAAGGTCATGCCTCTGCAAAATACATTGAAGTTAGTTCCATGGACAAGTAACGCCATCTAGTACACAAATTAAAACGTTCCGTGTGGTGGCACTTATAGGTGCCACTATCCGCTTGCGGTAAAATTTCCTCTGGCCCGAGTGAGTGCCATTCGTCCTTGAATGCACGTTCGCAGCTGGCACGTGGGCGTGCCGATCGTCGCGAAAGGGTTAATTTTTTTTTTTTATTTCAAGCCAAAAAAAAATCCAAAAATTAAAAATGAATGCATATATTGTTCACACACTTATTTTTATATAATTTTCTTGAATAAAAAAAATAGGCCCTTTTATAACCGTTTTCTTGAAAATTATCTGATCGTTAAGGGGTTAATGTTTTTTCTGAATTTAATAAAGTAGGTGCAATAGGATTTGATGGTTGTTGATGCCTTAAAATAAAATTCGACAAGATTTTAAATATAGGTATAAATGTTTAAACATCGTGAATTTATATAAAATATTCTTCATATTATTTAATTTCTTTATATTGCTTTGTTAGGAAGTACGTCAGAATTAGAGGTATAGTTAAGACACTTTTGTCGATCGGGAAACATGCTGATCAGTAAAAATGTTTTGAATTGATGTTACGGCCAAATAAACCTAGAGTATGATATATAGGCTACACAATAAATGCACTTTTTACAACAAAAGCATAAAATAAATACTTTTATATGTATAAAAAATAAAAGTTGAAATACGATGTGCACACATAAATTCAAAGTTCAATTAGCCGGTACAGGAAGCAATGAATAACAGTGCAACTCGTGCACGGGAAACTCCATGCTCCAATAGTGGTGGCATTTTGGCTGGTTCCTTTCGACTCTTCCCACGGTCATTCCTAAACGAAGCCTGATAGAGTCGTTCTGGATAGTTCGTTTTAATGGCTCCTACGCGGGACGTCTCAAGACATCCAACTTAGGATAGGATGCTTTTAGGATTTTTGGTATCATTCTAGGATCTCCTGTGGAAGTCACTGGTTGTCTGGGTAAACATGTCTCTTGGCCGAACAAACTCGTAGGCTGTCCAACTTGCCATCTCAAGTGATCCCAGACATGCTTGATCAGTGACAAATCTGGGGATTGGGCAGGCTAGGGAAGGATGGTAAGGTGGCAGAGCCATTCCTGTGACACCCTTGCTGTGTGTGGCCAAGTATTGTCCTGTTGAAAAATGCCTCCTGGAAGTCCTGCCATGAGAGGCGGCTGAAGGATATCACAAATTTACCACTGGGTTGTCATGGTTCCGTGGATTAATATTACAGGTGACCAGGTGTCGTATGCCATGGCACCCCATACCATCACACCAACGGTGGGAGCGGTGTACCACTGTATAGCAAAGGCATGTTTGAGGCGTTCATCACAGGGCCTTCACACACATACACGGTTGTCATCACTACCCAAATTGAATTTCGATTCATTTCTAAAGTCGACCTGGTTGCATTCAGTTACAGTCCAATCTCATCGAATGCGACACCACTCCAAACGGAGGCGATGGCGGGTGGGTGTTATTGGCAGCACACATAATGGGCACTGCGATACCAAATGTCCTTCAACAAGGTGCCTCTCGATGATACGGACAGACACAGGGGCCCCATAGTGAAGGTGCTGCCTGTGTCTGGATGGCGGACAATGATGCAGTTTGCACTATGCATGCATGTCGGGTGATGTGATGATCTTCTCGGATATTGGTCTGACGAGGATATCATGAGCCTGGCTGCCAAGTATGCAACCTCTCTCTCGCCCACTGGTCCCAACACCTCCTCACAGTAAAGTCAGAATGGTCTAGGTGGCGTGCTACTTGCCGAGCTGACCATCCGGCTTCCATCATACCGATGATTCTTCTCCTCTCGAATTCTGACAACTGATCATATTGCCTTCGATGGCAGCAAAACAGCATCCCTAATCAAAAAACATCCCTCTGCAACAGATTAAGTACAGACGAAAAGCATCTGCTTACCTTTTTCCTTTGCCAGGGAGAACGAAGTTCAATGCCCTCTGGTGGCATTTTGCAATGCACAATCATGTTGATCATTTGCTATCTACCTTTCTAATCATTTGCATATCTACCTGACATGTGCCTTCATGCCAAGCTTCATTACGATCCCACAATTACTTCTTGGTGTGAAACCTTTCTTAAAAGAATCAAAACATCACACTGCCTTCAACCCCACAAAACATCACACTGCCTTCAACACCACAAACATCATACTGCCTTCAATACCATAAACCTCACACTGTCTTCAACACCGCAAACATCACACTGTCTTCAACACTGCAAAAATCACTGATCTGAAGCCACACCAGTTGAACATATACTAAGTCCTCCTACAAAACACAACCATTTTTCCACAAGGTTCCTACGAATCTGATATTTTCTATTTTCTCATAATTTATAATTCTAGCTTTCCTGTCTCAAATGACATGGTGTTGTTAGCTCCAAATGTCCGGCCTCACCAGAAATAAAGCTACCCACAGGATTTGCAGCATCAAATGGATTGGATGCCACCTGTAAAGATGGCACTGGTACATAGAATCGAGAAGTAATTGCAGATAAGATTTCTTTAGGTAGACCAAATAATTCATCTCTACTTCATCATTATCATTTATAGTTATCCCTGGAAGGAGACGGGTATTTTTTGGAAATGCTAATCCCATGACTGTAAATATTTCATTTCTCTTTGAATTAGATGGTCAGTCGAAAAATTTCTGGTAACCAGGTGTTTTTGTCATTAGTGTAAACATGTTTCCTGGGAGTAAAGAGGAGCTTGGTTTGTGTGCTAGGTAGTTTACGGCATTATTGTAAGGAAGATGTGAACAAGACTGAACTGAAATATGACATTTACGTTGATGGGATTTTCTTTCAATTATTTTTATGTTTAAAAATTTTCATTTTCTGGTATTTAGTAAAATGTGAAG
Source organism: Amaurobius ferox (assembly GCA_951213105.1). Taxonomy (NCBI): domain Eukaryota; kingdom Metazoa; phylum Arthropoda; class Arachnida; order Araneae; family Amaurobiidae; genus Amaurobius; species Amaurobius ferox. The sequence continues at coordinate 48,489,686 of OX578133.1, forward strand.
TTTGAAAAAAAATCTTGAAATTTTCCCGAGGGGGCTTTGCCCCTCCCTCCCCCATAGTCGGCACCTATTAGCATGTTATTTATATATGATTATGCAATTATATTATTCAGAGATAATGCTAAATTTTAATAATGATTTATTACCCAGTATTGTTATTAATCCATAAATTTATGCAATTTTTATTTCCAGAATGAGGTTGTATTATGCAAGAACTATAGTTTAAACTTAGCTGTTCTCGCTAGCCTTGGTGGAATTGACAAGAGAGTAAGACTTGGTGGAATAGTTCTAGATTGTGAGGAAAGATTAGGCACTGTGGAAAAAATATGCCCCTCTGGTAAAATATATGTCTATCTGCACAAAAATAAAAAGTCTTGCTCTGAACTTTTGAGCCAACTTATTCCTGTAAGTTTTTTTATTTCCATTAGAATGTTTCATTTTTTATTGTCTTTTAATAAATTTGTAGATATTTTGCTCAGCATTTATCAATTGCATCTTTTATGGCATATTTTATGGCATTTATCAATTGCATCATTGATTTTTTGCATCTTTTATAAGATATATTGACTAATGTTATTAAAGTGAAAGGCTTTGATTGTGCAGTTTCTGATAATCATCAATTTTGTTTGTTTTTTTAGCTTTAAAATATATTATAAATAAAACAGATATTTTTTGCCGTATTTGTTCAGAATGCAGTCTGTTCTACATATTTCTCAAGAAAATAATGTTTGTCAATAATATTAAATATAGTTTTGATTTCATAAAACAACAAATTCATTATTGCTGTCATTGTCCCTTAGGGATGAGTTGAGTCTTCATCTCTTAATTACATAAGTAAAAATGTAAATAATGGAAATAAATGGGTGAAATTTAAGAAATTGCGAATTTAGCTTGTAAAAGAAATCCTTTTTCTTTAAAATTGAAAGATATTTTTTGCGAAATTGCTTATACATGCTCTTCCCCAAGAATTAGCGATAGTACGACAATGTTTGAAAAATCATCTTTTTCTTCCATTAAATGGTGACAGCAGCAACATTAAATCCTAGAAGAATATCACTTGAAATTTTGTTCTATATTTGCTTAAAGTTTAACCACTTTACGATAATTACACTAAGTAAAAAACACGTATTCATTTTTGTTGGAAACTTGGTTCTGTTTTCGTCGCGATTCTCGTTATCGCGAGAACGTGTTTACATTTTTAGAATGGTTCTACCGTTCTCGTGAACGACTCGTGACGGGAACAGAACATGCCATTCATGCAAATCGCCATCTCGCCGCGCGCGCATCTGTTTTGCATATAGTGAGGGCGCTGCCGTCAACGGTTGTGTTCCGGAGCGTACCCATCACGGTGTATATATGATAGGACACATTCTCAGTTATTCAGAGACTTTACAGACCTTGACTGACCATGTAGTAGACGTGGGAGACTTTTCAGAGTTTAAGATCTTGTAGTTATGCAGACTTAAGACTCGACGTATAGTCAGATCGATCAGACGGTGATCGACGGTGAAAGACCTTGTATGGAAGGCAGACCTTGATCGGTAGAGAGTAGTCTAACTTCTAAAGCCATGACGTGTGACCTGATGATGGTGGCTTCATTAACGTGCACGACATGAGTGGTACAGTAGCTGTTTTTTTCTACTTACCGATGTTATAATAACTGAGAGTGTGTGCCTAGTCATAGACTGTTTAAAACCTTTTCATGAGCTTGCTAGCTCATTGTATATAGTTTTGCTTTGCAACGAATGTTACAGTGTTTTATTTTGTAACTTCATCTGATGCAATGGATCTCACAACAAATAAATTGTGTTTGTGTTTAACGAGCTTGCTTTCTTGAGAAAACACATCACTACTGCGTATCATCTGCTACAAAAATTTTCTACCAGCACTTCGGATAGGGATATGACCAACACTGCTAAATCTGCAAATGACTTTCAAATTTTTTCTAGTCAAGTCGCTCAGCTAACACAGCAATAGCCGCCGACATTTGGTTATGGGCCGTAGTATGTCAAGGCCATAACTTTTATCCGTGATAAAGCAGCAGTGAAGAGTTGTGAATTCCATCGACGGGGGCCGCGACCGGCGCCATTTGCATCAAGCAGAAAGGTAAACAACGCACTCTAGTCACAGTTAAAGACTATGGAGGTGAGCAACGGCATAGAAGCGTTAAACAGGGACAATTACGTCACCTGGCGTAATGAAATTTCATTTATCCTGAAAGGAGAAGGATGTTACGGCCACATCAACCGTACTGCATTACCAGTCGACGAATCTACGTCACGCCGCGAGCGAGAGGAGTACATGCGCAGTAGCGACCGCGCACTTTCCATCCTGTTTCGAAATATCTCGGCGGAGTACAGAGAACTGCTCGACATCGACGACAGCCCGGCGGACGCGTGGGAGAAGTTGGAGGCGCATTTTGAGGCCCCAACGCGCGCCAATCTAGTTCATCTGTTGGACGAGTTTTCAGTCTACGCCCGGAAATCGAGGAGCCCATCGACATATTCTGTACGAGGATAAGGAAAGCTGTCACCAAGCTCAAGAACGTGAACCACCCGGTGGAGGATGTGTACGTGGCATTCCAAGCCATCCGGTATCTCCCAGACCAGTACCAGAGTATCATTCAAATCATTTATCGCTGGAGCGATACTGATTTTAAATTAGATAAAATTCAGAAAGAACTGTCCTTGGAGGAGGGCAGGATTAGACAGTTGAGGAAGGATCATGACAATAATAATGTAAGTTCCAATTCATCTGTATATTTTTCAAATGTTAACGCTAAATGTAAAAATGTCACCAAAGTTAAAAAGTCTAAGGTCATAGGACCATGTTTTATGTGTAATAAAAATGGTCATGTAAAGGCACAATGCCCAAAATTGAAAAAGATGACTAGCTCTAGTATTATTGAAGTATTTTCAAATATAAATGTAGAAGCTAATATTGTTGATAATCCTGACAATAGGCTCAGCTGGGTGATTGACACCGCTGCTACGCGACACTTTTGTAATGATGTTAAAATGTTTTCAAAATTTGATAAATGTAAGGATACATCTATGTCGCTAGCAGTGGGTGATATGGAAAGCCCAGTTGAGGCTATTGGAACGGTGAACATGTATGTTAAATTTAAAGATCATACAAATAATATTGTGCTACAAAATGTTATGTATTCACCAAAATTACGGCGTAACTTGTTGGCCGCATCTGTATTAGAAGAGCAGGGCTATTCTTTTAGTGCAGCCAAAGGTGTTCTATGGTTTAAGACTCCTGAGGGAGAAAATTTCTTTTACGCTAAACGTAAAGAAGGATTGTATTTCTTAAAACCACAGTACTCAACTAAAAGTTTAAATAGTAGTGTTGAGGGCCGTAAAGGAGATCAGGATAGGGACAAAAATTCTAAACAGGTTAGAAAAACCCCTGCAACAAATAGTCAAAGTCAAAACAAAATTAGGCCTAACTTGAATAAAAGGAAAAACAAATCTGATTTAAAATCAAAGTCAAATAAAATTAGTGGTTCAACAGTTGAAATTCTGAACAAAACTGAATTATGGCATAGAAGATATGGCCATATTAACTCAGACTACTTGCACCAAACAAGTAAAGTTTCCGCGGCAAACGGACTCCCAAAATTAAAATATGCAAAAGTAAATTGCATTCATTGCAAACTTGCAAAATCTAAGAGAGTTTCGTACAAACCAATAGGCAGGATTAGATCTACAGAACCTTTGCAATTACTGCACATGGACGTTTGTGGTCCAATGCCTGTAGCTTCATTGGGGGGAAACAAATACTTCTTGACTATTACAGACGATTTTAGCCGCAAGGTGTTTGTTTTTATTTTAAAACAAAAATCAGATGTGTTCAAAGTTTTTCAGGATTTTCAAGCTTGTCAGGAGAGACAATTAGGCAAAAAGATTTTGTGCATCCGTACTGATAACGGCATGGAATTTTGTCACGGTCAATTTAAAGCTTTTTTGAAAAAGTTAGGGATTAAGCATGAACGATCTAACACTTATACACCCGAACAAAACGGGGTATCTGAAAGATTCAACCTGACAGCGTTAGATTGTGTCAAGGCAATGCTTAATCAAAGCAAAGTTGGTGACAAAATGTGGGCAGAGGCAATCCTATGTTTTACTTATACAAAGAACAGGATTTGCCATAAATTTAAAGTTAAAACTCCACACGAATTGTACTATGGGAAGAAGCCTGCTGTATCCCATCTCAGAGTTTTTGGATGTAAGGCTTATGCTGGTATAGCAAAACAGCTTAGGAAGAAGCTAGACCTAAGAGCTCAACTGGGAGTTATGGTAGGATATGCGGAAAATACCAGGGGCTATAGAATTCTTCTTGTGAAAGAAGGAAAAATATTAGAAATAAGCAATGTCCGTTTTGAGGAGATGGAAGCAGCGGAAGGCGTCCTGGACCCCATTCGACCTAGAAACTTCACCCAAAAGAAATCGGGTTTTACTCGAACATCAGATTCAGGATCGGGATGTTTGGATAGTGAGTCAGAGGAAGAAGCAGGTGAGAGCCATGACACTAGTCATACTAGTGAGGAAGAGGACTCTCCTGCTGATTCCGATCTGACCCCCTGTTCAAACATAGATTGGGAAAGGAAAGCTGTACCCAGGCCTGATGGAACTCGAACTGATGTTTACTACTCAGTGAGGGGTGATAAACATAGGCTGAGAAGTCATAATGATGTTAAAAAATTCTGTGCTAAGGCTAACATACATTATGACCAAAATTTGTTTAACTTCAGAGAAAAGAGGGATATCAAATCCAGGCCAGAGGCAAGCAACATAGAAATAATAGGTGTGGAATTTGCTGAAATCAATAACAAAATTTTTATACATCATAGGCAGTACATTAATAAGATTTGCCAAATGTTTGAGGAATTTTTAGCATTAAATTTTTGTAATCAAATTTCCAAAAACAAAAATGATTAAATTTGTAACTTCTAAATTTTTTTTCTTTCTTTTACAAAATATGGTTAGGATATCGTATAATTTACTCCTCCCTCTGTGATGCAGATAATTGTATCTAGAGTATATATATGTGTATTGTTTACAATGAACTTTCTAAAATTTTTCACATTACACTGAATGTATATATATATCCATGTTTTCAATTCCCGCATAAGACAGTTATGCTTATGTGTATTATTTTGTGTGTTTACTCCTTGTTATCATACACTTGGCTATGATTCATTGATGACAAACCACTTATTTAAATTTGAATACAACACAGAAAGGAAAAAAAAAATCTTTCATTATCTGTGTCATTGCTATTAGTATTAATTATGTATACTGGTCTTGGACAGAGATAATGAACAGCCATAATTGAATTTAATATTTATAGTAAATTTTTTTTAATCTTAAATGTTAAATTTAATAATTATACATAAAATTTTCTACATAATTGAATTTAATATTTATAGTAAATTTTTAATCTTAAATGTTAAATTTAATAGTTATACATGAAATTTTCTACACAAATTGAATTTGATATTTATAGTGAAATTTTTTTAATCTTAAATGTTAAATTTAATAATTATACATAAAGTTTTCTACATAATTGAATTTGATATTTATAGTGAAATTTTTAATCTTAAATGTTAAATTTAATAATTATACATAAAATTTTCTACATAATTGAATTTGATATTTATAGTGAAATTTTTTAATCTTAAATGTTAAATTTAATAGTTATACATGAAATTTTCTACAAATTGAATTTAATATTTATAGTAAATTTTTTTTTATCTTAAATGTTAAATTTAATAATTATACATAAAATTTTCTACATAATTGAATTTGATATTTATAGTAAAATTTTTTTAATCTTAAATGTTAAATTTAATAATTATACATAAAATTTTCTACATAATTGAATTTGATATTTAAAGTGAAAATTTTTTTAATCTTAAATGTTAAATTTAATAATTATACATAAAATTTTCTACACAACTTGAATTTGATATTTATAGTAAAATTTTTTTTAATCTTAAATGTTAAATTTAAATGGTTATACTTAAATTTCTTGAAACTTAAATTTTGACTTAAATTCAATTTTTGGAACTTGGTGTTTCAATGATATCTAAAATTTTCTTTCAATGATAAATTTTTTTTTGCTTAACATGAAAAGTAATATATATACTTTATGTTTTTGCTGGATACTAAAGAACTTGACATTTTTGCTGTTATGTTTTTTAGAATAATTTCATTGATTGATAGCACGTGCGCCGAGATTTGGGGTTTTGCATGAGGGGGCCGATTGTTGGAAACTTGGTTCTGTTTTCGTCGCGATTCTCGTTATCGCGAGAACGTGTTTACATTTTTAGAATGGTTCTACCGTTCTCGTGAACGACTCGTGACGGGAACAGAACATGCCATTCATGCAAATCGCCATCTCGCCGCGCGCGCATCTGTTTTGCATATAGTGAGGGCGCTGCCGTCAACGGTTGTGTTCCGGAGCGTACCCATCACGGTGTATATATGATAGGACACATTCTCAGTTATTCAGAGACTTTACAGACCTTGACTGACCATGTAGTAGACGTGGGAGACTTTTCAGAGTTTAAGATCTTGTAGTTATGCAGACTTAAGACTCGACGTATAGTCAGATCGATCAGACGGTGATCGACGGTGAAAGACCTTGTATGGAAGGCAGACCTTGATCGGTAGAGAGTAGTCTAACTTCTAAAGCCATGACGTGTGACCTGATGATGGTGGCTTCATTAACGTGCACGACATGAGTGGTACAGTAGCTGTTTTTTTCTACTTACCGATGTTATAATAACTGAGAGTGTGTGCCTAGTCATAGACTGTTTAAAACCTTTTCATGAGCTTGCTAGCTCATTGTATATAGTTTTGCTTTGCAACGAATGTTACAGTGTTTTATTTTGTAACTTCATCTGATGCAATGGATCTCACAACAAATAAATTGTGTTTGTGTTTAACGAGCTTGCTTTCTTGAGAAAACACATCACTACTGCGTATCATCTGCTACAAAAATTTTCTACCAGCACTTCGGATAGGGATATGACCAACACTGCTAAATCTGCAAATGACTTTCAAATTTTTTCTAGTCAAGTCGCTCAGCTAACACAGCAATAGCCGCCGACAATTTTTAAAGCGCATATTTATTATCCATCATTTGTGTCACGCATTTAATTATTGTTAATATAGATGAAAATTTGAAAGTAATACATTTTCTGTTAGCATACAAAAGTGTGTTTTGCATGTTGTAAATTTTATTTTCCCATGTTAGTTTTGATTTCTGTGTGGAATAAAAACATACACAAGCATAATTTGTGTCACGTGAGTGGAATAATTTACATTATGCGGAATGACGCGTGGCCGATTCGGCTTTGAAATGATGGTAGAATTTTTTTTTCTTTTAAGGATTTTTCTGTAGTTTTCGCTAACAGGATCACCACAGATCGGAATTTCTGTGAAATTTAAGAAAATTTTAATACAGAATGAAAGATTTTATTTAAAATATCCTCTTAAACATTAACACCGGGAATCAATAATTAATACAGAATGAAATATTTTAATCAATCAATAATCAAAATTGGTATCATGTCTGCATTCAACAAATAAGATTAAGGACAAAACATCTTTAAAACAAAAAGTCATTCATTAAAACATCTTAAAAGACTTACAAAATACTTTTAAAACTACCAGAGCACTTGCGGAAGTTAATACGCCCTTCATCAGTGTCTAGATGAATGGTAAAACATGGAATGTTCATATATAGAGACCAGTTATATAGCAAATTTGCATGAAAATATAAAATGGTAAATGAACTTACTATCAATTACTATAAAATTATCTAAGAAATATATACGGAAAATACAAAAATTACTTTAAACATTTTCAAATTGTAAAAATATTACAAGAAAAGTACTATCAATACCTTATTTTGTTACAGGAAAAGCAAAAAATTTCAGAAGAACCGTCAGAAGAACAAGCATAATTTTCATGAGAATGATGTCATAAATAACTATTAAGAGATTTGAATTGCATAGAGTTGAGAATGAGTACAAACATTGACTAAGCATAACTTAAAATTTGAATGGGATCCAAATTACAAATTGACTCATGGTAAATATAAATAAAGCGGTAAATATAAATAAAGCGTTATTCATAAAGGAGAATACTATGTGGATTGTTACAATCAAAGGAAAGTTTTTTCAAAAATGGGCAGAAATTTATCATTAACCACGTATTGAGCAAGAGCCATAGAAAATTTACCATATTTGACATTGCGAGCGTGTTTCGCTAAACGGATGCCAACAGTGCATTTTGTACTACCAATGTAAAATTTATAGTCCAGGACTATAAATTTTACTCAACATAAACAAGTAACAGCTTATGCAAATGGTACGGAAGATCCCTAGTCTGGAAAGCTATATTTTTAAATATTGATTTTAGAGCAAAAATGTTTACAGAGTTCTAATGTTTAGAACATTTTACCCCAAATGTATACTAAACATGGAATAATTTAACAAAATTTGAAGTTAAAAATAACTAAAAACTGTTTTGAAAGCTTTAAGCATGTGGAATGGGGGCTGTATTGCACAAAAATCTTCTCCTTTCTGCTATTTCTATTTTATTTCTTTTGATAATGGAGAGTATGGTGAGAGATGATTTCTTTGACTCTATATCAGGACTTAATCGTATTAGTTTTATTTATTTATTGTTGGGAGATAACAGTTGCTCTCTTGACAAAGGGCCAAGTAGGGTATTTTTCTCATCACAAAAGAGCAAAGAGGACGCTGCTCTGATAACAAAATGGCAGCCAGGAACAGTATTGCCCATACAAATTAAGTGTCCTCTACAAACATTTACCGTGGGTGCCTTCTTTCATATTTGATTTTCATCTTTATGTGATTTTTTTCATGTCTTCTCCCACACACACATAAAAAACGAATGCATATATATATATATTGGAAGTCTGTCCCCCCTCCTCCTATAGGCGGATCTACCTGAGTGAAACTCTGCAGGGGTCAGGGGCGTCCCGAGGACCAAGCAACTCATGCGACTGCTTGGGGTCTTATATTTGGAGAGAGCCTTAAAATTGGAAAGGATTATTATTATTTTTTTAATCCTAAGCCTTTCTTACATTTTCTTTTCAAGCAAATTATTTCAAATTACCATCTTACCACTAATTAGCCCCTCCTTCATTTACTTTTATTATTATATGTAATTTTGAATTTCATCAGGATCATTCGGGTTTGAGTGCTTTCGATCTGAATTTTGAAGCTATTAAGGTAGTCTTTTTTATTAGTTTTCATCTCTTAATGTTTCTGCTTTTTGTGATTACAGGCAGTGTTTCTTTCTATATAAAAACAGAATTTCATTCATAAACTTTTATCCATTCCTTTCATTCATCGCAATACTACAATAATTTATTAATTTAAAAACTTAAAACCATGGAGGTACAAGTAATTTAACTCCATGCTTAAAACTTTATTGAAAAAATTGTCTGCTTCTCTATGTAAAATCAATGAATGTTTCATTCATATCAGCTATATTGCAGACTCCATGAGCTAAATAATTTTCGTTAAAGAAATGCAGCAATTCTTATACAACTCATTCTATATCTTTTGGTGTTTATATTCTCTATAAACAAAAATTAGGCTTTGTTGTAGAAATAATCAAAGTTTGATGATCATTTAACCTCAAATATATTGTAATTGCATTGTTTCAGAATGTAGATGCACAGAATTTAAGCAAAAATAAAGCGGTTTTTGGACATATTCAACACTAAATATTAATTAAAAAGAACTTTAAAAATCACGATTTTGACACAAGATGGATGCCATATTTTATTTTGAAGTGGGTCACATGATCTCCTCATATAATGGTCACATGATCTCTTCATATAAAGGGTGTAATTATTATTTTAATTTTTATTTAAAAAACTACTGAATATATTTTGCTGAAAATTTTTTTATATATTTTATGGGATAATTTGAATATTTCCTAAAACTTTCACAGCAATTTGTAAATTTTAAATTCGCTTAAAAAATTAGATCCCATAGGTTCAATGTATTTCATTTTTTCAACCCGGATTCAGTCCAAAACTAATTGGGTGATATTCATTTATATTCCCATAGGTCCCATGGACCATCTGAACAACATACTAAAATTCCATTTTGATAAAGTCATTTATATGGCAGTTATCGTGCTAACGGACAGACAGACAGAATGAACAAAGTCATGAACACTTTTCAACTATGTTGTAGTATTAAAAAGGGAGAAATTTTCATTTTAAATCTTTTGAAAAGGTCAGAAACGAATGATCAAAAGTTTTGCAAATCCGATAATTTAAAATTCAAAATTCAACATATGTTATTAATTTTTAAAGTATTTTAGAGATTTGAAAGTATTTTAAGGATTTGACAAGATAAAACTTATTTATCTGTATTCCCCTTTAAAAAAATAAATAAATAAATAATCCTTTACGATTACAATTACGAACATAATTATTTCAAAAATAAACTTTTTCAAGAATAAAAATAAATGTGCGATTTCTAAAACATAAAAGTTTTACCACTTTAAAGTAGCCGAGAGTCAGATCACAATTTTCTTTCCTTTCCTTTCCTTTTTTTTATGTGTTGTCCACAAATAAGGAAAACAAAAAATTATAACGTCAAAGAGTTCCACTATATCCATTGTGCACAAGCTTTAACACAAGAAAGTCACTAACGTTATCCAAAAATATCCACTTGTAGAATGTAAATTCTTGTATCACTAAAGGCCCTTTTGACAATCACGAAGTCGGTCTTCTTCACCTTTTCAAACTACTATAAGAACTTTACAGGAAGTAAACAGTTACAGTAATGATTCAAATAACAAAACTGAAAGTATTTTGAACCACTCAGATGCTGATTCTGACTAACTAACTGAATCAATCTCTCATTAGCTGAATGACTGAATCACAGACTGAATGAATGACTATTTTTCTAACGATCTTTTATAATTTCAAGAACAAAGAAAGTTCTGGGCATTCTGAACGTGAAAAGTCGCAAATATTCTTTAAGATCGTCTTTTCCCGTCAACAGGGGGGAACAGAAAATGTCCTCAAATGGTGCTAGCAAAAGCAGACTCAGTGTCACCCTTATTCAGAAATCACAAACGATTCGTCACCCATGTGGATGGAGTTCAATACTAAGGAATCTAATGTTAAAACTGCCTCAAAGTTAATAGATATTTAAAATATTAAACTTTGCGCATTACATTCTTCTTTCTAACAGTGCAGTAATTTTTGTTTTTCAAAAATTAAAACGCACGCTAGAGAAAAAAAATTAATTTCATTACAAAAATTTTTAAACATTTAATTTTTTTTTGTACATGCTAATTAAATACTATCACAATTTCTTTCATTGGCTTAAGATGTCTCAGGCAGAGGAGGGCAGGAGGGCACAGGGGGATGTGTCCCCCTGTTCCCCTGGCCAGCACGGGCCTGTTTGCATTATTATAATAATACTGATTAATTAGTCCTTGCATATAAACAGTCATTTTAGCTGCACTGTGTCATTCAGATGACATGAATATTTTCACTCATAAAAAAATAAAATATTAGAATTTTAAGAAACTCTGAAAATATCAACCTTGAATGATGTTGTCTATTTACAAATATGAGGCTAGTAAAATCTGTTTACACAAAAGCTATGATAACGTATCTCTAAAAATTTACACCTAAAGAGGAATTTCATTAAAAAAATTATATTTTTGCAAAATAACTACCTAATATTTACACATTATACATTAGAAATTATATGTTTGTGTTGTTTGCTTGAGTTAGTATGCAAAAAAATCTAGTATTTTAATATTTTGCACATTTTAGACACAAAAAAAACATGCGTCACCAAAATGGTACTTTTATCAAGTTTATATTCAAAATATGCATTACAATTCGACTGTGTTTAGGCTGCCTGCATGTGCGGTCACGGATAAAGCTGCAGTAGGAAATCTGCAAGTTGGCGTCCATCAAATTAGACGGACGGTTGTCTTCCGGTGGAAGGTTTGCGCATTATATTTCGTTTAGGTCGATATTATGCTGACTGCAATATAGCAATATACATGTATAAGAAATTTTCATATATTTTTAAATTTCAACCCCTTTTTATAGCCATGTTGTGCAATATATATTTGGCTGTAGCTGTAATATAAGAATAAACTTTAAAAAGTCATTGGACATATTATTCCAGCTAACATGTAATATTGAAAGTAATTTCAATAAAATCAAAGCCCACACTTCTAGCTACATGTATATAAGAGGAAAAAACTCCATTTTTCAAGCTTTATTTTAATGTTGTGCTTTATTTAAATGTTTAATATATGCATTAGTGAAATCTAAAAATAGTATATTTTTAGTTTTTAAAGTAGTCTATTTTTAAATTTTTTCTTTCTTGAAAAAGAAAAGTTATAAAATAATTATTTTTTATCTATAGCAGGAATTTTTTAATGACAAATTTAAAGCATTACACAAAATGAATAGCAGGAAAAATATAATTTAAAATTCTTGAAACGTAAATTATTAAATATAATAAATAAGAGTAAATTATTAAATTATAAGAACAAATTAAAAAATGCTTTTGAAAAATATATTATTAAATATTATAAAAGAATTTGTTTTAAATACTTACAGATAAGAAACCCTTTTGCCACTTATAAAAAAAAAAATTACTTAGTTTATTATATGCATAAAAAATGCATTATTAAGTAATGAAAAAAGTGAAAAACAGGTTTATAATTAAATATTTTTTAAGAATATATTATTATATAAAATAATAAAAATTGTTAAAAAAAAAGTAACTGCTTGTAATTGAATGGTTGAGTATCACGAAATGGAAGAGACAATTTGCTGAAAGTGAAGTTAAGCATAAATTTAGTGCTACTAAATCATATTCCTTCACTTGAAGTACTTGCGAAAAATATTTTATATTTTTCCTTCATAACTTTACCAGCATTTTAATGAGAAGAAGACTTTTTTCTCATTCTTTTTCTTCAAAATGAAGCACACATATACAGGTCTATGGAAAGTGAGAGGGGAAAAGGCCCCTACAGGCAAGGGCCCTTTCCCCTAATTTTTCCTGTCAGGGCCAGGTTACCCCAGCAGATCGGGGGGGGGGGACTTCCAGTTGCAACAATGTTTTAAATTTTAAAATCTATTACCTTCGAAACAGTTTAAATCAATAAATGCACTTTTGAAAGAAATACGAAATATAAATTTTTATACGGTCCCCCAGTCCTACCAGTTATATTGAGGAAAATCATCCTCATATAATTTCATGTGAAATAAAAAAAAATTATGCTTTTACGATCAAAATTCACCGAGTTAGGAAGCATTAAACTTTATGACTTAAGTCACTTTTCCACGCATAAAAATGTCCCGTTTCGGGCAACCTTTAAGGGACTATAAATATTGAAATTCCTTATTCAAAGTATTATGTTTCAATTACATTTGCTGACATAATGTCGAGAATGAAGCAAAGCTTTTTATCGAATAGTAATTCGTTTAGAAGAGTATTATAGTCAGGGATCGACTAAGATCTTCTAGGGGTCTTTCTAAGATCTTTATTGTAAATGAGGTAACATATTATTGTTTAAGTCAAGTAGTTTAAGTTAATAAATGCATTTATGTAAAACTTATGAAATTTAAATTTTTATACGGTAATAGATCAGTAATGAGACCAATTGCAGTGTACCTGCAGACGAAAATAAAAAAATATGCACATTAACCAGTTGAGCGGCTATGACGAGATAACTCGTGTGAAAGATTGTCATCATTCGCCGGCCGGAGACGAGTTAACTCGTCGACACATTCTGTGAGACCACCAGCTTCGACAGCCCCTTCAAAGGGGCAGACTAGCTTTCTTACAATACAACAGTTTCATTGCCCCAAATGTCGGAAAGAAAAGAGGATGTTCTGAGAATCTGATTTATGGCTGGTCATTGTAAGGACCGAGACGCAAAGATCGCTTATCTTGCCTGCTCCCCACCAACGAAGCTTGGACATCTTTCTCAACGTTTCGTTTTCATGCCTATCGTTCGATTTCATGAGCAGCAAATGCTGGGAAAATAATTCTTTGAGATTGGTATTCATTCGGTTATATATTGCAGATTATTGCATTTTTTAAGTGACGGTCACAAAAACAACGTATTTTTTCTTAATTGCCCTCTTAAATCCTCTAATCAACAGCTTAATTATTTCTTAGAAAAATAATTTGCAGTCGGTAAAAAAAGCAGTCAAATCTTAGGTGAAATATATTGGAATCTACTACCTTATACTATTTATTTTAACAGTATACTAACAAATTTTTATAGTGTACTATAACGTCTATTTATAGTATACTATAATAATAGACATTTTCATATTTAATAGCTAGCTTTCGCGACATGTTTGAAATTGGATTCTTAAATTATAAAAGTTAAATTTTTTAAATCATAAATTACTTATCAGATATTTTAATAATACAAATAAACTAACATATTTTGTGAAAAATCATTCAAGTTAACATTTTCATACATTTTATATATTGGGATAATCATTATAGATATTTGTCAGATTCCTGGTTTCATCTGATTAATTTATTTTATTAACAATTCATAATAGTTTTCTACAATTGACTTAATTTAGCTGTATTAATATAAACTATTTCAATACGATTTACAAAATTATAAATTTCCCTCCAGGACTAGGTAGTTAGTTCTTAGTATGGGAGGGACATCATCATTGTTTTTAAAGAAAATGCTATGAAAATTTTAAAATTCCAATAATTGCACATCTAAAAATTCTTTAGTTTTAATTTTTCACATAATGTATATACACTTAAAATTTCATAGAGGTATTATTTCTTGAGTTATTGTGACTATACCCGACAAGCATATGATCACACTCGACATGCACATATATACTTACAGATATTTTTTCAAAAGTATTCAATATGCTTTCAAGGAATTTAAACTTGTTTATCCGACAAAATCTCGATTTTTTTTATGATAACAATACTTTTTCTTTACAGTAGCATAGGAATGTAAAAATATTTACAATAATATATATTGTTTTCCAGGGAAAATTGGAATTTTAAATTTTAACACAATAAAAGAAATGAATGTTTTAAATGTATATTTCTTCTTGTTAATGAACGTTTTTGGAATATAAAGAGTAATATGTTATTCCTCGTATCACTGCAGCTATACAAGTTTTAAAAATATCTTTAATAAATATATGAAACACATATTTCAAATATTTTTGTTTGGAGTCACACCTTTTAAAATTGAAAACTTCAATCAATTAAAAACGAACACTTTATTTCACCATTTTAAAATATTTTACATGTTTATCTTACACATAACGTTATTTAAAGAAACACATTTATGAAACCAATTGGTATTATATGTATTTCATGATGAATTTTCAAGGAAATGGTAATTTTTTGTATTCTAATATTCTTAGCTAAACTCATTTTTTACATTGTCTGGATTACAAAATTGTTGAAAATACAAAGTAAGTTTAGGGGGATCACAAATTGAAGTATCTGATCATGAAACTTTGATTTAAATATTAGGTTAATAAAGTATAATATATTTATTCTAATTTTTATGTGTTTACCAGGAAAAATGAAAATAGTGTATCGATGTAAAACACGATTTTATTTCATGTAAATATAATCATGTGTGACCATTTGAACACTCAACGTTATTTATCTCAATATAAGTCAAAACATATTTTAATTAAAATATTATAATGTTTACTCACTTTTGAAAGTTAAAAAGTATTGGCATATAAATCTTAATAAAGTGGTACATATATAAGTACTAGATAAAAAATATACTAACATAACCATACTGAAAAAAGGTAACAAATTCATATAATGATTTAATTGCTTTTAATTCTCATAACTTTTGATTTATAAACCAAAAACATGGTTGGATTTATCTAAACGAAATTTTTAAATGCTGAATTACAATAAACTAGTTAAATTATAATTGCAGTTCTGCAAATATTCGTTTTCGTACTCATTGTAACTTAATAAAATGCATTTAATATGCATTTTAAAAAATACGTTTAATATACATTTTAATAAATGTACTTATTTTATAATAAATATATCTGATTTTTATTTTAAATACATTTGATATATATACTCTGTATAATATTATTTAAATTTTTATTTCAAAAACTATATAAGCTAAAACGGAAAATCGAATATAATCATCTAGGAATCTGTTCAGCAATACTTTCAGATGCGCCTCTTTGGTCAGGTGAGAAACCACCTGAAAGCCAAAAGAGCAGAAAAAGAATATGCTTAGAGCAACTGATTTTAAGAGAGGGGAGGGGGGCAAATAGCTCCTTAAGATGAGCTGTTTATTAAAAGAAGAGTAATAAGACTTGGTTTAACATTTTTCTTGGGTACACAAAGCAGAAACCGAGGCCAAGACTTAATATGGGAAAGCTCTAAAAAAATAAGTAATGAAACGTTTCCAATATAATAAATATTTTGTGGTATTTTAATATTTTTAATGTCTTGTATTGAATTGTATACAAAAACTGTAGTTTATAAAAAAAAATTCGAATCAATATTTCGAAACAATCACCATGTGAAATGTTTCACATTATGTGATCATTATTTGCGTAAATGTCATTTCCTTATGATATAATTTATAAATCATATTTAATTTGCAAAATATTTTATAACTGTAAAGTGGAACCATTATAAATAAATAATATAAAGAAATGTTGTTAGAATACCTTTTAAAATAAGATATATAAGACTAATTGTAATTTACAAAATTATTTTAAGTTATACATAATGTCCTATACTCAAATGCGGCTTAATAACTCATGCCTATGTTTCTGAAGAATAGGAATAGTTATCTGTATTCAGGAGTGAGAGTACTTTGATAACTAAGGAACCCACCAATCAAACGCATTCCCAAAGTTTGGAATCGCGCTTACAGTGTAGCAACCAGCATTCGGAAACCATTATACCGCTCTTCAGCATGGTGTAGACGATAATTAGATTCGCAGCAAGAGAACTTGCTATATTCCGATATTTTGTGAACCACTGTATGATTGATAAGTTAGTCATTCCATGCAACCAACTTCAAATTTCACGAATACAATAAGGATAAAAGCAGAGCCTCGAAGATTGTGGTCATGCGTGCTATCAGATACACCACTCGTGCCATGTACGAAATTACTTGAATTAGCATACATTCTCTCCCTTTTAAACAATGCTAGAATGGGACACCAACACCTTGCGGTTATAAACATTAAAGATTTTGGTTCAAGTGCTAATTGTAATAAATTTATTTACAAACAATACTCGTTCATAGTTGGGTATTGAACCAACGACTCGATGATTACGTCCAATTATGCTGAAAACTACACAAATTCTGCCATGTAAAGAGTTATTTGAATTTATTTTCAACACTAGGACATAACTGTTCATTTATATATTTTTAATAATTGTTACCATTTGAGAAAATTTAAATCACCCTAGAAGACTAATATTCCACACAAATATTTTTTTCTACAAGTCGTAATTGCACCAAATATTTGTTTGTATTGTGCAATAAAACGACGTCTGTGAAAGCACTTGAGGTGGTCTTTGTTATATCGTGGGAAGGACTTGCTGTAGACAGACAGTCACTGATTCTTGACTCGAGAGTTGAATGGGCATAGAAAATCTGCCGTAATCAGCAACAAGGAGCACGCTCCGGGCAAGAGGATTGCGCAGGGGGGGGGGGGGGGTTAAATACTTGTTAGATTCATTTTATTCCATGCAAGTTCCCCCACAGTAGCACAGTTTAATACTAAAAAAAGAAAGGAAATGAGGGATGTCCTTTTTATGCAAACACATCCAATGAAACGTGGGTATTTTTAACAACTCCCTTTTTTCAGAAAACAAGACTATTTGAATAGTATATAAGACCTCAAAAATCTCGAGGTTGCACAAGATAGTTTCTTTGTAAAGTATATACCCTGTTTTTTGTTAGATTTTAAAGTGTTTCATTATATGTATATATATCTTCAATCCTCTTCACTTGATATATATATTCAATCCTCTTCACTCTCTTGAACTTTTCATTATATGTATATATAATGAAAAGTTCAAGTGAAGAGGATTGGAACGAATCTTCAGATTCTGATATTTCATTAGATTCTTCAGATAAGGATATTTCCAGTGTCAGAGACTGGTGCAAAATCGATATATCAACATGTCCTCCTGCTCCTCCGAGATTTCCTTTTAAAGAAACACCTGGAGTAACATTTCCTATAAAGGATATTTTTGATCCTTTACAATACTTCTTGCATTTTATGGACGATAATATTCTGCAATATATTGTTGATGAGACAAATATATTTGCATCGCAGTTTTTTAAACAAACTAATTTATCACCTCAGTCTAGAAGTCTGAAATGGACAGAGTTAGACAAAAAGGAACTTTTGCTGTTCATATCGCTATTGATATTACAAGGAATCCATCATAAACCAACTCGAGATATGTACTGGTCAAGAATTGCTGCTTTAGAAACACCATTTTTCTCTAAAGTGATGCCTGAAAAGAGGTTTACGCTCATCATGAAATTCTTGCATTTTAACGACAACTCAGACTCCAGTTCTACAACAAACATATCTTTAAAGAAAATTGGAGAACTTGTATCAATGGTCGTACTTAAATTTAAAACATCCTACATCGTAGAAAGAGATGTATCTATTGATGAGTCATTATTGCTCTTCAAAGGGAGACTTCCATGGAAGCAATACATACCTTCAAAACGAACCAGATTTGGCATTAAATTTTTTGTCCTTTGCGAATCTTCATCAGATTATATATGGAA
Source organism: Amaurobius ferox (assembly GCA_951213105.1). Classification (NCBI taxonomy): domain Eukaryota; kingdom Metazoa; phylum Arthropoda; class Arachnida; order Araneae; family Amaurobiidae; genus Amaurobius; species Amaurobius ferox. Next base: position 48,508,552 of record OX578133.1, read on the forward strand.
TTTTTTAATTTACACTGGAAAAAATACCCATTATGCACCCCAATATGACCAATACTCACTTGGAACAAAGTGTGTATTGACACTTTTGGACAGTATTCTTGATAAGGGCTATTGTGTCACAGTGGATAATTTTTATAACTCCCCAGAACTTGCTGAAACTCTGATAAAGAGACAAACTGATGTTTATGGAACTTTACGGTTAAACAGGAAAGATGTTCCCAAGGCTTTGCAAACTGAAAAATTGAACAAAGGTCAAGTAATGGCTTTTCAGAAGGGGAAAATAATGGTTAAGAAGTGGCAAGACAAAAGACCGGTAGCGATACTTAGCACAGTCCATGCTACAGAAATGGGAACTATCACAAAAAACGGGAGCATTGTTAAAAAGCCAACTGCAATTTTGGAATATAATCATACGATCGGAGGTGTTGATAGAATGGATGCATCAATTGCAAATTATGGTATTAAAAGAAAACAAATCAAATATTACAAAAAGATATTTCGTCATATCGTTGATTTTTCTGTCTGGAATGCTTTTGTTCTATACAAAAAAAGTGGAGGTGATCTGAGCCATTTGGATTTTCGAATAAAACTTGTTGAAAGAATAACAGAGGAGAATATTTCAAATGAATCTCGGTTATTTATTCCTTCTTCAAGATTAAACAACCCACTTCAGTTTCAGGGAAATCATTTCCCATCCTATATTCCAGAAACTGAAAAAAAAACTCAACCAACGCGAAGATGCACTGTCTGCTGTCAGAGAGTAAATGAGAATGGGAAAAAAATGCGGAGAGAGACTCGATATTATTGTAGAATTTGCAATACAGCTCTGTGTGCCGCACCCTGCTTTGAAATTTTTCATACCAAAGAATAGACTCCACACTAAACTCATCTACAAAATCACCTAAACATCTTTGAGTGAGTATCCTAAACTCAATAGTTCATTATAGTTTAAATATCTATCTGAGACAACTTTTATGCGTTTATATATATATATATATACGCCGATTTACTTGGGTTCTCCAACAAAGGTCTTGAAATATTGTGTTAAACTTGACTATTTTTCTTTTTCTGATATATTTGCATTTTATTATAGTTTTATGACGTTTTTGGTTATATTTACAGTAATAACAATATGTACAATCAACGAAATGTTTTATTATAGCATAAACATTGACAATACTGCAAAAACAATTTAAATAATAAGTTTATGGTTTAACTCAAAAATATATTCAAAATAGCATAAATTTGAAAGATTCTATGTATGTGAATATAGCTAACAATTCACTTAAATATACAATCTTTGCTTCAAAAGTGTAACTTTTGACCTGAGACAATTTAATAATCATGTATCTTGAATAGTATTTAAAATAGTCATTTACCATGATACAACCAATTAAAAATATTTAACTGTATTTTGCGCCTGTAAATATTTAACTTCATATATATTTGAAATGTTTGAGACACTTCATATAATGTACATTATTAAAATTATTATTATTATTAACATTATTGATTTTTAATTTAGTTTAGAAACTTTAATTGTTATGAAATATGTCATATATTATTTTGCTTTTGTTTGGAAATAGCCCGTCTTTGTATAGCATCAAATGCATATTGTTTTCCACCAATGTTTGATAAAACTATATATTTGATAACCACTGGTTACAAAAGAAAACCATACAAAAGCAGTATTGCTGATTGTAGTTTTCCAAAAAAGTCAGAGTATAAACCTTGAACGTTTTTGAACGACCTGTTTCTATACAATAGTCAAAGATTGATCACTAAATATTCAAAAGCTTATGTACAGATATATCATGTTAGATGTTATGTATATTATATAGTATATCATGCATCTCTTAACAGACCCAATACAAAATATCTAGAGTAGAGTGGGAGTCGACTGTCTCTTATATTCATATTCTATATAATTTACGTAAATTTATACTATATGAATTTCACAGCAAGCCAACATTTGTTCTTGAGTAAGCGTGTCCAAGACTTCATTGTAATAATTCGAATTATTCGTTTTCTAATCATACGATTTATAAAAATATTCAATCTAGTTCAATTATTCTGATAATGAATGTACACATACGATTTCAGAGAAACAAACATTCGTTATTGAGTTATTGGCCGCACTTTATATCTGAATTTAAGTTTACCACTGTTTCGAAAACACTTTGGATCACTTTCCTCAGTGCTAAAAAGACCAACTAATTCGCAAAGAAGACGATTAGCTTTATTTTGACCCAAGTCTGAGTTTATTTGCTCAAAGTATTTTTGGTACTAATATTGGTAGTTACTATTAAATTAATAACTTTTATAAACTTTACAACAGCTTCTCTGGTGATCTTGATGTTTTTTATTCATCTGGAATTACTTTTAAAAATCATTTGTTGCAAATACTTTGTATTTTAGTTTTTCTTATATATATATTTTTAATATTTTGTATTATATTTTATCTTGCAAGATGTTTCTGGGACCTTATCCTGTAGTTTGCCTATTTTAAATAAATAAATAAATACAAGTAAATAAATGAATATTTAACATTTAGTAATTGAATGCAATTTATGAGATTCAGAAGTTTTTGATTACAGAGTAGGCTATAATTTTCTTGCCTATAGTCACTTTCTTGCCTATAGTGTATAACCCCCATTTCTCAGCACAAAAAGTGTTCTAACTTTAAGCAGCTATAAGTCGGTCAATTTTGGTCATAAAAGGATGGTTTTCTTTTTTTTTTTTTTTTTTTTTGCATGAAAATGTATGTGGATGATTTTCCCAAATATAACTGGTAGGGCCAGGATACCGTATAAAAATTTATATTTCATATTTCTTTCATAAATGTATTTAAACTGTTTCTAAGATAATAGATTTTAAAATTTAAAACATTTTTGCAATTGGAAGTATATTTCTGTGACCAACGATTGAGGAAATAGCCATTGGGCACCGATAGCACTGGACACCCTGTATGTATATATATATATGAATTAATGTAGAATGCCAGGGAAGACTCAAAAGAATGCTTGTCTTTAAAAAAACAGGAAACAACCTTTATAATTTAAAATAAATTGTAAAAATAAAAGTGGAAATTAATGATTGAAGGTAATGTAATTGTAAAATCTTCAGGGATACAAAACATCACCTTCAAAATAGTACATTTCATTTAATGGCGTTGTTATTGTGAACAAAAGGCCATTTGACATCCCAATGTACTATAAATTAAGATATGTTGAGAAAATTGTAAAACTAAAAAGAGTTGACTTATACATATGTAGATAGTCATACTTCAAAAACCAACTTAACATGATCTGTAGAGAAGATGTTGCCAATCATAAAGAGTAATGTAAAATAAAGTCCACATTGCCAATCTAAAAAAATGTAAAAAGAAAATCCATTCTAAAGTATAAGTAGGGAAAACCACGAGATAAATTGTAATCAAAATACATCAAATGCTATTTAATATAGATAATAATGATAATTATTAAACCAGTAAAATAATTTAAAAAATTAATCAATTATGAATTGAATAAACATTTGAAAATTTTAATCGATTATAGAATTTAGATAAGGCCACCGACTGACACATTGCATCTATCTCCTGGCAGAATACATTGTTAGAAGATGTATGTGTTACAAAATGTATAAAATTAGAAACAGTAACCATAAGCAGCAGTAAGTTAATAAAAAGTATGTAGTAGTGAATAGAATAACTATAGAGATATTGCCAAAATAAGATGCTTTTAATAATGCTGAGTTCTGAGTTACCCTAAACTTTTTTACTATGCTATTTACCAAAAATAATGGATAAAAATATGATTTGCTAGTTTGAATAAGGTTATTTATATGTAATTGATGAAATTTATTATTAAATAATCTATAAATTCAAAACAATTAAATTTTAATGATGTTATGAAATATTTGAAAGAATTACATGAAGTAAAAGGTAATATATGCCAAACATGCTGATCATATTAAAATAAAAAACTTTCCTAAACTTCTCTACTTTGTTTTATTTAATAACAATATTTTTCAGGGTAATAAATTATATTTACAAGTATTGGGTGTCCTGCAAGGTGGATGTAGTAGTTGTATATTGACTAATTTTTTTGCTGTATTGTATGTATTTCTATGTCGAAAGGCTTCAAATATTTATTTAAACTCTTAATTTACGTTTCCAAATCAAACTTCAAATGGATATGAATGCCAAAGCTCAGAAGAATAACGACAGAGAGATTATGAAAGCCATCCACCATCTTCAAGGTCCGAAAGGTTAATCTTTTACTCATATCAAAAAGTACATGGCATCAGAGAACTAATTTGTTGATGCAGCTGGCCAAGCTAATGTTAAGTTGTTTCTCAAGGCTTCTGTTGACCACAGAATCTTGTCTAAGTTGGATGGAATGTGAAGTTAGTTGAAAGAGGGAAACATCGATGCAAGTGTGGCTCCAAATGCAGATCTAGATCAAGAAATTCTTCCAGTAGACAAAAGTGTAAATGTTCTAGTAGCAGAAGATGAAGCATTCCAGTGGAGGAAGGCAAAAGCATTCTACATTTAAACGAAGACGCTCGAAAAGGAGGCACAAAGAACATATGGAAAGAGATGATTGCTAATAGCTCTGCAGGGGGATACACAATTTCAGATTCAATATTCGCAGTGCGTAAGATTTTTGGATAAACATCAGTTAATTCAAAGATAACAGAAAAGCTGAATTGGCAGAAACAATTCTTAAGTTAGTAAAAGACATCCAAAATTTTATGGAAACATGAACTAAGTAATTATAAAATTGTTTTGGTGTCTAGTGTGACTTCCTTTTTTGTTATATTAAATTAATTGAGCTTTTGGTGTTGAATAAATGAAAAACTGACCTTATAGAAATCTGGCTTTCATTTCTTTCAAGTAGGACTAGACCAGTAACATTTGCTATGCTGTAAATATTCTTTCGCAATTTCAAGAAGATCCAGGAATTAAGTACTGGGATGTTTTACTTAAATTGTTAGAATATGTAGATCAAACTAAAACTATTTTAAAATAAATTTATCAAATATTAAAAATGTGAATCTTAAGTGCTCTTCTGATTCTGATTTTGCAGCCAACCACGATGACAGAGTGTCATTAGGGGGCATGATTTTCTAATAGATAATATTCCTATTTTATGGAGAACTTTTAAACATAAATGTGTTAGTTTATCTACCATGGAGGCAGAATATATTTCTTTAACCGAATCTGCAAAAGAAATGGTGTTGATGCAAAATATCTTGGGAGAATGTAAAAAGCTTGGAATTAAATTGGATAGAAGTGTATATTATATTGTGATAATCAAGCAGCCATAAACTTTTCTAATTCATCCATCAAGAATCATAGGACAAAACACATTGATGTCAAATACCATTTCCTTGGGAATTTAGTTAAAAAGAAACGATTTGAGATTAAATTTGTTAGTAAAAATAACAGAGCTTATGGTTTTATTAAACCTATAACTAAAGAAATGATTCTTAAATTTTGTGAAGAAATTTTTAAAATGTAAAATTCTAGAAACTTTTAAAGATTAAATTGAATTATAAGTATTACTTTAAAAAAAATTGTATTCAAAATTGTATAAAGTAAATATCTTAAAAAATACAACTTTTTTCAAGTCCCTCATTATGTAGTTTAAACTGTGTGGTGATGAGTATTTTTGTTTACTATACTAAAAATCATGTTTTCATAATACATAATGTCTTTACTACTGTACAATCTCCTCAACAACTAGATTAGTTACTGTTGATTTAAACTTTGTGGCGATGTATCAATTTTTAAATTCTAAATGTAAAATATAACTTTTTGAAATTCCTTAACAAGTAGATTAGTTACTGTTGCTTTCAACTGCATGGCGAAGAAATAAAATATAGTGTTTATGTGAATGTCCTGCTATATGCATAGGGATATTTTTTTATATTTTTAATTTTGTCATGTAAAAGTGTTTCATAAATGTGTTTATACATCAGATTTGACATTGTTCGTTTGTAAATTATGCTTATACACTAAAATTTATCAAGATATCCTTAAAAAGACACAATCTGAAAGAGGGGCCGAATATTAGACAAACAACGAATATAAACAAGCCATGTATCGCGATATCTATATTGTCAAAAGTTAAAGTATTGGATATTTCTGGTTAACTGTTTGGATTTCGGATAATTTGTTTAGTGTCTGAGTTGAATTACATTTGAGTTCCTGCAGATTGTATCATAGCTAACCGGAATATGCTAATTTTATGTATCACTGGAAATTAGCATATTCCAGAAGCATCATAACAGATGATGGGTATAAATGCCCGTTGCTGGGAATGGCACTTTAGCTTTGGCTTTTAACTGAAGAGCTGGTTGCTCTTGGTATGCTTTAAGAAGCATTGTGCTTGTAGAGCTTGTTGCTCTGAGTTAGTTTAGTATGAGCTTGTTGAAGACCCAGACCGTCTGACTCATCCATTGGACTCGAGCAACTATTTGGATGGCCAGAGTATGAGCTTGTTGTAGAAACTCTTAATAATCTTTAAACTTATAGCTGGTGTGTATGCTATGTCCTGCAAATAGCCAAAATGTTATGGCTACGCTTCCTATTTAGAGCGATGTTTTCTTCTGATGTAACCTTTTGTGAGCTGCATTAAAGTTCAAGATGTATGCTCTTATTCTTTCTATTAGTATATGATTTCGTGAATAATTTTGATTTTATGTTATTCACTGTTGCTTGCATTGAATCACTTCGTGTCATACCCACTACAATACTCTGATCCTGATGATGTAAAAATTTCATACCTTGATTGAAAATTCAATCCAACATGATCAATATTGATAGCATCCTCAATAAGCTATATGGTCCATATGTTAAAATATTTTAATAATTAATACATCAATTAGGCATCATTTTCATTAATTTAGCATCACTTTTGCAATTTTGACTATATTTTCATCAATCTGGGGTGAAATTTCACCAAGTTGATGATAGTTTGCCAAATGCATCACCAAGTGTTACAGACAAATGGAGAGAAGAGCATTTCTTATATACTAGAAGGTATGCCTGTCATATGACAGAAATCAGAATTTGCAAAACATTACTTCCTATTTGGCATCATTTTTATCAATTTGGCAACATTTTTGTCACTTTGGCAACATTTAAAATAGTCGCCAAGATGGTGATGTCCCTTAGAATTTCTCACCAAGCTTTACAGACATACGGAGAAATGGGTTATTCTTATAGTCTACTCTTATGTTCTTTCTAAGATATTGAATTTTTATCAATTTGTCATCATTTCATTGATTTAGTGCCGGTTTCATTAATTTTGTGAATTTGATCAATTGGGTGACATTTTCATTAATTTGGCAACATTTAAAAAGTCAGCAAGTTAGAGATATTCCAACAAATCCGTCGCCAAAATTTTGCCAAATGTTACATATGGAAAAATATGTTTTTCTTATAGTAGATTCTTATATTCTTTCCAAGATATTGAATTTTCATCAAATAGATGGCATTTTCATTGATTTATCATCATTTTATTAATTTGGTGACATTTTTGTTAATTTGACAACATTTAGAAAAGTTGCGCCATTCCACCAAATTCGTCGCCAAAATCTTGTCAAGCTTTATGGATTGAGAAGTAAGTTATTCTTATAGCAGATAAATGACTATTGGCATTCAAATTAAAAAATATTACTCAAAGTATCTTTTCTCATAAATGGAATGAGCTAGATCCACTAGAATGGTGTTACCAATTTTATCGCATGATATTACATATGAAAGTGAACATATTTTACAGCAATTAATATTTTTTTTTATTTTATGTGATTTTTTGATAAATTTATTTGAAAAATGTGCAGTATCTCGAAAACAGTTCATGCTCAGTATCTCGAGAATGGTTTGTGCTAGTCTAAAGTTTGTCAATCGTTTTCTAATAAATATTTGCTTAAGAAATGACTACGTAACTTTATTAAAGGTCTTGATTTTTGATGATTTTTTCAAAATTTCACTCGAAAATTTAGGGGGTTATAAACATTCGATTGCGTTTAAAAACAATGGGCTTCCAGTATTCATGGATTGTAAGTTTTGTACCAAATTTCGTTCGAATTGCTCCATTTGTTTGGGAGATATCATCGCTGCAGACTCACTGACACACACAGATATCACCTCAAAAACATTTGGTTCATGTTCTGTGATACTTGAAACGTTCTCCCACATCAAAAACTCGAATTCAATTTTTCAATCCTGTCACAGTATTTTCCTTATACATTATACTATGTATATAAGGAAAGTAAAAAGACACTATAATTAAAACTGTAAAGCAATTAATTTCACAATAAATATTTAATATTTTCAAATGTTATTTAACATTTTATTCATCATTTATTCTTTCTGCTATACATTTATGACGTTACAAGAACTATATTTTTTAATGAAAGGATCCACCTTACAATATAAATGCATATAATCAAGTTGTCTCTGAGTATAGTATATGTAAAGAAGAAATAGAATCTACATACATGAAATTGAAAATCTGTCTGTCTGTTTGTCCCATCATCATGGAAGAATGGCTGAACTGAATTTGATGAAATTTTATGGGTAACCTTGAAATAGCCCCACTTAAAATTTAGTCTATGTTTTGAGTTTCTACGACCAGTGGTTCTCGAGATATTAGTAAGAAACAAAATTTTCATTTGTCTCATCATCATGGGAGAATGGTTGAACCGAATTTACTGAAATTTTGTTGATAGGCTTCAAATAGACCCCTTAAATTTAGTCCAAGTTTCAAATTTCTAAGACCAGGGGTTGTTGAGATATTAATGAAAAACAAAATTTTTCCTAGGAGTTCTACTCTCTAACTCCCTGGTTCCTACAAATGAAAAGGTTGAAAATCGTTTGTTTCAAACATGAAAGTGAATTAAAACTTTATTTGTGTGTTTGGTGGCAGATTTTTGTTCTAAATAGTCACTTTCTGAAATCATGAATTGTTTGAAAACATGAATTTAAATGGAAAATCTGTCACCATGGTTTATTTTTCACAAGCTTTTACTCAAAGATGAAAAGTATTAAGAAATCAAAATGGTTAATTAATTTTTAGTATTCTATGAGGATATATCATGTTGCTCGGCAATGCAGTTAAATGTGTTTGTTAATGTTTATTATTATTTTTTCAATTTGAATAATAAATAAATGGATATAAAAATATATCTTATAAATAAACAGTTTGATTTTTCTTTTATTTATATTAATTGCAGACTGCGTACATCACTTTCATTTATTTTGGCAAAGAGTTTTCAAGCTTATATATAGTATTTAGCTAATGAACTCATATATTGTGTTTAGCCAATAAATTCATTTAGCCTATTGTTGACACAAAAAAAGAGTAGAACGGTTATATCTTCTGATACAATTTTAGTGTTTTTGTTTAGTATATACAAATGGGATTGGGATGTTTCATTCAGATCTACAAATTCAAAGCTACGAATTTGGTAGGATATCACAAATTTGGCAACTTTTCTTAAAAGTTTCCAAATTGACGGAAATGTCGCCAAATTGATAAAAACGATGCAAATCAATGAAATTTATTTTGTTTTGTTAGAAGAGAGTACTGAAATGATGTTTCGTTAGCATTTATCTGTCAGACTAACCGTCCTACTTAGTAATACATTTAGCGAAGTTTTAAAATGTCAACAAATTGATAAAAGTGTTTGTAAATTCATAAACATATCTTAAAATTGATAAAATTGCACTAAATAAATGAAATGAATTGTGTTTTGTTAGGGGATAGTATTGCGATGATATTTCGTCAATTTGTCGCCAAGTGGGACTGTCAGTTCTACAGTCCCACTTGGCGATAAATTTGGCAATTTCTTAAAATGTTGCTAAATTGACGAAAATTTCACCAAACCTTCCATGGATATAGCATTCAGACGATATTTTTTCCACCAATTTATTTGAAGCAAATGATATCATGTCGGATTTAAATCCCATGTGTTTATGCAGCAGATGATTTTTATTAAATCTTTTCCGATTTGAATAATGAAGATATGTATATAAAATAAATTTCATTGCCATTGCATTTTTGACTGGATAATATCAATTATGGTCATCAGGCTTAAATATTATTATTATTGGTATTTTCGGGGATTATTGATTCAGACATTATCGATATTTTCAAGTTATTACTCCATTGTTTTATTGTGGCAGAAATTGTTGAAACTCATATATTCAAGTTATTACTCCATTGTTTTATTGTGGCAGAAATTGTTGAAACTCATATATTATACGTTGTATGAGTAATCTTCTAGGAATGCATGGGTATATCTTCTAATATACGAGAGTATAAGTAGTGCAGGTATTTTGGCATATATTTTGATATATATTGGCATATATTGGAATCAAGTACGACCTTCTGGTATGAAGATTAAGGGGATTATTGATATTTTCAGTTTATTACGTCATCTGTTTTATTTTGGCAAAGATATTTGTGACTCATATTGTAATATGGGTAATCTTCTACTAATACCCGGCCATATCTTCTAATCTACGACATTATAAGAGTAGTACAGGTATATCTTCCCATATAATTTTAGTACTTTCATTCTGACATATATTGGAATAAATTACTGCCTTCAGGTTTAAAGATTATGGGTTTATTGATATTTTCAATTTATATGTACATGTAATCTACTAATACAGGTTATATTTTCTAATATTCACGTATATAATTAGTATGGGTCCCATGCAATTTTAATGCTTTTATTTTGCATATATTGATTCAGTTATATTTTTTTGTAAATTTGCTCACATAAGAAGCCAGGATGTTTTATTCTTCAGATCTGCCCGTGAAGATAGTTTTATATAATGAAAAGAGATTCTTAAACTTCTTTTTAATAGCATTATATTAAATATTTTAACATAATATTTTGATTAAAAATGTCATTTAGTATACTATAGGAATTTGCACATGATTGTGAATTTTAAGTTTCTTTATATTATGTACTCTGTATGAAGAACAGATATGCTGCTAGTATATGATATATTTTAAAGCTTTTGTATATGTAGGAGAGGAGATTTTACACCTAACTCATTGGTGAACATCAAATTTGAGTATAAAGTAATTCAGGTGTTGAATTCAAACTAAGAATGCCTACTTTCAAGTAGTGTAGAAATGTTTGGATAACTCTTAGGATTACTATTTTAAAGTGGTTGAAATAAAAAAAAATCTTCAAAATCAATTCTTTCATTATCATGGAATTATTATACATATACCATCAAAAAAGAATAAGAACATCTACCTAATATAAAGATAGCTAATCTTGGATTCTGAGAATTGCGGTAACATTTTATGGCCTGAAAGCAACAGGGTTCTGATACCTCTAGGGAGCATGATCTGTTCATACTTGAAGAATAGTAGACCTTGATTGTGTGAGGTCCTGGTGTGGATCAGGAAGTGAGTGTATTCCACATTCAACAGCATCCCACAAGTGTTCAATCAGGTTCAGATCAGGTGATTGTGGTTGCCATACCATAAATAACAGTTTATTGGAATGTTCTTTGAAACATTTGGCAACTATCCTGGTTTTGTGAATGGAAATTACCTTGAAAAATTTCATTATACTATAGATCTGAAACTTTGGTTCTATTATAATGCATCCAACCATATTGTGCGTCTCTGTCCGTGGATTTTAAATGTGATTTCTTAGTGGTGAGATTTCTTAGTGTTGTTTTATTTTTATGTAGATTTTAAATGATGGGTACAGATCTTAGAATGAAATTTATCAAAGTGAAAACTTAAAACATTTAATAGATTTTTAATTATTTATATAAAAAATGACCCCAAACTGAAAATTTTGTAATCTCTGAATTTTTATAACCTTTATGTAAAATGTAAATACTGTGTATAGAATGTAGCGGTTTATCTCAAATGGGAGATGGTATGGAGACAATGGTTGTAAAGTAGTAAACAATGGTTGTGTAAGAGAAGGTATCGTAATGACAGATTCTAACTTCAAAATTTTTTCATCCTATACCTTATCAGGCAGTCTGTTTTAGCTATAGAATGTAGGGATTTTTCTGAAGGAATTTTTCTTGGGTGAAGCAACATTTCAACATTTCTTAAATGTGGCAAAACTTTTTAATAGTGATTGCTTGCCAAGAGTGAAAAATTGTCCTTTATTAAGAAACAATATTATTGACTGTTTCTTTTTCTTTCAGTAACACTAGAGCAGATAAACAATTAATATATTTTGTTATGTACTTATAGGAATATATCATTAGAAATTTGCAATATTTAATTTTTCCACAATTCAGTAAATATATGTTTTCAAAATATTGCTTCTGTTCATAACATGATACATCAAAGATATTGACTCCTATTTCAAAAGCACAAAAATATTCATTTTACATTCTCTCACTAATAGCTCAATTATTGTCATTCAATATTTATCACTTGAATGATCTTGTTTTTAACTATAAAATACTAATAGTTATGGGCCAAACATTAATAGTTATGGCCATCCAAGATTTGGAAGATCTATGATACCAATAAGAGCAGTCCAATTGGCGAGCAGCATGTAACATATACATAGGGAAAAGGTAAATTAAGTTAGCAAGTAATAATTGATGTCTTATAGAATTAGATATAAATATTTACTCAATTCTCTTTTCAATATGTTTGGAAACTAATCTGTCATCTTTTGATTGTCCATAAATCAAAGATTTAACATGTTAATTTTGCAGAATGTCTGGTGGGAAGCAATATTAAAAAATGACTCAATATATACAGCAAAAATTTGGGAAAAAATAATGGTGTGAAAGGGCCATGTGAATTGCCAACTTATCAACATCCAAGCATATTTTTTTTTATCCAACTTGCTTATCTTATGTTGTGCCTATTATGTATGCCTATTCAAAGGTAGAATTATACATATTTAATATACTCATAATAAAAATGTATATTAATTTAATTTTAGAGATTTATTCCTTTAGTTATATATTTATGTTATGTATTATAAATTGTTTCTTCAAATAGATATCTGTATCAAAATTTATATTAAATGAAGACCTATGCAGTGAGAAAATGCTTGATGTTTGGTCAGATTTAGTGACTCTTGCAGTTGGAGATGAATTATGTCAGGAATTGAAAAATAAAGGATCTCAAACATCAGCAGCTGCTGCCTTTTGTGGTATGATTTAAAAAATATTTTATTGAAAACTTCAATTTATTAATTAGAATAGAACTGCCAACGATAAAAATTTTATAGTATATATTGCAGTATTATATTTTTAATCTTTCTTTTATTGCTGAAGTCTTAATTTGAAAAAATAACATTTTTGTCTGAGTAAAACTAATTAATTCTCTACTCTGCTATCCAGCAGTATATCTTGAATACAAGACCTGAACTATTTAACTAAATAGAAAATAAAACAAATTTCATCATTTAAACATTTAAGCATGGAGCAGTTGTTAAAGACTCTATTATAATATTATAATAAGCTACAATGTCATCTGTTTTAAAGAAAGCAGGATGAAACAAATTAAGTACAAGGAATGTAAGTATTAAAAAAGTAAGTTTATGATATAAAATGTTAAGAAAACTACTAGCCATTAGTTCTGAAAGAAACTAATTATCCAGGAAAAGTAGTAACACATAACACTTACGTTCAATAGTAAAATTAAAAATAGTGTATAAATCATTAACTAAGATAAGGCAATTATTAAGTTTGTCAATGTTGTAATTCACAGGATGAAAATGCTATCCACATATCTATCAGTGCCATAAAACAGATTTGAAATATAGATTAGGCAGATACTATTTTCAAGTTTCTGCAATGCAGCTTTAGCTAAAGTACCTGTTAAAGGCTGGCTATAGGGAGCCCATCAATTTGTAAAAATGTTTCATTGCCAAACCAAAAATAGTTTTGAAAACAATGTTCAATGTTAAAATGGTTGCGCATTGATGATAGGTTGAGATACATTTTTATTACGCACTTTTTTGCTAATGATGTCAATAACTATATTCACAGGGGTATTAGGAAAAAGATAAACTATATCAAAACTATGTGAAGAGTAATTTGGATAAAAATCAGGTTTATATGAAAAAGAAATCAATTCTTCAGAAAATATAGTCATCAAAGAAAGGTTTTAGAAATGTGACCATGGCCTTTTCAAGGAAATGGTAGGATCATTGGACTATTGGTAATATTGGATAATTAATTTTATGAAGTTTAATTTGGCTAAAAATTTGAGGGAGTTGATAAGAGATACAAAATGCTGTGATTTTATTGTTACAGAGAAACCTTGGAAATTCTTTAAGTTTGGATACATAACCGATTAGTAATTGTAATGATAGGGAAATTTTTAACAGTTTTACAGGCCATCTTCAAAATGCATTCCTACATTGCACATATATAATCATTGTGACAAGTTTTATTTGCAGAAAAAATAACCAAATCAGACTGTAATTTTAACTTATGTTTTTGTTTCAAGTATGGATTGATCCTTCCTTAACCATCAGCATTTGAAATGATATAATACATTAGAAATCTACCCCTTTCCCATTGTAGTTGATCTATATATATTAAAGCATTTTCTATAGAAGGAATTAAAGTAACAGAATTAGTCTTAGTAGGAGGTAACAGAATTTTTGGTGGTGTTTTAAAACAGAATGCTGAATCGTAGTTACAGAAAGGATGTGTTTTATTTAATAACAAAGGAAAATACTTTGGAAAAGCAAGGAAACTGAATCTAGGTGGTAAAGTTAATTTTGTTATTACCTAGAAAACTGTATCTGAAGCCCTGTTCACATACAAGCTGTTATTTTCCCGCCATGAAAGATTGGGGTGAAAAAGGGGGCATTTCCCGGGATCCATTCTAGACACCATTCACATGTGCAATGCTCATTACTCTCGCTTAAAGGGCTAGGATGCATTTAATGACACTTGACAATATTTTTCATGGCCGAAACTTCTCAATTTTTCTTAAATACTTTTGACATGCATTTTTGGTAAACAATATATATTTCTTTTTAACACGTTGAGCGCCATTCTTGCTCTGCCTACCGTTCAAGTGGCACATAGCGGCGATTGCTCGGTGAGGTGTTTGGTCATAGAGTATAATGTTATAACACTATGCAACATTATATTATAACACAATGTTATAACATAATGTTATAACACAAATGCAAAAACATCCGGGTGCCATATAGTCAGAAAATTAACCAAACAGGTCGTCACTTTTTGTAATATGTGTAAAACCAAACCACATCTTTGTTTAGCATGTTTTAATAAACTCCATTAAAATTATAACATTTATTTTTTAACCTTGATACTACCTGTCCCACTGACCAATGTCATCCAAACAAAAAGTTCACTATCAGTTTCCATGGATTGACGCCACCTAAAAGGAAATTTTACTGTCAGTCCCCATGGACTTCTGCCGCACTTAGCATGTTAATTATGTACTTTTTTAAAAACATATTATTTTTAATTCATTATTCCATGTTATTATTTTATTTCCTTTAATATAACAAATGTATGGAAATGAGAAACTAAATATGTTTTATTATTGTTGTTTTTGAAATATCTTTATATATAAATTAAACTAAAGTTTAAAATAATATGCCAAAATTAAATTTAATATATTTTTAAAACTGTAAATATATGCTTTTTTTTATTTGCATTAAAAAATTTTATTCCATGAAACTGTTTAGATAATTCATTCTTGAAATTTAGAAACAAAAATTTTTGTTTTTAGGCTAAATTATGCTGTATAAACTTGAATTAGTAAAAAAAATATAATACCATTTCAAGAAACTTTGTTTAAGATAAATTGATATAGAATGTTGGCTAGAGAAAAAAATGCATATTTATGCCTAATATATTTTAACTATTCTAAAATCGGTATAACTAATTTTTTATTAAAAACACATGAGACCTTACTGTATGGCTCAGATACAAATAATCTTATATATCACTAATACTACAGTTAAAAATAATATTTTTAATATACCAGTCTAAAAAATATTTAGGATTGACCTGTTTCATTGATATGTAAAATAGGTGTGCCCTGTTTCATTGATATATAAAATAGGTGGTTCTCCAAGTAATCCAAAAATAAAAATTAATAAAATAAAACTGATTTCACACCAGTGTGGATAGTATATAAGCTTGTTGGCACGAGTTTCATATGATGTCACTGAGGAAGAGTATAGTGATGCCCGAAAGCGCTCTGGCTTTTAATCTATGTGTATGTCTATAGGATGTTTTATTAAATGACTTTTAAAATCTAAAGATTTCGTCTTTAATTTATTTAAATTAATTTAGATTTACCCCAAAGGTTGTATTAGTTCTTTTAATTCAAATAAAGGAAATAAGTTATATATATTATTTAATTCAGGGTTCGTGTGCACTTTGGAAATCGGGAAAACCGGGAATTTACAGTGAATTTAAAAGCGGGCTAAAATGTCAGGGAAATTACAGGGAAAATTGATTTTTTGTTTAAAATTCTGGAAAAATCAGTGAATTTTCAACTTGCCGACTTGCTTACAAAGATGGTGATTACTACGGATTCTCTGTAGTTTCTATGATTATGAAATTTGCATAGTTTCCTATGGAAAATTGTCTTCCATGAAGTGACTAATGTAACTTTACAACCTCACGGTAAGGCCAATCAAATCACCGTGATGATGATTTACAATTGCATGGAATGTGAAAGATCATTTTTTTTCCTGGACGTAATAAATGTATGTTAAATTTTGCTTACATCACTGAACGGTTAATTTTATAATTAATGCAATTGCGCACTTCAATTTATGTTCTCATGAATCACCGAGAGTTGATTAGTATCTTTTTCCATCTATCTCCATCTTCTAAATATTGCATCTTAGATTGACTAAACTAGCTTATTTTTATATTCTGATTAATTATTAAGGTTAATTTTTCAATACAGTTACACAATTCACTTTATGTTCTTGTGAATCGCTGAGAGTCCATTAGTATCTTTCTCATCCATCCCCATCTTCTAAATATTGCATATTGGATTGACTAAACTAGCTTTTTTCATATTTTGACTATTATTAAGGGTTGATTTTTTAATTATTTTCCTATATATTCATGTGCTTCGCCGAAAGTCTGTTAGGATCTTTTCCCATCCATCTTCTAAATGTTGCATATTAGATTGACTAGACTAGCTTATTTTTATATTCTGGTTACTTATTAAGGTTAATTTCTTTATTATTTTTGCATAATACATATTTTCCTATTTTGAAATTTTTCAAAATATGAAAAAAAATAGGGTATGCACCTTTTAAAGGGATATGTTCCAATAAGTGGTATTAGAATAATGATTTAATCAAATATAAAAGCAACCATTTTGGCAAGGATATATTAAAATTGATATATTCACATCTGTAAATACATTGTTATCTTTTTTTTTTTTTATTAAAGATTAATATTTGTTATTATCATTAGTGAAAACTTGTGCTTTATCAAGTAGAAATGTTTGTTTTCAGTATAAATGATTTTTAATGGAATAAAATTTATAATATAAATATATATATTAATGCATAATTATATATATGCTTAAATATTTTTATGTATATGTATTTTTGTATTATGTGAACATATATATATTTTCTTTCTTCACTACTGAAATCTTCATCAGCTGAGTGGCATCACTATAATGATTTAAACTGTTAAGTTTCATGATCATTGAGTTATAAATAAACCCTTTTATACATGATTATGCAAAATTTTATCTAATGCTACCATAGAAAATATGAAATTTCACTCAAAAAAGTTTTCACTCACATTTCAAAAAATTCTGTCTAGTTCCAGATTTTTCGATAACAAAGCCGAATATAAAGTTTCTTGAAAATCCATCTGTATTTATGGCAGCTATCGTGTACACTAGCAATTGACAATAAATAGACATTACTCTAAAATATTCAAAATGTGTTCAGAAGGTCCTAAAATTTGTATTGGCATCAAAATCTCGAAATAGAAAATATTCGTGAAAACAATACTTTATATATTCTATAGTATGAGAAAGTAAAAATATGTAGACATTTTGCCAGTGAATTGAGGTGTGTGTGTGTGTGTGAGGGGGGGGGGGGGTGCGGTGGACCGAAAAAACACCTATTGATAATAATGTACAAACAGTCAATCATTCAATTAAAGGTTTTGAATAAAGAAACTTCATAACCAAACTGGAAATAATGCCCATCTACCTACAGAATAAAAGAAATACTGCTTTCTCACAAACCAAAATTAATGAAACAACAAACATTAGTTCAAATGTTTAAACTAAATGATAAAATATAAACTTTTTTTTTCTTTTTATTTGTTGCATATGTAATATGTATATTTTTTCTTAAGATTTCTTTTGTTCCATTTTTTTTGTATTAAATAATATTTTTTAATGAGTTAACTTGACTTTTTGTCATTATTTTTACTAAAAATAATGTTTTGTAGTGTTATTTAGTTGATATTATGTTTGAATTTTATCCAAACTCTATAATCTGGAAAATTCTAAAATCTGAAATTGGCAAAGTCTAGGTTTTTGAGGCTATACTGTATATGCAGATAAAATTGTATACAAATATAGAAAATTTTTAGTTATTTTGAATGTTTTTTTCTCACTGTCATGTATTCACGGTAAATATCAGTTATATCTAAAATTATATTTTGAAATTAGAATTAAAATAGTAGTTTGTAATAGCTGGAATTTTGATGCAGATGACAGGGAAAACCTGTAAAACTCAGGGAATTTCATTTTGAAAAATGGGCATGAACCCTCTTAATTTCAAAAGAATTGTCATTTAAAGAAATTAAAAGTTTAAATTAATTATTTAAATCAGGAATTTAAGAAAGATTTAAATTATTAAAACTGCTTATGTTAATTTAAAAATTAGATAAATTTTCCAAATTCAAATCTGTATATAACATATGTATTTAATAAAAAAGTAAAAGTATCTTCCCCCAAGAAGTACACATTATGTAGTTTGTTGTATAAAGGGATATGTCATAAGTGGTTGAAAACCACTACTGCAGACTAGCATAGTTAGATGCTTTCTTTTAAAAATTTTGAATTTGTTGTAAAACAAATGAGTATAATTTGAATCAATAATTAAATATAGTATCAGTTGTGTGCATTTTGAAGTTTAACTGTTATTGTAAGATTTGTATATACCTTTTACATATACTGTCAGTTAAAAATTTGGACTGTGATTTTTTTTCTTCTGATTCTTTTCTTTTAAGAGAAACATATTACCATTGAAGGTATGCAAAATATGAAAATGAACCATACCTTCAAAATGTATTGTTATATTTCTTAATAACTTAGAAGTTAATTCAGATATTTTAATTTTGAAAAAATGGCATTATGTAATTTTTTTTCTAGGTGTACATCCACAACTTTTACAGAATCAATATTTTACATTGCATCTTGTTAAAAGTCTACGTGTTCTATTTGGCTATCAGCATTTACTTCATAAAATCATGTTACACTCTTTCCATACAAACTCTGACTTAATTGACATTGGTCGGATCCATGGATCATCTATTGGCAGAGGAAATGGTGAGACTGATAATGCATTACTGCAGTATTTAATGTCTGCTGCAAGTCAACCTTCACCCCTAAAATCAATATTTTCATGGGATGAGATAGAGGTGAATATTTAAAGCATTTTACTTCTGTGTTTTTAAAGAGTATTAACATTTTGTTATTTCTGATTAGAATATTTCTACTGCCAACCTCATAATTATTTCAGGGATTGCATTCTTACTAAAATTCCTTATTTTTTTCTGTGTTTCTTAATTTCCTAAAATATTATTCATCTTCCTAAAATTTTCAAAATTTTCCTAAAAAAATAATAATTTAATCAGTTGAGATTTAGAGTATATTTTGATAAGTGCAGAAAATATTTTCACACTTATTTTTCAATTTGTTTTGTAATGAGTCTGGGCAATGAACATTTACTTTCGGTTTTACTAGTGTGGCCGATTGTATTCTAAAAATAGATACTCCCATGAAGTGAGATACAGCTTGACGCCTTATGTATTGACATGGGTTAGGAGAAGCTATAATTTATTTTCTTTCATTGGTGAGTTTGATTAACGTGTTAGAAGTTGGGTGGGGGCAGCTAGATTGTTGGTTTCTGCAAATTATTTCTATCAGGGTTCGTGTGCACTCTGGAAATCAGGAAAACTAGAATATACAGGGAATTTGAAAGTGGCCTAAAATGTCAGGGAAATTGCAGGAAAAATCGATTTTTTGTTCAAAATTTTAGAAAAATCAGGGAATTTTCAATTTTCCGACTGAGATGCAGATTACTACGGATTCTTCACAGTTTCTACAGGAAACTTCCTCATACTGCGGATTACGGAATTTGCATAGTTTCCTATGGAAAATTGTCTTCTATGAAGGCCATTGTAAATTTACAGGCATGTGCATGGTAATCTCAATCAAATCAACGTAACAATGGAGATTTATGGCCGCATGGGTGTTAATACCAATCAAACGTGACAATGGGGATTTACGGCCGCGTGCATGGTAAGGCCAATCAAATCACCATGACAATGATGATTTACCGCTGCAAGGAATGTAAAAGATTGTTTTTTTTTTCATGGAAGTAATAAATGTATGTTAAATTTCGCATAAATTGCTGAATGGTTAATTTTATAATTATTTCTTCATAAACAGCGCAATTCAGTTTATGTTCTTATGAATCGCCGAGAGTCGATTAATATATTTTTCCATCTTCTAAATATTGCATATTAGATTGACTAAACTAGCTTATTTTTATTTTCTGATTAATTATAAAGGTTAATTTTTTAATTATTTTTGCATAAACAGCATAATTAATCAATTCATTTTATGTTCCCGTGAATTGCCAAGAGTCCATTAGTATCTTTCCAATCCATGTCCAACTTTTAAATGTTGCATATTAGATTGACTAAACTAGCATTTTTTCATATTTGGGCTATTTATAAGGGTTGATTTTTTAATTCTTTTTGTGTATGTTCACATGAATCGCCAAGAGTCCATCAGGTTTTTTTCCCATTCATCTTCTAAATGTTGCATATTAGATTGACTAGATTAGCTTATTTTTATAATCTGGATACTTATTAAGGTTACATTTTTTAATTATGTTTGCATAATGCATATTTTCCTAATTTGAAAAATGGATATGAAACTTTTGAAGGGATATTTTCCAAAAAGTGGTACAGTACAATCTCGAAAATCTGGACATCCAAAATCCGGACGTTTTCCAAATTTTCGGGGTTTTTTTTTTTTCCATGGACTGACAAAGTCATCGTGGATTTAAATCAGGGTAAGATTATTTATATGGAATTATATTTTATAAGCAAATACTGTATTTTCTGGTCGACTTTCTGAACCCGGAAATGAAACGAAAGTTTAGATGGACGGCCATAAATCGGCTCATTATTGGAGTATGAATTACGTTGTTAGCGTTAATCCCTCCTCCCCCTTATTCAAGTCATAACTCCCGATGAATTATTTCGCATAAAATATACATAGTTATTTAAATACAGAATTTTTATTATCAAAATTTCCTTTTCTCATTATTGAAAAACACATTTTTCTGAAACAATGTAATTTTTAATATTAAACACTTTAAAGCATTATTATAACATTTTATCATAGATTGTTCAATTAAATCTAAAAATACCGAGAAATCACATTAACGCTGATGGAAATTTATTTTGTTCACTTCGTAGTACGAATTCCATTCTTCAATGTATTCTGTTTTGTCTTCAGAATCTCCTCCCCCTCCTGATATCTGACGATTTTTTCGTTCTCATCGAACGTGTCAACTTGAAATCGACTGTATATTTTGCCTTCTTTGTTTAGAAAGCCATATTTACATACTATAAATAGCAAATAAATAACTAAATAATATTGTATCACACAGAACCAAGCAACAAGGTCACACAGACCTCTCAATGAGGTCGGCTGCATTTACGATTAGGAACTAAGCAAATTCCTTTCTTCATTTTCCCTGCCTCACCACATCCTGGTGCTGCTGCAACCTAGTAATGACTCATTGTAATTTAGAAAAATCATTGAGAGGAGAGATATTTTTCTTTTTTAGAAAGGATATTTATTTTATCTACTGCGATATTTTTTACATATTTGACTATTACTGATAAAGTTTTTACTTTTTTCAGAGTCATCAGCCTTTTTAAACATAACATTATATAGATGCTAGAAAATAAATAAAACTTCTTATTTCTTTGTTTTTCATTCGTTAATAGCGAAAACGGTTTACACACATTTACACCTTTAAATATATCGTCAAAAGTGCTAATCCTCCATCTTTATTAAATCTCGGCACTTCATTAAATCTTCCGGTGCTTCATTAAATCTCAACAAAGCTGATATAATGGAAATTCTGCACTGTGATGATGATACGCCAATCATAAATAAATTGAGTGATGGCAAAATTCGCGATATGATATTAAATAAAAAAGGTAAAAGTAGTGACGATAAATGTGGAGAAAAAAAAAACCCATTGATAATCTTATGCAAACAATTGATCATACAATTAAAGGTTTTGAACAAAGAAGCTTTATAACCAAACAGAAATAATGTCCATCTACAGGATAAAGAAAACTACTTTCCCGTAAACCAAAATTACTGAAATAACAAATGTTAATTCAAATATTTAAACGAAATGATAAAATGTAATTTTATCATTTCATTTCGTTCACACATTCTAAATTATTAATGTGTATATTTTTTCTTAGAAATTTCTTTTGCCCTATTTTTTACATTAAATAATATGTTTTAATTGATTAACTTAACTTTTGCCATTATTTTTAATAAAAATAGTGTTTTATAGTGTATTTAGTTAATATTAAATCTGAATTTTATTCAAATTCTATAATCTGGAAAAATCGAAAATCCGGAATCGGCAAAGTCCTGACAAGTCCGGATTTTCGAGGTTGTACTGTATTAAGGTTAATTTTTTAATTATTTTAGCACAAACAGTATGATTGCCCAATTCAGTTTTTCTCGTGAATTGCCGAGAGTACATTAGCATCTCTTTCCATCCATCTCCATCTGCTTAATATTGCATTTTAGATTAACGGAACTAACATATTTTCATATTCTGCTTAATTATTGCAGTTAATTTTTAAAATTACTTTTTATAAACAGTGTGATTGCGCAATTCAATTAGTTCTTGTGAATTGCCAAGAGTACATTAGTATCTTTTTCCATCTCCATCTTTTAAATGTTGCATTTATGTTAATAGATTAACTGAACCAGCTTATTTTCATATTCTGGCTAATTATTAAGGTTATTTTTTTAATTATATTTGCATAATACAAATTTTTTTATTTTGAAATATAGATATGAACCCTGTAAAGAGATATTTTCCAAAAAGTGGTATTAAAGCAGTGATTTAGGCGCAAATAAAAATGCAATCATTTTGGCAGGGATATAATTCATTGCTATATATATTTTTATTTATTAAAAATTAATATTTGTTATTCTCTTTAGTGAAAACTGATGTTTTACCAAACATAAATGTTTGTTTTCATTGTAAAGTAAATTTCATCGGATAAGAACTTTATATAATTTTTGTTTTATATATTTTTTTACCTGAAATTGTCTTGAAATTTTGTAAAGTTGGTGTCCTGAATTTTCATATTCTACCAGTACTACCCGTGATGTATATACAATAATTTTCAATTAAGTAATTTAGTCACATTTAAAATGCATTACCTCTTAAATTCTTAAATTAGAATTAAATTAATTCAATATTGGTAATATATATATATATATATATATATATATATGTATATATATACACACTGCTGGACAGTTGCTAAGGATGGATAACACTATCGCTCATAGCAACCACAAAATGAAAGGAAAAAAAATGTGGAAAATTAGAATAAGTGCGGGATACAGTAAGAAGAGATGTGTGTATGCAAATTTTTCATTTCCATGCCTGTTCGTCATGTGACAGTGCTTATAAGAGATTTAAAGGATTTAACACGTGTGGACAGTTGTTGTTCCAAGTGAAAGTTTTACAGGAAATTTTTAATTGACGAACTTTAAATTTTTGGTATGTCTTCCCAATATCACGTAGATGATTTTACACGTGGCCGTATTATTGGAAAGATCAAAGAAGGGTAAAAAATAACAGATGTTACCAGAGAGTTCAACATCACCCACAGCATTGTTTCATGGCTGTGGCAAGCATTTAAAACAACTGGAATGTGTGGTAAGCATCACAAGGGAGGTTGTGTTAGAAGTACGATGCCTGCAGGACACAGGTACATTGTCCTATTGGCAAAAAAGGACCGGCGCATCACAGCTCAGCAGGTGGCAAACCAGTTTCTTGCTACTACAGGACAGTGGATCTCCTGAAAAACTGTAGCCATATGTTTGGGAGAAGGAGGACTATACGCCCGCAGACCTGTTGTGTGTGGCCTATTGTCCAGACTGCACTGTACTGCTCATTTGCACTGGTATCTTGAGCATCACAAATAGACCGAACAGGACTGGACTTGCGTACTATTCTCAGATGAGATAAGGTTCAGTCTGTTATAGGATTATAGACACCAACTGATCTGGCTTGAGAGTTGTACTGCTTATCATCAAAGAAAATATCCAGGAAAGGGACCGATATCCGACATGCAATATTATGGTATGGGCCGGCATCATGATCAATGGCCGCACGCCCCTACATGTGGTTGCAACTGGGACTATGACCAGCCAACGATACATTGATGAAGTTTTACTGCCTCATGTTTGCTTTTTCTGTGTTGCTGTCGGTAATAAATTTGTTTTCACGGACGACAACACACCATGTCATCGAACACTCGTTGTTCAGGATTGTCTAGTCAGCGAGGGTATTCAATGCCTTGTATGGCCATCACATTCTCCAGATCTGAACCCCATTAAAAATGTTTGAGATGCTTTGGGGAGACGACTTGCTGGTCAAAAATATCCTCCAACAAACAAGAACACCCTCATCCGTGCACTGATGGAGGAGTGAGATAATTTGCCTCAACAGCTGCTGCATAATGGTATACAAAGCATGACACGATGTTTGGAATGTTGCATCACACTCCACGGTGGACATGTCCCATACTGACACCTTTCTCAAAGGTGCCTGCTGTCGTTCATATGCATTTTTCCATTTCTTCGTACACAGCATCAAATGAACACATTTTTCCTTTCAGATGTTTCAAAACTTTCTGTATTTTTCAGAACAATAAATGATCTTTATTCTAATGTCCGAACAGTGTGGCAACAATACTTTATCTTGCTGTTCCTCCACCGCCTCTTAATGTTGTGCTACATTGCAATTTGTAATCTGTCCTTAGCAATTGTCCAGCAGTGTATATATATATATCCGCAAAAGCCTATAATCCTTAATACATTTTGGATTTAAACAGTTAAATTTACAATAAATTACAATAGTATATTAAATTCTGCTACAGTTAATTCTGAGGATAAAAAGTTATTTTTGAGCAGAACTTAGCTCTGGGATATAAATACCTTGACTTTATACAGAAATAAAGTTTTATTATAAAACAAGAAATAATGACTGTTCATAGATTGTATGAAAATATATTAAAACAAAAATCCTTCAATGATAATTAAATCTGTGTTTGAAAATTTAAAAACAAGTAACAGAATTTATAATATTAGCTAATTTTGCTTTAAATGTATTGTAGAGTGATTTTTAATTAAATAACTCAAGATGTACCAATAACTCATTTTTACACATTAGTTTATGCAGCAATGACCTATAATCTGCAAAATTTTATAATTTTCGCAACCTCTGGTCTCAAGCTGTGTGAATTAGAGGGACTCTACTGTACATATATATGAAACTTCAATAAGTCATCACTCAAGCACTCAAGGGACTAAGAAAATTTAACGATTTAAGCAGAGTGGAGTAACTAGTGAAAGTACTGAATCTGTATTACTGTAATCATCATTTAAATTTAAAATTTATGATGATATGCATAACAATTTATATAAATTAATAGTTAATATTAATACATTATGTAAATTACAAAAAAGAAATTAACTTTACCTCTTTTAAGGTTTATTTGAATGCATATTCTTTATAATTCTTACATATTCTTAATTATATATTCTTATATATTCTTAATTATATATTCTTATATATTCTTATTTATATATTCTTATATGTTAAGCTTCTTTATATATTCTTAAGCTTTAATACGACAATTTTACTTACTCATTATGATACCAAGTACTTATCTAAATTTGATTGATATGTACACTTCTTAGTGAAATTGGTTTTCTTCTCTAAAACATTTAGAGCTCTGAATTCATAATCTGTAGTACCTTGAACTAATGTAAGGTAATATTGTTATGCCGAGATTTGACAGTTCTAAATTTAAGTAATAGTTCAAAATTATGTAATAGCTTAAAATTCGTTATTTTCCCCTTTCCCTTCAAAATTCTAAATTTATTTGTTGTTTTGGAATATTTCGGCGATTTATTTCCCCTTTAATGTAATTTGTTATCTTTTTAATGTTTTTATTATTCAAAATTGTGCGCAATGTGCCTTTAAACGTTAAATAATCTTTTGCTAATCTTTCGGTTTCTCGCTCGCGTCTTTTAACTTAACTTCAGTTCATTCACGAATCTGCGTAAAAAAAAGGCACTTTTTAAGACGAAGCTTGGCCTTGAACCGCTTATCAGTTAAAACACCTGCATTTAGGGTGCTAGGACATCCGGTGGGTTGCTGTGCGGCGGGTTGCCGCATCGGGAGATGTGATCTTTTTTTGATTCTTGGCATAACAGCGTTTTGTTTCCGCAGTGTATGCATGAGCGCTCGGCGCAAAGCGCAGGGTTTTCGCTCGCCAAGTTTGGCGTCTCCTGGGAAGGCAAGCGTGTTGCCGGGGGATTCGATTCCTGTCCGGCACTGTTGGAGGTGGTGTTTTGATCGTGCGAAGATCCGTGGAACGGGCCCCAATGCAAGGGCGCCCGTCTCCCGCGGTCGCCGTAAGGATGCTTTTAATCAAATTTCCAAGCCAATTTATGCAGCTTGACCAAGATTTTGAAGTGTGCTCCTAATGAGGACATCGTGACTGTCGGGATCCAAGTTAATGCTGGCATAGTTGCCTTTGTCTGAAAGGTGTATCATCGACCTCAACAGTTTTTCCTTAATCCTACAGTGTTTGCAAAGTGTATCATCGATCTCAACAGTCCTTCCTTAATCCTACATTTCCACCAAATCGTTACAGGCTCTTGCATGCCAGCGAATAATTCATATATTTTCTAAAACTTCATGTGCAGCGGTCTCCAAACTTCAGTGATATGTGTATCGTCATTCCAGTCATAAGTGCATCGTCATTCCACTCACGCAACTGTCCTTATTGCCGGCTCAAGTCATTCCAGTCACAAGTGCATCTCTCCACATTTTTAGTGCTCCACAAGTATTTCTTCCAATAAATACTTCATTAAAATGATCTAGTGATGAGACTGTAGTGCTCCCTCTTCATATATTTCTGTGTAGGCGCAATATTTTCTTGAACGATACAAATTTCACAGATGCTAAGGTCTATCTACAGTAGGACGATTATGTTTCCTTTTTTTGATTTAGTAATAAGTGAAATTTGTAAAGAGATACAAGATCAGTGCAGCCTTAAGCTTGAAGTTTATAAATTTGTATTTGTGATTTTGATCTGGTCATAGGGAACTGCAAGTGGCAATATATTGTTCTCTTACAAATCCAAGCTGTATTATTGAGTACATCAATAATTTGCTCTCTGTTATTTTTATTCTCAACATTTTTGGAGGTGGACAGCCAGCTCCAGGCAGACCAAGCTCTGGTCTTCAGATCAGAGTGGATTCTGTTTCCTGGGTTTTGTTTTATTTTTAAATTTACCAATGAATATTCAAAGTGTTAATTGAGTTTTATTTTAATTGAAGTTAATTTTAATTATCCCTTTTGCAATGTACTAACCACTAAAATAGCTGAATAAGAATTATATAAAATCTAACTTGTTTATGTTTGGAAGCACTTAAGTAATTGTTAATAAAAGTTAATTTTTAATTTAACAAATGAGTTGTGAATTCTTTAGTTATTGTTGGCTGTGCTATTTATTTATTTAAAGGTAAGTGGATTTTTTTGAAGTTAGATGGTGTTGAAGTGTTTTAGAAGTGTTACACAGTTGAGCACAGACCAAGCTGTAGGTAATAACCAAAGAAACAAAATAAATAATAAAAATTATAAAAGCAAACTTTATTTATTGTCAAAATCTATACGATCAGGCTAATGTAAAATGTAATGATTAAATATAAATATAATAACTTAGAATAATGTAATGAAATGTAATGTAAATAACTTAAAGAAGAAGAATAAATTAATAATAAAGTATATTAATAGTATAATTTCAAAAGGGAGTAAAAGCAATATAACAATATCGAAGGGTTTCTAAGGATTCAAGAACTTGTGTTTTATTAGATGGTTTCCTCATTTTCACTATCATCACTAGAACTTTCTGGCTTTCCTTCTAAAAAGAAGTGTGGTAACATTCGGTGGCAGAAATATTTAAAAGTATTGTAATAATGCATCTAATTTAATGCAGTTAATTTAAAAGTATTGTAAAAAAAAAATGCATTTTTATTTTATTATTGCATATAATATTTTTATTCTTTTGTGCTGAAATTGTATTTATTTCCTTTGATTTTACATTAAGGGTGCTGCTTTAGCTCTGACTCAATATTTGATGGCTGTATCTAATTTGCCTCCTGGTACTGAAAAAGAGAAAGAGCCAACTGTTAATAGTCCACCTGTGAGTGATACTGGAGGTAGCACTTTCAATGCTGAAAATGATCAGAACCACCCAGTTATAACTCCTGTTGCTAGACACCGTCGAATTCGATCTAAGGTTTCATCTGTTCCTGGAACTAATCCTCAAGAAATGCAACGTTTTACTGAGATGGGATTTTCTCGCAGAAATATTGAAATGGCTTTTAGAGCTTTAAGTAAGAATGTTATATTTTTTATTTTTGAATATTTAATCAGTACTTATTTTTTCATATGAACTGTGAAACTTTAAACTGGAAAACAAAATTGTATTAAGCACAGAAATTTATTGATAAAATGTATTAACTGATTTCAGTAGTATGGCTGTGGTTAGGCTGCCTGCAACTGCAGTCGCAGATAGAGTTGTAGTAGGAAACCTGCAAATGGGCTTCCGTCAGATTAGTCAGACGGTTGTCTTCTGGGGGAAAAAATTGTTATATTCCGTTTAGGTCGATATTATGATGACTGCAATATACAAGTATAAGAAATTTTCATATATTTTTAAATTCAAACTCTTTTTTATAGCTATGTTGTGTAATACATATTTGACTGTAGCTATAATATAAGAATAAATACTTTAGAAAGTCATTGGGCATATCGTTCCAGCTAACATGTAATAATGAAAATAATTTCAATAAAATCAAAGCCCCCAATTCCCTCCTCCTATATGTATATAGGAGGAAACAATTCCATTTTTCAAGATCTATTTTAATGTTATATATGCATTAGTGAGATCTAAAAATAGTATATTTTTAAATATTTTCTTTCTTAATAAAGAAAAGTTATAAAATAATTATGTTTTATCTATAACAGGATTTTTTTAATGATAAATTTAAAACATTACACAAAAGGAATAGCAGGAAAAAATAATTTAAAATTCTTAAAACATAAATTATTAAATATAATAAATAAGAGTAAATTATTAAATTATAAGAACAAATTTAAAAATGCTTTTGAAAAATATATTATTAAATATTATATTAGAATTCATTTTAAATATTTACAGAAGGGAAACCTTTTTGCCATTTATGAAAAAAATAAAATTAATAACAAAAAGTAAAAATAATTTACTCAGTTTATTATATACATAAAAATTGTGCATTATTAAATAATTAAAAAAAATAAAAAAACGGTTTATAATTAAATCTTTTTTAAGAATATATTATTATATATAATATTAAAAATTATTAAAAAAAAATAGCTGCTTGTAATTGATTGGTTGAATATTATGAAATGGAAGAGACAATTTGCTGAAATATAAGTTAAGCATAAATTTAGTGCTATTAAATCATATTCCTTTACTAGAAGTACATGCGTAAATATTTTATATTTTTTCTTCACAACTTTACCAGCGTTTTTCTGAGAAGGAGTAAAATGTCACTTTTACCTTTCTCTTATTCTCTTTTTTCAAAATAAAGCACACACATGCAGGCCCGTGGAAAGCGAGGAGAGAAGGGGCCTCTCTGGGCCCCCGTCCCGTCATATGTGCACCTAATTTTTTCTATCTGGGCCGAGTTCCGAAGCATACCGGGGAGGGGGGGGCTCCAGCTCGGGTCTATTAATTAGAAAATTTTATGTTCAAATACTTCTTGTCAAGTTCCTTTGCTCAAGGAATCGCTCTATTTTAATGTTATATATACATTTGTAGGAGCTAAAAACCGTAAAACTCGACTCTTTTATCAGTAATTTATTTTTAAATATATTTGAAGTATTATAATTTAAATAACACTGTCGTCTAACGTTAGTAAATTAAATATAATGGGCTACCTTCCGTTGTAAGATAACGACCATCCGGTTAATTTGACGGTTGCCCACTGGCAGGTAGCTCAATGCGTGTCCGCACTTGACGGCAGCCAACTTATATCATTTCCGCAACCGCACATGCAGGCAGCCTAACCACTTTGCAGTAGTACAAAAAAAAAGTCTCTTTAGGATAAAAACACACAGCAGCTGACTCAGTCAAAGCCAGAGAGGTTTCTGTCATGGAAGCATTACACACATAACTCAAGAAGTATGGCATTGCTATCTATCAAAAATAAAATTGAAAGGGAAAACCAAAGGGTTAACCTTCATTACCAAACTAAAGTGAGTTACCAATTAAGCCAAAACAAACAAGCACACTCAAACTATTTGTAAATCAGAGATGGTAAATCAAGAATTTGCAATCCATGGATGGTACCTCATGTCATGCCCAACATGTGTGGCAATTGCACACATCAACAAACCCACGTCATGCATCTCCAGGATACGGTCTCAATCCCCAACTGTTAACTGCTGGTAGGCTGAATAATGACATTAGATCTGTCACTAAACATAAGGGGAACTATGATTCCAAGAATTGAGTTCGATCAGAGGTCTATGCGTCATTGAATTCTCAGATAAAATTTGAAAAAATATGCAATATTGTATCAATATGCAAAAATATGTAACATTGTCACCATCAAGGAATTTTACAAGATGAACAGCATTGAGCCTGTTGCTAACAGCAATACAGGTTCTAGGTCTGATACAAGATGTATCATAAAAGACAATCAAGCCCTTGATCCCAAGAGCCAAAATTTTTCCATTGCAGGTCCAGGGTTCCTGGATAAGAGCAATATCAGCTCTACCATTTAACAGCCTTTTGCTAAGAATAGCAGAGGCAGAACGACTGTGATGCAGGTTGATTTGCACGACATTAAAGGCAAAAGGAGGGCAGAGAAAACCTAGGAGAGAGTTGCCTTCCTAGTAACATGACAATGATCAGTGTCTGGCACAATGTCATTGTCAAAATCCTGCATGCATTTTTCCTGTTCATCATCAGAAATCAGAGGGTTAGCATGTAGTGTAATATCAGAACCGGAAGCAATTTCCAGATCATCAAGTTTAGGTATCATAGTATCAAGATTAGTGCTACTTACCTGAGAGGAGGTTGCCTTATCTTCTGGCTGTACCTCCATCTCCAACTTCCCTTTGGGACTCTCGTTTGGGTCCTGAAGAATCTTGAAGACTCCTCGGTCCAAACCGGTGTAAGCACCAAGGTCAGCTTTGCGAATCACATCCGCAGCCTCCGAGTCCACCTCGAAGATCCATCTTACAGAGAGGGGTTCCACAAAATTTTGAAGAACATGCCACTCCTCAGACTTCAAAACCGGGTTGAAACGGTTCAGCCGTTTCAGCAAAACGCTCGGCTCCTTAATATATACATCTCTGGTCTTAAAGGCCACCTTGACGGATTTGGGAAGATCATTGGCACTCAAGACTTTAAGTGCCTCACCCAGAACCTGTCTGTTATTGTGGAAGGTTTTCTTAACCCATTCCACAGTATTTGCATCATTACACTGAAGAACCAAGGCTCCAGCATATAGGCCAGAGCCATGAATCTTTGGAAGTTGCTCACCAGTGGGGATCTCATCTATTTTATTGAGAGTCACCACCTGGATGATGTCAACCTCTTCCTTGCTCAGCTTACTTGAAGAGAAGGAATCCTTGATGACTGCCATCTTTATAACCTGGACTGCCTGAGCATATGATCCAGGTTGGATTTCTGTCCTTGATCTTTTCTTATTGACCAGATCCATAGCTGCCAACTTATTTGGAGTAAAAATCAGAAGATTTTTGAAAAAAAATCAGAATAGCGCGTAAAATGAGTTTTACGGAACAAATCGACATAATCTGATTTTCAAAGGACACAATGTAAATAATGCACAAATATGTGAAACACACAACTGTTTTGAGATCTCTTTGGAAACAGTTGTATGCATGTTCATTTGTACATTATTTACATTGTATCCTTCATCTCTCAAAATATTTTGACAGAAAGTTACGTTATGTAATGATGAAAAATGATATAATTCTATTATATTTAGAAAATGCAAGTTTGACAATTGCGTTTAAGAACAGGGTTGTTTAAATACATGGGCAAATTTAATTTTAACACATCCCTTTATATTAATTCTAAACTATGATTTTGTTATCTATAATAACTCATGCTTTTATTTTGTCAGTTTTGTCAAAATTAAATCATTACAATAGTCAGGATTTATAAACTTAATTTCACAAAAAAAAATTATTTTACAATTGGGAAGACACAAATTTTTTGTTCTTAAACTGCAGTATATTTTTAAACACATTCATAAAATTATCATGTATTATTAAAATGTGCATTGTCTAGTGTCTACACATAAATAAAAATTGGTGGCAGTATATTTTAAAGAAAATGTTTATTTTGTTCAAAATATCTTTTCATAAAAATGTGGCAGAAAGGGCTTCAGATAGAAAAAGATTGAATTTCATGATCGTACTATTTATATGAAAATAATTAAAAAATTAACTTTTATAATCAACCAAACTATGAAAATAAGCTACTTTAGTCCAGTTAATGTGCAACAATAAGGAGAAGGAGATCGATGGAAAAGGATAATTGCGCAATCTCGGAAACGCTCGCGAAAAAAAAACTGAATTTCACGATCGTACTATTTATGTGAAAATAATAAAAAAATTTGCCTTTATAATCAACCAAAATATGAAAATAAGTTAATTTAATCAAGTTAATGTGCAACAATAGGGAGATGGAGATCGATGGAAAAGGATAATAGCGTTCTCTCGGCAACCGCTGCAGAGATGAAAAAAAAAAAATTACTATTTATATGAAAATAATTAAAAAGGTGACCTTTATAATCAACTGAAATATAAAAATAAGCTAGTTTAGTAAAGTTAATGTGTAATAATCAGGGGATGGAGATGGATGGAAAAAGGCAATTATGTACTCTCAGCAAAGCCTGAAAAGAAAAGACTGAATTGCTCATCTTAAAATTTAAGCGAAATATAATTTGTTTAGTAAAATAATTCTTTATTTTTATTCGCACTATAAAAATAAATTAGATCTATTGTTCTGATATGAAATCATTAGAAGAAAATGGATGCAAACTGGTAATTTTGGACTCTCAACAAAAAGGGGTAAAAGTAAAACAAATATTTTCAAATGCTGTGCGAAGTTTTTTCTTCTGTTTCCCCTTTGAGTCCAATGACAAGATATGTATTAATGATATATATGATAACATACATCACGGTGATTACGGAGACAAAAATCTACAACCTACAACTTTTTTTTTTATTCCTTTCTGTGGGGGATTTTATGCCTACACTTCCGGGTTAGAAAGACGAGCATTGTCTGCCGTCCGTTTCTTGAACGCTGCGTGCTGGAAGTACCAGAATAAATAGAGCTTGTCACACGAGAACGTCTGCGTTCATTGCCGCGTTCATTGTCTGCGTTCATTTGGATTGCTTATCACACGAGAACGCATGCTTGGCGACATTTTGGTGTAAAAATATAAATTTGGCGATAAATCGGCAAATTGGCGCGATTTTTAGGCGTAATTAGTAAAAAATATTAAAAATCGTAAAGAAATCGATTACGCGCGTAAAATCGTAAAATAAGAGAATTTTCGTAAAAATTACGAAAAATTCGTAAAAGTTGGCAGGTATGCAGATCTCTTGGGGAAGGTGTGGCTCCTTCCGACCTAAGTCATTTGGTGCCTCCGATCTTCTCTTTGACAGCACCAGCTTTTGCAAGCTTCTGGTCTAGCTGCCTAGGCATGCGCTTCCTCCTGCACCTCTGTGCTTTTGTGAGTATATCCTGTGTCACAGCTGTGGTTTTAGTGTGTCAGTCACCAAAGCTCGCGACTCCACTTCCTTCCACAGCCAGACTGCAGGTTTCCTCCTTTTTACCAAGATTCAACCCCAAAGGAGTTGTCTCAGTGGCTGACTGGGATTCACCCAAGGGTGTGCCCAGTCCTTCAACACTTTCTCTGCGGCAGCATGAAGAACCAGAGAATGGAACATCTGATTTCTCCATGCTGTAACCACTAATAGAGAAAAAACCCATGGATTACTTCCAGTTCGATCGGAGCTCCCGCTGGGCTCCGTCTCCTCACACTTTTCTAACGTGAAAAGTGTAACCACCAGAGTCATTCGCAAAGCTAGATGATGAGGAACGGGCCATAACGTGCACCAGGTGCACAGGACCCAAGGATCAACAAAGATCCAAGAGGGATTTCTCGATATGAAACGCCCACCCACCATCCAACTAACGCAACCAAGGGATTCAACCTCTGGAACCGTTTACTACAAACGTTTCTTAAAAGCAATACTAGAGATGCACGCCGCTTTGCCCTTTTCGCAACACAACCGTTCCCGAGCTCAAAACGGTATACCTTACGGCAGAGACCGAAGGGTGGTACTAAGGCCCATAGAGCAGAAGTGATGTTTACTAGGGGCTCAGCATTGATGCAGTCTGCAGCTAGAAGAAAAAGATTGCTAGGGTACCTCGGGATTGCAGCACCCGTATCCACAAAAAAAATGGATCCCTGAGGATTTTACAGAGTGAGGCTAGGTGCCTCACTTCCAACCCCCAACCTGGAGGACCAGGATGCCTCATTTAGTCAGGAACCTCACCTTCGACCTGTCCGGCAAGGGAGACCCTACCAGTAGCAGAAGCTACAGCCAGCATAGCTCTTAGGATCATTGGAACATACAAGCTCCACCACCGCGTCAAGGCACAAGCATCAGTTAGTGGAGGACCAAATGTATACTCGGCCATGTTGGCAAAATGGCCTTACCTAAAAACAAATAGGAAAAACAATTAAAAATTGATTTTTATCTACTGGAATATATAGGAATATGTGCAAAATATAAAAAATTTATAAATGGTCATGCAACCAAATACTTTTTTTTTTATTTCACATGGAATGACCCATATGCCCTAATCATTTCATATTAAACAAGAAAGATCAATCATTCATAAAGCATTGATTATGAAATACTTTCCAATTTCAATGAAATTTTATTCAAACATCTCTAAAATGTGATACATTCCTCATAAACATATCTTTTAAATTATCACAATACTATATTAATTTATTATATTTGAAAACTTAAAATTTCATCGAAAAAAAATGAACTTCATTTAAATGACAGCATTGAAATATAAATTGCCTGTTTTAAACATCTCTAAAATGTGATACATTCCTTGGTAATATTTTTAAAATTATCATAATACTACAATAATTTATTATATTTGAAAACTTCATCGAAAACAAATGAACTTCATTCAAGTGACATCATCAAAATATTTATCACCTGGCTCTCTATATAAAAGCAGCATTTCATTCATTAACATTTTTCCATTCCTTTCATTCATCACAATACTATACTAATTTATTTTGTTTAAAAACTAATTTAAAACCATAGAGGTACAAGTAATTTAATTCTATGCTTCATCGGAAAAAATTGTCTTCTTCTCTGTGTAAAATCAATAAATGTTTCATTCATATCAGCTATATTGCAGACTCCATGAACTAAATTTTGCGCTAAAGAAATGCAGCAATTCTTATACAACTCGTTCTACATCTTTTGGTGTTTACATTCTCCATAAGTGAAAATTAGGCTTCGTTGTAGAAATAATCAGAGTTTGATGATTATTTAAACTCAAATATATTGTAATTGCGTTGTTTTCGTGTACAGATGCACAGAATATAAGCAAAAATAAAGTGGTTTTAGGATGGATACAACACTAAATATGAATTAAAAGGAATCTTAAAAATCACGGGTTTGATACAAGATGGATGCCATATTTTATTGTGAAGTGGGTCACATGATCTCTTCATATAATGGTCATGTAATCTCTTCATATAAAGGGTGTAATTATTATTTTAATTTTTATTTAAAAAACTATGGAACATATTTTGCTGAAATTGTTTTTACATATTTTACGGGATAATTTGAATATTTCCTAAATCTTTCGAAGCAGTTTGTGAATTTTAAATTCGCTTAAAAAATGTTTGAAAAATTATGTTCCATAGGGTTCAATCCAAAACTAATTGGATGATATTATTCATTTATATTCCCATAGGTCCCATAGACTGTTTGAACAACATACTAAAATTTCATTTTGATAAATTCATTTTTATGGCAGTTATCATGCTAACGGACAGACAGACAGAATGAACAAAGTCATAAACACTTTTCAACTATTTTGTAAAGTGTTAAAAATTAATATATGAGAGCCAGTACTTCAGTTTTTAGAATGTGACAATACCAAAAATAACAGCTTTCATTGCAGAGGATTTTTTTTTATTTGAGCTTTCACATGAACATTAGCTGTTAAAAATAATTTTATAGCATTTCTCGTTCTTTATAGTGCCCTTTTAAAGTTAATAAGGCAGTGACAAAACAGGGATCTAAGGTATGACAAGTCGAAGGGATGTTTGAGCTATGATGTATTATGACTTTCTACAAGGCTTGACACAGGGGTGGGATTCCGGCCACTCAATTTGTTGCTCATGTCTTAGAGCGAGTCGGGTGGCCTGGGTTTTCGACAGGGTTGGGATAGTCCAGTAATTAGTGTGAGGGGGTTGAACTCAAATGACGAACTCAGTTTGATTCTTGCCTCTGCCCAAACTGTCTCAGTGTTCACATAGAGTACAGGTATGTTAAATATGTGGATCTGTAAGTCCTTCCGTAACTGATTTTAAAAAAAGGCGGGTGCTATCCCTGTGGATGCCGCCTCAATGGATTCCAGTCTAAATTGGATGATACTTCTCGTCTGTCTAAACACATACCTTACACCTTTAGGTAGATCGGATGGTCTTGATCAAAAAAGAAGGTTTTACATAGCAACAATGTGTTTGTCCATCGAATGAATTCTACCTGATGAACCACTATCCAAAGCAACAATTTGCAATTGGTTTAAAGAATTCCATCTTGGACATAGGAGTCTCTGTGATGAATTTCATGAAGGTCAACCAAAAACTGCTATGATGTAAGAAAACATTCATGCTGTTCAATAAATGATCACTTTAGATCACCATGTCGTATTTGATGAAATTGAGGCATCTTTGAATATTTTAAGGACCCTGGTGCATTGAATTTTATATGATCATATAAAAGTCAAAAAGGTATGTAAGCATTGGATTTGACATAATTTAACTCAAGCTCGAAAGGATGCTTTTGTCAAATGGTGCAAGGAAAGTCTCAAAAGATTCAACTCTGGTGCCTCAAAATATTCCTTTGATATTATAACATGTGATATTGTGATGTGAAATGAGGATTTATTACTATAAACCTGAAACTCAAAGTAAACCAAATCCTACAAGAGTTGTTTGTGCACAAAGTGTTTAAAAGAAAATGATTGCGGCATTTTTTAGTAAATTCTACCATCTTGCAACTACTGCTTTGGAGGATCATAACAGTAAATGTTGATCGGTATACAAAAATTTTTTTGCCAGAAATAATTGTTCAAAACGGAAAAAATAATGTCAAATGTCGTATCATTCATGACAATGCAAGCTTACACACTGCATTTCAAACTATCAATTATTTGAAGCATGAAAAAATTGATTTGATGAGTCATTGTCCTTATTCACCTGATTTAGCACCCAATGATTTTTTCGTGTTTCCAACAATCTGAAATACAATATATAGTCAATGATTTAACAGTTTAGAAGAAACAGTTGAAACTTATAAGTTATATGTTTGTGCTATACCAACTTCTGAATGGCATAACTGTTTTAAAAAGTGGTTTATTTGAATGAAAATATGTATTGATGCTAAAGGTGAATATTTTGAAAAGCAATAAAACGATTTATTTTCATACAAAAGTATCTTGTGTATTATTTTTAACTTGCTTTTACTTATAGCTTGCATACTAACCTACG
This sequence comes from Amaurobius ferox, assembly GCA_951213105.1. Lineage (NCBI taxonomy): Eukaryota > Metazoa > Arthropoda > Arachnida > Araneae > Amaurobiidae > Amaurobius > Amaurobius ferox. The sequence continues at coordinate 48,547,077 of OX578133.1, forward strand.
TATTATAGTTATTAAACTTACTAGAATCCATCCTAACTCAGGACTTTTGATCTTCTTGGCAATCGGACTTGTGTCAATATATGAAAACATAGCATTTGAGCAAAATGAATTTGAACTTTAGTAAATAAACTAAAGCATAATGGATTTGATTTTTGATTGTATTTCGAATAAAAAATATAAATAATTATAAAAATTCCACGTGACTCACAGCCACAAACGACATGATTGGTCAATAGTCTAGCAACAAAAAATGTTGCTGAAGTCTTGAACAGCTCAGACACACAAAAAAACTGTATTTGTGTCTTGTTTCTTTTGGTGTGAATATGAGAAAGCAGAAATTTTGTGTCAAGACACAGGATTTTTGTGTTTGTGTCTACCAGTGTGAAGGCGGCTTAAGGATCTATTTAATTTGTATATGTTGATTGAAGTTGTTGATGTACTGATGTGATAGAAAATGATGTTACAAGCAGCAGTTAGTAACTGTTGCACATAACATCATTTGCAGTCACATATTATTAGTTTTTTATAAATTGAAATTTAAATATTAGCACTAATTTATTGTATTGTTTTGTTTTCAAAATGTAAAGTCTGGCTTATTAATTTGCAGATACTGTTGATTCAGATTCAGATTTTCCTAGTAAATTAGAAGCTATTGTTAGTTGGCTTCTAGAACATGAAGACCAAATTCTTGATGAATCTGATGATGACAGCTCAACATCCTTTGAAGCATATTCTGATTCGGATTCATTTTCTGCTGATGATGAAATTGATGCATTAAAAGAAGTATGAATTGTCTTCATTACTTTATTAAGATACAAGTACTTTTATAATTTATTTCATCTAAATATTTAAGACATTTCCATATTTTATATATGTTTCTAATGTAGTGAAAACTAATTCAGTATCAAGTAGGGGATGTAAAATCTAAAATATTTATAAGTAAATTTAATCTACTTGTCAATAAAAGTAATTATATATACTCATGTATAAGTCAACCCCCTACTTTCAGAGAAAAAAATTGGAGAAAATCCAAAACTCACGTAAGTCAATCCCAAAAATAGAAAAAAGAAATTTTCAATAAATTATTCAAAAACACTTGAAAACAAATATATATATATATATAATAATAATAAAATGTAATTTCCATAATAAAAATTTCATTGGAATCCTTTAAAGTTTGATTCCAAGCAAGTAGGCCTATGACATACGAGCGTTGCCTCCTGTGCATTGTGGGGACACTTGTTCTCGTTGGACAAGCTCCAGATATTCTTTTATCCCCAGCATGCAGCATCCTCAAAACGGATGGGACTCATGTGTCATAGGCCTAATATAGTTCGAGTCAAACTCGCCTAATAGTTTAAAAAAGATTGGCATATCATATAAATATTAGCAGTCTACTATGTCCATGTCATAAAAATCACTGTTATTGTCATTTATAAAAACCCCATCATCAGCTATGCTATCAATTACTAAAGCAAAATTCATTGTTAAAACAATATTTCTTGAACGATTTCTTGACCATTTTCTGCAGGTATCACATCCCTGTCCCAAGCGTCCTTGACTCACTGCGCAATCAAAACAATATCTGTCTTCTGCCTGTTATTTGAGCTGATTTTTTCGTTAACCGTTCTCTGACAGTGACTCACTGTACGTCATTGGCCTTGTGACTCACTATGAGGCCACTTGTAACAACTCTTTCACTTCAACTTAGGAACTTGCTGCCTCATCTGCAACCCAGTGATAATTTCATTCAGTTTCAAAAACTCACTTTGAGGGGGAGTACTGTAACGAACTCTCATAAGGCAGTATTATATACCTTGAGCTGGAGACGTCTTTAGCTCAACACTATGATACTGGCCTGCCTTGCTTTGGCTCTTGGATCAAACCCTGGCACTGCCAAGTTGGTGATTTCGCATTCTCACTACAAACTCAAGCCAGCAAGGTCCTTTGCAAAAACTATTATAAGCCCACAGCAGTACATTACCCTAAATGTTCCATTAAATTAACTTTATATAAATTTTTTCTGTTGAAAACACCTCCGACACACTGAAGCTGTCTATCCTTGTGGACCACACTACAACAAATTATTAAACTATTATTATTTACTACAACATTTCACTATAACACTAATTTAAAAGGAACATTCACATTACTAACACTTTAATAACCACACATTACTAACTACCACATTATTAACTTTCGAAAATATTACAAGCACTTCAACTTTTTAAAATATTACAAGCACTTAAAAAAAAAAATTCTAAAGACTTCTTTTCAGCACTATGCTTATAAATACACTTCAACTTGATATCCTTGTAAAGGGAAACACACAACTTTTTCCCTTTCAAGTACAAACTTTGTTGCTTCTGGAGGTGTGCTAACCTTTTAAATGCTATACTTAAATGCTCAAAACATGCAAAAAGATTGAATGACAAAAACATGAAAGAAAAAATGAAAATAAAAATGTGGCAAAAGGATATTTGAAAAGTATGTACTATTCAATTTATATTTTAAGAACAACATGTATATCTGCTGTGCCATTCATAAAGGTGTTTTCTGAGTATTGAATTTTGAAAATACATGCATTTAATTGATCAATTCATTCATCACTTGGTCATAAGTGATCGCCATAGGTAGCTTGCTGCATTTTGAAAATGCCACAGTGTAGTAGTTTGAGATCCATTATGGCTTACTTGAAAAAGAGTATTTTTAACTCTATAGTTCTATAAAGCAAAACTTTGTTAATAGCACATCATATAACAAAAAAGTAATGGTATCAATTGGTTGCAAAAGCAAAAAAAGGTCTATAAAAAAAATACAAATCAATCACATCAACAAAAGCAAGAAGTAAAAAACATACACAAAAAGTATTGTAAAAATATCTGGAATAAAAAACTATGAAATTATGTAGTAAATAAAAAGAAAATTAAGGAAGCAGGCTCTGTTTCAAAAGCTGAATGAACTAACACTATCAAAAACTTCAAAAAGTATATGTTCAAATTGCTATAAATATATCAATTAATAAAAACCTGCAAAAGTTAAGAATATAACAAAAAATAAATTAAAATAACTGGTTTCAGAAAGCTGTATGAACTACTACTTCAACTAAACTTAAAAACGTTTAAACAAATTACTTTTGCTCAAACAAGATACTTTTCTTGTATGGTTACACTAAAATGCTCAAACAAATTACTTTTCTCAAACAAGATATTTTTCTTGTATGGTTGTACTAAATTGCTCAAACGCATTACTTTTGTTCAAACAAGATACTTTTCTTGTATGGCTGCACTATTTTTTTGTTCTGAGGGAGTGTTTTTTTGCTTCTGAAACCATTTCATACTGTTATTTTTTTATTATATTCTGTGTTATTAATGAAATTTTCCATTATGCTTATATTTGTAGTAGTTTGAGCAATGTAATTTAAACCTGTGTTTATAGTTATAAAAGTGCCCCCTCAAAATTTATTTTAATTCTAAATTCATGCTTGGAATTAAACAATTAGAATATCAAAAAGTATTATATATTTCTTATTGATATAAAAGCATGTGCTGCAACAAACTGGCCAATTTCGTAGTATGTCTAATTTTGCGTATCTTGAGTGAAAATTGGTTATGATATTAGGAAAATGTTTAAAAAATTATTTTGAACGTATACTTAATATATAACATACTGAATTGAATAGAGCTAATAAATATATTAACTGTTTTTCTAATTTTATAACAAATTATATTGCAAGATACTGCAAAATTAGTCCAGTTTGCCTTCACTATGGGAAATGCACAGTTTTTCTGCATGTTACATGCTAATTTTTCAGCCATGAGTAAAAATTAATAATATGTAAATTTTGCCTTTCTTCAATTATATTCTTTCTGAGAAGCAAATCTATAGGTGAGGTATCATATATGGTGAGTATTAACAGAGTGTAACATCATTTTGTTATAGAAATGTGCAACATTAAAAATGTATCAAAATATTTACATTTTTATTGTACATTTACTGTTTGTAATATTAAATTTGACTGTTAGAACTGAAGATAAACAGCAAGAACTACCGGATGAATAAGTGCAGATATCAATAATTTCAGTATAAAAATTGCTTCATTGGTAAATTGCCCAATTATAGTGCAATCGCATCCATATGGGAAAAAAAAATCTGTATATAGTATATTTTGTACACTTTATTTGAATCATTGAATCATTTGACATTAAAAGTTAATACTGCTTTCATATTTATTGTTCTAAATTTTTATTTCAAGATCATAAATTTATTTTAAAAATGAAAAGACATTTTATTTGTGTTATTTAGCATAATATAAAATAGAATTTGCTTTCAGAAGATATAGTGAAAATTCTAATGTGTTCAGCCATGACTTTCGCAATTATTAACAATTTTTGATATTATTGGAAAACAATAACTAGTGGTTGAAATTGCACTAGAAACTGATTTGAAACAAAAATGGTTTTAACTCCAGGTAAAGCTAAGAAGAATAAGTTATGCTTGTGGCGGAAAGGATTGTCTAATGTCGGTCTTGTAAGCACGTGGTCCCGTGTTCAGTCCTGGCTCGGAACGGTCGACGCTCAATCGCCACATGCTTTTAATCTTATACCCTATTTTTTTAACCTTCTCATACTTTTTGATTATATATTTGTGATAGCAAACCATGGTGCAAACAAGCTGAACAAAGGAGTTAGATGAATTGACACCAGGTTTGACATTTCAGTTGAACGGGGTTTATGACCCATAAATTCACAAATTGGTGATGACATCATCAGGTGGAAAAGTCACAATGTCTATATGATCTTAACCCATTTTTCTGGGCAGAACCCAAATGGCCTTAAACTATCATAAAAAGCAAGGTCAATTAAACATAAGGAAGGCATGTTTTTCCAAAGCAAGGTAAAAAATAAGTTAAAATTACCTAGCAAAAGAAAGACATCAGGTTGAAAAGATTTTTCGAGCTAGGAAGACGATGAGCAGATTGGTCCAAATTGTGAGAATGATAAAATGTTCATTGTGATGAAAAGTAAAATGTAGTGGTATAGAAATCAACTCCAGAGGATGCAGAGTCGACAAATTCGCTCCCCAGTGCCCCAAGTCAAAGCCAGTGATCTCTAGTGTAGTTAAAATGTACACAAAGTATGTACCCCGGTCGTCCATTTTGTTGCTCCAAGTCCTCTGGACGAGCCGGACGGCCTGGGGCTTTCACAAAGTATGTGCCAGCTATATATTATGACAATCAGGTCAAAATCAGATCTTTTTTATATTTTGGTGAATATTGCATAGTCTCGTATCTCCTCTGAGGTCTCTCTCACAAAAGATTAAATTAATTGTTGTATAAAATTTTATTTGCAAATGTATATTTAATAATGGAGTGCTATCTAAATAAATATTATAATTTAAAAGCTAAATATTGTAGTCAATGACCAATGATTTACTTTTCAGATTAGGTAAGCTGACTCTCACTTTAGAGATAAATTTGGTGGGTTATTCTGGGAGCAAATGCAATGTACACAATTATAACTATACTTACAAGGAAAGTTTATTTAAGTAAATAATAAAATATATTTTTATGCCACATTTTTAGTCTAAAATATTATTTATAAATTTAAATTCAACTTTATATTATTCACTATTTGATAAAAATTAATTTAATATAAATAATCATAAAAATCATCATTCGTTACCTTAAAGATTTTTCTATTTAAGCATTGAATGCAGTAAGAAAGGTTGATGATGGTGTTATTTTATATAACAGCAACTTTTCACTCTAAATTATATGGTCTTCCATAAAGCAACTTTTATCAAGTTTGGAATCATTCTTCAATTACAGCGAGTAGTGCAATAGACTGGTTTTATGTTCATCAGTTCTGAATAGCCATTTTTACAGTGGCAACGAAAAAAAGCATGTTATGTCTTCCAATTTTATGACCCTGGAGATAACTAACTAAAAGTTAGTTTTTACTGTGCAACTGGCAACAATTTATGGAGCTAAAACTGCATTGAAACAGAGCTAGATTTGTTGTTACAAAACCCACTTATGTGAAATGTTTCCAATAACTTAGAATCAGAGGCAGGATAAGTTGGGTAAGTCACTGGGATTACACTTGGATGACCCGAGTTCAATTCCAAGCTCTTCCCAAACTGTCCCCATGTTCATGCAGAGTACAGGCACATTAAATATGTAGGTCTTTATGTCCTTCCAAGAGGTTGGTGATAGGGGAAGAAAGGAGTAGTCATTGTGAATGTCGCCCTCACTGGGTTTAAGTCTAAATTGGGTGGCACTGTCCCAACTATCTAAACAGATACCTTACACCTTTGGGTAAGTTGGACGGTCTGGGTTGAAAGAAAGAATAACTTAGAATCATGTTCTTGCAATAACAGCCAGCACTGATAGGTAGGTTTCATACTTAGTGCTCATCAACTTTAAATAATTATTACTGCAGTTACAACAAACAGACTTGTTATCTGTCGTAATTTTGCAAATCTAGAAAAAAAATTATCAAAATTTTTCTTATCAAAAAATTGTCTTTTATTTCTTTCAGGTAGAAAATCATGCATTCATGTGAAACATTTTGTAAAAATACTTAAGTGTATATTTTTATTTATGAAGTATTGTGTATTTTAAATGTTTTAGGAAAGCATTTATCATGCTCGGAGTGATTTTCACAATAGCTATGAGTATTCTGTGTATGTAGCAGCAAATATACAAATTGGGAGCTGGGTTCGATGCTGTTCTCAATATGAAGAAGTTCAGGAGGGCGATATTGGAGTTGTTATAGAGGTAATTTTCGTCTTTTGTAATTATTTCGATTATATTATTTGATGAATTGCATTTCATAAACTTATAATGCTAACTATATTATACTAAGTTCTGCTAAAAACAGATTGCCATTGAAGCTAAATACATTCAAACCGTGTTAATGCAAAATCGTTTATCTCAAAATTTCACTTAAGGGGACGCTTCAGTTAAAAAACAATCTCTGTTCCCTTGAAAATTCACCCGGTTGCTCAAGACATGGTCAGTTCCTTTTTTCAAATGATTGGCATTTGATGGACCAATGAGAGTTAGGTGACAAAAGGCTTTTGGACCCTTAGGATGTACAACTCGCTCAGTTTCATTCGATGTTTATCTTTTGCTTCTCCTATTACAGCCAATTGTTTTTGACAGAAAATGGCTCTTTTCAAAGCTACACATTCCATAACACAGATTGTTTAAAACTATAATGCAGGATTTTAATTTGAAAGTGTTTTTTTGTTTTGTTTTTTTAAGAGAGTATCTGAAAACAACTGTGCTGCTTCAAATCAATTCGGGGTTAACAAAAAATTTGGCTCAAATAACCTGCGGAAGCCCATTTTGATTGTGCTATGGGTCAAGGATGTTTGGGACAGGGATGCGATACCTGCTGGAAATGGTCTTGAAATTGTTCAAGAAATATTGCCTTAGTAATGAATTTTACTTTAGTAACTAATGGTTTAGATGATTATAAGGTTTTTATAAATGATGATGACAGTGATTTTTATGACATAGACATAGATGGGATTGCTGATATTTATGATGCACCAATGGTTTTTAAACTATTTGGCGAGTTTGACTTGGAATATATGTATTAAGCCTATGGTACATGAGCATTGTCTCCTTTCTGATTTGAGGACGTTACGTGCTGGGGGTAAAAGAATACCTGGAGCATGTCACATGAGAACAAGCATCCCCAAAATGAATGGGACACAATGCTTGTATGTCATATGCCAGAAATTGGATGCTTGGAATCGAACTTTAAAGGATCCCGATGATGTCTATTATGGAAATTAAATTTTAGTATTATATATATATATATATATATATATATATATATATATATATATATATAATTAAACAAAAAAAGAAGAGGAGGGGGAAATGCCAGATATTTGCATAAAAATGGCAGAGAGGGATGGTGACCTCTCATTCCCGTTTAAAGCGCTTTTTGACCAGGCAACGCTCACGGAACCAATGCAAAACAATGACAAGTTCCCAGTATATGTCCAAAGATGAAGACACTCGAATGAAGACAGACAACAAAGCAGACCATAATCACGGATATGAAAAGATGTCCAAACATCAAAATTTCGAAGAGATATCTAACTGAACCAGAATAACACAAGATAACCACTTAATGTACTTCACTTTAATGCATGCTTAAATCAAGATTCTCTTTTTATGATGTCATATTACCCATGTCACGTTTAAAAGAGTTGTCTTCTTCTTTTTTGTTATATAAGGAATTATAATAGTGTTTAAGGAAATTAATTGGGTAATTCTTTTTGTATGCTTCATAGATGATTCTTCTGTTACAATTAATACAATCTTTTTTGAATGTATTGTTGTTGAGATTTCTTTTAAGATGTCCCATGATGATGTTTCTGAATATATTTTTTGTTAAATTTGATTTCCAGTCAATGATTTGATTAATTTTCATATTGTATCCTTCTCGTTTATTGTACAATATAGTATAAATTCATAAAACGTCTTAAATTCTGTAATAGAGACATATGTTTTACTAGCTACGACTTCCGAGACCTTTTCAACAATATTGAACTTTCCAAGTTATATGAAATATTTCTTGTGGTACATGAAGAACATAACCTCAAAAATGTTATTACTTATCGTAGATATACAGGGTGCCCACTTATATCCGTTACACCCCCCTTAACTTCTAAACGGTGACAGCTTAGGCCATAAAGTTGGTGTCTAGGTATAGTAAAAAGGCTATGCGCTACTCGATGAGACAACTTACAATGCCATCTATCGGCAAATTTTGGAATTAGCGGTCCTATCTCGTAAACGGTGAAAGATACGTGAAAAAAGTCAATTAGAAAGTTGTAGAGCACTCTCGATTTAGTATGAAGAGATACCTTTCGCACATTAATACTCAAAACAGAATGCAAAAAATGAACATTTGTTTGATTGTGAAGCGAAGCGAGAAAGACTACCTTACGGACTAAATACAAGCCTGTGTTTTGGCGCAGGGGAAACGCACGTGATTCGCATTCATGAGGACCATGGTTCTGTCTCCACAGAGTGGAGACCACGGACCATGGTTCATGGTTTTGTCATGGACCATGGTTCTGTCATGGAACCACGGACCATGGTTCTGTCTCCATGAGGTCCATGGTTCTGTCCGGTTGCATGTTTTACTGAATGTCTCTACAAACTATGAAAACTTTCTGCTGATCTTGCAAAATCATCTCTCCAAACACACAGCTCAACTCAACCATGTCTGGTATAAAAATCACATGGATCTCATGTATTATGCAAATGAGGATGGAACGTCATACCTGTTCACCAGAGACTACTACTATAAAAAGGATGTTTCTGCTGGGTTGTATGTTAAAGTGGAGAGTTATGGCAAAATTTGGCAGTAACGAGTATTGCGAGATGTTGTTAATTTATGGTGAATGTGGGCGTAAGGCAAAATCAGCTGCAAGGCTGTATCGTGAATGTGTTTCCCTCAAGGCCCGCATCCTACACGGCAGACCATTTTAAAAGTTGTAAAACGTTTAAGGGTGATAGGCTGCGTGACCAGCCGACCTCGAATTCGTACACCTCGTAATGTAGGATGCAAAGTGAAACTTGAAGATGTTCTAGCGTACGCTCTTGCCCATCCTCAGAGCAGCACAAGAATGATCAGTGAAAATTGTGGCCTCTCAAAAAGCCGCATCTGAAAAATCCTAAATGAATCAGGTGCTCATCCATACTGATTCACACCTGTGCAGGGATTGCTGCCAAGAGATGCTGAGAGACATTACATGTGATGCAACTTTGTGATGAATAACTTAGAGGTCCACCCAACATTCCTGGCAGACATAATATGGACGGATGAGGCATGTTTTTCGAGGAACGGAATGTTTAATAGATAGAACGTTCATACCTGGTCGCTGGAAAATCCGAGATATGCCGTCGAAGTTCGACATCAACAACACTGGTCGATTGATGTTTGGTGTGGAATTTTTAATGACAGGCTCATTGGACCAGTATTTTACGAGGGCATGTTAACGGGACAACGGTACTTGCAGCTTCTGCAGGATGTAATAACCGACTTTGTTGAGAATCTACCGTTCACCAACTCCTAAATGTATGGTTCCAACATGACGGCGCACCTCCACATAAGATTTCAAACGTTCAGCAGTACCTAATAGAGACATGCCAGAATCAAATCTTCGGGTATGGTGGTTCCGTCGAGTGGCCCCCGCGCTCACCTGACTTGACCCTCATTGGACTTCTTCTTATGGGGACACATAAAAGGGCAGGTATATGCGACCCGTCTGCCAACATTGCAGGATCTTCGACGACGCATTACTGATGCTTGTGCATCCGTAACACCTGCCATGTTGCACAATGTGCGGCGAGAAATCCAGTCCAGAGTGCAAGTGTGTATAGTGACTAACGGAGAGTATTTTGAGCAATACACTATTGTAAATAAATGATCCTGAAGACAGGGAAGTATCTCAGTTTCTTTCTTCCACTCTTTATAACATGACAATTTTCGAAATTGTGACCAAACAAATGTTCATTTTTTGCATTCTGTTTTGAGTATTAATGTGCACATGGTATCTTTTCGTACTAAATCAAGAGTGCTGTACAAGTTTTTAATTGACTTTTTTCACGTATCTTTCATCGTTTATGAGATAGGACTGCTAATTCCAAAATTTGCCAATAGATGGCGTTGTAAGTTGTCTCATCGAGTAGCACATAACCTTTTTACTATACCTAGACACCAACTTTATGGCCTAAACTGTCACCGTTTAGAAGTTAAGGGGGGTGTAACGGATATAAGTGGGCACCCTGTATATCTACGATAAGTAATAACATTTTTGAGGTTATGTTCTTCATACGATGTGCTTTTGGGACATTATATGCATTCTCCTGAGTTTGATTTCAGCTTCTATCCCCAAGAATTAGAACTTATCAAAAACATCAATACTGAGATAGATGAAGTAAATTTTCTAGATATAACCATCAAATACAACAGTATAAAAGGAATTTATACTATATTGTATGATAAACGGGAAAGTTACAATATGAAGATTAACCAAATTATTGATTGGAAGTCAAATTTTACAAAAAATATTTTTAGAAACATCATCATGGGACATCTTAAGAGAAATCTCAACAATAATACATTAAAAAGATTGCATTAACTGCAACAGAAGAATCATCTATGAAGCATATAAAAAGAATTACCCGATTAATTTCCTTAAACACTATTATAATTCCTTATTTAACAAAAAAGAAGAAGGCAACTCCTTTAAACGTGACATGGGTAATATGACATCATAAAAAGAGAATCTTGATTTATGCATGCGTTAAAGTGAGGTACATTAAGTGGTTATCTTGTGTTATTCTGGTTCAGTTAGATATCTCTTCGAAATTTTGACGTTTCGACCAATGTTGGTCTTGAGATAGGGATGCGATACCTGCAGAAAATAGTCATGAAATCATTCAAGAAATGTTGATTTAGTAATGAATTTGATGGCATAAATCATGAAGCTTGATGATGGGGTTTTTATAAATGACGATGACAGTGATTTTTATGACATGGGCATAGATGGGATTACTGATATTTAAATGATACGCCAATGGTTTTTAGACTTTATTATATATATGTAATTATTTTTTCAATTTTAAGTGTTTTTGAATAATTTATTAAAAAGAATTTCTCTTTCTGGGATCGACTTATATGCAAGTTTTGGATTTTTTCCGATTTTTTTCTCTGAAAATAGAAGGGTCAACTTATACGTGAAGTCGACTTATACTTGAAGTCGACTTATATGCGAGTATATATGGTACTTTTCTTTTACATCAATAAAAAGCAACTGAGATGATTTGTAAGGAAGGGGAAGGTATCCATTTTCATCACTTACTCTTGCTTTTTCTATATGTGATCTTTTATTTTATTAATTCTTATTTTGATATTTTATGTTTTCACTGTATAAATGAAATTATCTCCTGAGATACTCTGATTTATCTAACCCCTTATTTCAGTTGTATATATATTAGGTATATAATATATTATGCTTATATTTGTGTTTGAAGCATATATTAAATTTGCATGAAAAAAAAAACGTTGATCTTAAATGTTATTAGAATGAAATGCAATTTAGCCCTGTGTGGAACGAAATTGTAATTATAATTATATTGAAACGGGAATAATATTTCACTGTATTTAGAGTATAATTGTAACAGTTTGACTTTGTTTTGTTAATAATTACTGTAGAGCAATTCAAACCCTTATTGTATATAAACTACCCAATTACTTGAACAACCTTTTTCTGTCCTTTAAAATTTTATCAGCACAGGGAAAGAATACCCTTATTGTATATCAACTACCCAATTACCTGAACAACCTTTTTCTGTCCTTTAAAATTTTATCAGCACAGGGAAAGAATATTCGAGCAAACTTGAATGAACTGAAAAAATAATTTTTCCTGGAAGTAAAGGGTGTGGAAATTGAAAAAAAGAAGAAAATGTGGTCAAGAAAATCACAAATAACATGTATGACACAATAGGAGCATAAAATAGCTCACACACAAATTGAGTTGCTAAGCACACAGCACTTAGAAAGCACCCAGACTGTGTTGGAGTAGGATATTCTCCTGTGATTTAAGAGATGTTTGGAAAGCAAAATATAGCCATTCATTTATTGAAAAAACTGAGATTATGAAAATTGGTGATAGAGGAAGTAACTTAGCAATCAAGTATGGTGTTGGAAAATCAACAATATCAAAAATGTAAAGAAATGGTTATTCCAATTTGAAATTCATTTCAGTAATAGAAAATGGAGGGAGTTAGTGAAAATCAGTGATAAAATCTAATAATGATAGAGTTCACAGTGTTCTTCTCTATGTGTATATCCTGCTATGTGTATATCCCACTACTATGTAAGAAACCATTGTTTTTAATAAAAAACTATATGGAAATGGAACTTTCAAAGTGAGTTCTAGTAGGCTTAGAAAATTCATTCAGCAACAAGGAACATTTCATAGAATTTCATAATGAATGGTTTGCATTGCCAGTTCTAAAACCTAAGCCTGGATAAAGTGTGAAAGAAAGGTATGCACACACTGTATTTAACTGTGTTTTTTTTTAATACAAACTCTTCACAATTCATGAAACTGTACAATATATACCTTCTCCTCCCCTCCCCCCTCCCTTAAAAATATAAACAGTTTATACTTTTTAAATAACCATGAATTTTTTTAATCATTGATTCAATTATTCTAACTGTTTTCAGTCCCAACTGTCTTAATGTTCTTCATTATTTATTTGTTCATTATATGTAAGCTTGTTATTATTATTCTAAATATATTTAGGGGCTATTTTATATTCAGACTTCTTGAATATTCAAATTGTTTCTTTTAGCTCGAGCATGATTCACTGCAGGATCTAAATGTATTGGTTGACTGGAAGCACATTGATAAAATCTATTGGATGAAATATACTTGTCTTGAACTCATTCCTCCTCCTCATCAAACTGATCATGGTTTAATATCTCCTCGTTTTGGCCTAGAAGTTGGAGATCGTGTTAGGGTAAAGCCCACTGTTAGCACTCCCTTGTATAAATGGGGGTGTGTTTCTCTTGATTCAGTTGGAATTGTTAGAGGTATATCTTTTGCTTTGTGTATCAATTTGTTTTTGTATAGTAAATTGAATGTATATTTGAGCTATGTGACTTGGATCCTGCATTTCATTTTTGCTGTTTTAGTTTCTAGTAGTTACATTTTTGTGTTTAAAATTTACTTGCTGTTTAAATGCACACAATTAGCTTGTAAAATTTAAAAATAATTTCTTTGAAATTACTTAAACATAAAGATGCTGAAATATCTAGATAAAGGCTCATATAACATTTTAAAAGTTTTTGTTTAAAAGTATTTATTTTCCAAAGCTGCAGTATCTAACAATTCAGCCCTTAAACCAAGACAGTATGGGATCTATTTTCCAGAATGCTTGGGACACTTTTCGAAAATCTATCAGAAAGTTCTAGAATGTTTTTGTAGAAAATTATAATTCGATTTTTAAGCAGGAATGTACGAGATGCCATTCAAAATTTCCCGGATTGATGCTATATAACCAAAACGTTAAATAGTTTCAAAGCATACCAGGAGATGGCAGTAGGTACTTGTTTTGTGAGCTAGTGTGCGAAATTTCATTGTGAATGAAGCAGTTCTCACTAGTATAGACACCATTTTGTTTGAAATTGTTTACACTGCATTGCGATTTTTATGCGAAGTGGTTAGGCTACCTGCAAGTGTGGTTGCGGAAACGATGTAATTTGGCTGCCGTCAAGTGCGGACGCGCATTGAGCTACTTGCCAGTGAGCTACCGTCAAATTAACCAGATGGTTGTTGTTGGCAGAAGGTAACAAATTATATTTCGTTTACTAACGTTAGATGACAGTGTTATTTAAATTGTAATTCTTCAAATATATTTAAAAATAAATTACCTATAAAAGAGTCGAATTTTATGGTTTCTAGCTCCTACAAATGTATATATAGCATTAAAATAGAGCGTGAAGAATAGAGCGATTCCTCTTTTCCAATTCTATTTTTCTAAAAATAAAATATAATAATCTTTCCAAACTTTTTAAGGAACTTGACAAGAAGTATTTGATCATAAAATTGTCTAATTAATAGACCCAAGCTGGAGCCCTCCCCCCCCTCCAGGTGTGCAGGGGAACCCGGCCTGGACAGGAAAAATTAGGTACAAAAATGAGAGGATGGGGGCCCGGAGAAGCCCCTTCCCCCTTTGCTTTCCATGGGCCTGCATGTGTGTGCTTTATTTTGAGGAAAATGAATAAGAGAAAGGTACAAGTGACATTTTACTCCTTCTCAGAAAAATTCTGGTAAAGTTGTAAAGAAAAAATATAAAATATTTATGCAAGTACTTCTAGTGAAGGAATATGATATAATACACTAAATTTATGCTTAACTTATCTTTCAGCAAATTTTCTCTTCCATTTCATAATATTCAACCATTCAATTACAAGTAGCTATTTTTTTAATATTATATATAATGATATATTCTTTTAAATTTATCATTAAAAAAAATCCTGTTATAGATAAAAAATAATTATTTTATAACTTTTCTTTATCAAGAAAGAAAATATTTAAAAAATTAAAAATATACTATTTTTAGATCTCACAAATGCATATATAACATCAAAATAGATCTTGAAAAATGGAATTTTTTCCTCCTATATATATATAGGAGGAGGGAATTGGGGGGGGGGGGGGGGCTTTGATTTTATTGAAATTATTTTCATTATTACATGTTAGCTGGAATAATATGTCCAATGATTTTTTAAAGTATTTATTCTTATATTACAGCTACAGTTAAACATATATTACACAACATAGCTATAATAAGGGGTTTGAATTTAAAAATATATAAAAATTTCTTATACGTGTATATTGCTGTCAGCATAATATCGACCTAAACGGAATATAACGCTACTTTCCACCGGAAGACAATCGTCCGACTAATTTGACGGAAGTCCACTTGCAGGTTTCCTACTACAGTACAGGATCTATTATCCGGAATGCTTGGGACTTCAGGCATTCTGGATAAGGGGTTTTTCTGTAATTCGGAACACTTTTTCTAAAACTTACTGGAATGGGCTCAAATGTCGTTATAGAAAATTATAATTCATTTTAAAAACATAAATGTATTAAAAAAAGCTTTTTTACAATTTATATGGGTTAACTAAAATGCAAATTACATGTAATTATAGTATCAAATTTAGTGATTAAGAAAAATTTTGAAAGAAAAAAATGTCTGAAAAAACTTGATTATTCAGGGTAGTTATTAGAAGTCTTTTTTTTTTTTTTTAACATTTCAGCTAAAGTGGGCCCTCACCATATTCATCTAATATTTTGGCAGAAGCACCTTTGCTCATATGTTTCAAAATATTTTAAAGTACTAAAATTAAGATGAGAAGGATGTTCATTTTTAATTGAAATGAGATATTCAACTATGGGTGCAAATATATCAAATTCTAATTTATGCTCTTCAAATGTGTTTCTTATAAGCCTTTATAATTCTAAATGCCTGAATAAATAAAAAAATTTTAATTTCGTTATCCTAAACATATATCTCATTTTCACCAACAATATGTTTAAAAGATAATATCCCAGCATAAAAGGCACAAAAAATATAAAAATATTAGTGGATGGAAACAGATTGAAAAAATTGAAAATATTTAAAAATAAAATGAAATATACCGGCGATCGTGTTTCAATAAAAAAATTTCGCGATATTTCTAAACTGTCTGCTATAAATTGCTAATTAATAAATGTAACACGTTAAAACCCCCATGAATATACTGCAATGGAACTTTTTGCTAGGGTCAATTTTCGGTCCAAAATAGCCATTTTCATCCAAATAATAGGATTTAATTGAAAATGATTTTGATCTTGGAATTCCATCAACGTTTTTTAAAATATTGAAGATGTGTATATTTCCACGGAGATGAAAAAAAAAATGGATTTTTCCGAGGAAATGACAAGTTTACTGCTTAGGTTAAGTATTTAAAGAGATCAATCAGAAGGCCGTGAATGACATTTTATAGCTGCTATACTTTTCTCTGCATTTCGGCAAAAGTTAACTCTCATTAATTTCAGGAATTCCTTACTTAAACGTACTTTCTATCATCTCGTAAATGCGCTGATGACTCTCTTTTTTTTTCATCTTTTCCAATAAATGTTTATTAAATTGTGCAAAATAGTGTGAATTCTGCGCGGCACATCGCGTTTGAAGAACGTAGGATTTCTTTAGTGATATCGGGATATTTCTAGCAAAAGAGTTGGAATACTTTTACCGAAAATCAAAATCCCGGAACAAAATGCAGAAAAGAAAATGTAATGAATTCGGAAAAATCGAAACCTTTGTGCCTAGTGTGCTCTGCCCTACACACCCAGAAAAAAATGAAACGCCATTAAAAAAGCACCTTGCCGCGACTTGTCCGTAACTGACTCCTGTATTATACTATACAGGAGTTAGTTACTACCTCCTGTTTTATACTATATAGGAGTTAGTTACGGACAAGTCGCGGCTCCTATCGAAACTAGTAAAGAATGGAATGACGCGTCTCACCATCAATGTGACGGTCTTGCCCGTGCCGGATCGTCACCTCTGAGAGCTACTATCGGGGGGGTGACGGCCGGATGCAGCCGCTTAGAAAATTTTTGGGAAAAACGCTGCTACTTCCGATGTTTTCAGGAAAAGAGGAATTGTGGAAATTCTCGGAAAAAACATGATCCATGGAATATTTTCATTCGCTATCGCGAGAATTCCTCGCGTTCGTTTCCGAAATTTAAGAAGAATCAGCGGCCGCGAGTGCGCGCGGCATTTTTTTTCTGTGCGGGAATTTTGAATTTCGTGCGCGGTTTGCGCGTCCTATTTCAAACCCTCTAAAATAGTAGGTTTCAATGCATTTTTTTTAATTGATATTGCTAATTAAAGCAAAAATGCATTTGGCGGGATTTTAAACAAAAAATCGCTATTTGGTGCAATATTTAGCAAATAATCGCTTGTTGGCGCAGAATTTGGCATTTTTGCCGTATTCCGGTTTTGGGAGAGTCCGGATATTGGAACGCCAGATAAGAGGTCGCGTACTGTACAACTCCATCCGCGACCGCACATGTAGGCAGCCTAACCACAGCCATTTTTATGATGAATGCAAAAAAAAAACAGCGTGTTTGCATTAAATTTTGTGCGAATCTTGCTAAAAGTGCAACAGAAACTGTGGAAATGATTCAACAATTGTTTGTGAACAGTCACTGAGTCGAACCCATATTTTCGAATGGCATAAGAGTTTTGAAGCTGGTCGAACATCAGTTGACGATGATGAGCACGCAGGAAGACCTTCTACGAGCACAACATCGGAAAACATCTACAAAATTCGACAGTTCATTCATGAGGATCAATGTCAGACCATTCCAGATCTCTGTGATAAAGTTAGAATTGGATATTGAACATGTCAGCGAATTTTCACTGAAGAATTGGGAATGCATCACATCCCCGCCAAATTTGTTCCCAAGCTGTTGACAATGGATCAAAAGCAACACCGAATTGATATTTGTGCGGAGCTTCGGCAGCTCATTTTGGATGATAAAACCTTCATGTTCAGAGTAATTACTGGCGACGAGAGTTAAATTTATATGTATGATCCTGAAACTAAGCAACAATCTTCACAATGAAAAAGCCCAAGTTCACCAAGTCCCAAAAATTGCAGAGAAGTGAGAAGCAGTGTAAAGAGCATGTTGTGTTTTTTGACATTAAGGGAATTGTGCATAAAGAATTCATGCCGGTGGGTCACACTGTCAATTCACAGTTCTACTGTGATGTTCTGAGATGCCTCTGTGAAGATGTCAGAAGGAAACGGCCGGAATTGTGGCAAGCAAAACACTGGGTTCTTCATCGTGATAACGTCTGCCCACCTTTCATTCAACACACAACAGTTTTTGATCAAGAATTCGATGACCATCATCCCCCACCCACCTTGCTCACCACACTTAGCCCCCTGCAACTTCTTTTTATTCCCAGAAATGAAATTTAAACTAAAAGGCCGACATTTTGATATCATTGAAAAAAATTCAAACAGAATCACAGGCGTGCTTGATATATTTATTGAAAAAGACTTCCAGCAATGGCAAAAGTGCTGGGACCAATGTATAGCTGTAGGAGGAAGCTATTTTGAAGGTGACGGTGAACATTAACTGATATGGTTAGTTTTCAAATTTTCACAGTGCCAATCCGGAAAATTTTAGATGGCACCTCGTATTACATTTTTAAGCATGAATGTATTACATGAATGTATTAAAGCTTTATTTTGTAATAAAACTATACTTAATTAAGTAAAATTATATATTATTAAAAATATATATGTAAAGTAGAATCTGATCTAGTTGTTAAGAAAAAATAATGAAAAAGGGTTAAAACATAAAATAAGTTTATTATTGAGGCTTAATAGAACATAAGTGTACACTAAAGATAACATTCTTTTATTTTTAATAAAATTATAACATTGTACAGGATCTATTATTCAGAGTGCTTGGGACTTCAGGCATTCTGGATAAGGGGTTTTTCCGTAATTCGGAACACTTTTTCTAAATCTTGCTGAAATTGTCTCAAATGTCGTTATAGAAAATTATAATTCATTTTAAAAACATAAATGTATTAAATACATATTTTTTGCAATCTATATGAAAAATATACTTGGTTAACTAAAATGCAAGTTACATGTATTGGTGTCTAAGAAACTTTTTGAAAGAAAAACAAGTCTGAAAAAGTTGATTATTCAGATTTTAAACCCCTGTATCCTAGGAAAACAATTAAGCAATATGTTGTAAATCGGAAACACTTGTTTCACACCTGTGTCACCCCTTCGGCATTATCATAGCAGGCCACCGTGAAAAAAATCAAAAGCTGTTTTAACATGGTTACAGTTTATTCATAATCAGTGCGTACAGTTAACAAAACGGTTAACTGGAAATGCCAAAAGTTAATTTTTATATTAAGAATTTCAAAAATATGTGACAATGAAATCCATAAATTGAAAATTATAAACTTACTAGTCATTATCATCATATTTGGCATGACAGCCCAGGATGAGCCATGGCCTTCTTCTTAAGATTCCTCCAGGACTGTCTATTTCTAGACCTGGTCTGCCAGTCTCTTGCTCCAATCACTCTAAATTCCGAATCAACTGAGTCAAACCATCTCAGCCTTGGTCTTCCTCTTTTTCTACTAGTATTTGCCTTGCAGCAAACATCTTCTTTACCAGGTCCCTTTCATCCATTCTAGCAATATGAGAGACCCAGTTCATTCGCTTAATTTTAAAATATTTAATATCGGGTTCCTTAAAATATCTATAAATCTCTTGAGTTAAAACGCCTCCGCCATAGGCCATTCTCCTTTACTCCACCAAGGATGCCTCTGAGAACCCTACGCCCAAAAACAGCCTACCCTTTCCATTTTTAGTTAAAGACCATGTTTCCGAACCATACATTAGGACTGGCCTAATGATAGTTTTGTAGATAAGGAACTTTGTTTTTCTAGCGAGGAAACAAGACCTCAAAACAGGGTGAAGTCCAAAACATGCCTTGTTGGCCAGTGAAATACGATTTTGAACTTCAGGGATAATATCATTTTTGCATTAACAAAAGATCCCAGGTATTTAAAACCAGAAACAGTTTCAAACTCATGTGGGCCAATAACTTACTAGTACACAAGAAAAAAAAATTAAAAGATCTTTGCAAATTTCTTTAGATTCCATAGCTTTTTCCAAAAGCCCCAGTCACTCTGCAGTGATAAACGTTATGATGTCACTTTACCACTACGAAGTCATCGAGGCATCAAACGAATGCACACCCATTCTAAAAAAGAAAATATGTTTTTTTTTCTAAAAATATAAGTTTTTTTTTATCGTTTCACAAACAAACTGTTTTGTCAGTCGTCAAAAGTATGTTTATCTGACATGGAATAAATATATCCACCATGGAGGTAGAGTTCAGTTTTACCTGCATGATACTTGTAGTTTTCCTCTTCTTCCAGAAATATTTTTAGCAACATTTCTGGTGTGGTAAGTTGTGGATTCAGCCAGACCTTTGTTTATGTCAGGATCGCAAACAGTTGAAGTGAGAAAAATGTAGATTTCAATGCATTATTTTATAATATTAATATTGTTAATTAAAGCAAAAAATCATTTAGCGGGATTTTAAACAAAAATCCACTATTTGGTGCAATTTTTGGCAACTAATGGAGTGTTGGTGCAGAATTTGGCATTATTTTGCCGCATTCCAGTTTTGGGATAGTCCGGATATTGGAACGCTGGATAAGAGGTCGCGTACTGTATTTATAGATGAGAATACATCAAATTTTAATATATCCTGTCAAAATGGCTGTATTTCAAAGTGCCTAAATCATCTTTTTAATACAGTTTTCTAAAATACAACCCTTCATTTCATTAACTACATGTTTGAAAAGTAATTTTCTCACATAAAACATAAAATTATTAATAAAATCTTAGTCGATGCAAACAGATTTCAAATATTGAAAATTTCTTTGCAGTAAAATGAAATATAATGAAACAAATAAAAAAAACACATTAAAACTTATCAACATAAGAATTTAAAATTTTGGGCAAAATGTAAGCCACTTTCAGTGATTTAGCATCACTTTTATCAATCTGGTGACATTTTCATCAATTTGTCAATATTTTAAAAAAATGCCACACTGGCGATATTCAGCAAAATTCATCGCCAAAAGTTTGCGGTGGAGAAATAGATTATTCTTATAGCAGATAAATGACTAATGGCATCAAAATGCAAAACTATTACTCAAAGTAACTTCTTCCATAAATGGAATGTGATAGATCCTTGAGAATTATAACCAATTTATTGCATAATATTACATGTGAAAAGTGAACATATTTCATGAATGAAACACGATAGATTCATGAGAATGATAACAAATTTATCACATAATATTACATATGAAAAGTAGACATATTTCACAGAAGTTAATATTTTTTTTTAATTTTGTGCAATTTTTTGATAAATTTATTTTAAAAAGGTACAATATCTCGAGAACAGTTCTTGCTAGCATTCTAAAGTTTGTGTCAATCGTTTTCTAATAAAAAATTTCATAAGAAATTATTATTTACATAATTTTATTGAAGGTTTTGATTTTTTGATGATTTTCTTAAAATTTGGGGGTGTTCTGAACATCCAATTGCATTTAAAAACAATAGGCTTCCAGTATTTACTGATTGCAATTTTTCTACTACATTTCATTCAAATTGCTCCATTTGTTTGGGAGATATCATCTCCACAGCATGCACACACACAAACATCACCTTAAAAATGTCTGACTCTTGTTCGGGGATACTTAAAACATGCTCTCCCTTTTGAAAATTCAAATTCGAAAATGTAAATACTCAGAATTTTTCAAAACAATGTAATACTCAGAATTAGAATCCCATAAATAATAAACTCTTGGTGGTAGGATCTTCAAATTTTGTCGTCATGAAATGTCATATCTTAGCTCCACAAAACTTCAATTCCTTTTGTTGTAACTTTATTTGTTAATTCTTTGCAATTAAATTTATAATTTGATAACTTTCATCCAGAAAGTCACTGTGTCATTTTACTTGAATTTCTTTCCACTTCTCAACAGAGGGTAGAAATCATATGACACCACTTACCAGATTGGGTAAGTGGTAAATAGCATCATTAATGTTTCGAGAGACACATTTCGCTTGCTTGCTGAAGAAGCTATTAAAATGCAAAAATCTAATTTTGCAAATTTAATGGATTGAGAGTTGGTTCTTAAAATATAAGACTGTAACATTATTATAAGCATTTCCTGAAAAAAATCACGTTTCTATGATATTAACTTCAAAAGTTAGCGATTAAGTTTAAAATTCTACTTCAATAAGAATCAATTTATATTGAAACGGCTGGGGATAGGGGGTGGCTGAGCTTCTTGGAATCATAATTTTTATAATTTTTTGTTAGGCAATGCTTGCTTCAATTTTGATGCATATCATGTTGTATTTTTGACTCTGCAATGGTCCCACTCATCTACTCATGCTAAATTTGAGCAATTTTGCTGCTTTGTGACTTTTGTGCCCATGCAAGAAAACGAACAGGGGCTATCAGAATTTGTGGGGGCTTACAGAACTTGCTAAAAAACTGGTTGCTATATATTTACGACCAGTAGTGGGCAAATCCCACTAGTATCATTTAAAATATAAGAATTGTTTTATCATATATAAATGAATAATTAATTTTATTTGTTATAGATTTTAATTCTTATAAGCTGTTTACATTCTATTGCATCATGTTTTTGTTTTATATACTATGGGGTTCTGCCCCCTGCTTGCTGATGGTCAACAACCACCTTAACTCACTTTACGAGTCAGAAGATTTTACTTCCCACTCACTGGTGCTCACTGAGCTCACTTCACAAGCTCTTTCATTCCTCCAGCTATGTAGGCATAATATACCCATTGGGTCCATCCCTTGTTCGCTGGTGCTCAACAACCCCAAATATCACTTTGCTAGTTACTTCAACCTAGCCAGTTCACATGGCTATCTTCATGTTACTTGCTAAATAACACTTGCAAACTTCCAGGGCTCAGGGGCTCCGCCTACTATTGCTGCCACTTAATATTTGATGGAGCTCACTTTGCCAGTTCTTTTGTTACTCCTGTGTAGCAGATTTATTACTCCTGTTGGGACTTCGCTCCATATTTGCTAACGTTCAGCAACCTCTAGAACTCACTTCATGAACTCTTTCACTCTGCTCAGTCCCCCATGCCCCCAGTTTCCTAATGCTCACCAACTCCCAAAGTTCAGGGGGTTTGTGCCTACTTGCTGACACTCACTATATGTCAAAGCTCGTTTCGCAAGCTCTTTCTCCCTGCTTACTACACAGGCATGATACACCTTTTGGACTCTGTCTCTTGTTTGCTGACACTCTTCAACTACCAGTTCTTGCTTTATGAGCTATTTTACCCTGTTTATGAGCAATTTCACTCGTTTGTTCTTAATACAGTAATAAAAAATTGTGTTTTGTTTCTTTAAATCAATAATTTAAATATTACTTCATTACGATCTCTTCCATTCCATCTACTATGCAGGTGTAATATGCCTACCCTTGTTTGCTGGTACTCACCAACCCCAGATTTCACTTTTTGAGCTATTTCAATCCAGTTGATGCACGTGACCACCTTTATGTCCCTTGTTCGCTGATGTTTGTCAACTCCCAGAGCTCGGGGCTCTGTACCCTGTTCTTTGCCACTCTTTAATCACCAGAGATCACTTTTCCAACTCTTTCATTATGCCTTCTGTGCAGGCCTATTACTACCATTAAGGATTTACCCCTTGTTTGCTGACACTTACCAACCCCTGAAACTTGTTTCATGACCTCTTTTACCCTACTTTTCCTCCTATGCCCCCAGTTCACTGATACTCACCAACTCACTAACTTAAGGGCTTTGTGCTGTTTGCTGATGCTTACTAACTACCGGAATTCTCTTTGTAAGCTATTTCTTTCAACCTTCTATGCAGGTGTAATACGCCTGTCAAGCTTCACTTCTTGTTTTCTGATGTTCATGAATCCCCAAATCTATTCTAAATCATCATGCAAAATTGCAAATGATTTGATGCTATAAATCTGGTCCTAGCTTTGATAGAAAATCCCTCTATTTTAAAAACATTACTCAGCTGTAGTCGCTGCACTTAGTTTTTTTTAATATATATATATATATATATATATATATATATATATACCCCCAACTCTTTTTTCACATGTTTTTTTTTCACACAAATTTGAAGTTACATGGTTCAAAAAAGTCTTCTTTTTTTGAAAAATTTATTTGATCTTGGACGATTTCAAAGTCATTGTCTTATACTTACGTACGTGACCATGAGCTGTCTAGTATAAATTGCAGTCTTTGGTATCAATGTATTAAAAAAATTCACGTTTTTACCACACTTCAAAAATTAGGCAGTACTGTGCACTGCTATAATGTTATCGAATAAGGAGATTCCCCAGTAACTACTGGGGAATCTCCTTATTCGATGGGATCTCCCCTTATTAAGGGAATTCCCCAGTAATTACTGGGGAATCCCCTTATTCAATAACTCTTACCTACCCATTTCGTATGACATTTACATAACATATTGCATCATTAAATTGTTTAAGTGTATTAGCTCACAATATTTAATCAATTGTTCATGTTATCAGCCATACATAGTGCTATCAATTGTGTATTTGAACATTTCTGATCTTAAGAAGTGAAAAAAGGTATTTTTATCTAGATAAAATTTTTACCCTACCCTAGATAACATTTAACAAAATGTGAAAGTTTCAAACATTCGTAAAAGGCAAGCCATTTCTTTAGAAGTTAAATTAAAAATCTTGGACTGTCTTGCGAGAGGTGAAGGTGCAACATCTGTGGGCAAGGATTTTGGCTTGAGCGAAGCTACTGTCAGAGCCATTAAAAAAAATGAGAATGCCATACGGAAATTTGTCATCTGCACATCAAAACTTAGTTCCAAAACATCATACATTAGAGATGAAATGTTAGTAAAAATGGAAACATATGTAGTGCTTTGGATGGAGGATTTATTGCAAAAGAGAAAACCTGTAGATGGAAATATTATAAAGCAGAAGGCACTATGAATTTATAAGCAGGTGCAGATATCGGAGCCATCAACAAGTCGTCAAGATAAGAGAAAAGAATTTTCGGCTAGTGATGGATGGCTAACAGGATTTCTTAAAAGAAATGCATTTCATAATTTAAAAATTAAAGGAGAAATTGCATCAGCAGATGAAAAGGCTGCTTAAAACTTTCCAGCAAAACTAGCCAAAATGATCAAAGATGGGGGCTATGTTCCCAACCAAATTTTCAGTGCTGATGAAACGGGTCTATTCTGGTAAAAAATGCCTGCCAAAACTTTTATAGCATAATCTGAAAAAATTGCTAGTGGGTTTAAAGTTGCTAAAGAGCAGGTGACTTTTTTATTGTGTAGCAACACTGCTGTTGACAAAATTTTAAAGCCTCTTTTAATCAACCAATCATTAAGGCCGCATGCTTTGAGAGGAAAAAACATTCAACAGTTGCCAGTTCATTGGAAGGCGAATAAAAAGGCCTGGATGACAGCAGGTCTGTTTACAGAATGGTTTGAAGAATGCTTTGTTCGTGAAGTTAAAAAATATATGGAGCAACGATGTCTTGATTTTAAAGTACTTTTGGTCGTAGATAATGTGCCCAGTTATCCTGTATTAGAGCATCCAAATGTTCAAGTAATCTTTTTGCCACCTAATACCACTTCCTTGATTCAACCATTAGACCAGGATGTAATCGCTATCTTTAAGCTGTATTATACTCAATGAGCATTCCAACATATTTTAGATGCAGTAGAGAAAAGCAATCTCACAATCATTGATGCATGGAAAACATATTCAATTATGGATTGCATTACTTATGCTTCATTGGCCAAAGAGAAGTTAAGGGTATCAACATTGAATGCTTGCTGGAAAGCATTATAGCCTTGGCACACGAAATTGGAGGAGAAGGATTTGAGGACCTACAAATTGAAGACATGGATGAATTAATGATAGATAAACCGCTAGATTTGGATGATCTGATTGATTTAATAACAGATGACAGTAATGTTTGTCTATATCTATCTATTATACCACGATAATTATTTCAAAATACATCTGGATAGAATATTCTAAGATAGCAGAGATAATGCAGCATAAAATCTTAATGAATGTCCTTGTGCAATGAAACAAGTATGAAGCAGGTTAGAAGAAAAACTCAGTTCACTTTATTTGGTGAATAAATTAAATCACGCCAGGCAAATTACACATCTCGGTAAGTACTATGCCAATAATAAAACAATGCTATGTACAATAAACTCGTAAGCTTATATAGACTTCAGTAATTTGCAGAACCTTCCTGAAGCATTCGTAGTATTAGAAAAACTACCTCTATCAAATGCATGCATTTGAAGCCACCTTTGTCGGTATCAGACTTGGCAAAAAGTTCCATTAGATGAAGCATCAATACACTTTACTGTGACTCCACACAATTCACCGTAAGTAAATTTTAAAACTTAACATTATGAAAAACTGCATGTAACTTTACAAATAGCCGTCATACTGCAGAAGACAAGTCTGTGCTCCCAAACCAAACACATCTGACTTTAACATGCTTAATGAACATACCGACTAAGAATTTCACCATCTTATCATCGTCATATGTCAGCTGTCATCTGCTCGATCTGCTTCGATCAATCTCGATCTATCGATCAGGTCAGGTTGTCTGAATTGCTTCAAGAAAGTTCTGTCTTATATATCCAAAAATGGACCTTTCCAGAAACGCCCCCTGATATGCAAATTAGATGCGTACGCATTGAGAATTAGATTTGCATGAAACCTCATGCGG
Organism: Amaurobius ferox; assembly: GCA_951213105.1. NCBI lineage: Eukaryota > Metazoa > Arthropoda > Arachnida > Araneae > Amaurobiidae > Amaurobius > Amaurobius ferox. The sequence continues at coordinate 48,574,079 of OX578133.1, forward strand.
GAAAAACGTCACTGATCTGAGGATAAAAAACTGAGGATCATAATAGCGATAATGCGGAAGAAACTGAAATATGTCAACTAACTGCTAGTTTAATTGGCGAGGGTCTAATATTTGGGAAATGTATGGTGAATCATTTTTTAAAAATTGATACAAACATGGAACGTGCCCTAAAATTCGAACGAGATATGAAGAATTGTTTGGCTGGCTATCAAGAGTTGTATAAAGAACTTAGAAAACCAAAAGTTCAACTGTCTATAACAGATTTTTTAATAAAAAAGTCGACAGCGCAAGACCTTTCGGAAAGTAATTTGGCAGTTCAAAACAGTATTACCACATGAAAGTCTCCAATTAAGAGCTTGATGGATGTGGATATCTCTAGTGATGATAACAACTTTGGTCCAGTTCGTCACTAACAATTGCTCTTATTATCAAGTAGTGACGAATAATTATGTAATTAAATATTATTTCTTTATTTCTATTTTTAATTTTGAGTTTTCTATTCTTAGTTTTGGATTAACAGATTCCTTTTTTTTTTTACTTGCACTACCTATTTTTACCTATGGATTATGTATTTTAAGTTTTATTGCTCAATGAAATTGCATATGTATGTATATATCATTCGTATGCATATCAGAACTTTTAACAGTTTTCAGTATTTTTTTACATGGGTTTTTAAACTAAATATAGTTCTTTATTTCATCTTACATGGTTTTCAGATAACATGAAACACATCCCCAATTTTACCATAGGAAATTTATCATTTTTTATACTGTTCTTTTTTACACAAATTTCTGAGGAACGTATCTACCGTGTAAAAAAGGGTTGTGCATGTGTATATATATATATAGTAGTGGGCCAATTATCCAGAATTCAGAAATCTGGAGAAACGAGAAAACTGCAAAAAAATTTAAATGTTTATTTTATGTGTGTGTATGTGTTTTCAATGAAAATTGCTAATCTCCTTTAATGAATAAGTAAGATTGAAAACAGAATACTTCTTTTTACTTTTCTTATATACATATTATAATGTATAAGGAAAGTATTGTGATGGGGTCAAAAATTTGGATTTGAGGTTTTGACGGGAGAGCTTGTTTCAAGCATCCCTGAACACAAATCAAACATTTTTTAGGTGATGTCTGCATGTATGTGTGTCAGTGAGTCTGTGGAGATGATATCTCACAAATGAAATAAGAGATTCGGATGAAATTTGGTTCAAAAATTACAAGCACTGGAAGCCCTTTAATATTCTGTAAGCACTGGAAGCCTATTGTTTTTAAATTTAGTCGAATGTTCAGAACCACATAAAATTTTGAATTGAAATTTTGAAAAAATCATCAAAAAATCAAAACCTTCAATAAAGTTACATAAATACTCATTTTTTATATAATTTTTTATTAGAAAATGATTGACACAAACTTCAGAATGCGTTCTCAAGATATTGCACATTTTTCAAATAAATTTATACAAAAAATTACATAAAATAAAAAAATAAGTATTGACTACAGTACAACCTCGAAAATCCGGACATCCAAAATCCGGAAACCTCCAAAATCCGGACGTTTTCCAAATTTTCGTTTTTTTTTTTAATTATTCCCTCCGGACTGACAAAGTCGCGGATTTAAAACCACAGGGTAAGATTATTAGATTATTTATATGGAATTATATTTTATAAACAAATAATATTTTATAACAAATAATCCCGGAAATGAAACGAAAGTTTAGATGGACTGCCGTAGATCGGCCCGTGGTTGGAGCGTGAATTACGTTGTTAGCGTTAATTCCTCCTCCCCCTTATCCAAGTCACAACTCCAGATGAATTATTTCGCGTAAAATATACATCGTTATTTAAATACGGAATTTTTATTATCAAAATTTCCTTTTCTCATTATTGAAAAAGACATTTTTCTGAAACAATGTAATTTTTAATATGTAATGTTACGATAACCCTTTAAAACGTTATCGTAACATTTTATCACAGATTGTTCAATTAGATCTAAAAATCCCAAGAATTCATATTAACGTTCACGGAAATTTATTTTGTTCACTTCGTAGTACGAATTCCATTCTTCGATGTATTCTGTTTTGTCTTCAGAATTTCCTCGCGCTCTCGATATCTGACGATTTTTTCGTTCTCGTCGAACGTGTCAGCTTGAAATCGACTATATTTTGCCTTTTTTGTTTAGAAAGCCATATTTACATACTATAAATAGCAAATAAATAACTAAATAATATCGTATCGCACAGAACCGAGCAACAGGGTCATTAACACACAGACCTTGGTCGGCTGTGTTTACAATTAGGAACTAAGCAAATTCCTTTCTTCGCTTTCCCTACCCCTCCACGTCCCGGTGCTGCTGCAGCCTTATAATGACTCATCGTAATTTAGAAAATCATTGAAAGGAGAGATATTTTTCTTTTTTGGAAAAGATATTTATTTTATCTACTGCGATATTTTTTACATATTTGACTATTACTAATAAAGTGTTTACTTTTTTCAGAGTCATCAGTCTTTTAAACATAACATTATATAGATGCTAGAAAATAAATAAAACTTTTAAGTTCTTATTTTTTGTTTTTCGTTCGTTAATAGCGAAAATAGTTTAAACACATTTACACCTTTGAATATATCGTCAAAAGTGCTAATTCTTGATCTTTATTAAATCTCGGCACTTCATTAAGTCTTCCGGCGCTTCATTAAATCTCGACGAAGCCGATATAGCGGAAGTTCTGCACTGTGATGATGATGCGCCAATCGTAAATAAATTGAGTGATGGTGAAATTCGCGATATGATATTAAATAAAAAAAATCAAAGTAGCGACGATAAATGTGAAGAAGAAAAAATACCCATTGATAAATCTTATGCAAACAATCGATCATGCAATTAAAGGTCTTGAACAAAGAAGCTTTATAACCGAGCAGAAATAATGTCCATCTTACAGAATAAAGAAAACTGCTTTCCCATAAACCAAAATTATTGAAATAACAAATGTTAATTCAAATATTTAAACGAAATGATAAAATGTAATTTTATCATTTCGTTTTGTTCACGCATTCTAAATTATTAATGTGTATATTTTTTCTTAGAAATTTCTTTTGCCCTATTTTTTAGATTAAATAATATGTTTTAATTGATTAACTTAACTTTTGCCATTATTTTTACTAAAAAGAGTGCTTTATAGTGTGTGTAGTTAATATTAAATCTGAATTTTATTCAAATTCTATAATCCGGAAAAATCGAAAATCAGGAATCGGCAAAGTCCGGACGAGTCCGGATTTTCGAGCTCGTACTGTATTGTGAAATCTGTTCACCTTTCATATGTAATATTATGTGATAAATTTGTTATCACTCTTATCGTGGATCTAGCTTGTTCCATTCACAAGAGAAGATATTTTGGGTAATAGTTTTGTATTTATAAACCTTTATTAGTCTTTTGTCTACTATAATAATAACCTATTTCTCTGTCCATAATGCTTGGTGACGAATTTGGTGAAATATTGCCAACTTGGCAAGTTTTCAAATATTGCCATATTAATGAAAATATCACCAAATTGATAAAAATGATGCTAAATCAATGAAAATGATGACTAATTAACAAAAACTCAATATCTTGGAAAGAACATAAATAACTATACCCATTTTTCCTTCAGTCCATAAAGCATGGCGAAAAATTTGGTGAATGTCATAAATTTCATGACTTTTTAAATGTTGCCAGATTGACGAAAATGTTGCCAAATTGATAAAAATGTCGCCCCAAGTTGGTAAAAGTGACATTAAATAGAAGACGATGCTTTGCAAATTTTTAAATCCGTCATATGACTGGTATACCTGCTAGAAAAAAGAAATGTATTTCTCTCCATTTGTTTATAACACTTAACAATACATATGGTGAACTTGGAAAATAATCCAGTGAAATATCACCAACTTGATGATGTTTAGCTCCAGATTGATGAAAATATCATTAAAATTGCAAAAATGATGCCAAGTTAATGAAAGTGATGCCTAATTGAGGAATTTATTATTAAAATATTTTAATATATGGACTATATTGCTATGAGGAGGCTATCAATATTGATAATTGTCATTTTAGAGTTGCATGAAATATAAGTTAATTGGTATGAAATAGCTTTATATGTTGTCATCTGGAAAAGTGCTAAATGTATAATACAACTACAACATTACAATCACTGTGTTGTGGATCTTTTCATCATTTTTTTAACTGTGAAAGAAGTAAATTCATTGCATTATATTAGGAAAGTCATGTGCTGCCCACATCAGATTTTCTTTTGAATGTATATAGTGGTTTTGTGATATAAAACAAATACAGAACAACTTCCAAAATCTGGATATTTTCAAATTTTTTAGTTATTTTATTTATTTAGTTATTTACAAATATTATCACAGATTTAAAACAATAGGGGAAGATTTTGTATATTGAATTATATTTTATAAATATATATATTTTCCTGTATTTGATTTTCTAAACCCTAAAAAGACATTAAAATTTAGAAGTCAATTTTTACACCAGATATAAAAATAGACTCCCATAGATTGGCTCTTGAGTGAAGGGCGAATCATGTTGTTGATGTTAACCCATCCCCAAATGCAAAACGCTCAAGAAAATTTATTTCATTCACTTCTTTATAGTATGAAACACATTTTTCAATGGATTCTGTTTCATCTGCAGTCCCCAACCATCAAATATCTGACAATTTTTTCACTCACATTTAACTTCCTTGCAACAGCACAGTTGTTACTTTCATTAGTGAAAGTATCAACTTTCAGCTTAATATCAGCCGTATATTTTGCCCTTTTCTTTTGGAAAGCTATATTTATCATAAATAACTAAACAAGATCATATTACAAAGAATAACAAAGTCATTAATACACTGAACTTTCAAACAGATCAGCTCCATTCACAAGCTGAGCGCATTAATTTCTTTCTTTGCATTCAATGCCCTATCCTTTCCCATCATATTTTACAAAAATCATTGAGAAGAATGGTAATTTTCTTTATAAGAAAAGTTAGTTATTTTATCTACCATGGTGTTTTTAACATATTTGACTATTCTTAATTGTTTCTTTTTTTTTAGAGGCATTAGTTTTTATAAATATAAGGATGTATAGATTCTAGAAAATAAATAAAATATGTATGTTTTAAGTTATAAAATACATATAATTTTTAAGTTATAAAATGTATAAAGGTTTATAGTGTATTTATCATAGTATGGTGACTAGACAACAATACCAAATCAACATAATACCCTGTTTTGTGTGGCCAGTTTGGCAGCGGATCAGAAATCCGGAAAGCTAGTGGTCCAGAAGATTCCGGATAATTAACCGCTACTGTATATATGAAAATAAGAAATATTTTCAATTAAAAAATATTATATATATATATATATATATCTACAAGCTACTTCCATTGTTATAAAATAAAAGTTTTGATATAAATGTTTTCATTTAAATATTGATAAAATTTAAGGGACTTTTCAATATCTTTTTTCTAGCTGTTAAATCAGAAGGTAAGAAAGTAATTGTTGATTTTCCAACTCAGATGGGCTGGAGAGCATTAACATCAGAAATGGAGAGAGTTTCTGCTTCATCTTATCAAAATATGATGTAAGTTTTAACAGCAATTTAAATGCTTAAAAATAATATTGTATTATTCTGAATATTTTTTTGACTTCATCAAGGAATTACAAAATCATTCAACTTCTAAATCTGATCATTTTTTTCATTTCATTTCACATTTTCTTCTTTTCATTTCACATTTTCTGGGTATTTTTATACATTAAAAGGATTCCTAAGTGTTTCAAGCTTTGATTCACTATCACTAGATGGCGCAACGTATTTGGCGATGAATTCATTCAAAATTACAGAAGACTGATAATTCGTCAATTCTATCTACCTCTGCCTCTTGGTGACATTCAATGCATGCCAAAAGATTAGTCCCATTTCCTCTATTGAAGAGGTGACATATTTTATGGGAATTCTTAGAAACAAGTTTACCTACCCCACCTCTGTGCCTGGGGGGGGGGGGGGGGGGAGGCAGGGTAGATAAGATCCCTTTGTAAATAAATAATGGATCATGAATGATGAATGCTTTAGGATTCAGTCCAGATGCTTATGGTATGAATTAGTTTTTTCTAGTGATGTCGCTTACTAAAGAATATAGTAATACATGTATATTAAAATAATAAAAACGTAAAATATGCAATTATATATATTTTCATATTTATTCCCTAAATAATTAAAAATATTAATTTAATATTATTTGCAAATGAATAATTCAAGTTTTAAAGAATTCGATTAAAGCATTTTTTTCTATGGAAAATAATGATAATTCTATGAACGGTATCATATGGGGTCAGAGATACAAACAGGATGGACGAGAAGAGTTAGAAAGCCAGGTTAATTTAGATAGACCCTAGCCCCAAGGCACTTTCCATGAGCTTACATATGAAATGTGTTCAGGTGTATGTATACTTTCCACTGAAATCTCAAATACAAAATATCTCAGAAAACAATACCTTATTCTTCGATTTTGACTGACAAGGTAATGTTCAGGAGTACTTATAACATTTTTATTTTCATTTCTAGGGCCAGTATGTTTTTTTCATACCCAAACTGTCTGACCTACCCGAAGGTGTAAGGTAATTGTTTGAACGGCCGAAACAGTGCCACCCAATTTAGACCGGAGCCCAATGAGGTGGGGCAAATTTTATTCACATACATATAACGCAGATACACTCTGGACCATAAATATAATGTAGACCCCTCCCTTTAAATCTAATGCTATTCCATTAATCCGCTCTGCCCGGGAAAATGCTCCCCCTTTACTTAAATTACAAATTATGAAAAATTATGCAAAACAGCCCCCACCCTCAAGAATAAAAAACTAAAAGAATTTTTTTCTCAAATAAAATGCATTTATTAATGTTACCCCCCCCCCCCCTCCTTTTAAATCAAATGTTACGAATTAATATTCTTCTATAATGGTCAGGAGTCCTTATAGATCATAGTCTTTTCATTAATATTTTGAATACGAAAATTGTCAGAAACAGCTTTATACCTAGATTGAGGAAGAAGCATGTTTTTTGAATTTCTGAACCCATTTCTACGGTATGAACTTCTTGCAATTGTTTGGACGACCACAGAAATCAGACTGGAGTGGCAGCTATAGAGACCATACCGTCCTTCCCCTAACCTCATAGATTGAGGGCCAGGAAAATTGAACATTTTAGCCATAGCCAGTTTGATGTTTTTTAAAATTTTATTCATATACACATGACACAGATATATTCTGGACCATATATATACATATGAAATGTGACCCCCCCCTGTTTAAATTGAATGTTATTCCATCAATTTGCCCCCTCCCTCTTTGCCTCAATTAGAAATTCTCAAAAATTATGTGAAACAGTGCCCCACCCCTCCCCCAAACATTGGAAAAAATTAAGAGAATTTATCCTCGAAAAAAATTAATTTATTAATGTGCCCCCCCATGAAATCGATATGTTAAGAATATTGAGTCTAATGTAAGAAGGTTCTTCTATTGTGGTACCTTCTATTGTGCTACATTCTGGACCCTATATATATATGTATATATATATATACATATATATATATATATATATATATATATATATATATATATATATATATATATATATATATATATATATATATATAAATTGAAAGATTTTAATCGAAAACTATACATAAACTACTGTATGTACAAAAAACCCATCTCTAGCATATCTGTTACAAATAAGTAACTATCGACCAAGACTAAGGATAAAAATAGAAGGTAACATATCACTACAATGGAAAGGGGGATGAGAAAAATTTTAGGATACAAAAATCACAATTAAAAAGTATATATAAATATAAATAAAAATGAAAAAGAAAACACGACAGAAATGAGAAAAGGCAATAATAATTAGCTTAAGATAAAAGATTAAGACATTCAGAACAATCAATTGAAACTACACAAAAATGGCGGTTAGTTCGAAATTGCATTCTCATCACGACAGCCATACAATTCGAATTAAAATCAATAGAATAGGCAGTTTCTGACAATGGCGATAGTATTTAACTATAGACACCATTGGAACTGTCTACTGGCTAGTGGAAGGAGAAAAAATAAACCAATTGAATTACAAATCAGAAAAATAAAAAACCTCCTCAAACAGTAATATTAACTCACAAGCACTGCTACCACGTGTAGGTTGAACATGCGACTGCGCATTTCACCTCACTTCGTCAATGCGAGTGGGCACCGGAATGAATACATTTGAACAAAACATAATATGTATGGAGACTTTCAATAATAGTAATCAGTATAGGACTCAGGACAAGTAGAAATTAGTCTTTCGAAAATAGTAAACAGTATTAGATTCAGGCCAAGTGATAAGTTAGGTGATAAGAATGGGTGAATTTCACAAAAATGAGTTATCCAATCAAAGATAAATAATTCATGTGTAAAATTATTATGTGGTATATTTGAAATTATTAATAATATTATTTACAAATACTTCTGGATAGTGATAATTTTGACAAATGCATTTAAGATTATTGATGTAGAGAAAGTGAAACTGAGGATCAGAAAGTCAATGTATTCGAAATAGCTGGTTTAAAATGATGTTTCTAAACAATTGAATAGAATTACAAGATTGATATGATAGCAGCTTTATGATAGTAAAGTTGTAAGAATCTTTTTTATCATATAGATTGGTGATTAAATGATTATTGAGGGTATCTAAATTTAGGTCTAAAAAATTTACAGTTAGACTAATGCTACCATTAGGAATTAATTCTAGGTTAGATGGGTAAAAATCAATATTAATTGGATAGGAATCATTAATGATAATATAAATTAAGTCGTCAACATATCTATATATAATATATGAATTAGAGTTAAAATGACATTCATAATAATAAATATATAAATTAGCGAGAATACTACTACTACAGCCACCTTGTGGTACACCAGATGTTTGTAAATAAATGTTATCATCTTGGATAATATAATTGTTGTATAACACAAAGTGCAAGAGCATAGTAAAGTTTTTGACATTAAATGCAACATTATTGGTAGATAGATAGTCATAGAGATAGTCATAGATAGTCATAGAGATATAATAACTTTATATAAATCTCTAATGACAATATTATTAAATAGGTCTTTAAAATCAAAGGTATGGAAACCAAGAATTTGTGGAAGCTTGCTAAGATGATTAACTAAATCAAAACTATTGTTCAAAATGAAATATCCTGAATTCCTAAATTTAAGAGATTCATTAATTGTATTTAAACAGTTAAGCAAGTAAACTTACTAGCTGTAGTGGTAAAGGTATTATGTCCACAAGTGACCATTCTAAAACTGAGAGGTGATTTGTGGAATTTAGGAACCAAAGTAACATAAGGAAATTTAAAAAACTTACAATTAATATTTAATTGTGTATATAATTTTAGCATTTTAGTTTTGATTTTGATAGACTGATTATTAATGGGTTTAAAAATTTGATTATTTTTTAAGTAATTCTGTAACAGAGAAACATAATATTTTTTACAAATGATGGCATAATTATTTGAAGCTTTATCTACATAAGTTATGACAAAATGTTATTGTAGTTCTTTAATAGCAGATAGGAGTTGTTTATAAGGATACCTAGACTTCGTTTTAATTTAATGTTTATAATAACATTTTTAAGTATATGTAAGGTAGTATACTTTCATAGATGGAATGCTTCAATAGGAATGAAATGTGAACAAGCAAGTTGATATATGAATTTATCAAAATCAAAAGATATAGACTGAAGAAGTTGTTTGGGGTGATGGCAGAATGGAATGCGAAATTTAGACCCTTTATTCATAATATCCATAAGTATAGCATCCTGAACTATACTCAGATCCCCAGTAATAATGTGTCTATGAGAGGAGTTGACATAAGGGGTTAGATTTTTATCGCTGCATACACATGATGTAAGGTCAACGGAGTTTAATGTCCTGGAAACTTCATTGCAGGGGTGGCATTTCAGCATTCTATTTGGGGGTGCGAGATTTGTATGTATGAAAATTTACAATATGGAATAAATAAAATGTTTTTTAATAGGGGAGGGGGGAGGTCACAAAATTGAATTGATGTTGAAAAAAATAATTGTTGTTAACATAATTTTTGTACATAATTGTGTTAACATAATTTGTTGTTAACATAATTTTTGTACATAATTGTGTTAACATAATTTGTTGTTAACATAATTTTTTTAAATACAATTATCTATATATATTTACCTTATATTGAAGTTTTAAACGCAGGTTCTCGGAGTCTGGAAGAAGAAAAAATGTTTTACAATATCATCATAATCCAGTGGTATATCTTGTTCTATAGCTAAAACAGCTAAAACTGAAAGTCTTTCTTGTCCATTGTACTGTGAAAGTTATTTTTCAGCCTCCTAAGGCACTAAAAAGACTTTCCACAACTGACTGAGCTGATTGGCACAGTCAAAAACAATTTAACTAATAATGTTATGACAGGAAACACATTTTTTAAATTCCGCTCTTTAAAATAATCCAGGCGACTTGGTCTATGTTTTCATTTTTCACCATTGAATAAAACAGCTGCATTTCACACAGCAATTCCTCTTTCTGGAAGTCTATACTTTGCATATGGTTGAAACATTTTCCTTTTCGACATCTGATCCGGATAATACTGAATTAAGGGCAAACAAAACAGATATATTGTTCTCATTAAATCTTGTCCTAATTTCATTAAATACTGAATCTATAATTTCATATTTAATATTGATTCTGTGATATGATTTAACATCATCATGGGGATTCTTTTCACCGCCTCCAAACTCGCTTGGAATATTTTTACGTCTTTTCAGTTTTGGTCCAGAATAAGAATTTTTTTCACAAAGTTTTGTCACAAAACTCCACACTTGATTGAAATATGCATCAGTGCGAAAAAAACTAACAGTTTCAATAGTAGCTTTAACCAAAGCTTGCACAGTCTGAAAATTAAGATCAGATGACTGAAGATGCTTTGAGAGAGTATTGTATTGATCAAAAACACTATTTCAATACAAAGGGAACAAAAATTCGAACGATGTCATGCATGATAAAAGGGCTTCGGCTCTTCCACCATTGAGAAAATCGTTTTCAGATAATTCTTCCAGTGTTAAAATCACCACTTCAAAATTATCAAGTAGTGCTTTTATGGCTTTAACTCTGGAAGACCACCTCGTATCACTTAGTGATTGTAGAGATGAAGAGCCTCCAGAAAAAGTATTTGTTGATGAGTGAATTTTTTCGAAAATAGCATGTTTTTTATATGATGTTTCTATGAAAAAATATAATGCATTGAGCTGCTGAAATGCATTTCTAGCAGAAGGAATGGATGAGCATGCACTAACTACACATACATTTAATCGGACACTTGGAATTTTCAAGTGAAAAGGATAACATCACCCTAATCTTTTTAAATTGAAAACGATTCGTTCCAGCCGGAAGTGGGAACTTCATTGTGAAAGTTGAATGTTGGCTCTTTTGAAACGCCATAGCGTGAGAAAACTGACCAGTGGACAGTCAATAAAACAAGAGAGAAGCCGATAGACGACAAGGAAAAATTTGGGGGCGCGACCGCGCCCCCCTCGCGTCCCCTATTTGCCGCCCCTGCTTCATTGTAATTGTAAATAGTTCTACCAATTGATAAATTATATTTGAATGATTTTTGTATTTTGATATCATTTACTGGTAACAAGTACTGATGTTTTGCAAATAAATTATTGAAGTTAAGAGAATTAAGAATAGGGTGTTTAAAAGAAATTTCACAGTAAGCTATTTTAGTATGTGGATTTGGTGAATGGAATAGTTGGTAATTTAAGAAATTTGTACGTGAAAGAAGCAAATCATAAAATAAATGTTTAAAATGCTCATCTCAGTTAATTTTAATTTTAAAAAATTAGTATAAACAATACTTAATTTGCATTTTCTGACTTTATATAACCAAGTTCTAACAGGTAGAAAATTGAAAGTTTGAGAATAATTATATTGTAATTTCGAAATGTCTGCATTGTAATCAATAGTTTTACTTAAGTTACTGTTTCCTTTGCCACGCTTATATCACTTTTTACTAGGAGTTGATGACTTTGGATACTGAAAAAGAAGTTTATATACTGAAGATTTATTAGAATTGTATTCAAAACTATTGTTAACTACATTAATATTATTATAAATTTGATTTAAGCCATAGGGGAAGAGAGTTTTATATTTTTTAATGTAATAATTTTCAAATACTAATCTATCACACACACACACACACACACAGTGAGTGAAATTTTAATATCTAAAATATGAAGGGATACATTTTTAAATCCGTGTGTAGCAAAGTGGTGATATTCAAATTGATTTTTAGTAGGGAGATCATTAAAAACTTTATGGTCAAATTTTTTAATATGATCCCAGTGGACATTCATTCTCAGATGTAAATGGTTGCTGGTTTGGCCAATATAGGATAAGTTACAAATAGTATAATTAAGTTTGTATATGCAATTAAAAACTTTGCAGAATTTTTGTGAAGTGGAATTATTATTAATTTGTAATGGGTCAGCATAAGGACAAGTTTTGCACCTAAGATTGTTGCATCTATGGAAGGAATATGATTTAGATTGAGAGTAGGTATGGTATTCTTCCAAATCGTCTATAACGCCTAATTGGTCAATGTTTGTTGATATATAATTATCCCAATTCATAATAATAATAGACCGGACACTAGGTAATGAATAAAATCTACATCATGAAATTTAATTAAAATTCCCAATATAAACCCCTTCGAAAACTATTTTGTCAGGTATGAATTTCAAATTATAACTAATACCATAAAGAAGAATTGAAACAAAATTTCGGAGAGTAATAAAAAAAGTGTAGTAGATAAGATCTAAATGAGATTTTCATACGAAATATTCATAAATAAGCGAAGTATGGACAAATAGTCATAATCATCCGGAATGGAAGGTATATAAAACTATTAATACGTATGTGTCTGACTGAATCCCTACAACTGCAGGCAAAAGAGGGCCACATATAGTGGAAATACATGTCTAGATTAAAATGTAAAAATAGGCATTAAAAGATATTGACGTCTGGGTTAACAAAAAGATACAGAAAGATATAACACAAAAAACACAATAAGCTCTAATGCCTGCCGAGAGATGTCAGCACTACACTCACACGTAAAACGAGTTTGAGAATCGAGTGTGAAATCTACCAAAAATAGCAATAATCTACAGAAAAAATCATAAAAGCAATGCGAGAACTCAAACCAAAATACTCCATAATGCAAAATGTGAAGACATACCAAAATCAATCAATTGAAGGAATGAAAGGGTTAGCTAAATAAAAACAATATCCATAGAGGTCCATGTTAAGACATAGATGGGCTTGTAGTTAAAGTAAAGAAATGCGTTAGCAATAATAATAAACAAATTAAATTAAAATTAAAAAGAGAATAAACTCTGTAATAAGCGCAAATGCAGCTTTACAACAGGTTTTTATCTTTTTTAAAAATGTTTTTTGCAAATATGAAAATCAAAAGGTAGATGGTTGAATTCAGAAGTAAACAATAAATGTAAATGTACAATTAAATGATGTAATGGAAGTCAGTATGTAGAAATCAGAGTATAAAACACAATATAATACAGAATAAAAAACTTTCATCATGATATTGCGCAAAGCAGCTAATAACATAATGGATTTATAAATAAAAATTGAAAGATTTTAATCGAAAACTATGCATAAACTACTGTATGTACAAAAAAACCCATCTCTAGCATATCTGTTATAAATAAGTAACTATAGACCAAGACTAAGGATAAAAATAGAAGGTAACATATCACTACAATGGAAAGGGGGATGAGAAGAATATTAGGATACAGAAATCACAATTAAAAAGTATATATAAATATAAATAAAGATGTAAAAGAAAACACAGCAAAAATGAGAAAAGGCAATAATAATTAGCTTAAGATAAAAGATTAAGACATTGAGAACAATCAATTGAAACTACACAAAAAATGGCGGTTAGTTCAAAATTGCATTCTCATCAGGACAGCCATACAATTCAAATTAAAACCGATAGAATAGCCAGTTTTTGACAATGGCGATAGTATTTAACTATAGACACCATTGGAACTGTCTACTGGCTAGTGGAAGGAGAAAAAATAAACCAATTGAATTATAAATCAGAAAAATAAAAAAACCTCCTCGAACAGAATTATTAACTCACAAGCACTGCTAACAAGTGTAGGTTGAACATGCGACTGAGCATTTCACCTCACTTCATCAATGCGAGTGGGCACCAGAATGAATACATTTGAACGAAACATAATATGTATGGAGACTTTCAAAAATAGTAATCGGTGTAGGACTCAGGACAAGTGGAAATTAGTCTTTCGAAAATAGTAAACAGTATTAGACTCAGGCCAAGTGGTAAGTTAGGTGATAAGAATGGGTGAAAATCACAAAAATGAGTTATCCAATCAAAGATAAATAATGCATGTGTAAAATTATTACGTGGTATATTTGAAATTGTTAATAATATTATTTACAAATACTTCCGGATAGTGATAATTTTGACAAATGCGTTTAAAATTATTGATGTGGAGAAAGTGAAACTGAGGATCAGAAAGTCGATGTATTCGAAATAGCTGGTTTAAAATGATGTTTCTAAACAATTGAATAGAATTACAAGATTGATATGATAGCAGCTTTATGATAGTGAAGTTGTAAGAATCTTTTTTATCGTATAGATTAGTGATTACATGATTATTGAGGGTATCTAAATTTAGGTCTAAAAAATTTACAGTTGGACTAACGCTAGGCTCATTAGGAATTAATTCTAGGTTAGATGGATAAAAATCAATATTAATTGGATAGGAATCATCAATGATAATACAAATTAAGTCGTCAACATATCTATATATAATATATGAATTAGAGTTAAAATGACATTCATAATAATAAAGATATAAGTTAGCGAGAATACTACTACTACAGCCACCTTGTTGTACACCAGATGTTTGTAACTAAATGTTATCACCTTGGATAATATAATTGTTGTATAACACAAAGTGCAAGAGCATAGGAAAGTTTTTGACATTAAATGCAACATTATTGGTAGATAGATAGTCATGATAAAGAGAGATAATAACTTTATATAAATCTTTAATGACAATATTATTAAATAAGTCTTTAAAATCAAAGGTATGGAAAGCAAGAATTTGTGGAAGCTTGTTAAGGTGATTAACTAAATCAAAACTATTGTTCAAAATGAAATATCCTGAATTCCTAAATTTAAGAGATTCATTAATTCTATTTAAACAGTTAAGCAGGTACTTACTAGCTGTAGTGGTAAAGGTATGTCCACAAGTGACCATTCTAAAACTAAGAGGTGATTTGTGTAATTTAGGAACCAGAGTAACATAAGGAGATTTAAAAACTTATAATTAATATTTAATTGTGTATATAATTTTAGCATTTTAGTTTTGATTTTGATAGACTGATTATTGATGGGTTTAAAAATTTGATTATTTTTTAAGTAATTCTTTAACAGAGAAACATAATATTTTTTACAAATAATGGCATAATTATTAGAAGCTTTATCTACATAAGTCATGACAAAAATATACAGGATGTCCAGTGCTGTCAGTGACCAATGGCTATTTCCTCAACTGTTAGTAACAGAGATATACTTCCAATTGCAAAAATGTTTTACATTTTAAAATCTATTATCTTAGAAACAGTTTAAATCAATAAATACATTTCTGAAAGAAATACGAAATTTAAATTTTTATACGGTCCCCCGGTCCTACCAATTATATTTAGGAAAATCATCATACAATTTCATGCAAAATAAAAAAAACTTCCTTTTACGACCAAAATCCACCGAGTTATGAAGCATTAAACATTATGACTTAAGTCGCTTTTCCATTCATAAAAATGTTCCATTTCAGGCAGCCAACCAATCAGGGACCGTACTGACCATTTCTCCGCAAAAATGGGTTCAACTTTAAACAGCTATAAGTCGGTCAATTTTGATCGTAAAAGGATGATTTTTTTTTATTTTGCATAAAATTGTATGAGGATGATTTTCCTAAATATAATGGGTAGGACTGGGTGACTGTATAAAATTTTATATTTTATATTTCGTTCAAAAATGCATCTATTGATTTAAACTGTTTCTAAGATAATAGATTTTAAAATTTAAAAGATTTTTGCAATTGGAAGTTCATCTCTGTGACTAATGGTTGAGGAAACAGCCATTGGGCACCGATAGCACTAGACACCCTGTATATATATATATATATATATATATATATATATATATAACAAAAGTATAATACAATATTTTAATACAGATTATTGAATAACATATCTAAAAGCAGGCATTTTCATAATTTTAAAAAACAAACATTTTGATTTTAATTTAAAATTTAAACCAAATCCCATATATGTAAATAACATGAAGTTTCAAATGAAGTTACATTTTCTTTAGGGAGTAACTTGAGGTTATGTTTATACGAATTCTAGTGTTTGGTTTCAACAATCATGGTCTTTTCGCTTCCTAAAAAGATTTTCTTAGGCATAATGGCCTAGATATGGAATGATACCGGCATCCAGGAGAGGGACTATGGCTTAGTGCATGCTGAACCAGGGTGAGGGGGGTCACAAACCCCCGCGACTAACTTTTGGTACTATTCTTTTTCTTGTTCTTTTCCATTTGTTTCATATTTGATTTTCAGATTTGAAACTTACCTTTTGGATTATATATATATATATATATATATATGTCACATTCACGACTTTAGTAATCCAAGACAGAGACATTTTCTTAGCACTAGAATCTATTTTATTAGAAAGAGTTCAACAGACATCGTTACATTTGCGCAGCCTGGACCCTGATCGACCCGTTCGTACAAAGTTCCAATGCAGTCTCTCTCAGTCTCTACCCAACTTTCCCTACTAGTATATTATATAATCCACTTCGGAGGGGCCATGATAGGCTATGAGAGACTTGGAGTTGGAGAGGGCTTATGATATGGGCCATGTGTTTTTTTATCTTGGCGTTCATTAGGCTTTTAACACTTGATTAGAAGTTCCCTTTGCATCTTAAAATGTTTACAGGGATAGGATTCGTGGCCATATATGGTATGATCGAGGAAAAGATGAAGTGTACGATTAAGTGTTCGACTACATGTTAATATTAGTGGCATGGTATAAAACTTAATGAGGTATATAATAAAATTTAATGAGGTTGCCATCCGTCTGCTTTCACAAGTGCTGGCTAAGAGATAGGAATTTGGAATACTTATGGTGAATTCAAAGACACGTTACTGGGGAAAAAGCTTAGGCTTAAGGCTTAGGCTAAAATATATGTATCATATCTATGATACATATATTTCGGGAATTGTTAAAAAATGTACTTTCTATATTTGGTAACAAAATTTTAGAGGACCAAATTTTCATCTCACAAATGCACTTCTTTCCTCTTTTCCAATAAATGTTTATTAATTGCACACAATAGCATGAATCCTGTGTGGCACATCACACTTGGAAGGTGTGGTCAAAGTGGATTTCTTTGGAGATATCAGAATGTTTTTAGCAAAAAAGTTGGAATATCTTTTACCAAAAATCAAAGTTCCAGAACATGTGCTGAAAATATGTAACGAATTCAGGAAAATCGGATCATTTGTGTCTAGTGTACTTAGCCCTATACACTCAGGGAAAATGAATAATCATTTAAAAAGCACCTAGTAGTGAATTGTCTGTAACTAGTGGACAATGAAATGATGCATCGTGTCCATCCCGGATGCAGCCGCTTAGGACATTTTTGGGAGAAATGTTGCCACATAGGAAAATTTCCAGAAAAGAGGAGTTGATAAGGGAAGTTTTCGAGAGATGTGGAACAAACACCTTGGATCCACAGAACATTTTCATCACTGCCTTTCATTCCCTCTCTCCCATGCATTCCTCACATTGGTTTTTGAAATTTAAAAAGGATGGTAAGGTGGAGAGTGGCAACAAATGTGCGTGATTTCCCACTCAACAATTTTTTCTGCCAGGATTTTTTAATTTCATGTGCAATTCACGCAAATGTGCATCCTATTTCAAACCTTGTACAACCTATATTATATGTGTAATTTTTTGTGAAGTGAGCTCACTGAGCACCAGCAAGTAGGAGGCGAAGCCTCCCGACATGCAAAGCAAGTTGCAGGGATTCAGGGTGCTTAGAGAGCATGGACGTTGCCCCCTAGTAGTTAAAAACACTAGAAATGGTTGTAAAATAAAACACAGTACTTTTCTCAAAAATTAGTTTTAGAATCTGAACATTAAATGAAATACACAACTTTAGTAATAAGAAAATATAAACATAATTTTAATAATATATTATTTCACAACTGGAAATTAACTTGAATTAAGCAATAAAATAATTTCAAAAAAGCCTTCAGGAAATTATAATTTGTTAAACTGCTACCTTCCTCGATTCAAGAGAACACCTAAATTGAAGCATCGCGAATTGATAGTAGTTTTAAGGAAACAGATTAACTTAAATAATATATATATCTAATATACATACCATATCCATTTTGCAAAGCAAAATCTCTTTAACTTTAAACATTAAAGAAACTTGTTAATTTTGATATATTGAAGAGTCCACTTTGACAATAAGAGCTTACAATTCCGTCCCAGCTCAATAGTATAGAGCATCGGCTGGCCAGTACGAAGATCCATGATTCGACTCCTGGTTAGGGCAGCAGAGTTCTTTACAGCATTGAAATTTAAAATATGGTAGAAATAAAACTTGTAAAATAATATTTTCTTAGGGAATTTATCATTTTTATTAATTTCATTGTGATTTTATACTAGAAAATATTACTTAAAATATTAAAATGCCCATTTTGAGAGGAGGAGATTTCATAAGGCAAGGATAATTGAGTACTGCTGCTAAAAGGAGAATATCTTTTGTTAAGTAATTTATAATAAAGATTTATATATGAAAGAAACTGTACCTTATTTGGTTTAATGACCAATAAAGCCAGTACCCGCAGTCCGTCAAGACTGCCTGAGCTTGGATAAAAGCTGAATTTTGATTTTCTACACTATTACAATATTTACTCATGTTTTTACTTATACATATTACAATGCATTTGATTTATATGACGGAAGTAGAATTATTCCAATGCGGCAACATATAAAATTTCATACAAATGACGGTTGCATTTACATAATTGTATATACTTTAAATTCCTTAATCATAAACAGTTTAAAATACATAATTATATTATTAAAGAATAGTTTCTCATTGCAGATATCAGCATCCATGGCAAATACCAGCATCCGTTTTTGCACTTTTTAGCACTCTGCAACATGACCTGATGTGCAATGGCAACACGAAAACTTGCTATATTCCACAAATTTGTGAATCTCTATAGAGACAGATAAATCCAATCTTACTATGCAGTCGGCAATAAATTTCACAAAGATTGAGGTCAGACTGCACGATTTGTCTATGGCCAAAACCAAACATTATTTTTTTCAGAATCTGTCTAAAGGAGAAGCTAGGATAATGCTAGTATGAATGTTGGTGTGTCTGCAGTGCTTGCGTTATCCTATCTTTTGGAATGCCCCATTAAGTGGGTTTCTGTGAGTTTATATTTTCTAACTTAAAAATTTACTGCAGTTTGAGTCACTTTATTTAAGTTATAAAATTAATGAAACTTTAACTTAATCAGACGTCCAAAATTCAATTTTTGCAGTATACACTTTGCAATGATAAATTAAACACAATGTTTTTAAATTCTTATAATTGTAGAATTTATTTGTTGTCATTATCCCTAAAATTTTACCTCTTGAGGTCTGCACTTTATGCATTCACAACATTTTTCAGGGATTAGCAGACTTTCTTATTTAATAAATTGCTTTAAATAACTAGTTTCAAATATGAATTAATATTAAAACCCTTTTTACACTGCATATTTCGAGACTACTTTTTTGTCAATTTAAGATATAAAATGCATTTTTTTTACTCATCAATTTAATATATAACATTTTCCCCCAAAATATTCACAATATGAAATCAGAGCTATGCTTAGATTTTGATGTCAGTAACATCTATGAATGGGGATATCTCTGGTTGAAATTGGAGTGTTACGAAAAATGTGAAAACTATTGATATTTGCATCTCCGAACTTAATAGATATAAATGTAAATAATTTTGTCAAAAATATTGTTCCATTTACGTACATATTGAACAAATTTCAATATTTTAGTAATTTGAAAATTTTCTTTTCGAAGAAATAAAAGTTTTAGTCCAAACGAAATTTTGCCTCATTTTGCCTACTTTTAAATATAAAACTATATATTTTTTCTAAACTATGAAGGATAGCTATAAAAACAGGTAGCAACACAAATGTTCTCAGTAGAAAATCAAAGTTCTAGATGAATAATTTGTTTTTACAATTATGATTTTCGAAGAATCGTCATATCAGGTTAAGAAGATTGAAAATTTTCCTTTTTTCAAGTTTGTATTGCTTATATTTCCTAAACTAAAAGTGGTAACTATGAACTATAATAGATAATCTGTAGTCCTTTGAATGTCCTACAAAGATATTTAATTGGGTTTTAGAGATCTCAGTTTTCGAAATGTATTGGTAATAATTTCGATATTTTGAACTATTTTGAAAATGTGGTTCTATTTTAGTATTTTGAACAATTTTGAAAGGGTAATTCTAATTTTGATAATTTAATATTTTGAGTTGTTTTGAAAATATCAAATATGGTAAACTACCCACAAAAAAAGATGTTCGTGTAAAAACATTTTGGCTCCATAGACTGGAGCCTACTGCAGATTTTTTGTTTTTTCTATAGTTCAGTGTTTTATTCACATTTATGATTTTATTTTGTCACTAAAAAAATATTTGAGTTTGTTATGAATTGTTAAAAGATACCTTTAAAAAGTACATAAATCTTATAACGAATTGAACAAAGCAATAAAAATAAATATGAGAAGCATATATAAATGTTTTTTATGCATGCTTATAACTTAAAAATACTATCTTACATCATATTGAAAACATATTTTAAACATCAGCATTGATCAGCCATATTTTCATATTTTCATATTTCTTTTTATGAAACATGTGTATTTAATAAACTATACTAAAATAAACATATACTAAAATGCACAAATTGCAAGAGCGATGGCTGAAACATTTTCTGATTTCTTGAGCAATCTTGGTTGAATGAGATCGTATGCTTTAGTACTTTCTATAGAAGAGGATGACCATCCTTTTTTTTCCTAAGTGTCAAAAATCACTTGCCAAATTTAAAATACTTCCCTCTTTGAGGGACTTCACTGGACTTCAAATGTTTTTCAGTATTTTTCTAACTTCCAACTGTATAGTGAAGAAAAGCGGTTTTTATCAGGAAAATTTATACTAGAATTGATCTGCACCCGCTAAATGCAAGATCCCTATCTCCGAATTTCCCCAATAAAAAAAAAATCATAGAAAAAACCAATAATGTATAGGGACTTGCTTGACTCCTGACTATGGATATTCCTTTGCTGGACCCCCATAGATTATACTCATTAGCTTTGCCCTTTCCTTAGGTGGCTCATTTGTGCTTGAATGAAATTTCATCAGAAACCCTTGTCCCTATTCATAAATGATTTTGCATGTGCATCAAGGATTTTATTTCACCAAAGAGAATTGTTATTTCCTAATGGCCATTTATAGGAAATTGAAAGGAGAAATAGTTTTAAAGTGAAATTTATAATGAACAAAATCCACTCCAATTTGGAATTTTCGTGAGTGATTACCACCTTTTCTGACTTTTTTTAGTGTGTGTGTGTGTGTGTGGGGGGGGGGTGATACCCTCCCTCTGGTACTTATGTCCTTCTGCCCATAACAAAAGTTTGTAGAGAAAGTCTATGATAAAAGTTTGTAGAGGAAGCCCATGATAAAAGTTTGAAAAGGGGGACCATGAAAAAAGTTTGAAAAGGGGGCTCCATGGTAAAAAGTTTGTAAAGTAAACCCATGATGAAAGTTTGTATAGGGGGCCCATGATAGAAGTTTGTAGAGGAAGCCCATGATAAAAGTTTGTAAAGGGGGCTGTTGTTGTTGTTGAAACCCAGACCGTCCGACCTACCAGAAAGGTGTAAGGTAACTGTTAATAAAGGGGGCTGTTGTAAAAGTTTGTAGAAGAGGTCCATGATAAGAGTTTGCAGAGGGGGTATTTTCCCCACGCTTAATTAAAATTTGCTTAGCCATAGTTAACACCATGATCATCATTAATTCATTTTTATATTTCATTTCAAACACTTGGTTAAAGTTCCAAAAATAATTAAAAGTCAATATGTATACATCATTTCAAATAATGATTCCTAATAAGTGAGCATTTCTTTCAGTCTCTTTTAGAACTTCCCCCACCTGGAATATTCAAATCTTCAAGGAGTAATCTCTTTGATACTAGCTCTTTGATTCGAATTTAGCTTCGACTCCCATGGCATAGAGATCCAACAAAAGATAAATCAAAGAACGTCTTTTGGTGTAATCAATTACTTTCCAAACATGTGGTCAACATTCACCTTACTGGAAAAGAGCATATAATGAAACATCCCCCTTGTTATAAAAGTAAACGAGCAGATTGTTTGTTCACACCCTCGGGCTATGTGTCCCTGCAGTTTAAGCTGTTTTCTTTGGAGATTCTTCCAGGAAAAAAATTGTGCACTGCACAATGGAAAACTCTCAGTAACTGCCACAGCTACAGCTTGGCATAAAAAAAATGTAGCCTTTAGAATATTGGAGAGCTCAGTCTACCTTAGAAAATCATTGGGAGAGGGGGAGCTCAAGCCCCATGTGACCGTCTTAAATTTTTTTGGTTATTTATAAAAAATATACTCATGTCTAAAAGTTGAGCAACAAATAGAAAAATTAGTATATTCGAAGAAAGAAACAAGGTATAGCCACAGAATTTGCATATATGACAGATGCACGCTTGCGCAAACTAGCCTGCAGAAAACATTTTGTATACTAACATTTTTCAGAAGGAAATGAATTAGGTATAAAAACAGCCTGTTTTGTGTAGAGCCTGTCTCTGCATTACAGATTCCAGAAGGAAAATCAAAATAGCCAAATTTTGAAAAATGAGTAGATGACATCATCTGAGTGACGCCAGGCAATGGGAAGTAATAAAGCTCTTCAAAGAGGGCCAACGACAGTCTGAAGTAGCCTGAGCCCTAAATGTCAATCGTTCTATCATTTGCCACCTGTAGAACTGGTATCAAAGTGAAGGAACAGTGAAGACCAGTAAGTGGTCCAAGGGTCAAAACCGCTTAGGATGACTGTTTTCTGTATCTGCAAGTACTACACCACAGGACACATATCTGCAAATACTACACCACACTGCACATCAGCTTGCTTCCGACCTTGCAACTTTGGCAATAAAAGCGATATCACATCAAACTGTTAACAGATGGTTGTATGCAAGTCAGCTGTATGCAAGATGACCAGTGGTTTGCACCCTCCCCCTCTGATGCCCTGAAATGCATGCATGCAGAGGTTTGATGGTTTGTGCAGGGATAACGGTTGGCACCTGCTCTGATCTTCACATCATCCCTCACAGTACTGTGACGGCAGTGTGGTATAGAGATGACATCCTTGCTCACTTATTTCACTCAGTATGTTCACTCATTTCTTGTGGCTATGGGTTTTGATGCTATTTTTATGGACGATAACGTACACATTCATAAGGATCGCATTGACTACCAGTTCTTAGAATTGAAAACACTGCTTCATATGAAATGGCCATCGAGATCACCCGACTTGAATCCCATCGAACATGTATGGGACATGCTTGGAAGATGTTTAAATTCTCTCCATGACTCTCCCCAGAACCTGTACAAGCTAAGGACATGTCTGCTCCATGAATGGGAACAGATGTTATGGTGATTTCTGAGGAAGTTAAATTAGTATGCTCTTAAAGCAATAATAAGTAATTTTAATCTAATTTAAGATAGATAATTTACAATGTTTATAACTTTAAATATATTATATCGTAAATTCTGACGTATAACGCACACTTATAACACAAAAAATAAGGTTGGAAATTACGAGTGCACGTTATCCACCAGATATAAAAATGATAGCTGTAAAAATAAAGAAATGATGAAAATGGAAAAAAGGATTTGTACATATATCTAAAAACTTTTATTCCAAAGAAATGACATGCCTTATGAACTTTCATTATTGGATAACATGAAAAGTTCATCATATTCGTCTTCCGTTATGTGCATGTACTTTTCAGGGTTTTCCGGTAAAAAATAGATGCATGTTATATGGCGAATATACCTAAAAATTGTAAAATGCAGTTTAAAAATATATGTTCGCGTTATACGCTGGCGCGCGTTATACGTCGAAATTTACGGTAATCTTAATTCTAACTCTTAAATGAAAGGTAAACAAGTAACTCTTAACTAAATGATAACTAAACTAAAATAACTCACTTTTTAATGAATTTTAAACTTCTAAACTAATAACTCTTATTGATCCTTATCTTTGTTTACCTTTAGTGTACTTAAAACTGAGCAATCTTTAACTTATATTTAACTCACTTAATATTGTTTTCTCTAGTAATTGCTCAGATCAAGTAATGATTATTTAAATTTTGAAAAGGTGTAAATAAACTTGACTTTAATATAAATAATTGTTTACCTGCCTAACAGGACATTGTGATCATTTTTAAATACACCTTTTCCCAGTAAATGTTACACCTGCTAGAAATTCCCCTTCCCAATACCATAAATAAAACTGCTTTATAAGCAATCAAGTAAACATGATGTAACATGCAAGTTTTGTAAACATTATGTTCTCTTTTTCTCACCCAGGGTAATTAAAGATGTTTAATTAACAATATGTAAATGTTCCTGTTATTAATGATGTGCATGTTTTGTGATTTTAACTGCATTTTTACGTGAAATCCAAGAAATTTTTAAGATGGCGATCAAAACAATGCTATCGCAGCATCACCAGCAACATAAAACAGACGTATCAAATGTCTTGAGGTGCAAAACAGATGTGGGGCACTGGGTTGAAAGATTTGGCATCTTTAGCTCACAAAGAAGTTCGGTGCCAGGTTAACAGTTGTAACCGCGGTGACTAAAATTCAAATCCTTTCACGCCAAAAGGGGTTGTTGTTCCGGGACCTCATGCCAAGAACGGATTTTCTCCTCAGTTGGGATGTAAACACAAGCGAGAGAAGGTTGTTGCCCGCTCCTATGTGAGTCACTCTACCATATGCAATGATTTTTTTATCACCTTTAAAAGGGGCAGGATGCCCTATTCAAGTGAACACCTTTTTTCTGATCTTTTGATGGCTGACATCGCCTTGCCCCCTCAACACTCCTACCCACCGGCAGCTCCGCATATCTACGGGACTTGTAATAAGACCGGTGGTCTTCGGAGTGCCCCTGAACCCACAACTCCTGGGATGCCCTACCATTCTACCAATCTCGGATCCCAGTGATACCCCTGCACATGCAAGGCTGGAGATAGAGATACTGGGTTCATCATCCGCCCAAGCCAGCAGCCAATGACAGACGAAACATCCAATCTCCGAACCGACATCTGGCGGCTGCCATCCACTGGCGCTTGTGACCTCATGGGGAGAGGCAGAAGAGCATGATCGTACAACCTGTTTAATACAAGCTCTAAACCCAGGTAACAGACATACGGTATTATAACCGTTGTTAAACCATTTATATGTTATATTTTTGAATGTGTTATACGATAAACGGTAATGCATCGGTTATAATACCGTTATGAGTAAACGGTATATAAAAATACCGTGTATGAACATACCGTATGTAGAAATACCATTTTAAATACGTATGTATTTCTGTTTATTTTACATTAAAATAACCATTTTTATTACATTAAAAATACCAATTTATCATACGTAAAAATAACCATTATCGCTCCCCCCCCCCCCTGCTCAAATCATCTTTCAGCTTTGTTCTCAAACCCTTTTCCCGAAGGCATTTCATGGATTACCGTTTATCATACGTTATAAATACTGTTTATATTACATTAAAATTACCATTTTTCATACGTAAAAATAACCATTCCTCCTCCATCCCCTTGGGGCTTCTTGCTAATCCCCTATCAGCTTTGTCCTCCAACACAAGTGGTCAGGGATCTCCCTTCTTGTTTATCTTCACCCTCCCAAGTACTAACCGCTGCCGATGCTACTTGATTTTGGTGGTCGGACGTGACATCACGCAGTTCTGGAAGCTTCCAGAACGGACTCATTTCTACCTCAGGGGACGAAGCCATATGCTCTGTGTATCTGGCAATACTCAGTGCAGTAATTATTCTTTACGTTTCCCGCCGTGTTTGTAGGTTTGTATCTTGAACTTGATTTTCCTGTGTTAGGTTAACATGTTGCTTAATTTATATATTTTAACTTATTTAATTATATTTAGCTTTAACTTTTATTTTATTTTATATATCTTCCTAGCTTTATTGTATGCACATATTGCTTTTAGCATTAGATATTGCTTTAAAAGCAGATGGGAAAAGTGCATGTTTTCAGCATCGTGGTATGTGCATCCATGCTCGCATTTAATACTGTCTAAGCGGAGATTAAATGAAAACGTGGTACGAGATTGCATTTGTTGTCATGCATGCATGTTTATTTCAAATATTGTAAAATCATAAATTATTCTTTTACATGTTTTTGTGTATTTTAAACTTAAGACAGTATACTTATACTAAATGAAAGTTGCTTCATTTATAACCTACCTGCAAGTAAAAATACTTATTTAGTGTTGGTTAGTGTTTATAATAAAATAAATTTAATCTATATAATAATAAATGAAGCAACTTTCATTTAATGTAATTATATATGTATGTCTAAAACTAAAATCTATAAAAAACATGTTAAAGAATAATTTGATTTTACAGGATTTGAAATAAACATGCATGCATAACAAATGCAATATGACCACGTTTTCATTTATTCTCTGCTTAGACAGTGTTAAATATTATAATTAATTTAATGTTATTTGCAGAAATAAAAAAAATATACTAGGAAGAAATTTTAAAATAATACGCTACTTAGAAAAAGTTGATACAGGAGTGAAATGTTAAAAACACAATACTAAATTAAAACAAATTTGATACTTTAAGAAAATAAAAAAAAATTGATACTTGGACGAAATTTTTGGAAGAAGTAATAAAAGCCTTAAAAGAAAACATGATACTTAAAAGAAATAAAAACACACATAATTCTTAGAATTATTTTAAAAACGCCGCAAAATTATGTTTCATAACGTAGTAATTATAATTTTTGCAATTGTTAGAAATTAGAATTAAAAATATACTTAAAAGAAATATAATTACTTGAAAAAATTCTAATTCATTTTATAGCAGTTTGTGTTCTGTGCATCTAGATACATGTTCTATTTGTGCTTTGTGCCCTTACTCACTGTGTTCACTCTTAAAAATCATTACAGTCGTATGATACCACCGTTGATTATTTTAAAGGTAATATTTCTATTTTATGCCAATTTAAAATAGAAAATGTTTCTATTTTGTGCCATACTTGCAAAGATTTACCCCATACTCACAAAGATAACAAGAAAGTACTTGTCTGCACCAGCTAGCCAGCGTTGATAGTAAACGTTTATTTTCAGAAAGAAGCAGGGAATGTTTATGAACCAAAACTTAATAGGCTGCAACCTGAAAATGCAGAACGCCTAATGTTCCTGTACCATAACTTACCTCTATTAAACTTTGATCACAAAGATTAATTAGTTTGTTTTTAAACAATATTTCATATGGTCGAAAGCCCAGACCATCCGACTCGTCCACGGACTTAGAGCAACAAAATGAATGGCCGGGAAAATATTTCATATGGTGTAAAACTTAAGAACTTAAAATACTGCAAAATTGAATATTCATCCTAGGGTCATTCCGTGTCAAATCAACCAATGATCTGAACCGTGACATCATGGAAAATGATAATTTTTGGTACAATAGTAGTACCAGTGAAGCTGACAAAAACTGTAAAATATTAGATTTTTTGGGCTCTTAGTTTTCAGTTATTGACTTTCTTAAAAGCGAAATCTGCCAAATTTGGCAAAAAAAAAAACTATTTGACCTAGAGATCTATCTCAAAGTTAGTTTTCAGTTATTGACTTTCTTAAAAGCGAAATCTGCCAAATTTGGCAAAAAAAAAAACTATTTGACTTAGAGATCTCAAATTGGTGTCATTTTAATTTTATTTTAATGGGTCTTAATTTGATATATGACTATGCTATTTTCTAAAAACAATTTCTCTTTTAGTTTGTAATTATTTTAGAAACTCCAATTTTAAAATAGAGTTAAATACCATAATCACGTTGTATATCAAATTAAGGCCCATCGAAAACAAAAGACGGCACCAATTTGAGCTCTCTTGGTCAAATAGTTTTTGATCTACAACTGTTTAAAGATTTCAAAACTTTGCCAGATTTGGCTTTTTAAAAAAAGTGAATAACTGAAAATCTAAGAGCCCAAAAAATCTGAAATTTTACAGTTTTTATAAACTTTACTAGTACTATCACTGTACCAAAAATGATCAATTTTTTAGATATCAAGGTTCAAACCATTAAGTGATTTGACACAGAATGACATACATTTAGTACATAACTCATTAGCCAGTTGTTTCATACATTCAGCCCACATATGTTCTTCTCAATTTTTACAATTTGCTACACACTTAATATTCAGGGTGGCCACTCAACCGGGAAAAGTCAGAGAATTTTGTGATAATTCTGTTTTTTTTTTTTTTTTTTTTTTTTTTTTTTTTTTTTTTACTAGTTGTCCTTATAAAAACAAAACTGCCCTATTTGTATGCCATTTTCGAAAAATTTCACCAAGTATTATGCTGTTTTTTGATATATTTTTAGTATTGAAGTTTACTTTTAAAAAATTAACTCTTTAAATATTGCAAAAATGTTTTAAGTATTATGTGTTTTAATATGTCCCAAAATTTTATTCTGTATTTTTAAGTTATTTTCAATTTAAAATAGCTTATCTTTTAGATTTAAAATTATATTTCATAATGTAGTAGATTATAATTTTTGCAATATTTAGAAATAATTAGAATTAAAAATATATTTAAATATAAACTGAAAATAAAGGAAATAAACATTTTTGCATTAAAATTATTGTATTAACAATATATAATATAAATTAAAATAAAAATTTTATTACATATGAACAGAGTGATTCTGTAGTATTGTGAATTTTGCATACATGACACATTTGATATATCGTATCTTTGTAAAAATATGATTTAGATGAATGTATTTTAAATTTTAAAGATACTGTTTCAGATTGTGTTGATTTCATATTTATAAATTCAAAGTACATTATTGAAATCAACACAATCTGAAAATTTGACATCTATTGTAAAAATATATTCACCTAGCTCAATATTTTTGTTTTACAAAGATGCATAAAACTTTGGAAATATCATGTCTGCAACATGCACTATACTGTAGAGTTGTCCAATGTGTGATAAATATGTATATAAACACGTAATAAATACGTGTAGAAACACAATCTAAACACGTAATAAATACGTGTAGAAACACAATATAAACATGTAATAAATACATGTAGAAACACAATATAAACATGTAATAAATACATGTAGAAACACAATATAAATATGTATGGGAATACATTATAAATGCATATGGAAACGCATTATAAATACATATGGGAACACGTTATAAACATGTATGTGGATATACATAAGAAACATGTATGTGAATATACGTAATATACACATATATGATACGTAATAAACATATGTCTGGATACGTAATAATAACGTATGTGGATATACGTAATATACACGTATGTGATACGTAATTAACATGTATCTGGATACGTAATAATAACATGTGGATATACATAATAACGTATGTGGATACGTAATATACACGTATGTGGATACGTAATATACACGTATGTGGATACGTAATAATAATGTACGTGGGTATACGTAATAATAACGTATGTGGATATACGTAATAATAATGTATATGGATACATAATAAACACGTATGTGCATATACGTAATAATAACGTATGTGAATATATGTAATATTAACGTATAAGGATACGTAATAATAACCTTTTTTATAACGGTTGGTATACCGTATTCTAATGTACCGTTTTTGTGTAATAATTACGTATGGCCTGACACGTAAAGATTACGTATTGCTTGATATGTAGGAATTACGTATTTATGCTACCTGGGAAAGCTTTCAGTGGTGGCCTCATAGCCACATCAACATGCATTTTTATATTTAAGCTCTAAAGCTTTCAGTGGTGGCCTCATAGTCACATCAGCATGCATTTTTTTATCAAGCTCTAAAGCTTTCAGTGGTGGCCTCATAGCCACATCAACATGCATTTTGTCAAGCTCTAAAGCTTTCAGTGGTGGCATCATAGTCACATCTACATTCATTGTTATTAGGCAAAGATATTGCATAGGAAGATGCCTTTAGTATGGCTCCATTGTTTTAATATACATATACATGTTTTCATATCCTTTATATATATATATATACACACTTGTTTTTATTTTTATACCCTGACAGAGCTGTCAAAAATCCCCTTTTTTATACTTATTGAAACCCTGGGTGAAATTCTTATCTGTTAAGTTTTAAAATGTTATAATAAATCTTTTTTTTAAATTTTTAATCTGGTTTTCATTTAATTCTAATCACTATGACTGAGTAATTTATTATTTAACGTATCTTTTTCTTTGGTAATACATAACACAAATATCGTACTTTTAGAGTAAGTTCCTAAAATGTTTGGCCATTGGTTCTAAAGTAAAAGTAAGTTTGAATTCTTTGTTTAGTTTTTTTTTATTTAATATTATTTGGGTTTTTTTTTTACATTTTTATTTTATTTAAATTTTATGCTGATGTTGAAAATGGCATAGCACAGATACCCCAAATCACCATAGGTGATCTTATTCTTGGCATGAATCGACTCTGTCCGGCAAGTGTTTCCATCAGAAATTATTATATTCCTTATTGACAGACCTCTACCAATAAACTGTTTTTGTCACCCAAAATCCTGTGTTTTTGTTTATCTCTATTATTTAATTATTTATTGATAGTTTTCTTTGCATTTCCCCATGCTAGTGTCTTTTGTTATATACCCCATGATCTGTGAAAGTTTCAATGAGTTCGAATAAATACTTTTCTTTTTATTCACTTTTTCCCTTTGTTACTTAACTTCTGGAGATGAGAGTAAATTGTATATTAATTTCTTAGATTAGATTTTGAAAGGAATTCAAGATTTTAGTCATCTTGGATGTTTTTTTAAAATCATTTTAGATTATTTATCAATATTTGACTCTAGTTCTGCTTGCTATTCTGAATGTGTTATATGTTTATGTTTGTATTTTATTTTTCAGTTGTGATGGCTGTCAGACTTCTCAGTTATGGAAACCTCTTTATAGATGTCGAAGGTGTCCAAATTTTAACTTTTGTGTAGTGTGTTATAGATCTGGTCGTATTCACATGCATGAACTGTACTGTGTCAAAGAAACTGGTAAATATTTCCTTCTTTTCTAAGTAATCTGAGCAGGTTTATGATTCATACTTAATATAACCTTTTCCTTTTAATATAGATTCTTGTACTGGTAACTCTACCTCGGGCTTTATTGAAGACTGGCGAAGATGTGTGAAAAACCTCACTGTGTCATCACGTGAAAATATGGCATATCGATTAACTGATGGTTCTAATTATTTTTGGCAAAGTTTTGGAAAGCAAGGAAAAGTCAGTTTTATATTTAATTTTTTATATTCAATGATTTATATACTTGATTATTTTTATTTTATAAGTTCTTATATATACTTGATGCAAAGTGAGGTTCAGAGTCAAGCAAAGAGTTGCTGAGTAAATGTTTTGAAAAACATGAAAGATAGGTATATAAATTGACAATGATTAAATGGAAACAAATCCTGTGTCCTTTTCAAGAAATTGTAAATCTAACTCCAAAATAAAACAAGAGACAGGAAAATAACAATTACAGGTATAGAGTATCAGTTAATTAGTAAAAGTTTACAGATTAAATTCTTCCAAATTTTCATGCAATGCACTGTTGAATCAAAATTTAATTTTGATCTTTACTCCAAACATTAAGTTCCGAATAGTGGCAGCAGATTTGTAAGCTGCTTTATTTCTATGGTGTACAGTGAAATTGATCACCTTGACACAACTCTTTGCCAGTGAGTTAAAATTACTCAGTATAATTAATATCATTTCATCAATTGAAACTGGAAAGCAATGCATTATTTCTGTAATCATGATAATCATCACATTAAATTTGTGTTTTGTCATTTGAAACATATTTGGGATAGATGCATCAAAGTTACAAAACAAATTCTAATATACAGGGCTGGCTCAAGGATATTTTTGTGTGTGAGCAAAGCAGTTTGGAGCAGCCCTTTATATATATATATATATATATATATATATATATATATATATAAATTAATATAATAAAAACGAAGGTGCAGGAGTGCAAATCAGTAAATATCAAACAGTGCGCAATACAATAACATGTATTTAATAGCAGAAAGCATGGCCCCCACATCCTAGGACGGGCCCCCTGGCCAAAATTCTTTAAGGGCCCCTATGGACTGCGGGCCCTTGGATATTAGTTCCACTTATCCCCCTCCCTTTATGGTGGACCTTGAAAAAAAAAAACGAACATCCAAAAATTCATGGACAATTGAGCATTAATAATATATGGGCGGGAGGCATAAGGAGCCGATACCGTGAGTTGCACAGGATCCTAAGATTTTGCATAGGGGCCCGGAAATTTTGTCAGCACCTCTGAGTACAAGTAGTGTTTCTTCCTGGAAAAATGGAAACGATGGGATGGTACGGCGATCGTGATTGATTTTTTTTTTGTCACGCCATATTTTAAGGACAGTGACCATGGACATAGCCACGAATTGGACCCTCTTTGATAAAAAAAAGTCATGTTACAGTTATTATTTTTCACATTTCTCAAAGTCACAAAAACCAGTGCCGCCTTTTTTCTTTTTAGCAGCTGTCAATTAGTCAATTAGAAAAAACCCTGAAAGGCGCCCAGCTCCGCTGGGCCCCCTTTCATATTTGTTTGTCCCAAGCCCCCTGGGTGTAGCCGTGCTAGCCACCCCCTTGTGGGGGCCATGGCAGAAAGTAAAAAGTAATGAGGAAGGGCTGAGAAAGTAGAGCATGGAAAGGCCAGGGCAGGGAAAATAAATCAATGAATAGTGTATCTGCCAGAAACATCTTCAGGTGCACATTCTAGACAGATATACTAAAATCCGTTGTTTCTATGATTGCATGAAAACACGTAGTTAAAATTTTATGCAATCTGTGCCCAACAACGGAATAAACGAGATTAACAGAAAAAAGACCAAAGAGGACAAAATTCAACTTAAAAATGTAAAGAGTGTCCCCAAAACATTGACCTCGACTTTTATTCCTTAAATATTGATCTTTGACATATATAATAAATACAAAGTTGCGCAAAAAAAGGTATAGAATTTTATGAAATCGATTAAAATTTTCAAGGGAATTAAATTTTAAGAAATACAATTCTTAAAATTTAATTCTTTTGAAAATTTTAATTGATTTCGTAAAATTCTGTACCTTTTTTTATGAAACTTTGTAATTTATGATATATATATATATATATATATATAAGGATATAAACAAGAAGAAAAAATAAGCGAGAACAGGAGTGACCATATGATTTGCATAGAATGGCAGGGGTGGATTGCGACACCCCTTTCCCGCTTAAAGCAGCTTTTACGACCCGGGCAACGCTCACGGCACCAATGTAACTCAATGGTCAATCTCCCACATGTGCAAAGACAGAAGCACCCGAACGGACACAAAAGCAAAGATGGAACCAAGCATGGAAGAGATACACCCTACAATCCAGCTTGAAAACACAACATTTTATAAGGGAAAGTCGCACATGCGCGATAAGACTTCATGATGATAGGATCGCAGATATGAAAATATATATGATTAAGAATACTCATTTAGAATCAAACAATGCACAATTTCTTTCTTTGAAAAAGGAATAGTAATAATGTTGTAAAAAATATCTAGGGTAATTTCTTTTTAATGCATCATTTATTATTTTATTACATTCATAAATGCAGTCTTTTTTAAAAGTACTGTAGTTTCTGTTTCTTCTGAAGTACCCGACAATAATATTTCTGAATATATTTTTAGTGAGGTTTGAATTCCAATCAATAATATTATTAATTTTGATATTGTATGAATTTCTCTTGTCGTGTATAGTTGTATAAATTCCATACTGTTGGTGTTTTCTTATTGACAAGTCCAGGAAGTCTGTCGATCCATCCTCATTGATCGGGTTTTCAATTAAGTCTAATTCCCTTGGGTAGAATGCAAAATCTATGTCAGGGGTGTTTGCATAACCCCCTAATATCACATCGTCAACATAACGGAAATAAGGTATTTCCGATAATATATGGGTTCCTCTTTCATATTTGGATAGATAAATATCCGCCAATATTGATGAGCATGCACCACCCATTGGTATGCCTTTGACCTGTTTGTAGTAATGCGTACCGTCATATAGTATGTTTTCATTCAATACTAACTCAATCAAATCCAAATATCTTCTGAGAGTTATATATGGTTTTAAATTATATTCCTCATGTAATTCTTTCAAGATCATTTGTAGGTTTGTTAAATCGATGTTATTAAACAAATCCCGGAAATCGTAGCTTCTGAAGTTCAAATCTTTATGGCAAAATTTCAGTCGGTCTATCAATTCCTGTCCGTTTTTTAACATTATGGAGTTTTGCTTCTTAATATCAGTTATAACATATTGGAGTAATTTCAGAAGTTTTTATTTGCTTGTTCCAGGTACGATCCGCATCCCACTGTTACAGTACGGAACTTGACTGGTTTTTTGTGTAACTTGGGAATAAGGATCAAGTATGGAAATTTTACTGATTTAATATCCATACCAATTCTTTTATACAGTGCTTTTATTCTATTAGTGATGATTGATTCGTTGCTAGGAATTAAGGTATACATGGCACTATCCTTATAGCATTGTGTTAAAGTATCGACATAGAATTTTTTACACGTGAATGCAAAATTCGATACGATTTTGTCGGTGTATGTCATTACGAATTCTTCATTAAAATGTTTGATTGAAGACGGAAATCGAGAACCTCCTGAATCCTTGTTTCTTCTCGGGTAGAATTGGCAAAAAGCACTGTAAAAGGCATATTTCCATGCGTTAAAAGTTTGTACAGGTATACTGTGTTTGACTGCCATCTTGTATATGAAGGTTTCCAGATCGTAATTAAATTCATTATAAATATTATTGAATTCTTGTATTCGGTACTTAGTACCAAGTTGTAATAAGTTTTTGAGTTTATTATCTTTTATAAAATCTAAGTTTCCAGTAATTATATGCTTGTGGTAGGGATCACAATGTATATTTTTATGACATTGACAGGATTCAATATTAAATGAAGACACAGTTTTACATAATTTATTGTAGTTGAATAATCTTCTTCCGTTGGTTCTTACAAAGCGATAGGATATCTTAATATTTAGATTAGGCAAAGGAAGACGTTCTTCTATATTATGTAATATATGGTTGAATGGAATATTTTCGAACATTTTATTCTTAAATGTTGTGATAAAAAATTCTTTTGATTTGTTAATTTGATATTTTGGTTCAAGTGCTACGTTATATTTTGCGGCTCTGAGTTTAATTAAATCCAGAATGATGTCTATATTAGTGTTTTTATCTTCTGTATTGCAGTTATTTTCACTTAAATTGATAATAAAATTCCATATACGTTGTAAGTATTTGATCTTTATACTGTTGGCTATATTCTTGATCCATCCGAATTTCACCGTTATTTCTGTTTTTATGAAGTCTGAGATTTTTTCTTCTGTTTTGATGTAATTAAATTGTTGCTTTTTATTTCCTCTTTGGTGTCTATAAGTTTTCTTAGGTATTGAATTTTCAAAGAGAGGGTATGTTTGACTATTCCTGCATCTTTCTTTATTGCAATTTTCCTTGAATAATAAAGTATTCAGACCATATGGATATGCAGAATTATATTGCTTTATATGGGTGTTTTCCCACCACAAGCGTTCAGAAAGTTCTGGTACTATATCAATAATAGTTACCATAATATTGCTGAAGGGGTGTACTTGAAAATGCCGTATTTCTAAGTTATTATTGGTGGATAGCTGTTGGATTTTGCCTACTTGACTTCGGTGCAAATTTATACGGATATTCAGGGAATTCTGCGTCTGTCCTATATATTTCGCCTGACAAGCAAGGCATGATATGCAATATACCACATTAAAAGTCTTGCAAAAGATTTTTATATTGTCCATTTTTGTAGAAATTTGGTGTGGATTGGCTACGGGACAAAGCTTACATCGCTTAGAATTGCATTTCTTGAATTTGAAGTTCTTCATATGGTGGTAGTGTTGATAAAAGTCGTTAAAAAAAGATGATCGGTTATAGATCGTGTCATTTTACGAATGTTTTGATATTAGTTCTGTACCTAGGGAGAAAATGTATGGTGGTATATTATAGTGTGGTATGCATTTGTGTAATCACAGTACTTTAGTCATTTATTTTTAATTATGTGTTTTTAAGTATTTTTATCCCTTTTATTGAATTTGGTATTTTTCAATACCTATTTTAGAACTAATTCTATGAATGAATCAAAATAACTACAAAAAAAGTATAAAATAGTGCTTTAAGTATTTTTATCGTTTTTATTGAATCTGGTATTTTTCAATGCCTATTTTAGAACGAATTCTATGAATGAATCAAAATAACTACAAAAAAAGTATAAAATAGTGCTTAAATTTGTCATACAGCATAAAATAGGCAAGAGTGAAGGTAGTATACCTGAATGCTCTATGAGGCTTTTACTGTATTTGAAAGTACACTTGAAAAAACATTTCGTTTGTTTTTACTTTAAAGTTCTTACTCCTCAACATGAGTTAAAAAACTGTTGATATATAATATGAATGAAGGCTATATATAAATTTAGCGACTGGCAAATTTATTCCATGTTGAATATATGCCCGGTGACACATTATCAGGGTATATGTGTTATCGAAATACAGTTATCCTAATCTTTATATTGAAGCAAGTGATGAGCAGTGTTCATAAGCCTTGTACAATTGTCCTTGATAATGCTGTGACAAACATAAAAAATGTAAATTCCTTCGTAATGAATGACACGATCTATAACCGATCATCTTTTTTTAACGACTTTTATCAACACTACCACCATATGAAGAACTTCAAATTCAAGAAATGCAATTCTAAGCGATGTAAGCTTTGTCCCGTAGCCAATCCACACCAAATTTCTACAAAAATGGACAATATAAAAATCTTTTGCAAGACTTTTAATGTGGTATATTGCATATCATGCCTTGCTTGTCAGGCGAAATATATAGGACAGACGCAGAATTCCCTGAATATCCGTATAAATTTGCACCGAAGTCAAGTAGGCAAAATCCAACAGCTATCCACCAATAATAACTTAGAAATACGGCATTTTCAAGTACACCCCTTCAGCAATATTATGGTAACTATTATTGATATAGTACCAGAACTTTCTGAACGCTTGTGGTGGGAAAACACCCATATAAAGCAATATAATTCTGCATATCCATATGGTCTGAATACTTTATTATTCAAGGAAAATTGCAATAAAGAAAGATGCAGGAATAGTCAAACATACCCTCTCTTTGAAAATTCAATACCTAAGAAAACTTATAGACACCAAAGAGGAAATAAAAAGCAACAATTTAATTACATCAAAACAGAAGAAAAAATCTCAGACTTCATAAAAACAGAAATAACGGTGAAATTCGGATGGATCAAGAATATAGCCAACAGTATAAAGATCAAATACTTACAACGTATATGGAATTTTATTATCAATTTAAGTGAAAATAACTGCAATACAGAAGATAAAAACACTAATATAGACATCATTCTGGATTTAATTAAACTCAGAGCCGCAAAATATAACGTAGCACTTGAACCAAAATATCAAATTAACAAATCAAAAGAATTTTTTATCACAACATTTAAGAATAAAATGTTCGAAAATATTCCATTCAACCATATATTACATAATATAGAAGAACGTCTTCCTTTGCCTAATCTAAATATTAAGATATCCTATCGCTTTGTAAGAACCAACGGAAGAAGATTATTCAACTACAATAAATTATGTAAAACTGTGTCTTCATTTAATATTGAATCCTGTCAATGTCATAAAAATATACATTGTGATCCCTACCACAAGCATATAATTACTGGAAACTTAGATTTTATAAAAGATAATAAACTCAAAAACTTATTACAACTTGGTACTAAGTACCGAATACAAGAATTCAATAATATTTATAATGAATTTAATTACGATCTGGAAACCTTCATATACAAGATGGCAGTCAAACACAGTATACCTGTACAAACTTTTAACGCATGGAAATATGCCTTTTACAGTGCTTTTTGCCAATTCTACCCGAGAAGAAACAAGGATTCAGGAGGTTCTCGATTTCCGTCTTCAATCAAACATTTTAATGAAGAATTCGTAATGACATACACCGACAAAATCGTATCGAATTTTGCATTCACGTGTAAAAAATTCTATGTCGATACTTTAACACAATGCTATAAGGATAGTGCCATGTATACCTTAATTCCTAGCAACGAATCAATCATCACTAATAGAATAAAAGCACTGTATAAAAGAATTGGTATGGATATTAAATCAGTAAAATTTC
Organism: Amaurobius ferox; assembly: GCA_951213105.1. Taxonomy (NCBI): domain Eukaryota; kingdom Metazoa; phylum Arthropoda; class Arachnida; order Araneae; family Amaurobiidae; genus Amaurobius; species Amaurobius ferox. Next base: position 48,613,053 of record OX578133.1, read on the forward strand.
CATACTTGATCCTTATTCCCAAGTTACACAAAAAACCAGTCAAGTTCCGTACTGTAACAGTGGGATGCGGATCGTACCTGGAACAAGCAAATAAAAACTTCTGAAATTACTCCAATATGTTATAACTGATATTAAGAAGCAAAACTCCATAATGTTAAAAAACGGACAGGAATTGATAGACCGACTGAAATTTTGCCATAAAGATTTGAACTTCAGAAGCTACGATTTCCGGGATTTGTTTAATAACATCGATTTAACAAACCTACAAATGATCTTGAAAGAATTACATGAGGAATATAATTTAAAACCATATATAACTCTCAGAAGATATTTGGATTTGATTGAGTTAGTATTGAATGAAAACATACTATATGACGGTACGCATTACTACAAACAGGTCAAAGGCATACCAATGGGTGGTGCATGCTCATCAATATTGGCGGATATTTATCTATCCAAATATGAAAGAGGAACCCATATATTATCGGAAATACCTTATTTCCGTTATGTTGACGATGTGATATTAGGGGGTTATGCAAACACCCCTGACATAGATTTTGCATTCTACCCAAGGGAATTAGACTTAATTGAAAACCCGATCAATGAGGATGGATCGACAGACTTCCTGGACTTGTCAATAAGAAAACACCAACAGTATGGAATTTATACAACTATACACGACAAGAGAAATTCATACAATATCAAAATTAATAATATTATTGATTGGAATTCAAACCTCACTAAAAATATATTCAGAAATATTATTGTCGGGTACTTCAGAAGAAACAGAAACTACAGTACTTTTAAAAAAGACTGCATTTATGAATGTAATAAAATAATAAATGATGCATTAAAAAGAAATTACCCTAGATATTTTTTACAACATTATTACTATTCCTTTTTCAAAGAAAGAAATTGTGCATTGTTTGATTCTAAATGAGTATTCTTAATCATATATATTTTCATATCTGCGATCCTATCATCATGAAGTCTTATCGCGCATGTGCGACTTTCCCTTATAAAATGTTGTGTTTTCAAGCTGGATTGTAGGGTGTATCTCTTCCATGCTTGGTTCCATCTTTGCTTTTGTGTCCGTTCGGGTGCTTCTGTCTTTGCACATGTGGGAGATTGACCATTGAGTTACATTGGTGCCGTGAGCGTTGCCCGGGTCGTAAAAGCTGCTTTAAGCGGGAAAGGGGTGTCGCAATCCACCCCTGCCATTCTATGCAAATCATATGGTCACTCCTGTTCTCGCTTATTTTTTCTTCTTGTTTATATCCTTATATGCCACTCTGGATGCAGAGCTGCTAAGCGCCACATCCTCTGTAAGGTTTCTGTTTTCTCCTTTACTTAAATAGGAGTTCCGTTCGTGATATACTTATTTTTATATGTATATATATATATATATATATATATATATATATATATATATATATATACACTTAGTAATTTATTATATATATTCTATAACAAAGAAATTGACTCACCAAGAGGAGTTGTCCGATTGTAATGAAATTTCGTATGCAAAGACATTTTGAGTGAACATACAAATGAATAAAATTTGGTATCCAATGAATAAATAGTGGGAGCTCCAGCGCATCGGAACTGCGTATTCAGCAGGTGTATATCTGGGCAGGTGTATATCTGCAGGTGGGTATGGTCTGGGGTGCCATCTCCTTTGATAGCCGGACCCCTTTAGTTGGGCTTTACACCTGATGGCTTGTAACATGTCATGATGGACTTCTGATTGTTTCGGTATATTCATATTTTTAGGTGATTCATTTGGTGTATTTTGTGTTTGTATACATATATATTTACATTGGAGTATTTTGGTACACTTTTTCCCTCTGCCATTATTGTGTGTATCAAACACGTTGAAGTGATATGAGAACAAAAAAATATAAAAATTATATTTAAAAAAATTAATAAAAGTAAAAAAACTTTATAAAACAAAAATGCAAAAGTATTAGATAGTAGAAAATTCTTTCTCATTTGGGGGAACTTCGGATATTTAGTGTCTATATATATGGGAACATGGTTCTTGTGAATTTTTTGTCTATTAGTGTAGGAATGTTGTTCTTAATGTGTATTTTTGTGGAATATTTGGTATATGACAACATTATGACATTCTTACTTTTTTTGGTTTTTTAGGTTAAAAAATACCCTTCTCTCCTTATAAAATGACACAACAAAACCTTTTAATGACTGGCAACTTTGTAACAAATGTTAGGATGGCCCGGTTGGTTAATTATGGGGGAATTGGCCAATCGTCAAACAGTCACCCTTCCGTGAATACCATTGATAGATATTTTAAACCTGTTGTTCCTGCTGTTAAGAAAATAAAAAAAACTGTAAATTCATTTAATCATGTCGATTCAATCAATTACGATCAACCATCATATAGCCATTATAGCAATTTCAATAAATTCATGTACAGAAAATATGCATCTGGTCATTATAAACTGTGTCCTATGGCAAATCCTTCTAAAATTTGTAATAACCACAATTACCGTAGGATCTGCAAGTCTTATAACTGTATATATTGTATAAAATGCAAGGTATGCGGATTAAAATATGTCAGCCAAACAAAAAACAGCATTACTGTAAGAATTAACTTACATAGAAGCCAGATATACAAATTACAGAAAAACCCTTCTACTGAAGCATCTATGGAAATTCGACATTTTAGTGATCATGGCATTGATGCAATGCAATTAACTATTTTGGATATTGTGGTCAACTACAAAGAACGATTATGGTGGGAAAGTTATTACATTAATCTTTATAACACTCTATCCTTATGGTCTGAATTCCATGTTATACAATAATAATTATAATTACGAATTTATACACAAACATGACTCAAATGTTGTAATCAATAATCAGCGCCATTGCAACTGCAATCGTACCTTTGCATGTATTACACGTGGTGGAAGAAAAATGAAATTACATCTTGAAGACACCATCAGGAATCTTACAGATTTTGTAAAGAATTGTGTTAATATTGAGAAAATACCTCATACATGGATTAAAAACTACATCTATGGTGTTAGAAATAGATTTTTAAGAAATATCTGGGAATTTTGTAGTAGTGACGTTTTTAAAGACCATTTTTCACACAACACTAATACTTCTGCTATATTCTTAGATTACATTAAATTATGAGCTAAATGCTTAAACTTATCTTTAATCAATAACAAACCTGTCAATAAAGAATATCTGCTTATTAATTATAAAAATAAAAATTTCGATAAAGTTAATCTTTCATCTTATATAAATAAATTACACAATAAGTTTCCTAGGGCCAACGGCCGTACCGTGCTGAAAACACCGGTTCTCGTTAGATCACCGAAGTCAAGCAGCATTGGGCGCGGTTAGTACTTGGTGGGTGACCACCTCGGAACACCGCGTGCTGTTGGCCATCTCGGGTGCTGTATCCCCGTGGTTTGCGCGCTAGACTTGAACGCTGCCACAAATGCCGCCGTGTTCATGCGGAGTACGATCACGTTAAACATGTGGGTCCGTAAGTCCTTCCGAGAGGTTGGTGGTAGGGGAAGGAGGGTACGGTCCCTGTGGATGCCTCCCCCACTGGGTTCCGGTCTAAATTGGGTGGCACTTCCCGGCCGTCTATACAGTTACCTTACACCTTTCTGGTAGGTCGGACGGTCTGGGTCTCAACAACAACAATAAGTTTCCTCTTTCAAATATCCATATTAAAATTGCTTATAAATATGCCAAACCTTTATGCAGAAGCTTATTCAACTATAATAAAGTATGTAGAAAGGTTATTTACAATCAACAGCAATGTCCTTGTACGGAATATTCCAATTTTATCGACAACCATCATAGTCACGTAATATCTGGAAATCTTGATCTCTTACAAGCATCATCTTTAAAACCTTTTTTTAAACTCGGCACAAAATTTCGAATAGCCGAATATCGATCGATTGGAAGTACACTTGAACAAGATATTGATGGATTCATCTACAAGTGTGCAGTAAAATACAGTGTACCCACTTCTATTTATAATGAGTGGAGATCAGCCGTTTTAAAAGCATTTTTTAAAACATACAATAACATGAAAGAGAAAGAAGTTGTTGTTGTTGAAACCCAGACCGTCCGACCTACCAGAAAGGTGTAAGGTAACTGTTTGGACGGTCGGGAAGTGCCACCCAATTTAGACCGGAATCCAGTGGGGGAGGCATCCACAGGGACCGTACCCTCCTTCCCCTACCACCAACCTCTCGGAAGGACTTTCGGACCCACATGTTTAACGTGATCGTACTCCGCATGAACACGGCGGCACTTTTGGCAGCAACTGGAATCGAACCTGGGCCTACCGAGTGCAACTCCAGCGCGCTAACCAATGGGCTACCGCGCCCCAGCTTAGAGTTAGTGGAAAACTTAAAACAATGTCAAGATATTTATGATATTAAAACGTATTAAAACGAGAAAGAAGTTGTGAAACAATACAACAAAAATGACTTGATGACTTTACAAAAGTATTTCGTAATTACATACGTTGACAAAGTTACAGCAAATTATGCATTTACATGTCAAAGTCTTTATAATAAGTTATTAATTACATGTTACCAATATCGTAATATATATAGCCTCTTAGAACTATCACAAATTGAAATCGAAAACAGAATCAAAGCCATTTATAAATCATTGGGATACACAATAAAATCTATTAAATTTCCATATATTACTTTGATTCCTAAACTACATAAAAATCCTGTAAAATTCCACCCTATTACTAATGGTTGTAAAACCTATTTAACAACAGCAAATAAAAAACTTCTTTTAATCCTAAAGGATGTGGTGATCAAAATTAAAAATAATGACATTTATTTTATAAGTAATAGTCTTGAAGTCATAGAAAAAATCAAAACTATTTCAGATCATTTACATTATAAAAGGTACGATTTTAACTATTTATTCAGTAATATTGATATTAATGATTTGTTTGCCATTCTAATGGAAATTTACGAACAACATAATATGCAGACACATATTACCAGATTTAAATTCAAGTCTATAGTTAAACTTGTACTGTTTGAAACAGTCTTGTACGATGGTACAAATTTCTATAAACAGCTCCATGGTATTCCAATGGGAGGAGGATGTTCCTCCATTCTTGCCAACATTTACTTTAACAAATATGAAGATGACGCACACCTTTTGAACGAGTTGTTGTACATCCGTTATGTTGATGACATTCTTTTTGCTTGCAATGACGCACATTTTTCATTGGATTTTGGATTTTATCCAAAATGTTTAAAGTTAACAGAAACTCCATATAACCAGAATAAGAGTCTAAATTTTCTGGATTTATCTCTGTATAAACTTCCTGATGGTTCCACTGGATTTCGACTCTACGATAAATATAGAGATTTTAAATTTGAAATAAATTACATTGTTTCATGGAATTCATGTTTACATCGGAATGTGTACAGAAACATCATATTGAACCAACTTATATGAAGTAAAAGTAATGTTAATGATGATGTAACAGTAATGTTAATGATCATTATAATAGTAATATACATGTTACGATTGATCACTGGTGGTGTTAAATCAACTCCTATAGTTGCTATGGAGCTTCAGACTGAATTAGAGCCTTTAAGTGAAAGATGTCAAAGGAGTGCCATATGCCTTGTTGAAAAAATCTTAAGAAGAAAAAATAACTTTTTAAATTATTATAGGCCAGCAAATGAGAGACTCATACATCTTTCCTATCGACTGTTAGTGATCTTTGATACTTATGATATTCCCACTCCTAATCGTCAGGTTTTCTCACGAGAATGGAATCCTGTTCTGGGTCACGGAGGGTTGGAAGGACATCTGAATCTTAATTGGAATGTAAATAAGCAGCTTTCTGTAAAGAGTGAGTTAAAGAGCACTGCACTGGCTACTATACAAAGCAGATACCCTACTGACAAGTGGCTCCATGTGTATACCGATGGTTCAGCCGAAAATGCGATAAAAAATGCCGGTGCTGGAGCCTATTCAAATATTTTTAGTATTAGCTGTCCTGTTGGACTGTACTGTGACAATTTTGATGATGAGATTGCGGCTATATCATATGCAATTGATAAATTTACAGACAGCCTTGATCATAATATTGTGTTTTTTATTGATTCACAGGCTGCTATTTTGTCGCTTACCAATTTGAACTATAACGAAAATGCCCAGGTTCATTCTTGTAGAATGAAGCTTCTTAATTTAAAGAAAACCAGAGAAAGCATTGCCCTTCAGTGCATTCCGAGCCATTGGGATATATTTGAGAATGAGCAGACGGATAAACTTGCCAAGGCTGGTTCTCTTATGGTACAGCCTGGTCCCCCCCTGCCTCTCCGAAATATTAAAAGAATTATTTACAATAAAATACAAGTAAATAGATTATCCTTATATGTTGATACTGCTATGGATAAGAGTTGGAAAATCCTGCTCAACAAGTGTCATAAAATTCCTAGTTCCTTGCCTCAGTCTATTGGAGTTACTTGCTTTCGTATGACAACTGGACATGATTACCTGCAAAAACATTTACATCGGATAGGCGTTAAGGATACAGCTTGCTTCCCTCTGTGCCTCCAGGGTGATATAGATGGTGACCACCTCAAGAACTGCCCCATTGTTTTAAAGTTTGCTACAGACAACTCTATGGAGGCTAATTTTTACTCTTGTTTTTATACTCTTTCTTCATTTTATTGGGTTGCTCGTCGATTGATGGCAGAGATGCCGCAGACGGGCGTAGAATTAAAAAAATAAATAAATAAAAAATAATAATAGCGATATTCACTTTCTCCATGGTTCAATTCCACAGGGATTTCCGAAGTGTTTTCTGAGCAACATCATATGTAGTTTTTATGGTTTAACCATAACTGAAAGCTACCATATATATTTAGATACAGAATCGGTGAAATGTTGATCATGACTTGGTGTCCGAGCCTTCCATACACAGGCATTAGCCGTGTATAGTCACCTACATAATGTATATAAGCTTGTAGATGGAGTGGTGCATATTCGATTTGCTTTTTTGAAGTATTGATGTCAAGGTACAGTATCTTATTACATGATTATAGAGCATACTTTTTAACTCTTATTGACTGTTAAATTGTAGAATTACGACACATTAATGCAGGTTTTTGGATTCAAGTCATGTGGGTTATTCCACGATTTCATGTTATCTGGTACACTCTTTTCTTTTTACATTTTTGATACTTTTGTATTCATATCTTATGCAATATATTGGCTTCCGGGAGTGTTGTCTAGACATAAAGCTTATCAACCGGGGAGTGGGGGTTTCCCCCCCGGCCAGTATATTGCTTTCATTTCCTTGTCTACCTTTCTGGTGTAATATTTGAATCCTCGTTGTAGTGCAGCTTCGCACCTTATTTGAGTGATTAATTGTATTTTATAACATTCGCACTATATTCAATTATTTATGTATATATATATATATATATATAAATTAATATAATAAAAACGAAAGTGCAGGAGTGCAAATCAGTAAACACAGTATCAAACTGCGGGCAATATAATAACATGTATTTGATAGTAGAAAGTAAAAAGTAACGAGGAAGGACTGGAAAAGTAGAGCATGGAAAGGCCAGGATAAGGGAAATAAATCAATGAATAGTATATCTGCCCGAAACATCCTCAGGGGCACATTCTAGACAGATATACTAAAATCTGTTGTTTCTATGATTGCATGAAAACATGTGGTTAAAATTTTATGCAATCTGTGCCCAACAATGGAATAAACGAGATTAACAGAGAAAAGACCAAAGAGGACAAAATTCAACTTAAAAACATAAAGGGTGTCCTAAAAACATTGACCTCGACTTTTATTCCTTAACCCTTTCGCAACAGCGGCATTCCGGAACTGCCGTGGCCCAAAAGACGGAGCGCTTCGCTTCCAAACTGTTCCCAGGTGACGGCAATTTTTTTTGCGTTAAACCTAACTCTCGAAAAAAATTCACTAAAAATCACCTATTCAACACAGGAATCTATTTTTTTCAGGAATAAAAGAAATATTTATTTTCTATTTGATGTATATTTTTCATACAAATCTGAATACAAAATACTCGTTAGTTGCTCTCATTCTTTTATCCGAAATAAAGGAATAATTTCACTGCCTCTAAAACCCAAACAAAAAAATAATATACTCTCTTATATTCCTATGATTCACCAACGAAATCATAAAGCTGAAATGAAAATGTGACCCGAAACTCAATTATAAAGTTGTTGATGCTGCGAGAAGTGCTCTATTTGTTTATATTACAAAACCATGTTTCACCACTCCAAATGGAGAAATAATTCATTGGATCCTCCTTATACCAAGGTCAAGTATCTGCAAAATACATTGAAGTTGTTTCCACGGACATTTAACGCCATCTAGTAGACAAATTAAAACATTCCATGTGAAAACACGCGTACGTGCCACTCGCCATTTAGGGTAAAGTTTTCTCTGTCACTAGTGTGTGCCGTCCGTCCTTGAATGCAAGTTCACAGCCGACACGCGGGCATGCCAATCATCACGAAAGGGTTAAATATTGATATTTGACATATATAATAAATTACAAAGTTGCCCAAAAATAAAGTACAGAATTTTATGAAATCGATTAAAATTTTTAAGGGAATTAAATTTTAAGAAATACAATTCTTAAAATTTTATTCTTTTGAAAATTTTAATCGATTTCATAACATTCTGTACCTTTTTCTATGCAACTTTGTAATTTATTATATATATATATATATATACACACTTTGTAATTTATTATATATACTCTATAACAAAAAAATTGACGCACCAAGAAGGAGTTGTCCTATTGTAATGAAATTTCGTATGCAAAGACATTTTGAGCGAACATGCAAATGAATAATATTTGGTGTCCAATGAATAAATAGTGGGAGCTCCAGCGCATCGGAACTGCGTATTCAGCAGGTGTATACCTGGGCAGGTGTATATCTGCAGGGGGGTATGGTCTGAGGTGCCATCTCCTTTGATAGCCGGACCCTTTGGTAGTCATTTCTGGCACACTGACAGCACAGCGGTACGTAGACAACATTCTATGACCAGTTGTGTTACCGTTCCTTTTGTGACACCCTGGACTTACTTTTTAACAAGATAATGCCTGACCGCACACGTCACGTGTTGCTATGAATTGTCTTCAAGCTCATCCAACACTTCCTTGGCCAGCTAGGTCTCCTGATCTCACTCCCATAGAGCACATTTGCGATGCTATGGGAAGGCGATTGCAACCATACCAGAATGTTGACGATTTAACCCGACAGTTGGAGACAATTTGGCAAGACCTTCCGCAGGGCACCATTCGTGAACTTTATCAGTCTATGCCACGCCGGATGATATCTTGCATCCAGGCCAGAGGTGGACCAACGCCTTATTGACTGCCTGCCTTTGTATACGGTCAAACTCTAAATCATTAAATTGTTCTGAAATTTTAATCATTTCTTTTTCTATGTATGTTCTTCATATCCACCAATTTTTATCCCAATCGAACGACTCCTTCTTGGTGCGTCGATTTTTTTTTTATGGAATGTATATATATACACACTCTGTTGCAAAAAATATATGCACCCATAAAAAAATTGAGCTACATCCACGAAACTCGACATGCAAATTTCGTTTTAAGAGTTATGCAAATAATCAAACTGTCAATGCCAATGACGTTATAGGGCTCATGCAACTCATATGAGAATGACGTATTGTGCAGCATTTAAAATGGCCGATGTTCTTACTTATGGGTAAGTTGTGTACACAGATGCTTTTGAGAAGTACTCGACAGCACTACAACCAGTTGTCAGATTTTGAGAGAAGCTGCTATCAGCCATTCAAAGGCATTTGCCACCCCCGTGCATCCTGTATCAATATATATTATTCGGAGATGACTGACAGAAGATGGAATTAGTTGTCAACATCCATTAACACACCTACCACTGACCCATCAACATAGACAGAGCTGTCTGGATTGGTGTTGAGCTCAGTCAGCATGGACAGTGTCTAAGTGGAGACATATTGTCTTTAGCGACAAATACTGTTTCTCTCTCGTTGCTGATGAATACCACATAAGCGTGTGGAAAAGGACTGGACTTTTTTTCATGATTACACATGAGAAAGATACTGAGAGAAAAGCATCTTAGATAGGCAAGAACAGGAGGGGACGAATCCCCCTTAAACAGGATCACCATCACCTTACGAAAATTGTTTTATTTCAATGACCTATCAAATTTTATTCTCATCTAAATTTAGAGCTCTAATTAGCGGTTTAGAAAATGTAATGCTTTACATTTTTTCTACATACATATATAATGCAGCAGTAATTCATAATATATAACTGAATTATTTTGAACTTTATTTGTAATTTCCCAACATACAAATAATGTATAGGGAAAATATTATGATGGATTCAAAAACTCTTAATTCGAATTTTCAACGAATTAATATACGTTTTGGACATCCTTTAACCTGAATTGATTACTTTTGAAGGAATGTCTGTACGTATGTGAGCATAATGTATGTATGGGTGTGTATAGGAGTCTAAAGAGACATTTCTAGAACGAACGGAGTGAAGCGAATGAAATTTATAATTTGAAAGGAAAATGAACATTTGGAAGGTCACAAATTTTCAAACTTCTTTTAAATTATAAAAAAAAAAACAGCATCCAAAAATGTTAAATAAACAAACATGTTTTCATTAGAAATGAAATGGAATTTACTTTAAAATGATAGCATGAACCATTTTCGTGCTATTGCACTTTTTTCGATTAGATGGATCAAAAACTATGCATAAAGTTATTAAAAGAGTATTTATACGATAAATTTATTAACGACATTCTTGTATATATAGCACTTTCTATTCATGAGAAAAGACATGTTAATTTTGTTTTGTTCAATAATGCTATAAATTTCTATTTACGCTAGTTAATACACTGCTATTATTATTGTTGTTGTTGAAACCCAGACCGTCCGACCTACCAGAAAGGTGTAAGGTAACTGTTTGGACGGTCGGGAAGTGCCACCCAATTTTGACCGGAACCCAGTGGGGGAGGCATCCACAGGGACCGTACCCTCCTTCCCCTACCACCAACCTCTCGGAAGGACTTTCGGACCCACATGTTTAACGTGATCGTACTCCGCATGAACACGGCGGCAGTTTTAGCAGTGGCTGGAATCGAACCCGGGCCTACCGAGTGCAACTCCAGCGCGCTAACCAATGGGCTACCGCGCCCTGCTATTATTATTGTGTAATAAATTCTAGAACGTGGATATAAGATTTTTATTTTACATGAATAGCATCTATGTTTGGGGTTTCTGTGGAGGGAAAACGAAGCGTTATGAAAAATGTAAACTCTTTGGGCACTTATAAAAATAATTTGAATATTTCGAACTTTTTTTCTTGAAAACATAAAAAGTATTTGTCCGAGTGAGTGTTTCTTATTTTCATTTCAAACTATAAAATATAGATATAAATAGTAAACAACAAATATATGTACTAGGAAATTTGATATCAAAATCAATATTTATTATTGAAAAAGCTTTTATAGTTCTCGAGTAATCTTCTTGCCAAATTGAAGAAGATTGAAAATTTTCCATTTTTCAAGTTTGCGATGATTTCATTTCAAAAACCAAAAGATCTACCTTTGAACAATAAGCATGAATTTTTAGCTCTTTGAAAGCTGTACAAATGTATATAATTAGATTTTGGATAGAACCCTATTAAAAAAAAGGGGGGGGGGGTTCCATGTTTCATACTTTCACTCTTCAAATATCCTCGAAATTATAAAAGATAAATATAATTAGTAATCGACAGAAATAAGTATGAGAAAATTTAGTTTCTAAATCTATATATATATTTAAAAAAGTTCTTAATAGTCTTCGAGTCTTGTCAAGTGAAAGAAGTTTTTCAAGTTTGTAATGCTTATATCTTAAAAGCTAAAAGTGATAGCTATAAACAATAAGCAAGAATTTATTGTTCTTTAAAAATCCTACAAGTGTATATAATTGAAGTTTGGGTCACTTTCTTGGTTTTTGAAGTATAGTGGTTATAATTTTGATATTTTAGCCTTTTTACCTGCGTTTTCCAATGGGTGGGAAAGCTGTAATATGTGAAATGCCATGATTGTTGCAGCTCAGTCTAGTTACTTACTCTTTTGTGAAATATTGGTGCACAAGCACGAGATATTTTGTTTTGTTTAAAAAAAAATAGGAATTTAGATGAACTTGGAAATTCTAAAAATATTTAATGATTGGTGAGGTTTGAACAGAATACATATTCAAGTACATATTTATGTGCCATCAGGCAAGTTTATAGATTAACTAGAATGTAAAATCTCGTCAGTGAGTTTAATTTTTATACCGCAAATCATGTTGGTAAAATAAATGAATATATTAAAATGGAGTCTATGGTCGGAGTTTCCAGATGAAATTGGGGCGAAAACTAAAAGATAGCTATAAATAGTTCCCGAGTAATTTGCGGGCTTTGAAAGCCTGTAAACAAAACAAATGAGTCTGAAAAACTCGAATAAACTCATTGAACTTTATTGGATTTTTATCTTACAAAATATCATTCACGCAAAACAATTTCGGCTCCATCGGACTGGAGCCACCGCCGATTATATTTTTTGAATTTATTAGGAGTCAGAAGTAACTTGCTGTATTGTAGCATCATGAAAGTTGCCCTCATCATTTTTTTTAATAAAATTTGAATTTTTAATTGAATAAAATTTATGAATTATTTGTACTTCGTAGCAGTAAAACATTATAAACAAATCAAACAAGTGATCTCATGAATAAATTAGAAAAGGAGAGAGATGAAGAAAAAGCATTTCAAGCTCTAAAAAGCTAAGATATAATATAACGAGACAAGTCAGAATTTGCAGGTTATTATTATCAATTTATTTAAATAGCTAATTTTTAAATATTAAATTAAAAACGCAAAAATATTTAAATTTACTGCGTTTTTGATTTCACATATAAAAACCTGGAATCTTATTTCGAAGCTGTTTGTGACTGTCCATTGTAGCCCCTCTAAAATCTGATTCAAATATTGTAGGGACATAGATGCAAAATAATGGAATACTATCTAAATTTCAAGAAAATTTTACACCTTGACAGATTTAAAATTAGTTATATTGTATTACTGGAGCGAATTACCTGATGTTGACCGTGACGTAAATATGCCCCCGCTACGTAAATAATACATTTACAGATAACACTACTCAGTTTTCTTCAAATACTAAACCCACGCTAAATTACCATGTACGCTATCCACAAAGCAAAAGGAAAATACACCTTCTCCGTAATGCAAAAGATAAATTAATGAAAAATTAATAACCTCTAAGAGATGAACTTGACATTAGATCATTATGGTAGCTATTAAATCGTATCAATGGCTGGAGGTTCTGTAACTGTTAAATTGTGAATAAATCTGCTAGGTTATATCAGTAGCTGGAGATTCTCTAATTTTGGAGTTTAAAAAATCTAATTAAATTTTTGAAAAAAGGTTATTGAGATGCATTAGTTCAGGTATAGATGCGACTGTGTGAAAAAATTCAATGCTGTGGATATCGTGAGGCATTGTGGATAAACAGACAGATTCTTCTTTCTATTATTATAGATTCACTGGGCCCGAAGACGATAGAAACGTAATGTTTAAAATATCCCCGAGTTTGTGACAAGTGAATGAAGATATATAAAAAATGTTAGAAGATACAAAACCTAATCCAAATGCAAAAAAAATATGGGGCAACAATTAGGAAGAAAATAGGAGTGGGGGTGGGGGGTAAAAATTAAAAATATTCTTATTTTGTGTCAAAAGATAAAGCGTATCACAAAATTAAGAGAGAAAAAAATCCTATTTGCAACCATTTGAGGACAAGGCGGTAAAAAACGCAATATTTTTTTAATTTTGGAAAAAATAATAAACGAAATCATCTAAAAAGAATTTAGAGATACATGGGCCTAATAGAAACACAAGGAATGCTTCCAAATTCATTAAAAAAAGGAGGGGGTTAGAAATTAAAAACACGACTTTCGAGTGGGATAATAAAAATAGGGCGTATTAAAAATAAAAAAATTCCATTTCTTGGAGAAAAAAGAACGTCAATCTTTCAGATAGCTTCTTATAGACAGACGGCGAAGGCTGGATGATTTGAGCTTCTAAAACATTAAAATATGCGTTTTAATGGGAAAAACACTTTGAAACGTGTCAAAATGTTTTTAAATAGTACATATATATTCGAAAGTTATTTAAAAAATTATAATAAATAGAAGTATGTTTAAATAATTCTTTAAACTAGATTTTAAGCAGGGGAAACTCAGCTTTTTAACTTCAATGGACGCTACGCCACTGAGTGGAAGTGAGAGGAATTAATTTTCCCAATAGGGCCCCTATATGAAAAATGTAATTGATTAGTCAATGGGAGAGGGGGCTTACTGAATGTACTAAAGGTAGTTATATGATTATGTATAAGTTGCCTCAGATTATTCAACTAAAAATGCTATCATAAACGATTTATCACAAAATGGTCGTGTACACAAGTTCATAGATTTACACTTTCTGTAGTACATATTCTATATACATCTCTTCCCTATTGGCTAAAATATTACATTACTTTTCTATAGAAGATATATTGGAAAATGAAAACCCGCTCTATTAGCTCCATTCATTCGATCGTTGAGTTCTTGGCTATGCCTAAAGGTGTATAGAGGGTTAAGGATACAGAGGGATAAGGATAATAAATTGTGTGGGTAAAAAAAATCACAATATCAAATGTGTATTTTACAAATTCTAAGACTGTTTAATTAATACTTTGCCTAAATGTGTATTACATTATAATTATAACTAAAATTGCAATCATACAAAACTAAAATAATGTATACGGTTTATTAAATGTATATCTAGGCAGAAATTTATATGCATGAGCAGAAGAATTTGTTAAATTCGTAGCTATTGTGCCTATGGAATAAATTTATTAATTTACAAAATAGCTCTAACAATTTTAGAATAACTTTTGCACTTTTAAGCAAATATTCATAAGGAAATATTTTACTTCCCAAAAACCTTTTGTATCTTTCTTTTTTTTTATGTAAATGAAACTGGGAAAAATTATTAAATAAGGATCATTTTACTCCCTCGTACAATAAATTGTCTCTGAAATCATTATAGAAGAACCATGCATCCTTTAAGCCTTTAATGTTATAATAAAATCTAAAAGTTACATTAATTTCATGTATATTAAAATAGCACAGAATTGGTTTAATTTCAAAAATTTTTTTGGATGCGCCCACAAAAGTCATTCTTACTACACCTAATCTCATTTCCAAACGGCCACCCTTAATTCGGTTGCTGTGGGCAATTGCCCACGCCACCCACGCCTTAAACCGGGCCTGCTAATATAACAATATTTTGTGTATTCTATAAATTTTCATAAACAACAATAATATAATAGCTAGATGATGCTCAACTTTGTACTAGCAGTTTTTCTGTAGCTGGCTTAGTTGCAGGGTTTTTTATAGAACAAATTTAATAGTGTAATAATTAGAAAGATGAACAAGTCCAATAGATAAAAGTTAAATATTTTTTGTATTATATATTGTATTGTATACTACTCATTTTTTCCTATTTATTAAATTCTTGATTTCCTAAATATTTATGTAAAACTCTAAATTTATCTTTTCAGCATTGGATAAGATTAGAGTTGCAGCCTGACGTACTAGTCCATCATTTGCACATGATTGTTGATCCATCTGATTCAAGTTACATGCCATCCCTAGTGGTAGTCAGTGGTGGTCCATCATTAACTAACATGAAAGAACTTTCTACTATCATTGTAGGACAAAATGACAGTACTGTACATCTTCTTTGCGAACAATCAGAGGTATGTATATGTTATAAGTATAAATTGTTTGTTTAAAAAACTGTATGGTTTTGTTATTTCTTAATCATGTCAATCAAGACGTCTACTAATGTTTTTTATTAGTACTAAATATTTTCTAATATGTCATATATTTTTATGATTCATAGGAACAAAATTCATTATTTTGAGAGCTTTTATAAATGCATCTCATTATCACTACAGTATAGAATCTAGTGTCCAAAATACTTGGGACTTTCAACTTTCTTGATAAGAGGTTTTTCCTGAATTTGGAACATTTTTTCTAAAATCTACTGGAATATTCTACAATGTTGTTGTAGAAAAATTATAATTCAATTTTTAAGTGTAAATATATTAATAAAGCTTTATTTTGAAATCTATATGAAAAAGTATCCTTAATTAAATAAAATTATATATTTTATTAAATATATATGTAATTAAATTATAATCAAATCTAATTGTTTAGAAAAAATTATAAAAAGTGTCAAAAGATGAAAGAAGTTGATTGTTGAAGCTTGCTAGAACACAAGTTTATTCTAAAAATAATAACAATTACTATTTTTTATTAAAATTATAACACCACATTTAAATTTGTGAATACATCAAATTTTAATATATTCTGTAAATGACTGTATTTAAAGTGCATAAATTGGTGTTTTAATACATCTTTCTAGTAAACATCCCTTCATTTTATTAATTTATTAATTACATAATTGAAAAGTAATTTTTCTGCATAAAACATGAAATTATTATGAAAATCTTAATCGATATAAATTGCAAAAATTAAAAATATCTTTACAGTAAAACAAAATATAATGAGGACATAAATACTCAAATGCTGATTTTCATGATATTGCCAGAGAATCTTTTCCAAATTTCCAACAAATAAATGAAGCATGACACATTAACCCATTAGGCACCAGTGAAGCTCTGGCACAACAGAACAATTTCCTCATTTCCTCATATCAGCCCACCGTGTCTTCCTCGCGACGTGTGGAAAATATGCTTATCATACCAATGTGACGCATTCGTTACAAAGAGTTGGAACATTTTATTTAAATTTTTAAATTGTACTAAATGGCATTGCTTTGCCGTAAAAATCACAATAGCCACATGCTAGGGATGTTGACTTTCAGAAAGTGGCATTAGTTTTGGTTTATTTTGATGGCTGGGTGGGTATGGGGGGAAATACTCATGTAAACAAATCTTAACGGTTATTCTTTAACTCTTTCGCGACGAACGGCACGCATAGGTGCCAGATGCGAACATGCATTCAAGGATGAGCGGCACTCACTCGGGCCAGAGGAAATTTTACCGCAAGCGGATAGTGGCACGCATAAGTGCCAGTACGCAGAACATTTTAATTTGTGAACTAGATGGCGTTACTTGTCCATGGAACTAACTTCAATGCATTTTGCAGAGGCATGACCATGGTAGAAGAGGATCGAATGAATTATTTCTCCATTTGGAGCGGTGAAAATCATTTTGTAACATAAACAAACAGAGCAATTCTCGTAGCATCAACAATTTTATAATTGAGTTTCGGTTTTTATTTTTATTTCAGCGTTATGATTTCGTTAGTGAATCATAGAAATATAAGAGAGTATTTTTTTTGTTTGGGTTTTAGAGGCAGTGAAATTATTCGTTTATTTCGGATAAAAGAATGGGAGCAACTAACGAGTATTTTGTATTCAGATTTGTATGAAAATTATACATCAAATAGAACATAAATATTTCTTTTATTCCTGTAAAAAGTAGATTTCTGTGTTGAATAGGTGATTTTTAGTGAATTTTTTTCGAGAGTTAGGCTTAGCGCAAAAAATGCGCCATCTTTTTCGACCAGTTCGGAAGCGAAGCGCGTCGTCCTTTGGGCCGCGACAGCTTCGGAATGCCGCCATCCCGAAAGGGTTATAAGTAAAATTACATTTTATCATTTCATTTAACCTGTTAGGTACCAGCCTAGCGCTGGCGTGCCAGAGCAATTTCCTTTTATCCGCCCACCATCTCTTCCCCTCGACATGTGGAAAATGTACCTATCAGACAAAAGTGATGTATTCATTATGCATTATGTTACTTTGCTGTAAAAATAACAAAGGTCATATGTTAGGGAGATTGACCTTCAGAAAAGTGGCATTAGTTTTGGTTTATTTTGATAAATGGGTGGGTATAGGGTGGGGGGGGGAACGCTGATGTAAACAAATCTGTACGGTCTCTCTTTAAAAGTGCATGTGAGTTTTAAAGGATATTTCTGTCTTGTTTATTATTTTGTTTATTTTCTCAGCAGTCGTATTTATGTGGAATTATCAAGCAGGGAGGGGTGTTCCTGATCTTCTTATCTGCATTTCTGAAGTTAGGTTCAAATGTGCTAGATGTAATTTGGATTCTTATTGTCCAGTGTATAGTGAAAGGGAGTTACATTTTAAAATCTATTTCTCAGTAATAATATTATTGATATGTATATTAATTATTATTGATATTAGTATTAATTCAAAATTATTATTGAATTGTGTGCTGCAATATAACTAAAACATGGCAGGAGTCGATACAGGAAATTCTGTCATGCACCCAGTGGCGGCTGGTGAGCGACATGTAGAGGGGGGCGCTCATATATGTATTTATGCCTATATATATGTTAGTAATATATATATATACATATATATATATATATATATATATATATATATATTATATATTATATATATATATGTATATAGAGCATATGTATATACATATACGTATTTTGGGCATAGCAACGGGAGTATTAAAAATATAAAAGACGGATGTATTAAGTAAAATAACGTACCTCCCACCTGCTTGCTCGTTCATAAAAATCCTGGACACATGGAATGTAATCAAACTCGCTGAATTAGAAGCCGAGATAAGAAATTTGGGGGCTACCTCAATTTAAATATAAGCCTAGGGCCAATATTATAAGTCTAGAGCCAATTTGGGGGCTACTGGCTACTAATATAGTCACCAGCGGTCGGGCCAAAATTTCCAAAAAAACGACGTCAGATAAAAGGATCATGTTGAAAATTTAATTTTTAAGTTTTTTAACAAATACTTAGAATTTCTTTAATTTTTAGGCATTTTTTAATGTTAAATAGCTGAAAAAGTAAGACAGCTGGGTAAGTCAACTTAAACTAAATATCCGAAACAACACATTTATGAAAGTGTCACTAAAAATAGCCTATATATCACAGTGTGCCAAAAATTGGAAACTCGTGATGTTTAAAGAATTATTTTGAAGTCAAACATATTGAAATTCGTCACCAGCAGATCAACCAGAGCATAGAAATAAATCCCTTCCGGAAGAACAGAACAACAGACAAACTACATCAGAAATGACGAAATGCGAAACAACTTCAAAAATTAAGACAGCTGGGTGGGTCAAGCGATCCCTCAAACTGAGTGTCCTAAACAAGGCACTTTATTCACGATAGCCAGAAACCCCTAAAATATCATAACCCCCCCTTCCCATCACCACACACGTACACTTAATTCTCTCATTTGTTCAAATGTTTATTTAAACTTCCAAATTTATAACAAAGACAAGAATAAGAACAAACACATTCTTATATGTAGAAAATTGAAGCCAAATTAGCAAAACTGAGCCAATTTGAGAAGTCCCTCTTCGTGTTTTTCTACTTTTCTGTTTCTTTTTGGCTGGGGGCGTGCTCAGTCCCGCGACACAATCTACTAGTAAATCTGCAATGTCTGGGTGTTTTTCACGCCAAATTTCTTATATTGCTCCTATACCATTCTTTCACTCAGGAGATGCCGACGGCAGGGACGTGGCTTTAAAAATATCCCTGTATTTTCCCCTATGTGTTGAAAATTCTGTGCAATACAGCTTTTGTGAGTCGACTTTCTCCGAAGAAAGGTGTAGTGCTGCCATCTAGTGACTTTTTTCATAACTTATTTTTAATAATTCTCGATTAATTGAACCAAAAATTCAGATTTTTTCAATAGAAATTGTAATAAATCTGTATAACTAAAAAAATAATTTGGGGTGTTTACTCAATGGTGTCGCACATACTCGCGGCTTCCCCAATGGCCGCCACTGCATGCACCATTCCCTTGCCTTCCGAAAAACTGTAAAATAGTACAAAAAGTTTATTTTTGGACATGGCTATTTTAAATGCAAATGCATTATTTATGAAAATGATAGAGAGAAATTATCAGTTCTAGAATTTAGAACTCATGTAATATACCAAATTTTGTCATTTCATATGTAGTCAGAATTGGCTAAAATTGCACCTAAATTAGCTCCATTTCAGCTCTCCATTTCGTTTGATTGGCCAACATTTTTCAAAAATTTAAACAGATAAAAGTAGTAGAATGTCTCGAAGAAAATGTATAATCTGTTCAAAAAGTGTCACAATAGAAAAATGCCTGAAAACTTCCTATTATAAATGTAAAGTGTGAGATGTAGGACTTTGTGTTGATACGTGTTTAGAGATCTTTCATACACAACAAAAACTTTGATAATATTGCATAAACATTATAAATAAGGCTTGTATTGTGATTCTTAAACACTGATTATGTGTATCATGCAATTTTCCTTCTTTTTTATATAAATATAAAATTTGTATTTAGTCGATTATTCAAAAGAATATAAAATAATAATTTTATTATACATTCTTAGTAATATTCAATTGATGCTTTGTTTAATAAATCTTCAGTATCTATTTCATAATATATACAAAAATCAAGTCAATATATATAAATCTTTATTTTCTACGAATTTTTTCAACAAATTAGTACGAGAACCCCTGGTCCAGTAGTGATACTTCTTCCCTGAAAGGCGCAGGCCGCTGTGAGCCCTTTTTTGTATCAGATGCACTTCCAAATGGGTTAAGAACATATCAGAACATACATTTTTTTTTAATTCAAATTATGTTTCACAGCTGCTAGTTTTTTTTCAGCATTTTGGGCAAGGATAACTCAAATTAATTTCAATAATTGGAATTCGAACATACTCTTTTCAATGTTTGATAAAAATAATATTGGATCAAAATCGCATTGCACAAATGCTGGAATGACTTCTGCATTCTCTCCAAGAATTCTGCATAAATTATGTACTGTAGCACTGTAATGTGAAGCCTGCCACAAGGAATTTTTGGTTAATATAATAATTTTTTTGCGATTTTCTTTTGACAATGGAAACATTGGACGTAACTCTCGGACCTGATCAGGAAAAAACAAGCCCTCCATAATTTAGGAGGTGCTATATAGCAATAACAATCTTAATGATCATATAGCAATTTATGCCAAATTTAGAATCTTTTTAAGAAGCATATAATATATTATGTCCAAGATAAACTAGGTATTAATTAATCATTTGTACGTGTATGTATTCTTATTGTTTCATGGATTGACATCACACATGACAGTAAATTTTTGGTAGCCAACAGCAATTTACCATAGGAAAATATGGAAATTCTGTACTTGATATTTTACACAATTCATATTTTTGATCATTTCGCATGAATTAAAAAAAAAAAGGCCATTTAAATTTTTTTTTATGAAAAAGCATTTATTGGTGCAAAATTTAACACCATTCAGCCTAATTTCAGGTTTTGGAGCATTCCAGATATCAGGATGCCTGATAATCGATCCTGTACTGCATTACATCTTACTGTAACAGTATCCTTTAAATTTCATGCCAAAATTTTGCAGTTAAAGGCAGGGTTTTTTTAGTGTGCAGTACAAAATGTATTGGTGCAGTACAAAACTGGAATTTGTGCTATTCAAAAAAATATGTTAAACGACTAAGAAAATCAAGAAAGCAAAAAGAGATCAGGAAAAAAGATGAAAAAACTGCAATATAGGAGTGGATTTAAATAATTGGAGACTTGAAGTTTGGAAGCCCTAGCCACCTTATTAACCACCTGTGATGTCATCATGTTTTATAATCTCATAATATATATAGTCGAACCCCTACATGGGCTCATGGAGTAACATGGCTCATTGGAACCTTGGTTGGAAATCACAGTTTCAAGATGTAATCATTTAATTTTGCTTATTTATTCATACACTTCAAGTTCTAACAACGAAAAACCTTTTGCATGAATCAGAACTATGCATGTTTCTACCCACCAACCCAATACCTCAAACTTATAATGAAAAGTTAATTCTTGGAATTTCTGGAAGACTGGGCAGATGTCAAAATATACCTAATTTGGATTGGATTATTTAGATCCAATCAATATTTTGTATAAAAGAAAAAGTCATTGATTTCAAAGTCATATAAATTTTTCAACTTTTTTTAAATTCTAAAGCATTTTCAATTAGATTTTAGAAATGTACTTTTTAATGTCTAGATATTCATTATTTTCTGAGTGTCTTATAAATTACTGTTAAAGTAAAGCAATATTCCTAAATCTAACTTTAAACTGTTAAAGGGATCTTAATGTGTGTGTGTGTGTGCCCTTCAAAATTTGAGAAATAGTCATTTCCTTAATTATATAGGGTGATTCAAAAAGGTGGTTACAGGATTTATTTCTTTATCTATTAGAAATAGATAATGTAAATTGGAAGAATGTTTAAAATAAGGTAAAAAATCTCCTCCATGGGGTATTTTTGTGGGGTATTTTTAGAAATATTCAAAATCTAACTTTTTGCACATGCCCTTTAGAATAAAAGTTCTAATTAGTGTAATGTTTCTTAAGACTTCATTAATTAAAATACCTGTTCTCTTTACCAACAAAGCTAAAAAGAAATCTGCTTAATAAATTTTTCACAAAAAGAAAAAAGGAATCTCCCAAATTTGT
Source organism: Amaurobius ferox (assembly GCA_951213105.1). Lineage (NCBI taxonomy): Eukaryota > Metazoa > Arthropoda > Arachnida > Araneae > Amaurobiidae > Amaurobius > Amaurobius ferox. Next base: position 48,635,735 of record OX578133.1, read on the forward strand.
TCTTAAAATCCTTAAATTTATTTTCAAATGTTTTAATTTTTAGTCTTAAATAAACATGGCAAAGCGATCTAAGTCAACAAATACATTTTTAATATCTGTGAGCATTTCTGTTTTAAGAATTTCAAACTTTTTTATTGTGACTAATGAAGTTGTATGAAATATTCTACTAATTGAATATTTTACTCAATGGGATTAAAATTTTAATTATTCCAGAATTGCCACCCACAGAGTTGAGACTGATTTTATTAAATTCGGCACTTTATATTTAGAAACTTCATAGTTTAGGATCAATATTTAGGGAAATAAGTTTCATTGGAATATACAAATTCTAAAATCCAAATTCCGAAAGTTCTGATTCAGAAAACTTATAAAATTTAGTATAGTTCTTTTCCCTAAAACACAACTAAGGGAAAAATTTCCGAAATTCTGAATTTTCAATTTTTTACCACAATTTAATGGTAAAGTTGCCCTTAATCTACATTGTTAAAACGCATTAGACCATGTATGTAAGATCTATATCCCATGACTTAAAATGCTAATTCATGACCTAAAAACTCATGATTTGTTTTTCTCTTTGTACTGTCAAGTAATGACCTAATAATGTGCCCAAAACATTCAAAAATTAAAACAATTAATAAATTTTTAATTATTTACAAAATTTCCAAAAAAGAAAAAACTGCTTTTTTTCAAATGCTATAAAAGCTAATTTTATGCTAATTTTTACCTTAGAATCTCACCTTTTTATGGAAATTAAATATAATGGCATATACAGTACAACCTCGAAAATCCTGACTTCCAAAATCCGGACGTTTTCCAAATTTTCGGGGTTTTTTTTTTTTCCCCTGGACTGACGAAGTCGTCGTGGATTTAAAACAGGGTAAGATTATTTATATGGAATTACATTTTATAAGCAAATACCTTATTTTCCAGTCTACTTTCTGAACCCGGAAATGAAACAAAAGTTTAGATGGACGGCCGTAGATCGGCTTATTGGAACGTGAATTACATTGTTAGCATTAATCCCTCCTCCCCCTTATTCAAGTCACAACTCCCCGATGAATTATTTCACGTAAAATATACATCATTATTTAAATATGGAATTTTTTTTTATCAAAATTTCCTTTTCTCATTGAAAAAGACATTTTTCTGAAAGAATGTAATTTTTAATATTAAACGCTTTAAAACGTTATCGTAACATTTTATCACAGATTGTTCAATTAAATCTAAAAATCCTGAGAATTTCATATCAAAATTTTGCAGTTAAAGGCAGGGTTTTTTTAGTGTGCAGTACAAAATGTATTGGTACAGTACAAAACTGGAATTTGTGCTATTCAAAAAAATATGTTAAAAGACTAAGAAAATCATGAAAGCAAAAAGAGATAAGGAAAAAAGATGAAAAAACTGCAATATAGGAGTGGATTTACATAATTGGAGACTTGAAGTTTGGAAGCCCTAGCCACCTTATTAACCACCTGTGATGTCATCATGTTTTATAATCTCATAATATATATAGTCGAATCCCTACATGGGCTCATGGAGTAACATGGCTCATTGGAACCTTGGTTGGAAATCACTGTTTTAAGATATAATCATTTAATTTTGCTTATTTATTCATACACTTCAAGTTCTAACAAAAAAAACCTTTTGCATGAATCAAAACTATGCATGTTTCCACCTACCAACCCAGTACCTCAAACTTATAATGAAAAGTTAATTCTTGGAATTTCTGGAAGACTGGGCAGATGTCAAAATATACCTAATTTGGATTATTTAAATCCAATCAATATTTTGTATAAAAGAAAAAGTCATGGATTACTTTACTATCAATTTTTCAACTTTTATTTAATTCTAAAGCATTTTCAATTAGATTTTATAAATGTGCTTTTTTGTGCTTTTTTGTGTGTGTGTCTAAAAATTCATTATTCTGAGTGTCTTATAAATTACTGCTAAAGAAAAGCAATATTCCTAAACCTAACTTTAAACTGTTAAAGGGATCTTAATGTGTGTGTGTGTGTGTGCCCTTCAAAATTTGAGATATAGTCATTTCCTTAATTATATAGGGTGTTTCAAAAAGGTGGTTACAGGATTTATTTCTTTATCTATTAGAAATAGATAATGTAAATTGGAAAAATGTTTAAAATAAGGTAAAAAATCTCCTGCATGGGATATTTTTGTGGGGTATTTTTAGAAATATTCAAAATCTAACTTTTTGCACATGCCCTTTAGAATAAAAGTTCTAATTAATGTAATGTTTCTTAAGACTTCATTAATTAAAATACCTGTTCTCTTTACCAACAAAGCTGAAAAGAAATTTGCTTAATAAATTTTTCACAAAAAGAAAAAAGGAATCTCCCAAATTTCTTCTTAAAATCCTTAAATTTATTTTCAAATGTTTTAATTTTTAGTCTTAAATAAACATGGCAAAGCGATCTAAGTCAACAAATGCATTTTTAATATCTGTGAGCATTTCTGTTTTAAGAATTTCAAACTTTTTTATTGTGACTAATGAAGTTGTATGAAATATTCTACTAATTGAATATTTTACTCAATGGGATTAAAATTTTAATTATTCCAGAATTGCCACCCACAGAGTTGAGACTGATTTTATTAAATTCGGCACTTTATATTTAGAAACTTCATAGTTTAGGATCAATATTTAAGGAAATAAGTTTCATTGGAATATACAAATTCTAAAATCCAAATTCCAAAAGTTCTGATTCAGAAAAACTCTTAAAATTTAGTATAGTTATTTTCTCCAAAACACAACTAAGGGAAAAATTTTCGAAATTCTAAATTTTCAATTTTTTACCACAATTTAATGGTAAAGTTGCCCTTAATCTACACTGTTAAAATACATTAGACCATGTATGTAAGACCTATATCCCATGACTTAAAATGTTAATTCATCACCTAAAAACTCATGATTTGTTTTTCTCTTTGTACAGTCAAGTACTGACCAAATAATGTGCCCAAAACATTCAAAAATTAAAACAATTAATAAATTTTTAATTATTTACAAAATTTCCAAAAAAAAAAACTGCTTTTTTTCAAATGCTATAAAAGCTAATTTTATGCTAATTTTTACCTTAGAATCTCACCTTTTTATGGAAATTAAATATAATGGCATATACAGTACAACCTCGAAAATCCTGACATCCAAAATCCGGACGTTTTCCAAATTTTCGGGGGGGGGGGGGTTTCCCCCCTGGACTGACGAAGTCATGGATTTAAAACAGGGTAAAATTATTTATATGGAATTACATTTTATAAGCAAATACCTTATTTTCCAGTCTACTTTCTGAACCCAGAAGTGAAACAAAAGTTTAGATGGACGGCCGTAGATCGGCTTATTGGAGCATGAATTACATAGTTAACATTAATCCCTCCTCCCCCTTATTCAAGTCATAACTCCCTGATGAATTATTTCACGTAAAATATACATCATTATTTAAATATGGAATTTTTTTTATCAAAATTTCCTTTTCTCATTATTGAAAAAAGCATTTTTCTGAAACAATGTAATTTTTAATATTAAGCGCTTTAAAACGTTATCGTAACATTTTATCACAGATTGTTCAATTAAATCTAAAAATCCCGAGAATTCGCATTAATGCTCACGTAAATTTATTTTGTTCACTTCGTAGTACAAATTCCATTCTTCAATGTATTCTGTTTTGTCTTCAAAATCTCCTCCCCCTCCCAATATCTGATGATTTTTTCGTTCTCGTCTAGCTTGAAAACGACTGTATATTTTGCCTTTTTTGTTTAGAAAGCCATATTTACATGCTATAAATAGAAAGTAAATAACTAAATAATATCGTATCACACAGAACCAAGCAACAAGGTCACACAGACCTCTCAAAGGGGTCGGCTGCGTTTACGATTAGGAACTAAGCAAATTCCTTTCTTCGCTTTCCCTGCCCCACTACGTCCAATGCCACCTAGATAACATCTGATCTAGGTGGTGTTGCCACGTCCCGGTGCTGCTGCAACTTAGTAATGACTCATCGTA